>CM043319.1:88173668-88773668 GCA_023736055.1 Quercus glauca | reverse complement strand
TGTCTAGTAATGATATTGTTGGCAATTAACATTTTAATATAATTATTTTTCTAATCATTTTAATATCTTTTTCTTGATGAGTTATTTTTAATATTTTAAATTTGATAACCTTCTCTCCATGAATTTCAACAACGAAAACATCATTAATGTTGTTATTATTAATGTAATGGTTAAGCTTAATTACACATTTTCAATAATAAAAAAAAACTAATCATAGGGAAAATGACATTATAACCTTCAAAAAATGGTTAAGTCATTTTTTGGAATTTACACTCAAAACAGCTATTTTTAAAACAGTTTATCCAAAAGCTTAATATGACTTTAAAAATAGAAAATGCATATTTTCACATTTTTACCAAACACTTATCTGTGGTTTTTAAAATGAAGTTTTCAAAACGCACGTTTTAAAAATGCTAGTTTTTAAAATGCACTTTTTGAAATAGCTTATCCAAACAGGCCCTTAGTCAAAGAATTGCCAACGGAAGAGACTATTAGGATTTTGATTGGCAAATTCTTGTGATCCCCAAGAGAGTGTGTGAGAGATTGAAACCATAGAGTTCTTTTTCCAGCGAGGTTTATTATTGCAAATATTCAAGGAGGTTCCTTGGAGTGTCAAAGGTTCTGGTTTAAGCAGACAAGAAGTTAATGGAGAAAATCACTGTGGAAAGATTTAAGAGGTTCTAGAGGGTCTAGGCTGCAAAGATTTTGTAAGTTCTGACTAATTGTAATTGTTCCTTGATAGTAGATTTTTCAAGTCATTGTTTGTTTCCCTAGACTGGTTTTTCCATTGAAGAGATTATTTGTTGATTTTCCACTTCCTTACCAAATCTGTGTTAGATTATTTATTGATCTGTGTTGGATTTTATATATATACACACACATACATGGGTGCATTGTTTTACAACTGGTGTGATAGAACTTCAAATTCGATAATTCTGCTGTATTAATCACATTGGGGTCTGAACATAAATTTTTAGTCTGCTTAATTTCCATCCCAGCCCTGGTGGTCTACATTCATGATTCAGCCTGTCCTTTTTTGTCAAATGTAGAAACTCATGACTAGGGAAAGAACCCCTTTGATATATAATTTTATATGACAATGTGTTTTCTGGGATATAAGAGTACTCTTCAAAGTCTAGAGCGAAGTCTATCCTAGAAAACTACCAACCAAAATCGTAACTTGTTAAATGAACATGGCTACCTGTTCTGCATGGTCAGAACAAGTTATGGGACTCGTCAGGAAGACAAACTTGTTGTCTGTCCTTTGTTGCTTCTGTTTAAACTTAGGCTTCGCCATAGACACCATGCGATCTTCTCAATACATCAAAGATCTTGAATGCATAATATCCAATGGAGAGGGCTTTCAGACTGGGATTCTTCAGCACTGTAAGTTCTGCCAATGGGTAACTTCGAATATGGTATGATAACATTTCTATATTCACTGTCATATGGGTAGCTAACAAACAGAAACCTCTCAAGTGTTCTTACTATATCGGACGATGGCAATCTTGTGGTACAACCTATTAGCGTTTGGAGAGAAGAGGGAAGAGAGAGAAGGTTTGGGAATTGGAATTGGGGAGTGAAAGGAGAGGAAAGGGCTTTGGAGAGTGGAAGAGACGAAGGGTACTCCACTGTGTGTGTGTGTGTGTGTGTGTGTTTGGAGGTGCGCGGAGGAATTTTTATTTATTTATTTATTCGTTTTTTTGTTTGGTATTTACAGAAGTCAACTACTGTGTAAATGTTTTATTTTTATTTTTTAAACAAATTTGATATTATTGAGAGACTGAATTGGACCAATCAGACTGAAATGGACCGATGTGGATTAAATAGTTTTTTTTTTTAAATTATTTATTTATAATTATTGGTTTAATGAGCCATCTCTCTTTTTGGAATTTTTTGTGTGTAATTTTTAGGTACACCATTTTCTGAGGAATATTATTATTATTATTATCTATATCTATATCTATATAATAACTAATAGTCGAAACGTTTGGCTTTTTGTTGACCGCTCCTTATTGCGCCACGAGACTACATAAATTACTGACACGTATACATTTAAAACACAAACAATGTATCTTTTCGGTAGTCTTTTTGGTGGTTTGCTTATTTAGTTTCAGTGGGTAACTACTTATTATTGTTTATATATGCTGTTTACTTTTTGTTTCCTTCTTTTCGTTTTCTGTTTTTTTTCCCCTCTGTGAGAACAAACCCAGCGAAGGTTGTGGAAAAAAAATAGAGTACTGAGTACCCATGACGCTACTGCTATTAGTAAATTACAGACACAATATTCTGTCTCTAGGATGGTAGTTACGAAATATCAATCAAACATTTCCTTCTGGTAGTCTACAAATTTTGCCAAACCTGAGTTGCATCCTTTCGTGTTTACATGGCAGTTACAAAAACTGCCATTTCTTCTCATCCTTATACCTTTTTCTGTAACCTTTTTTTGATAAAAGGGAATCCTCTTTCCGCAACTCCAAAAAAATATTATAGAAACAAGTTTTGGCTTATTTGGAATAAGAATTATTCAAGAAGCAAATATTACGATTACTACAAGAAAAGTCACCAAAGAAGTTCAAAGGTCAGTTACCCCAAATGTTTCCCTTCTCTCATGTTTTATTTTTTAATCAAATGTCTTCTTCATTTGCTATTGCTTGATTAATGCACATGATTAACACATAAACAAAACTAATAGATTAAGAAGTTATTTAAATTTTTTCCCGGACTCTTTCACATCCCACAAATTGCTAATGCTACGCCAATTTCCTTTTCAAACCACAAAAGGCACCAAAGTGGAGAAGTGAAGAACACATTCAAAATAACTACTCCAAATTTATCTCAACAATTTCAAAACCAAAAAAAAAAAAAAAAACATTAATTCATCACTCACCAGTACTTTCTAAGTCCAGCAGTCTGAAAGTGGTTGATGGAGTGGATTAGGCCGAACTTCTAAGCCCCAATCTCTCTTTCTCTCTTTCTTCTAAGCCCCAGAACTACTCATCTTTTAAAAATCTTTGTAAGATATTATCATATCACTACTTATTACTTGCTTTCTCCTAACAACCCCACGTGAGTCTATTTGTCAAAGTCTATTCCCTACTTAACTCACCTTTAGGCAACACGTTAGCCTATTTAACTACACATGCTTTTGTCATTTTATTAGTTATTTTTTCTCAGCGACATTTCACATTTCATTAGTTCATCATTGATTCTTTAGCAGTTGCTTATGAAGTTGAACGTTTAATATAATTTAGTATATAGAGTAATATTATGACTTACAAATTTTACTGCATTGCTTATGTATTATTTATCACTAAACAAATAAATTAATCTTCAATTTTTTATGAATAAATTAATCTTCAATTAAACAAGTAAATATATTCATTGTCACATTTTTTTTTTTGAATAATTATATTCATTGTCACATTAGTATGTAAAAGTTACTTAAAATTTTTTGTAGCATTACAATCATATGGTAAATAGCTTATGGCGCAAAATCATTAGAAAGTGAATACCAAGTCATGAATCCATAATGTAGAAACTACAACTAGACATTAGTAAAAATTTATACTGTACATGACAAATAGATCATTATTAATTGAAAATTTTTACGAGTATTAGATGTTTATTGCATTTTATTTTTGTTTTGATACATAGAGAAACTGAAATTTAGTGGGAAAATTATAGTACAATAAATGTACAAAAATGTTTTGACACAAAGAAGATACAAAAATTTATTGGCAATTTTACAAATTCTACATTTAGAGGGAATCTTTCAAATGTTTTATTAAATGGAAAGATGATTTTGTTAGTTTATTATTTGTTAACTCCTATATTTACAAGCATTTATGCACGCATGCTAACCATTTAAGGTCAAATATAATATTATTTTCTTCAAAATACTTTCAATAGCTTTTCCCGTGCATCGCACGGGTTAGCGACTAGTAATAACTAATAGCCGAAACATTTGACTTTTCATTGACCACTCTTCATTCCGTCACATGGCTACATAAATTGCTGACACGTTCACTTCAAAACACTAAACAATTGTATTTTTTTGGTGGTTTGCTTATTTAGTTTCAGTGGGCAACTACTTACTATTATTTATATACGCTATTTACTTTTTGTTTTCTTCTTTCCATTTTTCCATTTTCTGTTTTTTTTCCCCTCTACAAGAACAAACCCAGCGAAGGTTGTGGACAAAAAACAAAGCACCCTTGACGCTACTGCTATTGGTAATTCTTTTCTTCACAATCATGCTATTGTTTTCTGTTTTTAATTTTTAATTTTTATAATAACAAACATTTATAACTAAGGCATTGAAATATTTTGTGCACACCATGTGTTTGAGAAAATTTTGCGCAGAGTAAACCAATTGCCGATAAAGTGTTTTGCCTTTGTCATATTTGCTGTGTTTGCTCCGTGTCTGAGATATTTTCCAACCATAGTATAAAGTTGTTTTGATGCTTGACAGTAGTGGTGGGATTAATTAAATTATATTATATTAAGATATTTGTCTTCTTGAATCTTTTTTTGACTGAGCATTCCTCTATATATTTGCTAGCCTGTGCGTATTGTGCCTGCACTGCATTGTTTGGTTTTGAAATATAGTTGGCTTATAATATATTATATGATATTAAGCTTTTTTGTGTCTTACGATTTATTGCTTGGCTAGGTATTATTTAGATTTTGTAGTGTGTTCGTACTGTGCTGCTCTTTTTCTGCAATTCGGTGATGAAGTCAAAGCAAATGTTTTATTTGCCTCTCTTGGTAAGTGGTGATTGGTCATTGTAGTACATACACGACAGTATATGGTAAGGCAATGAAAAACTGCCTTAAGATTTTATGTTTCATACATTTTATGGATAGTTGAGGATATTTAAGATTTAATTGTTCATTTTATTTTAAACTTAAGTTTGATTTCTATTTTTCATTAAGTAATTTAATGTTTTATCTTTATACAAAATAGTTTTCACGGGTTAGCGACTAATATATATATATATAACTGAAGCCTCTGAAGCTCCCACAATTTTTTATGTTAGCACAATATTTAAAAAAAAAAAAAAAAAAAAAAACGTCATAAGCTTGACACTCGAAAAAATAAAAACGTCAGCCTAATATTAAAAAAGTAATAATATGTTTTACCGATAAGCCTCTTTGCCTTTGCCTCTCTCAATTCTCAAAACCCTAAAAGTCTAAAACCAACCATTCTCTCTACCTCTCTAATATGTTTTACCAATAAGCCGTTCTCTCTATTTCCCTAACGTTATGTTCGTTTGGGGTGAAAATAGGGATGATGGAAAATAGAGAGAGGAAAATAGGGTGGAAAATGATGTTTTCCATTGTTCGTTTGGCTAAGGAAAATAGGAAGGATGGAAAGCTGGAGAAAAAGTTTTCTCTCCAGGCCCACATTTTTTTTCCTCCCAAATTGAGAGGAAAACTTGGGGAGAAAAGTGCTAGTGTAGCACTTTTTCCACAAATGTCCTTCCCAGATTCTCTTCTCTCTCTCTTTTTTTTTTTTCAACGTGATGTTCTGTGTGTTTTTTTTCCAACGTGACGTGCTCTTCTTTATTTATTTATTTTTTTCAACGTGACGTGCTCTTCTTCTTCTTCTTCTTTTTTTTTTTCCAACATGACATTCTCTTCTTCTTCATTTTTTTTTTCAACGTGACTTGATCTATTGTCCCCATTATACTCCTCATTAATCTTCTTTTTTTTTTTTTTTTTCTTGTTGATTTTTTGGTTTTTTTTTTTTTTTTGGTATGACATTAATTTTTACATTATAATAATATTAATAATTTATATAAATGATGTTGTAGATTTTATATGATTTAATGGGTACAAATAAATCTATTTCTTACATAATAAGTAACAAGGGTATAATAGTCAATTTATATAAATTACATTTTCCATCCTTCCCTTTTTCTCTCCAACCAAACAAAAGAGTTTTCCCCTCTCCCACTTTTCCACCCCTTCAACCAAACACACAAGAGGGCAAACTAAATATTTTTCATCCTTCCACAATTTTCCATCCTCCCACTTTTCCACTCCTCCAAACGAACGGACCCTAAGAGTCCACTCAAAACCCTAAGTCTAAAACCAATTGTCCTCTTTGCCTCTCTAAGCCATTCTCTCTATATCCCTGAGAGTCCACCATAGCCATCTCTCCCACCCATGACTGAGCCGTTACCTATTATAGCCATCACAAAATCTCCATTGTCGCAGGCCCAGTTACGCAGGTGAGATGCTCTTAATATCATGTATCTAATCTTTCTCTTTCCCTCTCTCTTTCTCTTAATATCATGTATCTAATCTTTTTAATGTTCATTGGCTGATTCCTAGACTGAATTACTGTTGTTGCATAAGTAATATTTTGATTTTCTATTCAGTTCTTTTGCTAATACTGTTGTTGGGTATTGTTAGGATTTTTTTTTTTTTTTTTGGGATTTAATTTTGTGAATTCTTATCTGGGTTCATGTGGCTACCACTTAGAAAATTGATTTTAGTGTATAGTTTCTCTGTAGGCATTGATCTGTGAGCCTTTTAATTCTAGATATAAATTCAAAATTCTTAAGGAATTTTAAATTCTAATTCTTTGAGGTTGTGTATTTGAAATTTTAGTGGAAACTGAGCTATAGGTTTGAATTTTTTATGATTCATATGTTAGATATTGGGATTGGTATTGATGGTTTATATAGTAGAAAGGAGATTAATTGAATCACAATGGTCTTTGTGATTATCAATTTGAAAGTTTAAGGGATATTGAGAAGTAGGTTTGAATTTTTATTAATTTATTTCACGGTGGGTTTGTGCATTGAGATTGGAATTTGTGAATTTGGGTCTAATTTAAAAGTGGTCTTGGTCTCAGGTTTTGTCCAAACAGAAAAGATTTATACCAGAAAACAGCAGTGGCTACCACTGCTGCATAAGATTGGTTTTTAACTACCAAGAATAATTTGTGCATCATATATCTTAAAGTGCTTAATTGGGATCATATATAAACTGTTTTTTTATTATATATATATATATATATATATATATATATATATATATATATATATATATATATATATATATATATATGCGGGAAGACTCCTAGGTATCATGGTCATAATTATAAACCCATTGCTAAGGACAGCTTAGTGGTTCAACAGTCCCTGGCGAATGAGAGGAAAGTGGGAAAGCTTAAATCTTATTAAAAAACCCACTGGATATAAATGGAAAAGACCTAATGAACGTCAAAAATGGAAATAGGTACAACACTGCAAGTTATGGTAATTCTAATCTTGATTTTTAATCTACGAATTTTATTTGTTACTTATGGTAAGCTTTGTACAGTTCACACACTAAAACCTGATGAATGTCAACTTTGGAAGTTTCTTGATAATTTTTGGTTTGTTTATTTCTTTTTACTTCCTACTGCTTACAGTATTTCTTGTGAGCTCTCACAAGAAATCCTGCATTTTTTTTTTTTCTTTTGTGTTTATACTATTAAAAAAAAAATTATTGCATAAAGTAATGTGGCCATTCTACAATGCTCTATGAGAGTCCACCGCTTACCATTAGTCCAATTTTCTAGGTTACTCTAATTGCACCAAGAGAGGCTATTTTCAGACAAACATCTGTCCCTTTCAAATTTATGGTTCAAAACTTTGGTAGACCAGACAACTGGAAACTCCCCTTTTTTCTACAATATTTTAGATCCATACGTTAAACCTTTTTGTTAAATCAATTGTTGCGTTGTAATACTTAAACAAATTATTTGACCCATGGAAATTATGACTATTTATGTTTGCTACGTTGGCGTTTAGCTTTGCTTGAAACTTCAAGAAAAGTTAATTTTAGAAATCTCTTAAGACAAGGCTTGCATCTAGAAGGTATAATTTTTCCTTTTCCTTCTAGTGGGATCTAAACATATTTGTTTATATTAGTTTTGTTTACAAGTTTATGCTTTAAGGTAGAAGAAAGTGATGCATATTCTAGAATGTTAATTTCACGTTCAAAACTTCGGTAGGCAAGAGGACTAGAAACTCTTTTATAATATTTTGTCTACAATATTTTAGATCCTTATTTTGTCTATAATATTTCAGATCCTTATTTTGCCATATTTTCCCCTATTGTGTTCTAATGCTTAACCACATTAAAATTTGATGGTTCTTTCCCTTGAAAGGCGTTCATTTTCAATCTTTAAAGCAAATATTTTTAGTAACCAACAAAGTGGCATAAGATAATGGGGTGGCTGATTTTTTATTGTTATGAGAAAAAAGTATAGAGAAATTGTCATAGCAAGTCTTAATTACAACTTATGTTTGTCTATTAAAAAGTGTATTTTCTTTCTTTCTTTTAACAATATATAGTAAAAAGTGTATGTCTTAAATAATTATATATATGATCAAAGTGTATTCTCAATTGGTATTGTGAGTAGTACTTTTTGCTTCCAATATGTTTCCCATGTTTTCTTTATTTTAGAATTTCTTTCTTTTTTGGTTTTCAAGAAACATATGTCTCTTCTCACGAAAGCCTACAACAGGAAGTCTTCCCTACACAGATTCTAATATGTACTTCTCTTTTCTTTTTAAATTTTCTTTTTGGAATTTGTTTGCTCAATTAATCCAATTTATAACTCTCTTAAAAACATTATTATTCTCAACTTTATTCTCATCATCTATAGGGTTTTTTGTTTGAATTTGTTGTTGATTCAAACCCTATATGTAAATCAAAAGAAAATGCAAATTGTTTGATGAATTACATTAGTTTTTTGTTCTTTTTCCACAATTTGATTTTGTACAATGTCCCTTTTCAGATTTAATAAGTGGACATATATAATCAATGCTTACTCAAATTTGCGTATAAAAAAAGTATAATATACTCTCTTCTATTTTTGCATTGTCTCTTCAAGACCATGGGTTCTCCCAATGGCTACTCTATTTTATGAAATTAAGATAAAAAAAACAGAAAAATAAATTACATAATTATGGCAATAATTAAAGAAAAGAAGCTATTGAAGATCAATATTAAACTCAAGTTCTCACTTTAAGTGAAGCTACAGCCTACATTTAGAGTTCAAAATGCTTTATTGTGCACAAAGGCCTTAAGAATTGGATTTGTTAGGACTAAGGAGGGGTCATTTAAAATATGATGATATGACCTTCTTGGCTATTTAGCATTAGCAAGAGGACTATTTTCTTCATATTCAAGTTGTGGCTTATCATGTAAAATTATGCATGATGGTCCCTTCTTAGGCTCACACCATGAAATTTCTATCCAAAAAACTGTATGTTTTAGTTTTACCTAAGACTGATATGATATTCTTTTTCATTTCCATCAAATTTGATAATAGTTTTCCCTCTCATCATATCTTGAATCTCTAGGAGAATATATCTCTTTCCAATTTACAATAGATTACAATATGCAGGATTTAGAGAAGGTATAACAACTCCTTTATTGTAGCTTATGAATTTTAAGGAGAAAGATGGCTTTTCATTTTGATTGGTGCTGAACTGGACTAATTATACCACTCACCGGTGGCATGGAATCTTTGAGGTTAGTTTTTACTTAGGAATATTTATTCTGTTTATTCTCTTTTTAACAAAAAGGAATATCACATTGTTGTTTCCCCTTTTTTGATTGAGAGAGTTTAGCTTAAGGATGTCTAACTTTTATTCTTTTGATAGTTAAGGTGAAAAAGGTTGCATTGGTGAGCTTCTTTTGTATTTCTCTTGCCTTTCAAAAGGCACGAGACTGAGGATGTATACTTTTATAATGCCTGGTCTACATGAGATGGAGTTTCTACTAATGAACAATGAGATGCTTGCAGTGCACACAAGATTGAGATAGTGCTGATGAATAACATTATATGTAATAACATTATAACCTTAGTTCACCAAGTTCAAGGTCCTTAATGTTTTTCTTTTAATATGTTTATTTATTTAAATGGATGTAGTTTATATAAAGATATGTAAAGCATTCTTGTGTTTGCATGTTGTGCTCCCTTTCTACTGTTTACTAATTTCCCTATATATGACTTTTCAAATGATACTCCTAAATGTGATTTTTTAAGCAACATTGATGATGACAAGAACAAGGAATAAACAACTAGGATTTCGCAAACAGACTGAATAATAGAAGGGATTATGTTAAAAAAAATGATAGAGACCTTAAATTTCATGAAAGAAAGGATGTAATTAATAATAGACATAAGATGCCTACCAGTTGTTTGAGGTTATTAACTAAAGGTTAAGTTATACAAAGTGGTAGAACAAAGCAAGTGAATTTCTCATATTGGTGTAGTGTTTTTAGAGATTTGAACTTCTATAAATACTCATGTTTTATTTAACATTCTTAAAAATAAATAAATAGGCGTAAATGCACTTTTAGTCCTTATATTTTGACGTTTTTCCATTTTAGTCCCTACATTTTATTTTTATCACTTTTAGTCCCTAAACCAATTAACGCCCTTCGTTTAATTCCTTGAAGCTAACTTCCGTCACTAATTTAACGGGAACACTGACGGATGAATAAAATAATATTAAAAATTTACTGTAGCATTTACACGTCAGCATATAAATTTAAAAAATTAATTTATTAATTTTAACTAAATAAAAAAAAAAAAACAGAAATAAAAAATCATGTTCAAACGCACCACTGCCATGAACACTTGTTCTTCAACAACCCAGAATAAAAACACTTGTTCTTCAACAACCCTCCATCACTACCCATAGTAAAACCCACCCCCACCACCACAACAACCCTCCACCACTGCCATGAACCTTACCCACAACAAAATTCCCTACCACAACAGCTAACCCATAGTGAAACCCACCCCTAACACCACGGCAACCCCCCACTACCACCACCACGGCAAGATTTTGACCATAACCTTCTAGCATTTGATCCATACCCACCACTCCCTCCCACTTCGGTCTAGCACTCCAGCAGCTCGAGAAGGAAAGGATAGCTAGCTAATCCATAGTCGAAGAACTCCAACGTTGCTTCCCTCATCACTGCCAATCTCCTTCATTGGATGGTGGGCCAGCTGAACGGCGGTCAAGCAGTACGAGTCAAGCATGAACGGCGATCAAGCACAAACGGCAGTCTCCACAAAGTAGATCCACACCCACACTCATCAAAACCACCATCACCGTAGCCACCCAACACCACCATGACTCGGCCCTTTCGCCCTTCAAGTTCTCCCTCAACCAACGAAGAGCAGAGCAAGGGGCAGATCTTCAAGGTTTTAATAATGGATGCCATGGATTCTTGATCCAGAGAAAACGAT
Organism: Quercus glauca; assembly: GCA_023736055.1. Taxonomy (NCBI): domain Eukaryota; kingdom Viridiplantae; phylum Streptophyta; class Magnoliopsida; order Fagales; family Fagaceae; genus Quercus; species Quercus glauca. The sequence goes on along the minus strand of CM043319.1, from coordinate 88,762,390 downwards.
GGGAGACATTTGAGTTTTTGGATTTGATGATTTTGTTTGGGTTTGAGAACTTTGGGGGTTTTGGTTTGTTTTTCCTGTGGGTATCTAACCGATCTTTATCAACTATTCATTTTCTCTCTCTCACAATTCAACCAATCTAGATTTCTTGTATTTGTTTCCCAAGAAGATTTATGGGTTTGAAGGTTAAGGTTTACTTTGTTGGGAACGGTTTGGTTGTTGGGTTTATGGGTTTAGTTGTTTTATTGGAGATTTGGTTTGGTTCTTTGCTGGAGATTGATTTTGCAGGAGATCTGCATTTTTGTGATTGTTGGGTATTGTTCTCATTTGAAGATTGCTATGTGTTTTGCATGTTTGGTTGCTAAGAAATGCAAGAAGAGAAACAAAAATATTGATTTTTTAAATTTCTGGGCAATGTTTGCTGGGAAGAAAATGAAGAACATGATTAATGTTGAAGAACAATGTTTTTATTCTGGGCAAGGTTAGATCATGATTTTTTATTTCTGATTTTATTTTATTTTAGTTAAAATTAATAAATTAATTTTTTTAAATTTATATGCTGACGTGTAAGTTCTACAGTAAATTTTTAATATTATTTTATTCATCCGTCAGTGTTCCCGTTAAATTAGTGACGGAAGTTAGTTTCAAGGATTTAAACGAAGGGCGTTAATTGGTTTAGGGACTAAAAGTGCATTTACGCCAAATAAATAACACTATTTTAAAACTTAGTTATTAATTTATCGTGCATCGCACGGGTTAGCGACTAGTTATTATTATTATTATGCAATGATAATTATTGAGTGGCATTATTGGAGGAAATTAATGCATGTATTATAATGACACTAAATTATTTTTTGTAGTTTTTTTTTTTTTTAATTTTTTAAATTATTAGTTCAATCTTCTTTTGAATTTTTTAAAGAAAAATTATTAGTCAATTATTGCATTTTCAACAGAATTATTAAATAAGTGTTGGAAAATTAAAAGTGTGCTTTAAACTTCTTCATTGTCTTCCTTACTGAAAATGAAACATTAACCCTACACCAGTACCCCTCCTCCTCATTTATCAATCAATGCCCACCACAATTCTAAATCAAAACTGAAATCTCCACGAAAATGAAACCTCGCCTTTCAAACATTTAAGGGTCTGTTTGGTAACGTTTTTTAAACAATAGTTTTCATTGTTTAAACACCATAACACGTATTTTCATAACACTTTTTCACTTATACATATTTTTACAGTACTTTTTCACTCACACATATTTCCATAATACTTAAACAATGTCACTAGAAATCTCTTATCAAACGGGTCCTAAAAGACCAACACTTCAATTCCTCCAACCTCACCATCAAAAGTTATTCTTTTTTGATAAACCCATCAAAAGTTATTCTTTCACACTGGAAACTTTCTAATTTCAAAAACTACAAAACCAATACTCCAACTAACCTCCCTAAACGTGGTCTCAACCATAAACGTGGTCTCAAAGAGAAAGGGTGAAAAAATCGTTGTTTAGCTGTAGACAACCACCTAAGGTATGAATTCCTATACAACTAAAATTTTAAGAATGATTTTAATGGAACATAGTTTGAATTTGTCACACGAGTCAAAACTCATAATATTTTTTCCCCCTTCATCTAGCATCTTGTATGCACGAGACACAAAACAAAGAAAGGAAACTATCGATACCCAAAAGTTTTCCCTATTTTCCATAGAAAGCATAGTTTAATTTATTGGATTAATTATTTGTAGCAATTAGATTTTCCATATTTTAATACGTTAGAGTTAAATTTTAATTGTTTTAGAATGTAAAAAGTTTTTTGCTGTCACGTGACAGCGTCATTTTATGCCTCGTGTTTTAATCATGGGTCCATACACCTACTTTGAACACCCTTGAACCCAGCATGCTCCACGCTCAACCCACTGCTCCCATCGAGACTTGAGAATACAAGCCCAGCCCATGATTCTTCAAGTTCAAGTACTGTGTAAGTCCAGTAATATATGTACCATTTATCTCATATTTTAGCAATTCTATCACGGTATGGGCCTTTGACCAATCCAAATATTGGACCCTAGTCCCTGTATATTCAGGCACCGAACAATCAAAATACCAAACTGATACCAAAATGATGTTACTAAGCAATTTAGCCCTTTGTACTTTAGTGTGCTTATTTATTATTAGTATTATTTAATCAATAAATTGTCTTATGAATTGTTAAAACCCAAGGATAACTAAAATGTTTTAGCTTTGTTTAAAGGATGTTATGTGATGCTTAATATCTTTACCATTACTAAATGAATACTCAAACTAATTAGTATAGTCTCTTTACCATTAGTAAACTAATTATTATTTCAATAAGGGTTTAAGTTAGTTCAATTGGTAAAATCTCTTGTCATTGAAAAAGAGATTTGAAGTTTGATTATTTCTTAAACAAAAAAACTAATTAGTATCTTAGTCTGATGATAAAACAAAATTATTAGGAGTAGACACCATATGTTGAAACTATTTCTAAAAAAATGAAAATAAAAAGGAACCTACTTCATTGATTCTTCAAAACTTTATAACCCATTTTGGGATAGAATGAGGCCTTAGGCTAGTAATAAGATAAACTACACGTTAGGTATCAAATCACACTCAGAAAATCCTCTTATTATTGGTGGTGACTCCATTCATCCCTCCAAACTCAAGACTCACTAGGGGTCAACCTAGAATCAGATATCGATATTGGTGGTATCATTATTATTTTAGAAATTTTAAAAAAATACAAATAAGTGGATTAAATTTATAAAAAGTAAACAGTATTCACAAATTTTATAAGGTAAATAGAAAAAATTAAAGCATAAAAATATAAAATAAATATTGTGTCTCCATGTTGTTATTGTTAGTATTAGAAATGGAAAGCTTAAAAAATGAGGGTGGGGGCTGTGAGAACTGAGTGTAAAATAAATAGGCCGGCAATTGCTGTACAAGTTATTCAATTGGAGATAATAGGTTTGAGTCTCCATGTTGTTCAGGAATATAATTAAGAAGTTAAGGATATTTTAAAAGAGAATAAATTCAGTAAGGATGTGACCTAAACATAGGTCTTTATGCTCTCCAATACAATGATGCCACATCAATTTTTTTTAAATGATTTCACGTAAAAGAGTATTGACTAACACACATGATCACAATCCCCTTGAATGTATTCAAATTTTAATAATAAATCAAAAATGGAAAAAAATCAAACAAACAAAAATAACTCCGTGAGTAAATTGGCAGCCGACTCTGCAAAACTAAAAGACAAGTGGGGTCATCATTGTTGACGGTAGAAAAGTTGAATCAAATTTCAGAACCAAAAAAACATATATAAATTCTCACACAAACAGAAACGGAAATATAATAAGGACAGTTCAAGAAATTTCATTGAAAGTTCCTATTTGCTCTTTAGTTTCAACATTATTCCTTAACCTAACATTAATGTATCTTTCTTTTTCTTCAAGGTTAGAGAATATAAGTTATAAGCAATATTATTCCTTTACCTAACATTAAGACTTTTGAAAGTCACTTATCCAAAAAAAAAAAAAGATTTTTGAAAGTCTAGAGTGGCGTCTTTCCTAGACGGCTACCAATTACCAAAGTTGTAATGTGTTAGATGAACATGGCCTCCCTGTTCTGCATCCTTACACTCCCACACAAGTTGGTCTGAACAAGTAGTCACGGGATTTCTTAGCAAGAGAAGCTTGTTGTCTGTCTTTTGTTGCTTTTGTTTAAACAGAGGCGTTGCATTAGACACCATTAAATCTTCTCAATCCCTCAAAGACCCTGATTTCATTATCTCCCGTGGGAGTTCTTTCAGAATGGGATTCTTCAGCCCTGTAAATTCTACCAACCGCTACCTTGGCATATGGTACAATAAGATTTCGGTAGTCACTTATTTCAGTGTCGTTTGGGTATTAAGGATTCTTCTGGGGTTCTTACCATATATGAGGATGGAAATCTTGTGGTACTAAATGGACAAGCAGAGATTCTGTGGTCATCAAATGTTTCAAACTCTGTACCTATATTTATGGCAGTGGATTCAATACTCCAACAATTTATATTTATGATTTATGATTGTTCCTATATTGCATTTATGATTATTCCTATAATAAATAAAAATACATTACTCCTTATTAAATTAGTTTACATTGTAAAAAATAATAATAATAATAAAAACAGCATAAAAATAATTATCATGTGCAAACACGTGGTTTGGGACTAGTAGTAATAATAAAAATAATTTTTTTATAAATTACTATAATAAATATATATTGATAAGCACTAATATATATATATATATATATATATATATATATATATATATATTAGGTTAAGGAATAATGTTGAACTAAATGTATATTCTCAAAAAGAATATGTCCTTAACCTAACATTAATGTATCTCAAAAAGAATATGTCCTTAACCTAACATTAATGTATCTTTGTTTCTCAGGAAAAAAAAAAAAAAACATTAATGTATCTCTTTTTTTCTTCAAAGTTAGAGAATACTAGTCACTAACCTGTGTAATTCACGAAAAAACTATTAAATTTGAAATTTTAAAGAATATATATATATATATATATTTATTTATTTACATTGTTTACTGCATGTAGCAATTATTCAAGATACTATTCAATCATAAAAAATAGCAATAAAATGAATAACAATATACTATACTATCCAATAGACATTGCAATCTTAAATGAACAACATAGTTAGAGGAAAACTGATGCACTTTGATGAAGCCAACATAAATCCTATCTGAATAAAAATTTGGGGGGAGGGGGGGGGGGGGGAGGAAAGGGCTGGCTTTGCAAATTGCAGTGCCTTCACTTGTAGTGGGTCTAAGCGTGCATTTGAGTAGGAATGAAAAATGAAAATTATTTCACTATTTAATTTATTTTTATTGTTATTTATGAGTTGTATTGCATTTTTTGGCACTATTTATGAACCCCATTGTACTATTTTAACTAACTTTTACTTTTATTTACAATACTTTTAATAATAATTTTTTAATTTTTAATAAAATAAGCAGTATTCAAATGAAGCTACAAAATAAGGAAGAATTCCACTTCAACATGCCTCTTTTTCAGACCACCCACGTGGTTAAAGAACATTCACTTCTTTAGTTCCTTATGTGATGCACTTTGACGAAGCCAACATAAATCCTATCCGAATAAAAATTTGTGTGTGTGTGTGTGTGTGGGGGTGGGTGGGGGAGGGCTGGCTCTGCAAATTGCAGTGCCTTCACTTGTAGTGGGTCTAAAAGATGAGCAAGAATTCCACTTCAACACGCCTCTTTTATCAGACCATCCACGTGGTTAAAAACCATTCACTTCTTTAGTTCCTTATTTCTTAATCTGCCCCTTCCTTTTCCTTTACACCTTATTAACTCACTTCTGAAACTAACCACGGCATACAGTTTACTGATCATGGGATGTAAGACTTTTGAAAGTCTAGAGTAGCGTCTTTCCTAGAAGACTACCAATTACCAAATTGGCAAATGTGTTAGATGATCAAGGCCTCCCTGTTCTGCATCCTTACACTCCCACACAAGTTGGTCTGAACAAGTAGTCATGGGATTTCTTAGCAAGAGAAGCTTGTTGTCTGTCTTTTGTTGCTTTTGTTTAAATTTAGGCGTTGCATTAGACACCATTAGATCTTCTCAATCCATCAAAGATGCCGATTTCATAATCTCCCGTGGGAGTTCTTTCAGAATGGGATTCTTCAGCCCTGTAAATTCTACCAACCGCTACCTTGGCATATGGTACAATAAGATTTCGGCAGTCACTTATTTCAGTGTCGTCTGGGTTGCTAACAGAGACAGACCCCTTAAGGATTCTTCTGGGGTTCTTACTATATATGAGGATGGAAATCTTGTGGTACTAAATGGACAGGCAGATATTCTGTGGTCATCAAATGTTTCAAACTCTGTACCCAATTCAAGTGCCACTTTGTTGGATTCCGGAAACCTTGTTTTGCAAGTTGACACAACAGAAGCAATAGTATGGGAGAGTTTTCAGCATCCTTGTGATACAGCCTTGCAAAGGATGAAACTTACTACTAATTTAAGGACAGATCAGAAAGGACAACTGACATCATGGAAGAGCCCTTCTGATCCATCCACTGGAAGATTCTCGGGAGGTGTTAATCCACAAAACATTCCCCAAGGTTTCATTTGGAAAGACGGTAATCCATATTGGCGGACTGGTCCATGGAATGGTCAGTTCTTTACTGGAGCACCGAGCTGGATTCCAGATTATCATAGTGGATTCACTATAGAATATGATAAAGAAGAGACAGTTTACGCAACCATCGCTTACTTGAACGCGATAGGTTTGTCGAAATATTTCATAGATTCACAAGGAAATTCAATGGTGATACATTGGGATGATGAGAAGGAGGACTGGGAGGTTGTTGGGGTCGCTCCGGCAAATGAATGTGATGTTTATGGCACCTGTGGGGCATTTGGAAGCTGTTATGCGCTGAGTTCGCCAATCTGCAGTTGTTTGAAAGGGTTTGAGCCAAAGATTGTTGAGGAATGGAATAGAGGTAATTGGATGAGTGGATGTGTGAGGAGGATACCATTGCAGTGTGACGGAGGAGGAAAAGCAGATGGGTTTTTGAAACTGGAGATGGTTAAAGTGCCAGACTTTGCAGAGTGGTCATATCGAAGTAAAGATGATTGTCGAAAGCAGTGCTTGGAGAACTGTTCTTGTGTAGCTTATGCATATGATACTGGCATTGGTTGTATGTCATGGAGTGGAAACCTAATTGACCTGCAAAAATTCTCCACTGGTGGAATTGACCTACAGAAATTCTCGACTGGTGGGTTGGATATATATATTCGTTTGTCTTATTTGGAATTTGGTAAGGTCTCTCTCTCTCTGATCTCTCTCTCTCTCTCTCTCTCAGAGCATTGTATACTCTTATGCTTATGATCATCCATTAGACTAGAGAGACTTTAATTCTTATGGGGACAAGTTTTGGAACTGGATGATATGACACAATGATAGAGTTGCAAAATTTATTGCATACATTAATATTTTTATATTTTTTGATGTGATATGATTCAACAGAAGCTTAGGATTAGCTTCACTCTTAGATATTATATAGATTTATTTTTTTCAAATTTGACACAATTAGTTTGAAACTTGTTCTGATACACAGAAAAAGAGAGAAATTTGAAAGTAATCATCACAATTACAATGATTATTGGAGCAATGGCCATTCCCAGCATTGCATACTTCTTATGGAGATGGATGACCGAAAAAAGAGGTAATATGCCCTATCATTAGCAACAGGAACTAGAAATTGCTAGATGCATAGCTTACTATTAAAATTTGCAACAGCAAGGAAAACTAAAAGCGAGGAGAGTTTACCATCCAAAAACCTGAACGATGTTAAACTCCACGAGCTACCAACTTTTAGTTTGGAAGAATTGGCAACTGCAACAAACAACTTTCATGTAGCTAATATGCTTGGCCGAGGTGGCTTTGGTACAGTCTATAAGGTAATGGTTGCTCTAGTAGCCTTCATTAGTTCCTCTTTAAATCATACAAGTAAGTACTTATATTTGTTGTTTCTTTTGCCAGGGAAAGTTGCATGATGGACAGGAAATAGCAGTAAAAAGACTGTCAAGATCCTCTAGACAAGGGCTTGAAGAATTTATGAATGAGGTGTTTGTGATCTCTAAGCTGCAACATCGAAATCTTGTAAGACTTCTTGGCTGCTGCATTGAGGGAGAAGAGAAGATGTTGATCTATGAGTACATGTCAAACAAAAGTTTGGACGCAATTGTTTTTGGTTAGTACATTTAAATTCCCTTCCTTTTAGGCCCATCAATAGAATAACTCTAAAAATCTAGAAATCTAGTTTCTATATACTCAATGTGTTGAACCCATGACCTCTATATACAAATTTACTCTTATCTCATTGTTATTTCTTTTGTTCACTATTCATTTAGATCCACTCAACCAAAAACGCCTTGATTGGAAAAAACGCTTCAACATTATTGAAGGAATTAGTAGAGGCCTACTCTACCTTCATAGGGATTCTAGACTGAAGATTATTCATAGGGATCTAAAGGCAAGTAATATCTTGTTAGATGAAGAGCTAAATCCAAAAATATCGGACTTTGGAATTGCTAAAATTTTTGGAGGCAGTGAAAATCAAGCTAATACTAAAAGGGTCATCGGGACATAGTAAGAGTTTTGTTGAAATTAAATTTTAAAAAAATAACACCACTATTTGTGCTCAAATGATGAGGATATGTTTCATTTTTCAAATGCAGCGGATATATGTCTCCTGAATATGCAATGGAAGGTATTTTTTCAGAGAAATCAGACGTTTTTAGCTTTGGTGTGTTGTTACTTGAGATTGTTAGTGGGAGAAAAATCACTCGCTTTTATGATGATCAGCACTACTACTTGAGCCTTGTAGGATTTGTAGGTCCATCTGACTCATTATCCTTTTTCTTTAAAGCTCAGCTAATCAGTCTCTTAAAATTTCGTCTTTCACACTTGCCATATTTCAGGCATGGAAATTGTGGAATGATGACAACATAATGGCTTTGGTAGACCCAACAATATGGGATCCTTGCTTTCAAATAGAGATGTTGAGATGCATACATGTGGGACTGCTGTGTGTGCAAGAATTGGCAAGAGACAGGCCAACTGTGTCGACTATAATTTCAATGCTTAATAGTGAGATTCTGGATCTGCCCACTCCAAAGCAACCTGCATTCACCGAAAGGCAGATTGCTTCAAATGAAGAGCCTGCTCAACCGGGCCAGATAAAGTCCTCCAGTTGCAATATCACTATTACAAAAGTTTATGCTAGATAGGAAGAAAGTGCTTGAGATAGCATTCCCTTTGTTTAGCATCTTTAAGGATGCAAACTGTACTCTCTTTTCAAAGTTCAAATATAACAAAGTTTGAATTCTACATATAACAATTCTATAGAATTTCAGAATTTATTATAAGTGTTCAAATATTCTGCACAAACAAAAAATTGAATATGATTTTAAAAATGGACAACGAAGACACAATGAAAGAGCACCATTAAAAGGTCATAATTGAAGAGTTAAAACTTTCAAAAAATGTCATAATTGTAGAGTCGCAACTTTCAATATACTGTTAAAATTGTTACTAGCTTTAGAATCCTCACTTAAGGCACTTTTTCCAGCATCGTTTTGCAGAATTTTGAAGCCTCAAACTGAGACACTTGACAAGAAAGAAAGCCAATAAATGTCAATTCTGTTAGGATTCGTGCCCTTAAATCCTATTGTAAGATGCTATGTATGATATTAAGTGTGACATTGTGTTTGACATTATGTATGACTTAATATTGTGTTTAATAAATTTGTTTTATTATTATCTGAAATAATGGTAACATGAATATTTGGACATTATCATATAGTCCATGAGATGCATTGTATGTGATTTATGTGAAGAGTCACAGAAGATATAAATCACAAGTTCTTTGTAAACTCAGAATTATAGTTCGTAGTCGGTGATGAAATTGGGCATTTCATCTGCGAAGACTATAACATATCAACTACGATGATTTGTCTTGATCATGGAAGTGGTGACTTCTAGTTGATGTGTTAATATGTTTTAAGAGTTAAGACATATTGAACTGGACCGCCATGAGATTTATTATTTGCCTAAGGACTGTCAAATGAATAATAAATCTCATGACTTGTATTTGCATGAACTCTTAATCCTGAGAGAATAATGGACCTGATCATAAGATGTAGGTTGCTTTGATATATCAGGAGTGAGATCTATATTAATGGTCAAAACCTCAGTATGTTGGGCAGCCACATTAAGTGTTGATGGAACATGTATTCTCAAGATGGAATTCATAGTCTCTTAATAGAGATATAAAATATTCCCTTGAGATAAGTTTAATGAGTTTGTTATTCAGAGAGTTAGGCCTAACCACTTTAGTATGACTAAAGTTTATATTTATGGAATTGGATTTCATAAATATATAATGAATAACATTAAGGATTAAACCGGGTACTCAAGGATCAAGATGTAGTAATTTACAAAGTGGCAGTCTATATTAATAACTTTGTATTACTACGAATATTTTATGAAGGGGTTGCATGTATAATAAAGTCTTGGGATATAATATATAGATAAGACCTAGAGTGCAACTATATTTATATAGTGGTATTAAATATAGTTAATGGTAACTTTGGACTTGTCAAGAGTTGACAGAAAAGCCCAAGGCCCATTGGAGCTAGTGTCTTATTGGTCCCTTTTGGTCCCACTCCAAGCCACACACTTAAGCCCAATTGGTAAGGTCCAAAAGGCCAACCCAATTAGATATATTGGTTAGAAACAAAGGGAAAAACGTACAGAAATATATTGGTAAGAAAAACATCATGGTAGTGGTGTGGAAGTGAGTTTTTGGTACTCACACATCATCCCTTTGTTACCAATTTGAGAGACCACACATCTTGGGCGATTAGTGGAATTGGAGTGAAGATTAAGAGTATTCCCAAGTGCTTCAATCTGTGGTTTTAAAACTCATCGCTTCAAGGTACGATCTCTTGTTCTCATAATTCTGAAATTTACTTTACACATGTCATCAATATTGAATGAAGTAGATCCGTTCAAAACTTACTTTTCCGCTGCGCACTCATTTAATTCCATCAAATGGTATCAGAGCGGTCTTCAATTTCGTATTGTTTTAACATGTTTGTGAGTTTTAGAATTGGAGAAGATAGTTTCATATTGTTAGAAGATTAAGTTTTTAATTTTCTGCATGTTGTTGAAACTATGATTTGATGAAAACTGAAATTGGTGTTATGATGTTGTTTAATTTTAAATTTAAGTATGTTAAATTCAATCTTAAGGCTATAACATCAATGAAATTCAGTTTTGACATTGATCTCTATCTATCATGTTCGTTTTCAAGATGTTTGTTCATGAAAATCCGTAGAAAACTGCCTTAGAAAATTTCTGGAAATTTGAGTTTCGCGATTTTCGATCGATCGAAAATCACTTTCGATCGATCGAAAGAGACAGTGATTAGATGCTTTAGAACGATAGTTTTTCGATTGCTAGTCGATCGATCGAATCTGTTTTTCGATCGATCGAAAGGCAATCGAGTATCAATCGAAAGTGTCAGAGGATCAAGTTCAAATTTTTTAGTTTTTTCGATCGATCGAGGGGCACTTTCGATCGATCGAAAGAAAGAAAAACAGAAATTTTTTTTCTAAGTGTTTTCACATGATAAAAGAGTAAGACTATGTGTAATTAGATTATGCATGTTTTAAAACTAAAAAACCTTTCTTTTAAAACATCTAGTGGGAGAGAGATACAAGGGTTGGATCTCACGGCCTCCATTGTCAATTCATAGTAGTATGAAATAAATACTTTGTCTTTGCCTTGAGCTTAGCATTCCATGCGGAGAGTATTTATTTTATGGTCCTACAAGATTGAATTTCTTGGTTTATAGTGGTTTGATCAAACACCTTGTCTTTGCCTTGAGCTTAGCATTCCATGCGGAGGGTGTTTTGTATCATGGTACTACAAAATAAGCTTGTTAAGGGGATGAAATGTGGCTACACATGATTCTAGACAGTGGTATACACTAGACTAAATATTATAGTATCCTCTATGCTGAGTTCTTACTATCATTATTTAGAGGCCAAATAAATATAACGGCATATTATTAGTGTTTGATAAGAGTTATCATGATAGCACTAATGATGAGAATAGTTCTCAATCAATCATAGTATTTTATATTCACTCTATGCTGAGGGATATTGAATATGGGATTGGGTTGTCGTTGCATATATTATATTATGGTTTTATTAAGGTTCCATACTATATGTTTGTATGCTAAATTGATAATGTCCAGTTTATTGATTACATTCATGTTTATTGTTTTCAGATTTAGAACATGGCATCTTTTAGCCCACTTGTAGCTATTCTTAATCAAAACAAACTGACTGGATCCAACTATGTTGACTGGAAAAGAAACTTGGACATAGTTCTCACTGCTGAAGAACATAAGTATGTTCTTACTAAACAATGTCCTAACTTTCCTTCATTAGATGCTCCTCTTGAGGAAAAACAACGATATGATCGTTGGCAGAAATCTAATGGAATGGCCAAGTGCTACATCCTAGCATCTATCTCAAATGTTCTACAGCATCAAATGCAGGATGTAGAACTAGCTTCAGACATCATGTTAAGTCTGAAGGAGATGTTTGGTGAGCAAGGCCGTTCTGCAAGGCAAGAAACCATGAGGCAAATTTATAATACTAGAATGGCTGAAGGAAGTTCAGTTAGAGAGCATTGTCTTACAATGATCTCTAATCTGAACACATTGGAAGTTTTAGGTGCCGATATAGATGGAGAATCCCAAGTGGATATGATACTCCAGTCGCTACCAGAATCATTCAAGGAATTCAAACTGAATTATAATATGAACAAAAAGATTTATACCTTGTCTGAATTAATGAATGAGTTGGTAGCGGCAGAAGGCATTCTTGGTACTTCCAATGTTGAAGCCAATGTTGGTGAAGCTTCTACTTCTCAACCTAAGTCGAAAGGCAAGGGTAAGAAGAAGAAGAAGAAGGACTTCACCAAACAAGAGGGTAAACAAATTGCCTTAGGGGTTGCTGATAAAGGAAAGAAGATCAAAGGAAAGTGTTTCCATTGTGGTGAGAAAGGACATTGGAAGAGGAATTGTCCAGTTTTCAAGGCTGCCAAGAATAAAGGTATGAATGATACATTCCTTCTTGAAATATGTTTGGTACAGAATCCCACGGATTCCTGGTGTGTGGATTCAGGTTGTACTAATCATATCTGCAATTCATTGCAGGGGTTTCAGGAGACCAGAAAGCTTAAAGAAGGGGAGTTGTTTCTTACTTTGGCTGATGGGAGCAGAATTCCAGTTGTAGCTGTTGGAGTTTATAATTTGTGTTTTCAATCTAGAGTTTTAATATTAGAAGACTGTTTGTATGTACCTAATGTACGTAGGAATTTAATTTCTGCTACTTACTTAGGTAAACAAGGATATTGTGTTATCCTGAAAGACAATGTTGTAATAAAGAAGGATAAAGTGTTTATCTGTTATGGCAATATTGTGGATGGTCTTTATATTTTAACTCCTGATAAGCATGAATTATATAATTCTGAATTAGATGCTAACTCTCATGTAAAATCATTAAAGAGAAAGTTTCCTTCTACTAATGATGCATATCTTTGGCACTTGCGTTTAGGTCATATTAATTCAAACAGAATTCAAAGACTGATCAAAGATGGACTCTTAGGGCCCATGGACTTTGATGAATTTCCAGTTTGTGAATCTTGTTTGGAAGGTAAAATGACCAAACGACCTTTTACTGCAAAAGGTAGAAGAGCCCAAGATTTGTTAGAATTAGTGCATTCTGATGTTTGTGGTCCTATGTCAATCCAAGCAAGAGGTGGCCATGAGTATTTCATTACTTTCACTGATGATTACTCAAGATATGGTTATGTATACCTAATGAAACGGAAGTCCGAAGCTTTTGAAAAGTTCAAAGAGTTTAAGGCTGAAGTTGAGAATCAATTAGGTAAACACATAAAAGCCATTCGATCTGATCGAGGTGGTGAATACCTCTTTGGGGATTTCAAGGATTACTTAACTAAGAATGGGATTGTATCCCAATTGACTGCACCTGGAACTCCACAACAGAATGGTGTAGCAGAAAGAAGGAATAGGACTCTTTTAGAAATGGTTAGGTCCATGATGAGTTATTCAACTCTACCTATTTCTTTTTGGGGATATGCCTTAAACACAGCGATGTATCTTCTGAATTTAGTACCTTCGAAGTCTGTTTCTAAAACACCTGTGGAATTGTGGAATGGGCGTAAGCCTAGTATGAGACATCTCCATATTTGGGGTTGTCCAGCACATGTGTTAAAAGGAAAGTCTGACAAGTTACAGTCTAAAACAGAAGTGGTTTTCTTTGTTGGGTATCCAAAAGGAACTGTTGGAGGTTTATTCTATAGTCATAAAGATAATAAAGTGTTTGTTAGCACAAATGCCAAATTCTTGGAAAATGACTATATGAATGATTATACTCCTAAAAGTAGAGTTGTGTTGGCTGAAATGAATGAATCTGTAAATGAACAACCTATAGATGAAACTAGGGATGATGTGGCTGTATTAGATACACCACAAGATACTACTAATGAGATGTCTAGTACACAAGTGCCTCGTCGTAGTGGGAGAATTGTTCGGCCTCCTATAAGATTCATAGGTTTAGGAGAAACCTATGAAGCTATCTCAGAAGAGGTTGAATCGGATCCCTACACATATGATGAAGCAATGAATGATATAGATGCACATCATTGGGTCCAAGCTATGAAATCTGAATTAGATTCCATGTATTCCAATCAAGTTTGGAATCTTGTAGAGGCGCCTAATGGCATTAAACCTGTTGGTTGCAAATGGGTTTACAAGAGAAAGAGAGGGATAGATGGGAAGGTTGAAACCTTTAAAGCAAGGCTAGTGGCGAAAGGGTATACTCAGAAAGAAGGTATTGATTATGATGAAACCTTTTCTCCAGTAGCAATGCTTAAATCTATCAGAATTCTCTTATCCATTGCTGCTCATTTTGATTATGAGATATGGCAAATGGATGTCAAGACTGCATTTCTTAATGGCAATCTTGAAGAGGAAATCTATATGATGCAACCGGAAGGTTTCATAGCAAAGAACCAAGAGCATTTGGTATGCAAGTTGCAAAGGTCCATTTATGGACTTAAGCAAGCATCTAGGTCATGGAACATCAGGTTTGATCAAGCAATCAAGACATTTGGTTTTGAACAAAATCTTGATGAACCATGTGTGTACAAAAGACATCAAGATAAAGTAGTAATGTTCCTAGTACTTTATGTTGATGATATTCTACTCATTGGAAATGATGTAGGGGTAATGTCATCTGTAAAAGTTTGGTTGTCAAGTCAATTTGATATGAAGGACTTGGGTGAGGCTAACTTTATTCTAGGGATCAAGCTTTGGCGAGATCGCAAGAATAAGATGTTAGGCTTATCACAAGCTGGATATATAGATAAGGTTCTAGAACGGTTTAGCATGCAAAACTCCAAGAAAGGATTACTTCCTTTCAGACATGGAGTTCCTCTGTCTGATGACCAAAGGCCTAAGACTCAAGAGGAAATAGATATAATGAGACAAGTTCCTTATGCTTCTGCAGTAGGAAGTCTCATGTATGCCATGCTTTGTACTAGACCAGATATCTGCTATTCAGTGGGCATGGTCAGTAGATATCAATCAAATCCAGGACCAAAACATTGGCAAGCTGTAAAGCATATTCTCAAGTATCTACGGAGAACGAGAGATTATATGCTTGTTTACCGTTGTGAGGATTTGATTCCCATTGGCTATACAGATTCAGATTTTCAATCGGATCTAGATTTCAGAAAATCCACTTCAGGATGTGTTTTCACCTTGGGAGGTGGAGTCATTAGTTGGCGGAGTATTAAGCAATCATGTATTGCAGACTCCACCATGGAAGCAGAATATGTTGCTGCTTGTGAAGCAGCAAAGGAAGCTGTATGGCTCAAGAAATTCCTCTCTGACCTTGGTGTAATAAGAATGGAGCAAGTTCCAATCACATTGTTTTGTGATAACAGTGGAGCAGTTGCACAATCTAAAGATCCAAGGAATCACAAGAAAGGAAAGCACATTGAGAGGAAGTACCATATCATTCGAGATATTGTTGCTCGTGGAGATGTGGTGGTAGCAAAGATTGAAAGTGCAAACAATCTAGCAGATCCATTTACCAAAGCCTTGCCTCAAAGGACTTTCGAGTCACATTTGGAGGGAATGGGAGTTAGATTAGTGCACAATAGTCTTTAGGGCAAGTGGGAGATTGTTAGGATTTGTGCCCTTAAATCTCTATTGTAAGATGCTATGTATGATATTAAGTGTGACATTGTGTTTGACATTATGTATGACTTAATATTGTGTTTAATAAATTTGTTTTATTATTATCTGAAATAATGGTAACATGAATATTTGGACATTATCATATAGTCCATGAGATGCATTGTATGTGATTTATGTGAAGAGTCACAGAAGATATAAATCACAAGTTCTTTGTAAACTCAGAATTATAGTTCGTAGTCGGTGATGAAATTGGGCATTTCATCTGCGAAGACTATAACATATCAACTACGATGATTTGTCTTGATCATGGAAGTGGTGACTTCTAGTTGATGTGTTAATATGTTTTAAGAGTTAAGACATATTGAACTGGACCGCCATGAGATTTATTATTTGCCTAAGGACTGTCAAATGAATAATAAATCTCATGACTTGTATTTGCATGAACTCTTAATCCTGAGAGAATAATGGACCTGATCATAAGATGTAGGTTGCTTTGATATATCAGGAGTGAGATCTATATTAATGGTCAAAACCTCAGTATGTTGGGCAGCCACATTAAGTGTTGATGGAACATGTATTCTCAAGATGGAATTCATAGTCTCTTAATAGAGATATAAAATATTCCCTTGAGATAAGTTTAATGAGTTTGTTATTCAGAGAGTTAGGCCTAACCACTTTAGTATGACTAAAGTTTATATTTATGGAATTGGATTTCATAAATATATAATGAATAACATTAAGGATTAAACCGGGTACTCAAGGATCAAGATGTAGTAATTTACAAAGTGGCAGTCTATATTAATAACTTTGTATTACTACGAATATTTTATGAAGGGGTTGCATGTATAATAAAGTCTTGGGATATAATATATAGATAAGACCTAGAGTGCAACTATATTTATATAGTGGTATTAAATATAGTTAATGGTAACTTTGGACTTGTCAAGAGTTGACAGAAAAGCCCAAGGCCCATTGGAGCTAGTGTCTTATTGGTCCCTTTTGGTCCCACTCCAAGCCACACACTTAAGCCCAATTGGTAAGGTCCAAAAGGCCAACCCAATTAGATATATTGGTTAGAAACAAAGGGAAAAACGTACAGAAATATATTGGTAAGAAAAACATCATGGTAGTGGTGTGGAAGTGAGTTTTTGGTACTCACACATCATCCCTTTGTTACCAATTTGAGAGACCACACATCTTGGGCGATTAGTGGAATTGGAGTGAAGATTAAGAGTATTCCCAAGTGCTTCAATCTGTGGTTTTAAAACTCATCGCTTCAAGGTACGATCTCTTGTTCTCATAATTCTGAAATTTACTTTACACATGTCATCAATATTGAATGAAGTAGATCCGTTCAAAACTTACTTTTCCGCTGCGCACTCATTTAATTCCATCAAATTCCAAATGCAAAGCATGGTGCTGATCATACAGTGGGGTCTACTGATCATGAGTGTGGTTTGAAAAACTGTAGATGGAGATGATTGCGACACATGACCAGAAAGAATGCTAATATAGGCTACTGATCAGACGTGTAGTCCGAGTCATGTTGACTAAAGATAAGTTTGAAATTTTAGTGTCAATTACAACTTACCAGTTGTATGGTTTGGCCAAAGTTATCTACTCCTAATTTGAAATTTGACACTTACATAAGATTAACTCACTTGGGGTTTCCAAACCTACCTCTATTAAAAATAGAGTTAAATATATATATTTGCTATATTTTATGTTTCTCTCTTCTCAAAACGTAAAAAACATAAATAATAAATAAATAAATAAATAAAAAGATAAAAAAGTGAAGGTTTTGTAAAAATTAAGAAAAAACATTACCATAGCCACTGTAGAAGCTTCTCTTTATAACTTTGTTTGCAAGTTCTCCTTTAAGAGAGTCATTGTAGCACTTTGAGCACATGTTCCTTGTGTCTGCCATTCGGAAGATACCACAACCATTAGTGCATGGTGAAAGATCCATCTTCATTAAAACTTGTTGGGGTTCCTTGTCTTCTTTGGCTGTCTTGGGGAGTTCTTCCCTTTGAAAATCTTTGTAGCACTTGGAACATAGGTTTTATGTCTCCACAGATCCATAAAAGCCGCAACCATTGGCGCAGAGAGGCCATTCCATGTTCGTAAGATTCTCCTACAAATCTATCTTTCTAACTTGTTTCTCGCTCATCTAATTGCTTCTAATTGTTCCTAGACTCAGAATATTTTTGCAATTGAAAGCTAATCAAAGGAGTATGGGCTAGTGGACTTGGGAGTTTGGAAATAGGAATCCTAAGTCGATTTGGTGTTGGAGAGTTTGATGAACCGACTAGGTTTCTTTTTTTTTTTTTTTTTTAAATATCTTTTAAATTTGGACTTGGGATTAAAATTAGTTTAAGATTCGATTTAGGAAAACTAAATTTGAATGTTTTCTTCTCGAAGTTGGATGCTTGATAAAATTTTTGTCATAAAGGATTCCTTGAGGGATACTTCTCAAAAACCACACAAAAGAGAAAATCCAAACTAATTTTTAGTTTTGTATACTAGTTTTGAGAGGAGAGAGACATAAACGAGAGTAAAAATACATATTTAGCCTCATTTTTAATAAGAGTGGGTTACGAAAGTCTAATTGAGCTAACCTTAGATAGATAAAGTGTCAAATTTCAAATCACAAGTAAGCAGCTTAAATTTCGGTCAAACCACATATGTATAAGTTGTAATTAACTCACCACAAAATAGCACCTAGACCCAACCACACAACGATGAACTAAATGGCCACAAGACCACTCAACTCACACCCAACCAACCAAGCCCACGCTAAAACCCAATCTCTGAAACCTTACCCATATATCCTTCTCGACAAAACTCCTCCAGCCTCTCTCATCTAAACCCCTCACACTCAAGCCCAACCACCCACGAATCAAACCCTATGTTCAGATGGTCCAGCTAAAACCTTACCACACATTGTGGCCGAGCCATTAGTAAGTTGCTTGGCACATTTGAGGCTCAACCTACCTCTTCTGTCGCAACTTGAGACTACAATCCCAGCCCATGATTCTTCAAGTTCAAGTACAATGTAAGTCCAATAATATACCAATGCTATTTATCTCATTTTTGATCAATTTACAATCAAAACACCAAATTGATAGGAAAATGGTGTTGCTAAGCAATTGCCAATTGACCACTTCATACTTTAGTGTGCATATTTATTATTATTATTATTTAATCAATAAATTGTCTTTTGAATCGTTAAAGCTCAAGGATAACTAAAATATTTTAACTTTGTTAAAAGGATGTTATGGAAAGCCTCATATCTTTACCATTAGTAAATGAACGCTCAAACCTACTTCAATCATTCTTCAAAACTTTGTTACCTAATTTGCGATAGAACACAGCCTTATATGCTATGCTAGGTTGGTAACAAGATAAACTAGACATTAGGTAGAAAATTACACTTGGAAAATCCTATTATTTGTGGATCCACTTATCCCTCCAAACTCAAGATTAGCTAGGGTTTAGTTTGGGATCAAATGTCGACATTGGTGGCATTATTATTACTTTATAAATTAATTACATAGAAATAAGTGGATTAAATTTGTAAAAAGTATCAGTTGCCACAACTTTTATAAAGTACTTATTTTTTTGGATAAATTCCATTAACCTCCCTTGCAGTTTGGGCAAATACCACTCAAGTCCAAAACATTTCAAAATTATCCAATTAGATCCCTAAAAGACAACTTAATCCTTAACACCGTAACCCCTCCATTACTCATTTTTCTTTTCCTCACTTAGATTTGTCTCTTCTCTCTCATTCTACTCATTCTTTAACACTCTCTAGTCTCTTCTCTCTCGTTCCTCTCCCTCTTTCAGACCACTCTTCACTTATATCGCTCTCTAACCTTAAATTTGCTCCAAATTTACCCATACCCAATCCCAACCAAAGCCATAACAACAAAACCTAAATCTTACCACATAACTCAAATCCAAAAAATTAAAATAAAATAAAATAAAATCCCAGCCAAACCCACAACAATAAAACTCAAATCCAAAAAATTCAAACAAATCCTAGCCAAACCCACAACAAAACCCAAGTCTTACAACAAAACTCAAATCCAAAATATTAGCAAACCAACCACCACATTAGAAGCCACAACCACCCCCCATTGCAATTCCACCCATATCAGAAGTGGCTCCAGCCGATTCGGTGGATTTGAACCCAGATATAAAAGCTTTCAAACCAAGATTTGCCTAGATTTTTTGTCAAGTTGGCTTCAATTTGAACCCAAATCTAACGATTTTTAACCCAAATTTGATTTGTGTTGGCTTTGATTTGGTTCATAATATTGAGATCTTCTTCATTTTTACATGCTTGTGTGGTTGATATTCTCTTTTTCCTATTAAAGATCGGAGCACCGACAAACATTTAGATGAAAACCACCATTGTATATGCTAAAAAACCGACCTTAGGCGATCTTGATCGATGCCAGCCAAAGGAAAATTGCCCACAATGATTCAGTGGTACCCAACGATTCGACTGATAAACACCCTTGAGAAAGAGTGGGTCAAATTGGAGAGAGAGAGAGAGAGAGAGAGAGAGAGAGAGAGAGAGAGAGAGAGAGAGAGAGAGAGGGAAAATGGAGAGAAACAAAGGGACAAGAAAGAAAAGATAGAGAAGGGAGATCTGAGAGAGAATGAGTGGGACGAGAGAGAAGAGACAAGTCTGAGTGAGAGAAAGAAAAATGAGTAAAGAAAGGGTTATGGTGTTAAGGGTGTTAGGGATTAAGTTGTCTTTTAGGGACCTTATTGGTTAATTTAAAAATGTTTTGGACCTGAGTGGTATTTGTCCAAACTTTAGGGGAGTTTAATGGAATTTGCATTTTTTTTTATTTTAATATAGAGTTTTAACCTATGACATCCACTTCTAATGGTTGTGCTTTTTATTATTAGACTAAGATACCAATCGGTTTTTGATATAAACGGGGATTGAATCTCAGATCTCTTATTCAATTATAAGAGATTTTATCAGTTGAATTAACTGAAACCCACCTTTTATAAAATACTTTTTTTGAGAAAGTTTTATAAAGGATTTAGAAAAAATTAAAGCACAACAAAACATAAATAAATTATTGTTTCTCCATGTAGTTACTAATTACTGTAGTATCAGAAATGGAAAGTGACGAAAATGAGGGTGGGGTGGTGAGATGCATTTGGCAGAGTATGGGAGAGAATTGATTGAAAAATAAATAGCTTGACCGATTGGTGTATAAGTTATTCAATGGGAGACAATAGGCCATGTTGTTCAGAAATATAATTAAGAAGTATGGATACTTCAGGAAATCCGGTTTTAAAATCATAGATTATAATTGAGAGTTGAGACTTTGATAGTGTGAATATAATTAAGAAGCAAGGACACGTCATGAAATTTTTTAGAAAATATTGTAAGTAAAATTCAAGAAATTTAATTGAAATATCCTATTCCCTCTTACGAACTTTCAACATTTCCTTGTTCTAACTTTTTTTTTTTTTTTTTAATGACCTAAGTATAACTTTGAAGTTCCTTATAACTCATTTTCTCTTCTTCTTCTTTTTCTTCTTCTTTCTTAAATTTTTTTTTATTTTTTTTTTTTATCTATCTTTTTCTTCAAAAAGAAGAGAATATAAGTTATAAGCAACTTCTAGATTGGGGTTAATGAGATATAAACAAACAACTTCAAGACTAGGGTAAATGAGATATAAACAACTTCTAGCATGGGGAATGAAATCCTTTAAATTTTTATGACATAAAAAAGTATTTTTTGGAATGTAAGACCTTTGATAGTCTAGAGTAGCCTCTTTCCTAGAAAACTACCAACGAAAGTTGTAATTAGAGATGAACATACCAATGCGATTGGTGGCCTAGTGATTGAGGCCTTAGGTCAACAAGACTCCATTATGCAGTGTATCTTGACTCTTGGATTCGAGTCACCCTTCCCTCACTAACGATGTGTTAGTTCTTTTATACTTAACCAAAATGAGGTCTTAACCCAAGAGCTATTTGAGATTACTATGGTTGCATCCAAGTAGAGAAGTCATAAATGTAATGGCAAAGTGAGGTCACGTGGGTGGGACTTTGGAATGGGAAAAATGATTTGAAAGGAAAGCTCCTGAAGGTTGTTAGTTTTCATATACTCTAGCATGTTAGTGTATTTATGGAATAACTAATACTTTTCTTTAAAAAAAAAAAAAAATCTGACCCCATCTATTGAATATTATATTTAATTCATTAGTTTTTATCATTTATTTATCTATAATATTAATAAGTAATAATAATTTTTTTTCATTAATTATATATATGTGTGTGGTGCATAATTCTGAAATGATTCACTGATATTAGAATATTTTGTTTCAATAGTCAATTCGAAACGGAATTCAAAACCTTGATTTTGATAACAACAAGGAAGAGAATAAATTGGTTATTCAAATAATTTTCTCGCATTTTATATATATATATATATATATATATATTTTGGAGATAAAGAAAATAAAGTAAGAGTTAATAGCACGCGTTCATCCAAATTATAATGAATAAAAATTATTAACTTAAAAAAAAAAAATAGAAGAGCCTCTGAGCACGCATGTGCTCAGTGGCTAGTTTAATTTATTGGATTAGATGCACCAATTAGATTTTCCATATTTTAATATGTTAGGGTTTAATTTAATTGTTTCAAAATGTGAAATATTTGGGTCCATTGCTGTCACGTGACAACATCATTTTAAGCCTTGTGTTCTGTTTTTTTTTAACCACTGGGTCCATAGGCCTACTTCAAACAACCTTGAACCCAGCACGCTAGAGGCTCAACCCACCGCTTCCATCGTGACTTGAGACTACAAGCCCAACGGATGATTGTTCATATTACTATCACGGTATGGGCCTTAGAGCCATCCAAACATTGGACCCTATATATCCAGGCTCCTAAACAATCACAACACCAAACTGAAACAAAATGACGTTGCTAAGCCATTTAGTCCATTGTACTTTTTTTTTTTTTAAGTAAATAGTAATACTTATTAGAACACAGAAGAAAATAATAATAGTGTTTTAAACCAGATTTTTAATACATTACATAATCAAAGTATAACTATAAAAGGGCATAACTTTTGTAGTTGTAAATTGATGTTATAAACAGCAGACATTAGACACACACAATCAATGTAGGAGAAGTATCACCATTTTTTTTTTTTTGAGTAAACAAAAATACTTATTAGAATACACACGAAAATATTAATAGTATTTTAAACATGGTTTATAATATATTACATAACTAAAGTACAATTGGGTCTAACCTTTGTAGTTGTAAATTAGGGTTATAAATAACGGACACTAGACACATACAATCAAGGGACACTAGCCCATTGTACTTTGGTGTGCATATTTTTTATTATTTAATCAATACATTGTCTTGTTAATTGTTATCAGAGGATGTTATGAGATGCTTAATACCTTTACCATTAGTAAATGAACACTCAAATCTACTTTAATATGGTTTCGATTAGCTTAACTAGTAAAGTCTCTTATCATGATATAAGATATTTGGAGTTTGATATATGCCTATACTTAAAAATCAATTAGTATCTTGGTTTGATAATAAAGAGAAATTATCAAAAGCAGATGTCATAAGTTGAAATTATCTCTTAAAAAAAAAAAAAAAAAAAAAAAAAAAAAACTCTTCTTCAATAATTCTTCAAATCTTTATTACCCAATTTGGGATAAAATGAGGCCTTAGGCTGGTATTAAGATGAATTATGTGTTAGGTAGCAAATCACATTGGAAAAATCCTATTATTGGTGGCAATTCCATTCATCCCTTCAAACTTGAGACTCACTAGGGATCGGCTTAGGATCAAATATCGATATTGGTGGTGTCATTATTATTTTAGAAATGAATTAAAATAAAAATAAGTGGATTAAATTTATAAAAAGTAACACTATCCACAACTTTTATAAGGTCAATAGAAAAAATCAAAGCATAATAAGCATAAATAAATATTGTGCTTCCATGTTGTTATTGTTAGTATTAGAAATGGAAAGCAACAAAAATGAGGGTGGGGGTTGTGAGAATTGAGTGAAAAATAAATAGCTCGACGATTGGTGTATTAAGCTATTCAATGGGGGTCAAGATAATAGGTTTGAGTCTCCATGATGTTCAGGAATATAATTACAAAGTAAGGATACTTTTGGAAATCAGGTTTTTTTTTTTTTAAATTGATTATAATTAAGACTTAAATCCATGGGCAGCATTACTTTATGCTCAGGGGGTTCAATTGAATCCCCCAACTTGAATTTTTTTTTTTTAATTTATATATAATTTTTTTTATTAGTATAATTTACCCTTGAAGATATGTATGTATATTTTGACTTAATTTTGCACACCCTAACCACATATCACCCAAGCCCAAAATCAAACAACAACATAGATCATAGGTCTCTCTAAGAGTAAAAAGAGAATGTTTGTAAGTCGTAGATGTCTATTTTTATTATAAATTTATGTTATATGTGTGTGTGTGTCTAATACTGATTGTGTGTGTTATTTTTTATTTTTTATTATGTTATTTGTGTCAATTGTAATGCATGTGAATGTGTGTTGTGTACTACAAATATAATATAACTTTATATAATTTAATAATTAGAAAATACAGAGGGTTTGTTACGTGTGTGTATATTATTATCATGTTAAATAAATTTTTGTTATGAAGTTAGTGATTCAAGAAACAAAATAGTAAAATTAGTAATTGTTTAAGCATTTTATTAGTTATGTAGATACTTAGTGTATTATTTATGTATGGATGAATGTGGCTGTGTGGGCCAATTTAATACAGTGACAATGGGTTGAGTTTTGTTATTTAATTTGAAATATTTTTTTATAAAGATAATGACAAATAGATAATGACAACTTCATAAAAATTAAAAATGTTATACAAACTTAATAAAATAAAATGGCTACACTTACCAACATTAACAATAAATAATGACAATTGATAATAAACTATTGTGGGGTCGAGCCCAACGCTGCGAATTGGGCCCAGGGCCCAATTTGTATACCATTGTTTGTCTGAAGAGATGAAAGGGATCAGGGCTGTGTCCGTTTGGTGGAAATACGCTTGGAGAGGAATACTGGGATACGTCTGAAGACTATCTTGCTTGTTCGAAGAGGTCCCATCATCGGATCATCATGGTGCTTAATCAATCAAATATGCTAGGGGCAAAAGCGACATTCCCAATTGATTCCACGGAGGAGAGGAAATCCTGGGCGTGCCTGGGGATGAAGATAGCATAAAAATATCTTAAAGGAAAAGCTGCTACCACTGCATTTAATGCACTGCAGCAGCTTTCCTGGCCGCATTTATGTGAAGAAGACACCTGAACAGTTCAGCCTCAGCTACCATCACTCACGGCATACTAAAGCAGATGTTTGATGTGACGTGTACTCAAGTGGATGCTTGGATGAAGAACAAATGTACGGTGAAGATGAAGAAGGAGGGAGATATATAAAGGGAAGAAGCCTCTGAAGAGAGGGGAGAAAAAAAATTGTATTCACTAAGTTGATAAATATTAAACCTCTTCGGACCAAAGAGAACTTTTACTAAATATTAGTCTGAACGTCTTTTTACCCTTACTCGCTTGCATGAACCATTGCTAAATCCATAACCAGCCTAGCTGTTTAACCCATTCTCTATAAATTTATTGTTGGGGATTCGTTGGGCTCACAATACGCAAAGTTGGTGCCTAGCCCATCAAATTTCAACCCTACAACTATATTATAATGATGTTAAAATATGAAAACTCAGAAGAAAATTGTAAAACTTCATATATTTGCCTTTTTTTCTTTTTGGTCAATAACTTAATATATTCAAATTCTTTTTTTTTTATTAAATTTTGTTTGGTTCAAGTTTCTTAATGACCCTGCTGAACAAAATTTCTTGAGTCGCCACTGCAGTTAAATTAGATCGTGTGAATATAACTAAGAAGGTATCCAATACTAAGGACAATTCAAGAAAATTAATTGAAGTATCCTATTCCCTCCTTAGTTTCAACATTAGTCCTTGATCTGACATTTTATCTATCTTTATCTTCAAAAGAAGAGACTATTGAGCAACTTCTAGACTGGGGTCAAATGAGATATAAACAACTTCAAGACTGAGGTCAAGGAAATATACGCAACTTCTTGACTAGGGGCAACGAGTTAGTCAATGAGATATAAACAATTTCTGGCACGGGGAATGAAATCCTTTGAAATTTTATGACTTTAAATGCATTTTCTGGCGGTGTGCATGGGTCAGGTAATCAGTGGCAGAGCTAGAATTTTAGTTTAGAGAGACAAGATTTATAAAATCTATCTCAATAAATGTTTGTTTATAATTTGATACAGACTCGTTATCATGCTCACGATTTTCCATAATTTTAATTATGAATTAATTACAAGTATATTTGTTATATCATTAAAATAAGGAAACAAAAATTACCAATTCATAATTATTAACAATCAAAATAAGAGATTAATCTAAATACATTAAATTTAAATATCTAATTTGATTATTTTAAACAAACTGACAAAATAAACAATCTAAAAGCACTACAATAATAGCAATATACCTATTATATTGTCTTGATTGCTTTTAAAAATAGCTAGAACTCTAACAGTTTTTTCTTATCTATTTTTAAAAGTATCTTAAATTTAGGTTTATAGCAAAATCCTAGAGTTTGAAATTGAAAAGTTAGAGACGGAGGAGTAAAAAAGATGTGGATTAAAAAATAAGAAATACTACTTAAAAAAAAAAAAAAGATAATTTGAATTTTATAATTTTCAATAAGGTTGTTAATTATTTTTGTAGAGTTCTTTTTAATATTAAAAGCATGAGATGACATTTAAGTGATTTACAAGTAATTCTTAGGTACTCTCGTTATTTATTTCAAAAAAAAGTATTTTCGAAATATAAAAAATGGCGTTCTCTTCTTTTACATTCATGATGGATTTCACTCATTAAATTTATGGTAGGATCTAATATAAGTGTGAAAGGAGAGAGTATCATTTTTTGGAATACCTAAGAATTTTACTTAATTTAGTTAGGTAAGATGATAAAATTTCTTCCCAAGATTTTTTTGTGACCACTGACAAGTGGTCCATAATCTCCAATACATCATCGAGTAAGTCTAGTGACACAATAATTTTCACTACTTTTGCACAACTTGTTTACTGGACAAGTTGAAAGTAATGGAGGGTCCAAGTGGGTTATGATTCTATGATTCTATCACTCATAAATCATCTGGTAAATTCGTAGCAGAGTTGTGGAATTAGTTGGGGGTATCAGAATTACTCTACGTCACCCTCTTTCCTTCAGCCGCCTCTCTCTTCCACCCCCTCTCTTCTCATATTCACTCTTCTTCATCCCCAATGATGACCGAACCTCCAAGCTCTCATTTCTCGTTCCTCATTTCTTTCTTTCTCTCTCTAGTCGAGATCTTCCTGTTAGGGAGGATTATGTCTCCATTGATTCTCCTAGTAGCCAAAACTCCATGAGACTTTGAAGTGGATTAAACCCAAGGTAAAAACCTAAGCTTTTATCTCAATTTCTTCTATGAATTCCTTTGGGTTTTGCTATTTTATAATGATTATGGTGAATAACGGAAGATTAGAGGTAGCAATGGTTTTGTTAAAATCTGAAAATTTCATTTCGTTTGGGAGTTTTTGCTTTGATAAAAGGATTTGGTTGTTTAGTTTTCCAATGGGTATATGAGGGTTGGTTTCCTAGAGCAACCACATGGGTTTTGTTGTTACATGTGTTGATTTTAAAGTGTGTTTCCTTGGCATTTGAGAGACTTTGACATATGTGAATGTGAGCATGTGTTTGTTATATGCCATGTGTTTGGTAAATTGCCTCTATGAGGTTATGGGTTGCAATCCCAGTTGTTAATATGTGCTAACACATGTAGCTTTAAGGTTAATGAAGTCTCAAAGCTTTAGGCATAGTATTAATATTATAGTAACCTTCTTTGAGGCCTCTAAATCTGCGGGGGACAGATTTGAGTCTGCTGCACTACGCTGCACTACGTGATTTTTAATAAATTATAGAAAATTTATTTTGAGAGATTGAAACCAATGAGTTCTCTTTCCAGTGAGGGTCATTGTTGCAAATTTTCAGGGAGGTTCCTTTGAGTGTCAAAGGTTTTGGTTTAAGCGAACAAGAAGTTCATGGAGAAAATCATTGTAGAAATATTTAAGGGGTTCGATCTAGAGGGTCTAGGTTATGTAGGTTCTGACCAATTGTAGCTTCTCCTTGATAGTAAATTTTCTAAATCATTGTTTGTGTCCCTGGACTGGCTTTTCCATTGAAGAGGTTTATTCTTTGATTTTCCACTTCCTTACCAAATCTATGTTAGATTATTTATTGCTTTGATTGATTTGGTTTTTGAAAAAATGTGGTGGAATTATATATCTGGGTGGATTGTTTTACAACTGGTGTGATGGACCTTCAAATTTAATAATTCTGCAGAATTAATCACATTGGGGTCTGAACATAAATTTTTAGTCTACTTAATTTCCATCCCAGCCTTGGTCTACATTCAATCTATCTTTTTTGTCAAATGTAGAAACTCTAGACTAGGGAAGCAACCCCTTTGATATATAATTTTATATGACAATGTGTTTTCTGGGATGTAAGAGTACTCTTCAAAGTCTCTAGAGTGAACTCTATTCTAGAAAACTACCGACCAAAATTGTTCTCACACACAAGCAGGCCAGAACAAATTATGGGTCTTCTTAGCAAGACAAACTTGTCTGTCCTTTGTTGCTTTTGTTTAAACTTAGGTTTTGCCATAGACACCATTAGTTCAATCTTCTCAATCTATCAGACCCTGAATACATAATATCCAATGGAGAGTGCTTTCAGACAGGGATTCTTCAGTTCAGCCCTATAAATTCTACCAATGAGTAACTTGGAATATGGTGTAATAACATTTCTGTATTCACTATATCCGACGATGGCAGTCTTGTGGTACTACCTGTTTGCGTTTGGAGAGAAGAGGGAAGAGAGAGAAGGTTTAGGAATGTGAATTGGGCAGAGAAAGGAAAGGAAAGGATTTTGAAGAGAGTGGAAGAGTACTCCACTGTGTGTGTGTGTGTGTGTGTGTGTGTGTGTTTGGAGGTGCGTGGAGGAATTTTACTTAATCCTTTTTCTTGTATGGTACTTGATTTTAATCAAGTACAGTGTAAATGTTTTATTTTTATTTTTTAAACAAATTTGATATTATTAGATGGAATTGAGAGACTGAATTGGACCAAATAGACCGAATTAATTTAATATAGACCGATGTGAACTAAGGAAATTTTTTATTTATTTTAGTTATTGGTTTAATGAGCGAGCCATCTCCCTTTTGGATTTTCTTTTTTGGGTACACTATTTTTTGAGGATTAGTATTATTATTATTATTATGCACATGATAATTACCGAGTGGCATTATTGAAGGAAATTAATGCATCTATATATATAATAATAGGTGAAGTTAAGAAAAATTCAAATTAAAATTTCATTTTTGCGCTATGTGTCTTAAATTATTTATTTTTAAAGAGTTTTATTTCTTAATTTTAGAATAAAATGGAGGACCATATCATAAATATTTATCCAAATGAGTTATTAAGTACAAAAACCAAAGAGTCTAAAATAAATGAATCGTAAAAAAAAATAATAATAAAAAGTGCTGCACGATAATAAAAAAAAATGGATAATTTACATTTTATACCTAATAATATTCTTATAAAATTTTTTAAAAAGTGAACAAAATATAAAAATGACTATTAATAGTATTTAAATTATATATATATATATATATGAATTATATTATGCATTTTATTGTATATTTTTAAGTTTATTTACACATATACATGGGGTTACAAGCTAGTATATTATAATGATACTAAATTATTTTTGGTATTTTTTTTAAATTATTAGTTTAATCTCAATTAGTGCATTTTCAACAAAATTATTGAATAAATTTTTGAATGGGAATGGTTAGGAAAATTTATAAGATGCAAATGGTAAACATTTTGGTAAGTTATAAGTGTGCTTTAAACCTCTTTGTTGTCTTCCTTACTGAATTTGAAATATTAACCCTACACCAGTACCCTACCTCCTCATTTATCAACCAGTGCCCGCTACAATTCTAAACCAAAAGCTGAAATCTCCATGAAAATAAAACCTCACCTTTCAACCGCTTAAAAGACCAACACTTCAACTCCTCCAACCTCATCATCAAAGTCATTCTTTCACACTAGAAACTTTCTAATTTCAAAAACCACAAAACCAATACTCCAACTAAGCTCCCTAAACGTCGTCTCAAAGAGAAAGGGTGAAAAAATTGTTGTTTAGCTTTAGACAACCACCTAACATATGAATTCCTATACAACTAAAATTTTAAGAATGAATTTTTTGGAACATAGATTGAATTTGTCACGAGTCAAAATTCATCATTTTTTTCCCCTTCATCTAGCATCTTGTATACATGAGACACAAAACAAAGAAAGGAAACTATCGATACCCAAAAGTTTTCCCTATTCTCCATAGAAAGCATAGTTTAATTTATTGGATTAATTATTTGTAGCAATTAGATTTTCTATATTTTAATACGTTAGGGTTAAATTTTAATTGTTTTATATAAAATTAATCATATACTCTCATAGAAAGTAAAAAGGTTTTGAATATTTTGTAAAAGTTACTTTTATATCTAAGAATTAATAATTTATAATTATAAAAATATTAAAGAAAACAAATTTTTTTAAGTTTATTTATCATCTTTTTCTTTTTTATTCTTTTTTATTTTTACATCAAAACACGTATATGATACCTTTTTTTTGTCCCTTTTTTTTTTTATTCTTATCCTTCCCCTTTTTTTTTTTCTCTTCTTTTGCTTCCTTTAAACATAATGTCAATTAAAAACAAAAAAATTCCACACCTTCTTTTTTTTTTTTTTTTTTTTTTTTTTTTTTTTTTATAATACTTGGGATTCGTGTATTTATGAGTTATTTTTATAATATATATTTAGCCTTTAGTTTTTAATTTTTATTTTTTTTATTTTTTTTATATTCAACCGATTGACTAGCGTTTAAATTTAATCAAGAATTCAATCAATAACGCCACGAACCTAATATTTCAGTTCACATATTAGAGTGCTCGATTGATCAACTATCAATCAAAGACCGATCTTTTTTTTAACAGTATTTTAGCAACACAAAAAAGAAAAAAAAAAAAAAGAACGACTTTTTCCTTTTCTTAATTTTGCAGAATTTTAGCAAAAGAAAATTATTTTAATTTTTAATATTTCGTTGTTTTACAATATATATAGTAAAAAAAATTTATAAAAGAAGGGTGGAAATTTTCAATCCTTATTTTCCCCAGCAGAGTGTGCGCAACGATTGGGCTTTGTCACTCGTATGTAGGAAATTTCCAAGAAACCTTCATTCAATGTATCTTTTACTTTGGCAAATAGTAAATACCGTGTTTGATGTTTCATTCACTTTTGTTGCAGTCACGTACGAAATTTGCAAGGAAGTTAATTTCGTTTTACTCACTTTGGAATATTTGGCATTTTACCCCCTTTTTTTTTTTAATTGGCAATATGCCCTTGTCCCATAGCAGTTTCAGTGAGCTTATAGTGGCGTTTTTAAGCCATATAGTGACATTTTAAAGCCCTATAGCAGCGTTTTTTTGTAAAAAAATTTTCTAAGTGTCCCATAACAAGTTCAGGGAGCCTATAGTGGCGTTTTTAAGCCCTATAGTGACGTTTTGGAACTCGATTTCCATAAAATTGAGTTCTATGCAATTTTTTTTTTTAATTTGATCGAGCTTAACTCGATTTTAAACCAATCGAGTACTTTAAGTAACTCGATTTTAGGGTCATCGAGTATCGAAACAGGGGCACGCACCTATATAGTTTCGAAACAGGGGCATAATAATCGAGTACTTTAAGTAACTCGATTTTAGGGTCATCGAGTATCGAAACAGGGGCACGCACCTATATAATTTCGAAACAGGGGCATAATGTCAAATATTTTTGCCCAAAGGGGCAAAAGGCCAGAATGTCCTACTCACTTTGGCATGTGAAAATTTGACTGCTTTTTTTTTTTTTTTTCCTCTCTCTCACATAAATATTTTATTATTCTCACTTTTTAAACTTGTTTTCGCTTATTTTATTCAACGATTGAGATTGGAAGTTGTTTTTTACAATTCTCAATCTAAACCGTTAGAGCAATTGCATACTTAATTGATCTCAATCCCCGTTTTACACTTTTGCTCAGTGCCGGCTGAATGATAGAAGCAATAGATGCGGTCGCCTAAGGCTCCAAGTAAAAAAAAGGCCCCCAAATTTTAACCAATACGGTTATTTATAATCAATAAATAAAATAATTTTTTTTTTACCAAATGAAAAAAAACAAAAAAGAGGGAAAATTGTTACGTCCATAATATTTTTCACAGCACTTTTACAACAAATGCTAAGTAGCGGGTTGTTACAGCTTATTCTTAATGGAAAAAAAAAAAAAAAGTATGGTGGTGTTTTCAAATAGAAAACAAGAAGCAACTTAAAGCTTAGGATTTGTTGTGAAAAATATTGTGAATGTTGCACTTCTAAAAAAATAAGAATAATAATAAGAGTTCAATTACACACAAATATCAATATATATATATATATATATATATATATATATATATATATATATCTATATATCCACAAAAAATTTGTGCGTGCAAACCATTTAATTATTAACACATGTATTTTTCTTTTTGAAAAACATGCATTACCGCTCATAACATGTGCTATTAGAACATTGGCTAACCATTATTTTTGACCGGCTATAAAAAATAAAAATAAAATGATTTCAAGAAAATAAAAAACCTAGTTCAACTGTCCGAACTATTAAAACAAAGATCACCATCTTTTAATGTTTCATTTTAGTCCATATATTTTAAAGTTTGTGTCAAAAAAGTCCACACTATTAACTCTTACTTTTATTTGAATAACCAATTTCTTCAGTCCCTTGTTGATATCAAATCAAAGTTTTGAATTTCGTTCCGAATTGACTATTGGAACAAAATATTCTTGTACTAATAAACTATTTCAGAACTATGCACCACATACATATAATAATAATAATAATATGAATGCTCACTTAGTCTGTAAAACATTAGTGAATGTTTAAACCCTCAATTTCGAAACAACTAACACAAGCTTATACTTATACAATAAATGTGCGGAATGATAAGTACAAGCAATACCCAAATAAACAAACTACTCTAAGCCATAATTAATCACATCGCAGTAGCAATTAAAAAGGTAGGAGTAAGAATTAGAGAGATGCAAATACAAAGATAACACCGGCACATGTTATCAAAGAGGAAACCGAAGAACTCGGCGAAAAACCTCTCTGCCGCCCTCCAAGCGGTAAAATGATCCATTAGAGAATAAAGTTGGGATACGCGAATAGCAATAGACCCTCCAAGCCTAATCTACCCAATGCACCTAAGCCCTCCAAGCTTCTTGCTCCAACAAGGTTAAGCCTAACCATGTCTTTCCTAGCTTTCCGGATCCTGCAATAAGCCCATTGCATCAACCAAATGAATTGGTCATCTCTGAACTGCTTCCCAAGCACCAAATAACCTTCTCACCGATATGGGTATGGTGAGATAAGGATTGGATAAGTATCCTCTAAGGGTATATTAATGGAGAGGGTGAGAGTAGAGGAATTTGAGAATCAAAGGTATAAGATTGTGGATGAGTCAATCTTGTTTTTCTCTAGAGTTTCTCTTTCAAAATTCTCTCTCCAAGCTCTCAACATTTCGTGGATATAAGGGTATTTATAGTAGGATATGTGAGGAATGTAAAAAGTCATATTTCTGCAAAATAGGGTGTTCTGGTGACTCACTTGTGACTGGGACAAGTCGCGAGTTTCAGTTGCAAAATAACTGACTGGCCAAACTGTCCTTTTTTGTCCTGTAGTGCTCCAGCTGTCGTGACCCTTCAGCTTCCTACATACTTCATACGTATGGCATTTTGATGAGTCATAAGTCACGAGCCACTCGCGAGATCCAGTTGCGAGAAAGCTTTTGAATGCATACACACTTGAATTCTTCACACT
Source organism: Quercus glauca (assembly GCA_023736055.1). NCBI lineage: Eukaryota > Viridiplantae > Streptophyta > Magnoliopsida > Fagales > Fagaceae > Quercus > Quercus glauca. The sequence goes on along the minus strand of CM043319.1, from coordinate 88,728,315 downwards.
CTTTTACATACAACCCTTACATAATTCCCACCTAAATACAGCGTATCTAATTGCTAAATTACAAGCAAATTTGGCACGTAATAAAGCTAACACATGGTTGAATAAATTCAACCTTACAATCTCCCTTTTTGGCTATTCCGTGACAAAACCCTAAAACAGACTCTAGACTTAAAATGTGAGTTGAGAACAGTTGCCAAAGCTCACTCACACTTAACTCTAGATTCTAAGAAGCTCTTGAATCATACAAACAAGTTTTCCTGTAAACAATATTACAAAGAGTTCATTGTAAGCAGAAATCTTAAAATGCATATGGAACAAGTACAATGCGATCAAGTAAGTATGAATATGACAATTCAGTATGGCTTAATCAAACAAGAACAATCACTATAAATAGTGACCACAATGAACATTCACATAGTAAATAAACATCCAGACATGCAAGCTAATAAGTTCAATGCAAAGTATCATTTGCATGTCCAACACTTAACCGATGCAAGAACACAAAGGCAATTGCATCAAGGATACAAGATCCAGTAAGGGCACAAGAGTGTAAGAGTACTAAAGAGAATGCAAAACATAATCTAAAAGTACTAAGCTACATAAGCAAAGGTACAAATTAAAACAAAGTCTAAATAGCTATAACATCCAATTATCCAAAGCACACAATATCCAAGTATAGTAAAACCAAAATATTAAATTCATAGAGTACTTAAAAACCAAAGTACTAAAACCATAGAGTACTAGAATAAGTGCCATGAAAACCCATAAAAACTACAAAAACCATAATAGCTATAAAACTTTTAAAAAAAAAATTCTCCCCCTCAAGAGCTACTCCCATACTACTCCCCCTTTTTTATCGGAATGGCCAAAGGGCTATAGCTGGTTCGTGAAGCTATCAAACCTGGCTGTGGACAAGTTGATTTGATCCTGGATAATAGTAATCCGGTAATAAACTTGATTAGTAACAAGTTAGTACAAAAACATAAATTTTGAATTAAAACCCTAAAAATTGAAATTTAAAGAGTAATTCAATAGCAAATGACAAGTGAATATCCTAATCATCACAACATGATATAATCATTGGTACTATTCACTTAACATGTCAAAAAGTGTATGTGTGTGCATCATATGCAAAAGTGTGCAAACTAGGGCAAAGTGTGAAAACACATAATCATTTAATGTTTCAAATCAAAGAAACATGATTATCCGCATAAACTTTGTACTCAATGGAGTCCAAAGAAACACACAAAAACATCTAAGAGACATTTTATCATGAACATGGTATGCACAACACAACAAAAAACATAGTACAATGCATAAAAATGAAGAACAATCATGAAAACATGTAAAATAGGAATTATACTAACAAAGCCAACAAAACCCATATATCATACACATCGAAACATCAACAAAACCATATTCAACAACCATATTTCAACATCTCAAAAAAAAAAAAAAAAAAAAAAAAAAAAACTAAGGTTAGAAACTTTGAAATAGAGTGAAAATAAGAGAAAACCCATACCTTTTCTTGAAGATTGATAAAGGATTGAAGAAGAAAATGGAGGTTTTGTGAGTGACAATGGAGGTTTTGGGAGAAGCAGAGGTGTAGAAAACAAAGGGTGTGCACGTGATGCGAGGGAAAACTGAAAAGTTTTTAAAAACTGTCTGAGATTTAACCTTATTTGTGCAAAACATGCAATTTTCGCGACTCAACTGACAACGAGAAAGTCGCCAAAACGAGTCGCCAAAAACAAACCTTGTACAAAATTTTGAAAATTTTGTCTAAGTCTTTTTCGCGACTAGGAATCCCAGCAGCAATTAAAAAGGTATAGAGATGCAAACATAAAGATAACATCGGCACGTGTTATCGAAGAGGAAACCGAAGAACTTGGCGAAAAACCCCTCCGCCTCCCTCCAAGCGGTAAAATGATCCACTAGAGAATAAAGTTGGGATATACGAATAGCAATAGACCCTCCAAGCCTAATCTACCCAATGCACCTAAGCCCTCCAAGCTTCTTGCTCCAACAAGGTTAAGCCTAACCGTGTCTTCTCTAGCTTTCCGAATCCTGCAATAAGCCCATTGCATCAACCAAATGAATTGGTCCTCTCTGAACTGCTTCCCAAGCACCAAATAACCTTCTCATTGATATAGGTATGGTGAGATAAGGATTTGGCTAAGTATCTTCTTAAGGGTATGTCAATGGAAATGGTGAGAGTAAAGGAATTTGAGAATCAAAGGTATAAGATTGTGGATAAGTCAATCTTGTTTTTCTCTAGAGTTTCTCTCTCAAAATTCTCTCTCCAAGCTCTCAACATTTCGGGGGTATAAGGGTATTTATAGTAGGGTATATGAGGAATGTGCAAAGTCATATTTTTGCAAAAAAGGGTGTTCTAGTGACTCACTTGCGACTGGGATAAGTTGCGAGTTCTAGTAGCGAAATAACTAACTGGCCAGATTGTCCTTTTTTGTCCGTAGTGCTCTAGCTGTCATGACCCTTCAGCTTCTTGCATGCTTCATAAGTGTAGCATTTTGGCAAGTCACAAATCACAAGCCACTCGCAAGATCCAGTCGTGAGAAAGCTTTTGAATGCATACACACTCGAATTCTTCACACTCTCACACACAACCCTTACATAATTCTCACCTAAATACAGGGTATCTAATTGCTGAATTACAAGCATATTTGGCACAAAATAAAGCCAACACATGGTTGAATAAATTCAACCTTACAAAATAAAATATTATTGTTACTTATTACTATTATAGATATGTAAATTATATAATTTAATGAATTAAATATAATACTCAAAATAAGAGGTCTTTTTTTTTTTTTTTTTTTTTTTTTTTTTTTTTTTTTAAGAATAGTCATATTAATTATTTTGTAAATACACTTAACATGCTAGGGTATATGAAAACTAACAACCTTCAAAGAACTTTCCTTTCAAATCACTTTTCCCATTCCAAAGCCCCACCCATGTGACCTCCTCACTTTGCCATTACATTTATGACTTTCTTACTTGGGTGCAAAGTATAAAGAAAACTAACACGTCGTTAGTAGGGGAGGGGTGACTCGAACCCAAGAGTCAAGACTTGCCGCATAATCGAGTCTTGTTGACCTCAGGCCTCAATCACTAGGCCACCAAACGTGTTGGTATGTTCATCTCTAATTACAACTTAGGTTGGTAGTTTTATAGGAAAGAGGTTACTCTAGACTATCTCATTCACCCCAGTCTAGAAGTTACTTGTAACTCATATTCTTCTTTTGAAGAAAAAGATAGATTAAAAAAAAAAAAAAAAATAGAGAATATGAGGTTGGAGGAGTTTAGTCGAGAAAGGATATATGGGTAAGGTTTCTAATGGACTAGTGATGGCTTCGGTTGGTTGGGTGTGAGTGTGAGTTGAGTGGTTGTGGCCATTTTGTTCATTTCTGTGTGGTTGGGTCTAGTATAGCAGCTGCTATTTTATGGTTAAAATTTAAAACTTAAAACAAGTTGGACACAAGGCATAAAAAGATACTGTCACTAAGGATGACAATGGGGCGGGGTGGGGCCGAAGAATAGGGTTTTCATCCTCGCCCTGCATGATTTTGTCTTGCCCTATCCCTATTTCGCCCTACATGACAGGGAAAACTTTCTCACCTCATCCCTGCCCCTTGGGGCCTCGCGAAACCCTATCCCATCCCGTGAAACTCTACTTTTTATTAATTTGCACTACAACCAGTACAATTTTTTTAATGAAACATATTTCATTAATAAAAATATACATGGAATTACAATTAAATTTATCCCATCAAATCAAATCAATTCTTAGAAAAAAAAAATTGATTATATATCCAAGCGTTTAACAAGAAAATCATCAAAAAAAAAAAAAAAATCTCATAATATAACACATAACAAAATAAAGGCAGAGAACCATATTGGGTAGAATAATATAACCTAATATTGATATATTTTTTTAAATAGTAGGGTTTTAGGGTATGAAAAATTTACAATTATAACCCTTAGCAACGCGGGGTGGCAGGTTTATAAAGTCTAAACCCATCCTCGCCATGCCCCGTGGTGCGGGGTTAAAATCTTGTCACATCCCTGCCCCACCACCTTTGCAGGGCAGGGGAAAACCCTGCACGGGGCTAAGTGGGGGGGGGGGGGGGGGCGAGTTAAGCGGGATGGAGCAAAATTGTCATCCCTAATTTTACCTTGCAGTATGCAATGGACCCAAAATTTCATAATTTAAAAAAATAAATAAAATTGATGAGATAATTTTTTTAAAAAATTAAAATTTAAACCCCAATGTATTAAAATAGGGATAATTTAATATGTGCACATAATCCAATAAATTAAATTATATATGCTTTCTAAGGAAAATAGGGGGAAAATGTGGTAGTTTGCTTCTTTGTTTTGTGTCTCGTGTATAAAAGATGCTAGATAAATAAATAATGATGAGTTTTGATCCATATGACAAACACTTTTGGTAATTTTATAGATTTAGAGGGTTTTTATTATTATTATTATTTTTTTATGATCTTAGAGGTTCATGGGTATTTCGATAATTTTTTAAGTTTGAAATATTTTAGCCATTTGCCGATTTCAAGGATGTTTTTGGTCATTTTAGAGATTTCGTGATACTTTAATCATTTTAGAGATTTCAAAGAGTATTTTTGGTCATTTGGAGGGCTCAAAGAATTTTCTATCATTTTGGAGGTTCAAGGTATTTCAGTCATTTTGAAATATCAAGTTATTTTTGATCAAGGATTATATGTTATTTAAATATGTTGATTTTAGGTCTTAAAATCTTTGGCAATTAAACCCAAATCTAAATGTTTGTCATTTTTAACTATCTAGTCAAAATATTGAGATTTAGATTATCAAATTCAAATCGCTCGAGCCCAAATGAAACCTAGTTAGGAAACAATATTGAACAAAATAATTTTACTCATAATTCATAAGTATTGGTTTCACTTAAAAAAAAGAGAGTATTGAGTATATAATCAAAATGCATCAAGATTTCTCTCAAGTCCTCAAAAATTTATCGAACAAGTTAAGAGAGATTTCATTGTTAAAGAAAAAGCAATTTTATTTATAATGGAATGTCATTATTATTTATTTATGACTACTAAAATTTTGTGTTAAAGAGAGGTAAATCATCCTTCGGTGTACCAAGAAGAGTATGGTTTAATGGTTTACTTCTTCTTAGATTGGACTAATTATGGAGGAATTTAAAGTAGTAGAGGAATTAGTTTTTTTTTTTTTTTTTTGGTTGAATGGAGAGGAATTAGTAATGACACCAAATATCATGCAAGAATATAATCATATATCATCCTACAGTACCCACTATTTTTTTAGTGAGTATGGTACCCCATTAAATCTTGACCATATATTTTACATGTCTTAATCCTGACCATTTATTTATTCTTAATGAAAACTAGTTACCGGATAAGTCTTCAAAAGTTTATGGAACAAGTTAAAGAGAGATTTTATTGTTAAATATAAAGCCATTTTACTTATATTGGAATGGAATGCCATTATGGAGAATGGATTAGATAATGAGATGGGCATAAATTAAGAGAGATTTATCTCAAGAACTTTATTCTTATCTGCCATAAATCGTCGTAGGAGTGACATTGCAACTGGAGAGTCTTATTTGACCCTGTTGAGTAGGCTTACAATTTGACGCAATTTGCCTTTTAGCGAATGCAGGTTGCTTAGGAAAGGGCAAATCCACAATATCACTATTAAGCATTGAAATAATGGTAGAGATAGTAGGCCTGTCTCTAGCCGATTCTGGCATGCACAGCAACCCCACATGTATGTATTTGAACATCCCCATTTGAAAGCATGGACCCCATATTGTTGGGTCTACAAAAGCCATAATGTTGTTGTTGTTGTTCCACAATTTCCATGCCTGAAACTTAACAAAGTGTGAAAGACAAAAATTATGACATATAATCTTATTGGCAGTAATAAATTAGAGCTTTAAATATAATGACAATAAGTTAGATAGACCTACAAATCCTACAAGGCTCAAATAGTATTGCTCATCATTGTAAAAGCTAGTGTTTCTTCTCCCACTAACAATCTCTAGTAGTAACAAACCAAAACTAAAAACATCTGATTTCTCTGAAAATAGGCATTGCATATTCCAGAGACATATATCCACTGCATTTAAACATTAAAACACATCCTTATCATCCAACTACTTTAAGCATAAATAGTTTTTTTCCCCCTTTTTTTTTGGGGGGGGGGGGGGGGGGGTGGGGTGTCGGGGGAATAGCTTAAATTATATTTCAACAAAAGTACTTACTATGTCCTAACAACCCTTTTAGTATTTGCCTGATTTTCACATTCTCTGAAAATTCTAGCAATTCCAATGTCCGATATTTTAGGATTTAGCTCTTCATCTAACAAGATATTACTTGCCTTTAGATCTCTATGAATAATCTTCATTCTAGAATCCCTATGAAGGTACAGTAGACCTCGACCAATTCGTTCAATAATATTGAAGTGTCTCTTCTTTATCATATACTATAGTGAATCCACTATGATAATCTGGAACCCAGCTCTGTGCTCCAGTAAAGAACTGACCATTCCATGGACCAGTCCGCCAATATGGATGATCGTCTTTCCAATCGAAACCTTGGGGAATGTTTTGTGGATTAATGCCTGCCGAGAATCTTCCAGTGGATGGGTCAGAAGGGCTCTTCCAAGATGTCAGTTGTATTTTCTGATTTGTTCTTAAATTGTTACTAAGTTTCATCCTTGGCAAGATTGTATCACAAGGATGTTGAAAACTCTCCCATACTATTGCTCCAGTTGTGTCGCCTTGCAAGACAAGGTTGCCGGAATCCAACAGAGTGGCACTTGAATTGGGTACAGAATTTGAAACATTTGATGACCACAGAATCTCTGCCTGTCCATTTAGTACCACAAGATTTCCATCCTCATATATAGTAAGAATCCCAGAAGAATCCTTAAGGGGTCTCTCTCTGTTTGCTACCCATACAACACTGAAATAATTGACCACAGAAATCTTATTATACCATATTCCGAGGTAACGATTGGTAGAATTTACAGGGCTGAAGAATCCCAGTCTGAAAGCACTCCCATTAGAGATTATGTAGTCAGGATCTTTGAGGGATTGAAAAGAACTAATTGTGTCTCTGGCAACACCTAAGTTCAAACATAGGCAACAAAGGGCATACAACAAGCTTCTCTTGCTAAGAAATCCCATGACTTGTTCAAACCTTTTGTTTGTGTGTGAGGTTGCAGAACAGGGAGGCTATTTCATCTTGCAAGTTACAACTTTGGTAATTGGTAGTCTTCTTATCAAAAAATTGGTAGCCGTCTAGGAAAGACGCCACTCTAGACTTTCAAAAGTCTTAATGTTAGGTAAAGGAATAATGTTGGTTATAACTCATATTCTCTAGCTTTGAAGAAAAAGAGAGACATTAATGTTAGGTTAAGGAATAATGTTGAAACTAAAGAGCAAATAGGGAATTTCTTGAACTGTCCTTATTATATTTCCGTTTCTTTCAATGTGTATGTGTGAGAATTTATATATGTTTTTTTGGTTCTGAAATTTGATTCAACTTTTCTACCACCAACAATGATGATCCCACTTGTCTTTTAGTCTTGCAGAGTCGGCTGCCAATTTACGCACGGAGTTATTTTTGTTTGTTTGATTTTTTTCCATTTTTGATTTATTATTAATATTTGAATACATTCAAGGGGATTGTGATCAGTTTCTCATAAAAAAAGGGGATTGTGATCATGTTTGTTAGTCAATACTCTTTTACGTGATATCATTAAAAAAAATTTTGATGTAGCATCATTTTATTGGAGGGCATAAACACTTCTGTTTACATCACATTCTTATTGAATTTATTCACTTCCAAAATATTCTTAACTTCTTAATTATATTCCTGAACAGCATGGAGACTCAAACCTATTATCTCCATTTGAATAACTTATACACCAACCGCGGGGCTATTTATTTTTCACTCAGATCTCACAACCGCCACCCTCATTTTTGTAGCTTTCCATTTCTAATACTAACAATAACAACATGGAGACACAATATATATTTTATATTTTTATGCTTTAATTTTTTCTATTTACCTTATAAAATTTGTGAATGCTATTTACTTTTTATAAATTTAATCCACTTATTTGTTTTTTTTTTTTTTAATTTCTAAAATAATAATGATACCATCAATATCGATATCTGATTCTAGGTTGACCCCTAATGAGTCTTGAGTTTGGAGGGATGAATGGAGTCACCACCAATAATAAGAGGATTTTTCGAGTGTGATTTGATACCTAATGTGTAATTTATCTTATTACTAGCCTAAGGCCTCATTCTATCCCAAAATGGGTTATAAAGTTTTGAAGAATCAATGAAGTAGGTTCCTTTTTATTTTCATTTTTTTAGAAATAATTTCAACCTATAGTGTCTACTCTTAATAATTTTGTTTTATCATCAGACTAAGATATTAATTAGTTTTTTTTGTTTAGGAAAGAATCACTCCAAATATCTTTTTCAATGACAAGAGATTTTACCAGTTGAACTAACTTAAACTCTTATTGAAATAATAATTAGTTTACTAATGGTAAATAGACTTTACTAATTAGTTTTGAGTGTTCACTTACTGACGGTAAAGATATTAAGCATCACATAACATCCTTTAAACAAAGCTAAAACATTTTAGTTATCCCTGAGTTTTAACAATTCATAAGACAATTTATTGATTAAATAATACTAATAATAAATAAGCACACTAAAGTGGCAAAGGGCTAAATTGCTTAGAGCACTCTCATCAGGTCTCTTAAATGTGCCAAATGCTAAAAATTTAACACATTTAACACATCAAACACAAAAACAAAGGCTCATCAGGTATGCTAGATGTTCCAAAAATTTGGAACGCGCTACAGTACGCTCTCATATTTGAGAGCATACGAATAGAAATGCCAAACACTGTTTGGCTTATTTTATTCCTTTTTTCTCTCTCCTCCAGTCAGATGCTCTCTCCCATCTCACCCATCTCTTTCTCTCTCCGTCTGCAACCCATCTCTCTCTCTCCCCGTCTGGCATTCTCATCGCCGTCTGGCCATTTCGACTCGCCATCATCGAGCTTGCCACGCCGATCTCGCCATCACCGGTCTCGCCACGCCGATCTCAACACGCCGAAAGACAGATCGCCCAGGCTCGCCATCCTCGCCGCGATCTCGCTAGTCGTCGCCGCTGATCTCGCCATCCTCGCCGCGATCTCGCCAATCCTCGCCGCCGATGTCGCCAGTCCTCGTTGCCGATGTCGCCAGTCCTCGCCGCTAATCACGTCGCCGACCTCCACAGCCGTCATCGATCGTTGGTTGAGTTTGGGTCGGCATTTTATTCTTTATTTTTTTGATTGGTTGAGGTTTTTTTTTTTTTTTTTTTTTTTTTTTTTTTTTTTTTTTTTTTTTTTTCTCTTTTGTTGAGGTTTTTGGATTTGGAATTTGTTGGAGGATCCAGTGATTGTGGGTGTAGTTTGTGGCGGTTGATGTGCTGTTGGTGGTGGTTGTAGCGGTGGTTGTTGGTTGGTTGGTGGCAAGTGCCACTGAGTTTTTGGTGTTTGTAAATTGGCTGGGATTTGAGATAATACATTATTTTAATGTGTAGTAAATATTATTTTAATGTATAGAATGGAAAAATAGAACATCTGATAAATGAGATATTGTAAAATGATGTGCTAAAATGATAAAGTAGGTGTTTGATGTGTCAAAATGGCATTTTTTATAGAACAGCTGATGAGAATGCTCTTAGTAACATCATTTTCGAATCAGTTTGGTATTTTGATTGTTCGGTGCCTGAATATACAGGGACTAGGGTCCAATATTTGGATTGGTCAAAGGCCCATACTCTGATAGTAAATTGCTAAATTATGAGATAAATGGTATATATATTACTGGACTTAGAGCATCTTTATCAACTGTGCCATATGTGTCAAATGTTAAATATTTGGCACATTTGACACACGAAATACTATTTGACTCCATTTATCAGATGTGCCATATCCCATATTTTTTGCAACATGCTACAGTGCACTCATAAATTTGCCACGGTACAGACCCGGTGTGGCATATGAATTTATTCTCTTTTTTTTTTTTTCTTTTCTCTCTCATATCTCTTTCATCTTCTCCTTCAGCTCACCGCCTCCATCTCCACTCTCTCACATATCTCTTTCTTCTTCTCCTTCAACTATTCACTGCCTCCATCTCCACTCTCCCATACTCTTTCTTCTTCCCTTTCCCTGCCCATTCGCTCTATCCTCTCTGTTCAATGTACTAACGCTGCCGTTTCGCTGTTCCATTTTTCTCCGAGTCGCCAATTTCCTCTCTGTTCTATCTCAGAATCGCCGAGTCGCCGAGTGCTGTTCTTAGAGTCACCGATTCGCTGGAAAGGAAGTAATGTAAGCCCAATTTTTTTTACTTCTCAATTTGAAAAACTGATGCATGCTTCTATATTTGCTCTAGATTTGTTGGTCTTTTGCTTAAATGAATCTGAAAAAATTTTGGGTTTTGAATGATGAAGTAATTTGTTTGGTTATCCGTCTGCCAATTAGGTTTTTAGGTTATTTTGACTTAATTTCCTTGTTTTTTTTTTTGTTTGTTTGCTTTAATTTCTCTGTGATTCTCTAAAGTTCTCTGTGATTCTCCGTTTTTTGGTTTTTTTTTTTTTTTTAACTGGTTTCGACCGTTTGATATCTGTTTCTTTGTAAGAAACAAAAATGAGCTCTGGGCATATTTGATTCTGGGCATGTTGGATTTTCGGTTTCTGGGCATGTTGGATTTTAGGGGACCTTTGATGGGTTTATTTCAAAGTTGAATAATGTGTTTGCTATCATCTGAATTATGATCGTTTTATTCGAAAAATGGACTTTGGGGTTGGGAAATAGTTATTGGTTAATTCTCATTTGATTGAATTTGGTTTTTTTCGAATGGGTAGGGAGGGTTTGGTTGTTTGTTTGAATTGTTCAAGTTTTAAGCCTTTTTGGATTAAAACAGTGAGGTCTTAGTAATCTAATTAACCATAAAGTATGCTCATGATGCTGGAGGAATGAACTACAAAAAGATATATATAGTTAATTGGTGGAGTTGAAGGCTGAAATCAATTTTAGGTTTAATAAGTAGGGGTGTTGATGGTAATGATGAGTTCTCCAGTATATTGTTTGTATTCTTGAGTTTGCAACAAACCAAATGTAATTTGTGGACCAAATGTTGGAGAGAATAGAATTTTCAATATTTATCTTATTTTCTGAGCAGGTGGACCATATGTAGTTTAAGACTATCAGTTTGCAACCCATGGGAATTGGAGAGTTGTGGCTATGATGGTTGAGTTTGTAGATTTGCAAAAGATTAACTGACCTATTTGATAAGTACTAGGCTAATTGAACTAAGCAGGGGGCACTACCAATTCCTACAGGAAGTTTCACTGTCAAACTGGCTGTATCATTTCAGTTGCAAACTAGACATTAATAATTATAATTACCATAAAATTGTGTTGAGTATTGAAAACATTCAACTTTTTGTTTGTCATGCCTCTGCTCTGTCTCTCCATTTTTTTTTTCCCGTGTTTGTGTTTTAACTTTTCATCATTTGGTTGTTGAAGACTTCTTGCTGCATTGAGGAAATCCTGAAGTTCTTGAAGAAGAAGGACTTTGATGTGACAATTTCAGATGATGCCGGCCGTTTTTTGTGCAATTATGTATATTATCATTCTCTCCGTTTTGAGGAACAGAAGGGTCACAAATTTTTATTTGTCCATGTGCCTCTATTTTCAAGAATCGATGAGGAAACCCAGGTGCATTTTGTAGCCTCCCTTTTGGAAGCTATTGCATCTACATGTTATTGATATGAGTGCTTATTTGAACATTTCTTGTTTGTTTGCCATCTTCTGGTGCATGTGAATCATTTGTGTCAATACCAATCTAGTTGTAAAACATCTACCTGTATGAACTTTGTGGTCTGCTGTTTGTTCATTTGTGGTCCTTCCTATTCAGAGCTAGTCATCAATATGTAAAATTCAGGTGTATGTTTATGTTAAGAAACTACTGCCCAATTTCTCAAAGTTTGTCATTTTTTTTTTCTCTTGAATGTCTCAAATTCAGGCATTTGTTCATTTTTTTTCTCTTGTGGTTTGTTTAGACTCAATATCTTTTTGAGTTCTTGGTTTCTAGATAGGTCTTGTTTTGATCAGTTTGAATTCTTTGATACTAGAGACAGCTTCTTTTGCCCATTTGCTCTCACTCAGTGACAGGTTCAACGTTTCTTTTCTTTTCTTTTTTCTTTTTTTTTTTTATTATTTTTTTTAAGGTGATAGGTTCTGAGGTTTTTTTTTGAAGTTCCCAGGTTCTGATTTTTTTTTTTTTTTTTTGAAGGTGACAGGTTCTAAGTTTTTTTTTTAATTTTTATTTTAATTTTTTTTAAATGCTTAAGAAAATATTAATTTTTAAAAATATTACAAGATGATTGTTTGAAAATGTTACAGTTAGAATTGATGAGACTTGAAAATATGACTATTGTAGGACAAATGTTACCGTTGGGAAGAAAGAATAAAGAAAGAATAAAATAAGAATTAAAAAGAATTAAAAAATAATATTTAAATGAAGTGGTAAAAATATAGAACATCTGATAAATGAGATATTATAAAATGATATGGTAAAATAATAAAGTAGGTTTTTGGTGTGACAAAATGGCATAATTTTTACAACGGCTGCTACGGATGCTCTTAAGAGCACCCACAGCAGATGTGCCATATGTGCCAAATGCTAAATATTTGGCACATTTGGCATACCAAACACCATTTGACCCCATTTATCAGATGTGCCATATCTCATATTTTTTGCAGAATCACAAATTTGTCACAGTACGGAACGCGTGTGGCATATGATTTATTCTTTTTTTATTCCTCTTTCTCTCTCATCTCTTTGTCAGTCTCACCTGGTAAACCCCAATCCTCTCCTTTCTCTCTCACCCCAATCCTTTCCTCTAAAACCCCAACCCCTCACTACTCTTCCACGCCCATACCAACGCCCACACCGACGATCACTTCCACACCAACGCTGACGCCAATCTCTCTCTAGCAATGGTTTTTCTTTTTTTTTTTTCCTTTTTTTTTTTTTTTTTTTTTTTTTTTTGCTATGGTTTGATGGGTTCAGTTCCGATGGAGGTGGGTGGGTTCGGATGGGCTAGGCTATGATGATGACAGTGATGAAGATGGTGGGTTTGGAGTCTGGGTTGACTTGGATCATAAAGGTTTTGGGTTTGGAAGTAGGTGTGGGTGAGGGTGTGAAGGTGGTGGGTTTGTCGGGGTTTGTGGTTGAGGTGGTGGTGGTGGTGGGCTTCCGATTTGGTGTTGGTGGGCTATGGGTTGTGGGTCAAGGTTTTGGGCCGGTGGCATTGTGGGTCGAGGTTGGTTGCAACAGCGTTGTGGGTTTTGGTCCGATGGTTACTTGAGTTTGGTTGTTGATGGGTTGGTTGGGTTGGGGTTTTGGGTCGGTGATTGGTTGAGGCAGTTGATGGGTGGTAGAGGATTTGGCTGGGGTTTGGCTGGATTTGTTTGGGTCGGGGTTTGGCTGGGATTTGTTTGGGTCGTGAAGGATTTGGTTGGGATTTGATGGATTGTTTGGGTTAGGGTTATGGTTGTTTGTTGTGGAATTTGGCTGGATTTGTTTTGGTTTGCTTTGAGTTGTGTTTTTGGTTGTGGAGGATGTGGTGGTTGTTTAGTGGTGGCTGTTGGTTGTTGGCAGCAGTGTGATGGCTGTTGATTGTGTTGATGAGTTGTAAACATTATTTTAATGTGCTATATTGAATTGAATGATAAAACATCTGATAAATGGGATGTTGTAACATGATGTGGTAAAATAATAAAGTAGGCCTTTGGTGTGGTAAAATGGCATAATTTTTGCAACAGCTGCTACGGATGCTCTAAGGAATGAGAATAGAGCATTCGAGAGATTAGAAAGATTAGAGAGAAAAGGAAACAAAGAATGTGTTTGTATTATATCTGCCTATTTATATACAATTCAGTACAATTCAGGCAGTTACAATCTTTAGCTCTGCCATCCTAACTACTGTATACAGCTGACATCCTAACTAGCTTCTTAACTAACAACTCCAGCAATCACTACCACACTCAGCACCCAGCACTAGCACTCTACTCAATCAACTAGCACTAAGCTCTACTCAATCAACTACTCCTATCAATCCATCCCCTTAGAAAACCTTGTCCTACTCCTATCAATCCATCCCCTTAGAAAACCTTGTCCTCAAGGTTCCAGACAGCCCCAACAACTCCCTCTCTCTCAGAGAACCTTGCCCACAAGGTGAGGAAATTTATGTTGAAGGGCATAAAGAGACTCCCAAGTTACATCCTCTTCAGATTGCCTTTGCCATTGAACCAAAACTTCGGTAATTGTACAACTCCTCAATTGTTTAGACCTCTGCTGCAGAATGACAATATGTTCTGGCAAAAGTGTACCTTCAGAATCCATGGAAGGAAGTGAGGGAAGTGGATTAATCTGATCCCCCAACTTCTGTCTCAAATAAGAGATATGGAAAATAGGGTGAATTGGGCAGCCCTCAGGCAAGACCAACTTGTAAGCCACCTCACCAATACTCTGAACAATCTGCAATGGACCAAAGAACCTTGGAGAGAGCTTATTGTAAACCCAATCACCAATACTGAAAGACTTATCAGATCTGTGTTGATCAGCCAAAAGCTTCATCCTAACTTGAGCTAAAATTAGGTTCTGCTTCAAAAGAGGAATAAGCTCATGCCTAGAGTGCAGGAAGCTCTCCATTGCCTCCACTTGAGTGATACTTGGAACATAATCCAGAAGCCTAGGTGGAGAATAAACATACAAGGCCTCAAAGGGAGTCATTTTGGTAGAGGTATGGTAATTGGTATTGAACCAAAACTCTGCCAAATGCAACTAGTCAGTCCAAGCATGTGGTTTGTCACTCACAAATGCCCTCAAATACTACTCCAAGCTTCTATTAACAACTTCAGTTTGCCTATTAGCTCGGGGATGGTAAGCTAAAGACATAGCCAGCTCTATGCCCTACAACTTAAACAGCTCTCGCCAAAAAGCAGCAATAAAAACAACCCCTCTATCACTGACAATTGACTTAGGCATGCCATGTAACTTGAAGACTCCCTGCATGAAGATAGCAACAACTTTGGCAGTAGTGAATAGATGATGGAGAGAAAAGAAATGCACAAACTTGGTGAGTTTATCAACCACCACCAAAATAACATCATGTCCATGTGATTTAGGCAAGCCTTCAATAAAATCCATGCTAATATCCAACCAAGGTCTATCAGGTATTGGAAGAGGTTGCAATAGGCTAGTAGGTTTAGAAGTGTCACTCTTGGTTCTTTGACAAACCTCACAACACTTAATGTGGTTCTTAATGTTAGATTTCATGCCTTGCCAATGGAAATCTTGCTTAACCCTGTGAAGGGTCTTTAGATAACCAGAATGACCAGCCATTGGACTATTATGCATCTACTGTAGAATCAAAGGTTTCAAGGAAGATGAAGGACTGAGGAAGATCCTATCCTTGTAGAGAATTAGACCATTCTTTAGGGAATAACCAATGGAGTGAGTGTGGGATTAGCAAGCTTTAGGAGCAACTCTTGATAAGTTTCATCAAAACTGTAACTGTCCTTAAGTAAATCCAACCATTAGGGACAAGGAAAGGAAAGGAAATGAGATAGAGTGAGGCATGTGGATCAAGGCCGTCAGCAAATGGTTCCACTCTAGAAAGAGCATCTACAACCTTATTTTCCCTCCCTTTTTTTGTTCTCCACCAAAACTAAATAGCCTAACAGCTTTGTGATCCATTTTTGCTGTGTGGGAGTGCCAATTCTTTGTTCAAGAATAAATTTGAGACTCTGTTGATCAGTTTCGATGATAATAGGATTGCCAACCAAGTATGGTCTCCATTTCTTAACTACTTTCACCAAAGCTAAGAGCTCCTTCTCATAAGTGGATAAATGCAAACACTTGCCCTTGAGAGCTTCATTATAGCAAGCTAAGGGTCTATTATCTTGCATTAAGACAACACCCAAACCATACTATTCTTACAACTATTCTTTATGACAGATGGTGACTATCTGCCATTTTCTACAACTATTCTTTATGACAGATGGTGACTATCTGCCCTGTCAATTTTAGTATACCATTATTTTTTTTTTTACTACTCACAATCTATCGTATCAAGTAGTGCCAAAATTGTGGCTACTCCTTACAATTTTCGAAAATAAATGTATTGGCAAAGTGGGGAGTTGTGCGTGGATGGTCTTCCGAATGGGAAAAGTGATTTGAAAGGAAAGTTCTTGAAAGTTGTTAGTTTTCAAGTACCCTAGCATGTTAGCATGTTAGTGCATTTACAAAGTAACCCGGCCATATGACTTTTCTAAGTTTTCTTTTATTAAAAAAAAATAAGTCGCACCACTTTTTTTTATTCTTTATTTTTTATGAAAGACACCACATGTTTCGAATATATTTATAACACTAGATTTAAAAAAAAAATTAAAATACTATATTTAATTCATTAAATTATATATTTTATTTATAATCTATATCTTCTATATCTAAAAGCTGAAACATAGCATTTATTGTTACTACACTCCTATTAAGCCACATCAGTATCCACGTCATTATCTTAATTCTTTCCAATTTTCCTATAATTGTTTTTAACATTTATTTTTTTCCCTCTCTTACATTTTCATCTTTCCACTACCCTCTACATTAATATTATTCTTCCTCTTTCCCTTCATCTTTCTATATTTTTGTCTCTTCTTATTTACTCCCTTTACGATAAATTTGTCACTATCTCTTCCATTCTATGCATTGTTTTCCCTCACAAAAAATGTTGTTTCTCTCTCTCTCTCTCTCTCTCTCTCTCTCTCTCTCTCTCAATTTTTTGGTGGTTTTTTTTTTTTTTTTTTCTTGCATCTCTTCTTTAGGTTGATAATTTTTTATATTCTTTAAAACTCTACTTTGGGATAATGTGATTTAGTTTTTTTTTTTTTTTAAATTGTTGTTGTTGTTGTGTTTTCCTCTTTAATTGCTAAATGTTATCCTATTGCGTTATAAGGAATTAAACATAGCATATAAAAATATAATATTATTCTATTATATAGCATGATTTGGATAATTTGGTATTTATTATATTACATAGCATGATTTTTTATAGTGCTCAATTTAGATGTTAAACTAAGAGACTTTTCTAAGTTTTGTTTATTTTTTAATTCTTTGTGGTGGACAAAGTACTCCTAATAGTTGTATTAGAAGTACTCTATAATGTCATTTATTTAGAGAAAAGCAAAGGTTAGCCAAACGAAAATAATCGGATGGATGACAAATTTTAGCTTTTGCAATTTTATTTTACTTATTATTATTATTTATAACAATGCATATATAGAAATTTCATTCTTAGATTTTGCTAATAATTTTTATTTGGTAATATGTTTTGAGTGGACGAAATTACAATTTCTGCAAAGTAAATAACCTTAATAGATTATTAACAACAAATTGTTTTCCTAATTGGTGCAATTAATCATTGTTAAGTTTTATTAATTTTTTTAGTTACATTTTTTGGTGTTTTAAATTGTAGGTAGAAAAAATAAAGTTTGAGAAAGTTTGTTTAAAACTAAAAGAATAATTTCAAAATTTTATATTCTTTTTAATGATTCACAAAATGTTATAAATAACTTTTATTAAAAAATGAATATTTTCATTAACCTGCCTTTTGAATTTTTGAGAAAAATTGTATTGTTTTCATTTTGGTACGACAAAATTTATATTTATGATTGTTCGTATATTGCATTTATGATTATTCCTATAATAAAAAATATATTATTACAAAATATATTACTCCTTATTAAATTAGTTTACATTGTTAAAAAAATTAACAAAAACACCATAAAAATAATTATCACGCGCAACGCGTAGGTTTGCGACTAGTAGTAATAATAATAATAAATTTTTTTTATAAATTACTATAATAAATATATATTGATAAGCATTAATATATATATATATATATATATATATATATGTTTGGTTAAGGAATAATGTTGAACTAAATGTATATTCTCAAAAGGAATATATCCTTAACCTAACATTAATGTATCTCTCTTTTTCTTCAAAGTTAGAGAATACTAATTACTAACCTGTGCAATTCACAAAAAACTTATTAAATTTGAAATTTTAAAGAGAATATATATATATATATATTTATTTATTTATTTATTTATTTACATTGTTTACTACATGTAGCAATTATTCAAGATACTATTCAATCATAAAAAATAGCAATAAAATGAATAACAATATACTATACTATCCAATAGACATTACAATCTTAAATGAACAACATGTAATAAATTGAAAAACTTTTTTTTTTTTAATTCTCCGTAATTGCAGATAGTGGTGCAAGTTTTGCATTACAGTTTCTGCATAGTTAGAGGAAAATTGATGCACTTTGATGAAGCCAACATAAATCCTATCCGAATAAAAATTTATGTGTGTGTGGGGTGGGGGAGGGCTGGCTTTGCAAATTGCAGTGCCTTCACTTGTAGTGGGTCTAAGTGTGCGTTTGGATAGGAATGAAAAATGAAAATTACTTCACTATTTAACTTATTTTTGTTGCTATTTATGAGCTTTACTGTATTTTTTGGCACTATTTATGAACTTCATTGTACTATTTTAACTAACTTTTACTTTTATTTATAATACTTATAATAATAATTTTTTAATTTTTAGTAAAATATGCAGAACCCAAACTAACCTAAAAGATGAGCAAGAATTTCACTTCAACATGCCTCTTTTATCAGACCATCCACGTGGTTAAAGAACATTCACTCCTTTAGTTCCTTATCTGATGCACTTTGACGAAGCCAACATAAATCCTATCCGGAAAAAATTTGTGTGTGTGTGCGCGCGCGTGTGGGGTGGGGGAGGGCTGGCTTTGCAAATTGTCAGTGCCTTCACTTGCAGTGCGTCTAAAAGATGAGCAAGAATTCCACTTCAACACGCCTCTTTTATCAGACCATCCACGTGGTTAAAGGCCATTCACTTCTTTAGCTCCTTCTCTCTTAGGCCTCGTTCGTTTGGGGTGAAAATAGGGAGGATGGAAAATAGAGGGAGGAAAATAGGGTGGAAAATGTTGTTTTCCACTGTTCGTTTGGAGAAGGAAAATAGGAAGGATGGAAAACTAGAGAAAAAGTTTTCTATCCGGGCCCACATTTTTTATCCTTCCAAATTGGGAGGAAAACTTGGAGAGAAAAGTGCTTGTGTAGCACTTTTCCACAAATGCCCTTCCCAGGTTCTCTTCTCTCTCTTTTGTTTTTTTTTTTCACCGTTTTGTGTCCTTTTTTTTTCCCCCTTTTTTTTCCAACGTGATATGTTCTTCTTTCTTTTTTTTTTTTTTTTTTTTTTTTTTCCTTTTTTTAACATGACGTGCTCTTCACTTTTTTTTTTTTTTCAACGTTCTGTGTCCTTTTTTTTTTCCAACGTGATGTGTTCTTCTTCTTTTTTTTTTTTTTTTTTTTTTTCCTTTTTTTTAACATGACGTGCTCCTCTTCTTTTTTTTTTTTTTTTTCAACGTGACCTGATCTATTATCCCCATTATAGTCCTCATTAATCTTTTTTTTTTCTTGTTGATTTTTTGGTTTTTTTTTTCGTATGACATTAATTTTTACATTATAATAATAAAAATAATAATATAAATTTATATATATAATGTGGTAAATTTTATATTATTTAATGGGTACAAATAAATCTATTTATTATATATTATGTAATAAGGGTATAATAGCCAATTTATATAAGTTACATTTTCCATCCTTCCCTTTTTCTCTTCAACCAAACAAAAGAGTTTTCCACCCTCCCACTTTTCCACCCCTTTAACCGAACAAACAAGAGGAAAAACTAAATATTTTCTATCCTCCCACTTTTCCATCCTCCAATAATTTTCCATCCTCTCACTTTTCCACTCCTCCAACCGAACGGACCCTTAATCTGACCCTTCCTTTTCTTCTACACCTTATTGACTCACTTCCGAAACTAACCACGGCAAACACTTTACTGATCATGGGATGTAAGACTTTTGAAAGTCTAGACTAGCGTCTTTCCTAGAAGACTACCAACTACCAAAGTTGCAATGTGTTAGATGAACATGGCCTCCCTGTTCTGCATCCTTACACTCCCACACAAGTTGGTCTGAACAAGTCGTCATGGGATACCTTAGCAAGAGAAGCTTGTTGTCTGTCTTTTGTTTTTTTTGTTTAAACTTAGGCGTTGCATTAGACACCATTAGATCTTCTCAATCCATCAAAGATCCCGATTTCATAATCTCCCGTGGGAGTTCTTTCAGAATGGGATTCTTCAGCCCTGTAAATTCGACCAACCGCTACCTTGGCATATGGTACAATAAGATTTCGGTAGTAACTTATTTCAGTGTCGTTTGGGTAGCTAACAGAGACAGACCCCTTAAGGATTCTTCTGGGGTTCTTACTATATATGAGGATGGAAATCTTGTGGTACTAAATGGACAGGCAGAGATTCTGTGGTCATCAAATGTTTCAAATTCTGTACCCAATTCAAGTGCCACTCTGTTGGATTCCGGCAACCTTGTCCTGCAAGGCGACACAACTGGAGCAATAGTATGGGAGAGTTTTCAACATCCTTGTGATACACTCTTGCCAAGGATGAAACTTAGTAACAATTTAAGAACAAATCAGAAAATACAACTGACATCATGGAAGAGCCCTTCTGATCCATCCACTGGAAGATTCTCGGCAGGCATTAATCCACAAAACATTCCCGAAGGTTTCGTTTGGAAAGACGGTCATCCATATTGGCGGACTGGTCCATGGAATGGTCAGTTCTTTACTGGAGCACAGAGCTGGGTTCTAGATTATCATAGTGGATTCACTATAGTATATGATAAAGAAGAGACAGTTTATGCAACCGTCGCTTACTTGAACGTATTAGGTTTGTCAAAACATTTCGTGGATTCACAAGGAAATTCAATGCTGATAAATTGGGATGATGAGAAGGAGGATTGGGAGGTTGTTGGGTTCGCTCCGGCAAATGAATGTGATGTTTATGGCACCTGTGGTGCATTTGGAAACTGTTATGCGCTGAGTTCACCAATCTGCAGTTGTTTGGAAGGGTTTGAGCCAAAGATTGTTGAGGAATGGAATAGAGGTAATTGGATGAGTGGATGTGTGAGGAGGATACCATTGCAATGTGAAAGGGTGAACAATACTAGTGACGGAGGAGGAAAAGAAGATGGGTTTTTCAAACTGGAGATGGTCAAAGTGCCAGACTTTGCAGAGTGGTCATATCGAAGTAAAGATGATTGTCGAAAGCAGTGCTTGGAGAACTGTTCTTGTGTAGCTTATGCATATGATACTGGCATTGGTTGTATGTCATGGAGTGGAAACCTAATTGACCTACAGAAATTCTCGACTGGTGGGTTGGATATATATATTCGTTTGTCTTATTTGGAATTTGGTAAGGTTCTCTCTCTCTCTCTCTCTCTCTCTCAGAGTTTTGTATACTCTTATGCTTATGATCATCCATTAGACTAGAGAGAAACTTTAATTCTTATGGGGACAAGTTTTGGAACTGGATGATGATATGACACAATGATAGAGTAGCAAAATTTATTGCATATATTAATATTTTTATATTTTTTGATGTGATGTGATTCAACAGAAGCTTAGAATTAGCTTCAACTCTTAGATATTATATAGATTTATTTTCTCAAATTTGACATAATTAGTTTGAAACTTGTTCTGATACACAGAAAAAGAGAGAAATTTGAAAGTAATCATCACAATTACAATGATTATTGGAGCAATGGCCATTCCTAGCATTGCATACTTCTTATGGAGATGGATGACCGAAAAAAGAGGTAATATGCCCTATCATTAGCAACAGGAACTAGAAATTGCTAGATGCATAGCTTACTATTAAAATTTGCAACAGCAAGGAAAACTAAAAGCGGGGAGAGTTTAACATCCAAAAACTTGAGCGATGTTAAACTCCACGAGCTACCAACTTTTAGTTTGGAAGAATTGGCAACTGCAACAAACAACTTTCATGTAGCTAATATGCTTGGCCGAGGAGGCTTTGGTACAGTCTATAAGGTAATGGTTGCTCAAGTAGCCTTCATTAGTTCCTCTTTAAATCATACAGGTAAGTACTTATATTTGTTGTTTCTTTTGCCAGGGAAAGTTGCATGATGGACAGGAAATAGCAGTAAAAAGACTGTCAAGATCCTCTGGACAAGGGCTTGAAGAATTTATGAATGAGGTGTTTGTGATCTCTAAGCTGCAACATCGAAATCTTGTAAGACTTCTTGGTTGCTGCATTGAGGGAGAAGAGAAGATGTTGATCTATGAGTACATGTCAAACAAAAGTTTGGACGCAATTGTTTTTGGTTAGTACATTTAAATTCCCTTCCTTTTAGGCCCATCAATAGAATAACTCTAAAAATCTAGAAATCTGGTTTCTATATACTCAATGTGTTGAACCCATGACCTCTATATACAATTTTACTCTTATCTCATTGTTATTTCTTTTGTTCACTATTCATTTAGATCCACTCAACCAAAAATGCCTTGATTGGAAAAAACGCTTCAACATTATTGAAGGAATTAGTAGAGGCCTACTCTACCTTCATAGGGATTCTAGATTGAAGATTATTCATAGGGATCTAAAGGCAAGTAATATCTTGTTAGATGAAGAGCTAAATCCAAAAATATCGGACTTTGGAATTGCTAAAATTTTTGGAGGCAGTGAAAATCAAGCCAATACTAAAAGGGTCATTGGGACATAGTAAGAGCTTTGTTGAAATTAAATTTTTAAAAAATAACACCACTATTTGTGCTCAAATGATGAGGATATGTTTCATTTTTCAAATGCAGCGGATATATGTCTCCTGAATATGCAATGGAAGGTATTTTCTCAGAGAAAACAGACGTTTTTAGTTTTGGTGTGTTGTTACTTGAGATTGTTAGTGGGAGAAAAACCACTTGCTTTTATGATGATCAGCACTACTACTTGAGCCTTGTAGGATTTGTAGGTCCATCTGACTCATTATCCTTTTTCTTTAAAGCTCAGCTAATCAGTCTCTTAAATTTTTGTCTTTCACACTTGTCATCTTTTAGGCATGGAAATTGTGGAATGATGACAACATAATGGCTTTGGTAGACCCAACAATATGGGATCCTTGCTTTCAAATAGAGATGTTGAGATGCATACATGTGGGACTGTTGTGTGTGCAAGAATTGGCAAGAGACAGGCCAACTGTGTCGACTATAATTTCAATGCTTAATAGTGAGATTCTGGATCTGCCCACTCCAAAGCAACCTGCATTCACCGAAAGGCAGATTGCTTCAAATGAAGAGCCTGCTCAACCGGGCCAGATAAAGTCCTCCAGTTGCAATGTCACTATTACAACAGTTTATGCTAGATAGGAAGAAAGTGCTTGAGATAGCATTCCCTTTGTTTAGCATCTTTAAGGATGCAAACTGTACTCTCTTTTCAAAGTTCAGATATAACAAAGTTTGAATTCTACATATAACAATTCTATAGAATTTTAGAATTTATTGTAAGTGTTCAAATATTCTGCACACAAAAAAAAAAAAAAAAAAAAAAAATTGAATATGATTTTAAAAATGGACAACGAAGACACAATGAAAGAGCACCATTAAAAGGTCATAATTGAAGAGTTAAAACTTTCAAAAAATGTCATAGTTGTAGAGTCACAACTTTCAATATATTGTTAAAATTGTTACTAGCTTTAGAATCCGCGCTAAGAGCATCCATGGTAGATGTTGCAAAAAAAAAAATGTCATTTTGATACACTAAAAGCCTACTTTATTATTTTACCACATCATTTTACAGTATCTCATTTATTAAATGTTCTATCATTCAATTCTATATATTAAAATAATATTTACTACACATTAAAATAATATATTATATCCTCCCTCTCATCACCATCAACAACATCAACCACAACAACGGCACATCCACCACTGTCGCAACAATAGCCACCAACAACCACTGCCGTAACAACACCAATAGCCACCACTAGCACAAACACAACAAACCACCAAGACCCACCACCATAAACCCAGCAAAACACCAAGACCCACCACCATTCACCACCACTCACATAGAAAAATACTGAGAACCACCCCAAAAACCGATACCAAACCAACCAAACCACCACCATAGCACCGCCAAACATCACATGATTCACAACAAACCACCAAACCCACAATCAATGACCAACCATCGCTAAGTATCGCAACAAACCAAAAAAATCTGAATATCAACCAAACCACGATCAACCACTGACCCAAACCATAAAATGCATAAAATCAACCAAAACCCACTAACCCAAACCTCAATCCATCAGACCTAAACCTTAATCCCATAACCATCAAACCACCACCACACAAAGTACCAGCCAACCAAACAACCAAAACTCAAACCCAAAACCCCTTCCTCAGGACCAGCCACTAACATCCACTGTCGCGACCCACCTCTTCGCAACCCAGCTCGCCACGACACCACGCCGCCATACCCACGACCCACACCGTCACCTGACCCACGCCAGAGCCCACGCCAGAATATACCCACATCGAAACCCATCCTTCACTAGAGAGAGGGTAATTAGATAGAGAGGGAGGAGAGAGAGCAAGATCCGGAGAAGTGGAGATGGAGTGGCTGAGTGGGATGAGAGAGAAAGATGAATAATAATAAAATAATTAAGTACAAATGCCATTTGAGTCCATACTATGGCAAAATGGAATGGTACTGTAGCATGTTGCAAAAATTTGGCACATTTGGCACATTTGATAAAGCTCTGTTTTTGTGTTTGGTGTGCCAAATGTGCCAAATATTTGGCATTTGGCACATCTGCTGTGGATGCTTTTAAGGCAATTTTTCTAGCATCGTTTTGCAAAATTCTAAAGCCTCAAACTGAGACACTTGACAAGAAAGAAAGCCAATAAATGTCAATTCCAAATGCGAAGCATGGTGCTGATCATACAGTGGGGTCCACTAATCATGAGTGTGGTTTGAAAAACTGTAGATGGAGATGATTGCGACACATGACCATAAAGAATGCTAATAAAGGCTACTGATCAAAGGTGTAGTCCAAGTCATGTTGGCTGAAGATAAGTTTGAAATTTTAGTGTCAATTACAACTTACCACTTGTATGGTTTGGCCAAAGTTACCTACTCTTGGTTTGAAATTTGACACTTTACTCACATAAGATTAACTCACTTGGGGTTCCCTAACCTACCTCTATTAAAAATAGAGCTAAATATATATTTTTGCTCTATTTTATGTTTCTCTCTTCTCAAAACGTAAAAAACATAAATAATAAAAAATAAAAATAAAAAGATAAAAAAGTTAAGGTTTTGTAAAAATTAAGAACAAACATTACTGCAGCCGCTGTAGAAACTTCTCTCTATAACTTTGTCTTCAAGTTCTCCTTTAAGAGAGTCATTTTAGCACTTTGAGCACATGCTCCTTGTGTCTGCCATTCCAAAGAAACCGCAACCATTAGAACATGGTGAAAGATCCATCTTCATTAAAACTTGTTAGGGTTCCTTGTCTTCTTTGGCTGTCTTGGGGAGTTCTTCCCTTTGAAAATCTTTGTAGCACTTGGAACACAGGTTTTATGTCTCCACAAATCCATAAAAGCCGCAACCATTGGCTCAGAGAGGCCATTCCCTGTTCTTAAGATTCTCCTACAAATCTATCTTTCTAACTTGTTTCTCGCGTATCTAATTGCTTCTAATTGTTCCTAGACTCAAAATATTTTTGCGATTGAAAGCTAATCAAAGGAGTAAGGGCTAGTGGACTTGGGAGTTTGGAAATAGGAATCCAAAGTCGATTTGGTGTTGGAGAGTTTGATGAACCGACTAGGTTTTTTTTTTTTTTTTTTTTTTTAAATATCTTTTAAATTTGGACTTGGGATTAAAATTAGTTTAAGATTCGATTTAGGAAAACTAAATTTGATTGTTTTCTTCTCGAAGTTGGATGCTTGATAAAATTTTAGTCATAAAGGATTCCTTGAGGGATACTTCTCATAAACCACACAAAAAAGAAAATCCAAACTACTTTTTAGTTTTATATACTAGTTTTGAGAGGAGAGAGACATAAACGACAGTAAAAATACATATTTAGCCTCATTTTCAATAGGAGTGGGTTACGAAAGCCTAACTAAGCTAACCTTAGATGGGTAAAGTGTCAAATTTCAAACTACAAGTAAGCAACTTAAATTTCAGTCAAACCACATGTGTATAAGTTGTAATTAACTCACCACAAAATAGTAGCTAGACCCAACCACACAACGATGAACTAAAAGGCCACAACACCACTCAACTCACACCCAACCAACCAAGCCCCCGCTAAAACCCAATCTCTGAAACCTTACCCATATATCCTTCTCGACAAAACACCTCCAACCTCTCTCATCTAAACCCCTCACACTCAAGCCCAACCACCCACGAATCAAACCCTATGTTCAGATGGTCCAGCTAAAACCTAACCACGCATTGTGGCCGAGCCATCAGTAAAGTTGCCTGGCACGTTCGAGGCTCAACCTACCTCTTCCATCGCAACTTGAGACTACAAGCCCAGCCCATGATTCTTCAAGTTCAAGTACAATGTAAGTCCAATAATATACCAATGCTATTTATCTCATTTTTGATCAATTTATAATCAAAACACCAAACTGATAGGAAAATGGTGTTGCTAAGCAATTGCCAATTGACCCCTCATACTTTAGTGTGCATATTTATTATTATTATTTAATCAATAAATTGTCTTTTGAATCGTTAAAGCTCAAGGATAACTAAAATATTTTAACTTTGTTAAAAGGATGTTATGGAAAGCCTCATATCTTTACCATTAGTAAATGAACGCTTAAACCTACTTCAATCATTCTTCAAAACTTTGTTACCCAATTTGGGATAGAACACAACCTTATATGCTATGCTAGGTTGGTAACAAGATAAACTAGACATTAGGTAGAAAATTACCCTTGGAAAATCCTATTATTTGTGGATCCACTTATCCCTCCATACTCAATATTCACTACGGTTCGGTTTGGAATCAAATGTCGACATTGGTGGCATTATTATTACTTTATAAATTAATTATATAGAAATAAGTGGATTAAATTTGTAAAAAGTATCAGTTGCCACAACTTTTATAAAGTACTTATTTTTTTGGGTAAATTCCATTAACCTCCCCTGAAGTTTCGGCAAATACAACTCAAGTCCAAAACATTTCAAAATTAACCAATTAGATCCCTAAAAGACAACTTAATCCTTAACACCGTAACCCCTCCATTACTCATTTTTCTTTTCCTCACTTAGATTTGTCTCTTCTCTCATGTTCTACTCATTCTCTAACTCTCTCTAGTCTCTTCTCTCTTGTTCCTCTCCCTCTTTCAGACCACTCTTCACTTATATCGCTCTCTAACCTTAAATTTGCTCCAATTTTACCCATACCCAATACCAACCAAAGCCATAACAACAAAACCTAAATCTTACCACAGAACTCAAATCCAAAAAATTAAAATAAAATAAAATAAAATCCCAGCCAAACCCACAACAATAAAACTCAAATCCAAAAAATTCAAACAAATCCTGGTGAAACCCACAACAAAACCCAAGTCTTACAACAAAACTCAAATCCAAAAAATTAGCAAACCAACCACCACATTAGAAGCCACAACCACCCCCCATTGCAAATCCACCCATATTAGAAGTGGCTCCAACTGATTCGGTTAATTCAAACACAGATATAAAAGCTTTCGAACCAAGATTTAACTAGATTTTTTTTCAAGTTTGCTTCAATTTGAACCCAGATCTAACGATTTTTAACCTAGATTTGGTTTGTGTTAGCTCTGATTTGGTTCATTATATTGAGATCTTCATTTTTACATGCTTGTGTGGCTAATATTCTCTTTTTCCTATTAAAGATCGGAGCACTGACAAACATTTAGATGAAAACCACCATTGTATATGCTAAAAAACTGACCTCAGGCGATCTTGATTGATGCCAACCAAAGGAAAATCGCCCACAACGATTCAGTGGTACCCAACAATTCGACTAATGAACACCCTTGAGAAAGAGTGGGTCAAATGAGAGAGAGAGAGAGAGAGAGAGAGAGAGAGGGAAAATGGAGAGAAACAAAGGGACAAGAAAGAAAAGATAGAGAAGGGAGATCTGAGAGAGAATGAGTGGGACGAGAGAGAAGAGACAAGTCTGAGTGAGAGAAAGAAAAATGAGTAATGAAGGGGTTACGGTGTTAAGGGTGTTAGGGATTAAGTTGTCTTTTAGGGACCTTATTGGTTAATATAAAAATGTTTTGGACCTGAGTGGTATTTGCCCAAACTTTAGGGGAGTTTAATGGATTTTACATTTTTTTTTTAATATGGAGTTTTAACCTATGACATCTGCTTCTAATGGTTGTGCTCTTTATTATTAGACTAAGATGCCAATCGGTTTTTAGTATAAGCGAGGATTAAATCTTAGATCTCTTATTCAATTATAAGAGATTTTATCAGTTGAGTTAACTGAAACCCACCTTTTATAAAGTAATTTTTTTGAAAAAGTTTTATAAAGTATTTAGAAAAAATTAAAGCACAGCAAAACATAAATAAATTATTGTTTCTCCATGTAGTTACAAATTACTGTAGTATTAGAAATGGAAAGTGACGAAAATGAGGGTGGGGGTGGTGAGATGCATTTGGCAGAGTATGGGAGAGAATTGATTGAAAAATAAATAGCTTGACCGACTAGTGTATAAGTTATTCAATGGGACACAATAGGCCATGTTGTTCAGAAATATAATTAAGAAGTATGGATACTAATCCGGTTTAAAAAACATAGATTATAATTGAGAGTTGAGACTTTGATAGTATGAATATAATTAAGAAGCAAGGATACGTCATGAAATTTTTTAGAAAATATTATAAGTAAAATTCAAGAAATTTAATTGAAATATCCTATTTCCTCTTACGAACTTTCAACATTTCCTTGTTCTAACTTTTTTTTTTTTTTTAATGACCTAAGTATAACTTTTGAAGTTGCTTAGAACTCATATTCTCTTCTTCTTCTTCTTTTAATTTTTTTTCCTATCTTTTTCTTCAAAAAGAAGAGAATATGACTTATAAGCAACTTCTAAATTGGGGTTAATGAGATATAAACAAACAACTTCAAGACTAGGGTAAATGAGATATAAACAACTTCTAGCATGGGGAATGAAATCCTTTAATTTTTTATGACATAAAAAAAGTATTTTATAGAATCTAAGACCTTTGATAGTCTAGAGTAGCCTCTTTCCTAGAAAACTACCAACGAAAGTTGTAATTAGAGATGAACATACCAATGCGATTGGTGGCCTAGTGATTGAGGCCTTAGGTCAACAAGACTCCATTATGCAGCGTATCTTGACTCTTGGATTCGAGTCACCCTTCCCTCACTAACGATGTGTTAGTTCTTTTATACTTCACCAAAATGAGGTCTTAACCCAAGAGCGATTTGAGATTACCATGGTTGCATCCAAGTAGAGAAGTCATAAATGTAATGGCAAAGTGAGGAGGTCACGTGGGTGGGACTTTGGAATGGGAAAAATGATTTGAAAGGAAAGCTCCTGAAGGTTGTTAGTTTTCATATACCCTAGCATGTTAGTGTATTTATGGAATAACTAATACTTTTCTTTTAAAAAAAAAAAAATCTGACCCCTTTATTGAATATTATATTTAATTCATTAATTTTTATAATTTATTTATCTATAATATTAATAAGTAATAATAAATTTTTTTCATTAATTATATATATGTGTGTGGTGCATAATTCTGAAATGATTCACCGATATTAGAATATTTTGTTTCAATAGTCAATTCGAAACGGAATTCAAAACCTTAATTTTGATAACAAGGAAGAAAATAAATTGGTTATTCAAATAATTTTCTCGCATTTTATATATATATATATATATATATAAATTTTTTTTTTGGAGATAAAGAAAATAAAGTAAGAGTTAATAGCACGTGTTCATCCAAATTATAATAAATAAAAATTATTAACTTAAAAAAAAAAAAAAATAGAAGAGCCTCTGAGCACGTATGTGCTCAGTGGCTAGTTTAATTTATTGGATTAGATGCACCAATTAGACTTTCCATATTTTAATATGTTAGGGTTTAATTTTAATTGTTTCAAAATGTGAAATATTTGGGTCCATTGCCGTCACGTGACAACATCATTTTAAGCCTTGTGTTATGTTTTTTTTAACCACCAGGTCCATAGGCCTACTTTGAACAACCTTGAACTCAGCACGCTAGAGGCTCAACCCACCGCTCCCATCGTGACTCGAGACTACAAGCCCAACGGATGATTGTTCATATTACTATCACGGTATGGGCCTTAGACCCATCCAAACATTGGACCTATATATCTAGGCTCCTAAACAATCACAACACCAAACTGAAACAAAATGACATTGCTAAGCAATTTAGTCTATTGTACTTTTTTTTTTTTTTTTTTAAGTAAATAGTAATACTTATTAGAACACATAAGAAAATAATAATAATGTTTTAAACCGGATTTTTAATACATTACATAATTAAAGTACAACTATAAAAGGGCCTAACTTTTGTAGTTGTAGATTGAAGTTATAAACAGCGGACACTAGACACACACAATCAATGTAGGAGAAGTATCACTTTTTTTTTTTTGAGTAAACAAAAATACTTATTAGAACACACATGAAAATAATAATAGTATTTTAAACCAAGTTTATAATACATTACATAACCAAAGTACAACTGGGCCTAACCTTTGTAGTTGTAAACTAGGGTTATAAATAGCGAACACTAGACACACACAATCAAGGGACACTAGCCCATTGTACTTTGGTGTGCATATTTGTTATTATTTAATCAATACACTGTCTTGTTAATTGTTATCAGAGGATCTTATGGGATGCTTAATACCTTTACCATTAGTAAATGAACACTCAAATCTACTTTAATATGGTTCCGATTAGTTTAACTAGTAAAGTCTCTTACCATGACATAAGATATTTGGAGTTTGATATATGCCCTATACTTAAAAACCAATTAGTATCTTGGTTTGATAATAAAGAGAAAATATCAAAAGCAGATGTCATAAGTTGAAATTATCTCTTAAAAAAAAACAAAAAATCTACTTCAATAATTCTTCAAATCTTTATTACCCAATTTGGGATAAAATGAGGCCTTAGGCTGGTATTAAGATGAATTATGCGTTAGGTAGCAAATCACATTGGAAAAATCCTATTATTGGTGGCAATTCCATTCATCCCTTCAAACTCAAGACTCACTAGGGATTGGCCTAGGATCAAATATCGATATTGGAGGTTATTATTTTAGAAATTAATTAAAATAAAAATAAGTGGGTTAAATTTATAAAAAGTAACACTATCCACAACTTTTATAAGGTCAATAGAAAAAATCAAAGCATAATAAGCATAAATAAATATTGTGCTTCCATGTTGTTATTGTTAGTATTAGAAATGGAAAGCAACAAAAATGAGGGTGGGGGTTGTGAGAATTGAGTGAAAAATAAATAGCCCTACGATTGGTGTATTAAGCTATTCAATGGGAGTCTCCATGATGTTTAGGAAGATAATTACAAAGTAAGGATACTTTTGGAAATTAGGTTTTTTTTAAAATTGATTATAATTAAGACTTAGATCCATTTGAAAGAGCGGAAGTGGAGGTGGCTTTAAAGCAGATGGACCCTCTAAAGGCACCAGGACCTGATGGCATGCCACCTCTGTTTTTCCAGCACTTTTGGCCGGCTATTGGAGATGACGTGGTGGAGGCTGTACTCACTTGCCTCAATTCGGGCTCCATACCTTCCTCAATAAACCGGACATTCATTACTCTCATTCCCAAGGTCAAAAGCCCGGTAAGAGCTTCAGATTACCGCCCTATTGCTCTATGTAATACTCTTTACAAGCTTATTTCTAAGGTTCTTGCAAATAGGCTCAAGATTTTATTACCTAGTGTTATTTCTGATACTCAAAGTGCATTCCAATCTAACAAAGCTATATCTGATAATATCCTGGTTGCCTTTGAGACCTTGCACCTTATGAAGCACCAAAAATCTAAGAAGGGGGGTTTTATGGCTCTGAAATTAGATATGAGCAAGGCGTATGACCGGGTGGAGTGGGTGTACTTGGTAAAAATCATGGAAAAATTGGGTTTTTGTGATAAGTGGGTGTCCCTGGTCTATGCTTGTATTAGCTCTGTCTCTTACTCAATTTTGGTGAATGGAGAACCAAGGGGTGATATTAGACCATCTAGAGGCCTTAGGCAGGGTGACCCGTTGTCCCCCTACCTCTTCCTACTTTGCTCAGAGGGGTTGAATAGGATGCTTCATAAGGCAGCAGCGGAGGATGGCTTTAGGGGCTTTTCCTTATGTAAGAGAGGGCCTAAAATCTCTCATTTATTTTTCGCTGATGACAGCCTGCTGTTTTGTAGAGCCTCTTTGGCTGATTTGCAGGTTATTCAAAATATTCTATCATTGTATGAGAAAGCATCAGGTCAAAAGCTAAACCGAGAGAAGACAACCATTTTCTTTAGCAAGGCAGTTCATGGAGACACAAAGACCCTAATCTCAAACTTTCTTCAGGTACCCGAGGTTAAAGAATATGAAAAATACCTTGGCTTACCGGCGGTGGTGGGGAGAAAAAAGAAGGCAAGCTTTAACTATATTAAGGAGAGAGTTTGGAGCAAACTCCAAGGGTGGAAAGAGAAGCTTTTGTCCCAAGCGGGTAGAGAGATATTACTCAAAGCTGTGGTGCAAGCAATTCCCACTTTCGCCATGAGCTGTTTCAAGCTACCTGGAGGCCTTTGTGATGAAATTGAGGCGCTAATTAGGAAATTTTTTTGGGGGCAAAAGGGAGAGCAACGGAAAATCCATTGGAAAAAATGGGAGGTTCTTTGCAAGCCAAAGACCGATGGAGGGTTAGGCTTCAAGGATTTGGGAAAGTTTAATGATGCCTTGCTTGCAAAACAGGTGTGGAGATTGCTAAAGGATCAAAACTCCCTATTTTTTCGAGTTTTCAAAGCAAAATACTTTCCAAATGGTTCGATCTTTGAAGCTCATGCAGCAAGGGGGTCATATGCCTGGCAGAGTATTCTTAAATCCAGGAAGGTGATTTCAATGGGGATGCGATGGAGAATAGGGGATGGCAACAGCATAAACGTCTATGACAACAACTGGCTGCCTGGGAAGGGATCGGCCAAAGTACTTTCACCAAAATCGGGTGCATTGGAAGGTGCAAGGGTTGCTGCTCTCATAAACTCTGATACAAGGACCTGGGATCAAAATGTGTTACAACAACATTTTTTGAGTTTCAAGGCTAGCCGTATTAGAGCCATTCCTTTGTGCTGGACTGATCAGGAAGATAGCTTAATTTGGCCTGCGTGTAAGGACGGGAATTACTCGGCAAAAAGGGATATCAGCTCCTCTGCGAATCTGAAATTTCTGGTGCTGCATCAAGCTCTGACAGTTCGGAGCAATCTCTTTTCTGGAAACGTATTTGGAAGTTGCACATCCCAAATAAAATAAAAATGTTCCTTTGGCGGGTTTGTTCAAATGCTTTGCCAACGTTAGCAAATTTGAAGAAGAGGAAGATTTTGGATGATGCAAAATGCAAAGCTTGTCATGTGGCCGAGGAAAATACTTTCCACGCCATTTGGGATTGTGAGAAGCTCCATCACATTTGGTTCCCCTGTTTCAGCTGGGTCCGAACAGAGGTTCCTCAATTCCAAGATGTCCAGGAGCTTACTTATTTGGTCGGGCAACGGCGTGACAGTCTCGAACTTTTTGCTGTTGTGGCTTGGTTTATTTGGAGTTACAGGAACAAATTGCGCTTGAATGAGAAGGGACTAACTACGGACAGAATCTTTCAAGCGGCGAAGACTTATCTCCTAGAGTTTCAGATGAAGAATCCCAAGGCAGCAACTAAACCTCCCAGAGGTCGTATTCAGTGGCGTCCTCCTCAGGGTGAGATGTATAAAACTAATTATGATGGGGCGGTTTTTACTGAATTCGGAGAGGCTGGTATTGGGGTGGTGGTGCGGAATGCAAAAGGGGAGATAATGGCTGCTCTGGCCGAAAAGATTTTGCACCCGGGCTCAGTGGAATTGCTGGAAGCTTTAGCTGCAAGAAGGGCTGTCAAATTCTCTGTGGAGTTGGGTATTCTGGACGCTGAATTTGAGGGTGACTCAGAGATAGTGTGTAGAGCTTTAGGGTTAGCGGATTGCAGCCACTCATCTATTGGTCAGATTGTAAAAGACATTATGTCTATGATTAGTTCGTTTAGAACTTACTCTTCCTCTCATATTAGGCGGCAGGGTAATTGTGTGGCCCATGCATTGGCTAAGAGAGCAATAGTTTCTTTTCCTTTATTAGTTTGGATGGAGCATGTTCCATCTGACATTCACCAGTTTGTTTTTTCAGATTTTCCTGATAATGAATAAAAGTGCTCGGCTTGATTCTCAAAAAAAAAAAAGATCCATGGGCAGCATTACTTTATGCTCAGGGGGTTCAATTGAACCCCCTAACTTGAATTTTTTTAAAAAAATTTATATATAATTTTTTTTTTATTAGTACAATTTACCCTTGAAGATATGTATGTATACTTTGACTTAAATTTTGCACACCCTAACAACATATCACCCCAGCCCAAAATCAAACAACAACTTAGATCACAGGTCTCTCTAAGAGTAAAAAGAGAATGTTTGTAAGTCGTAGATATCTTATTTTATTATAAATTTATGTTATATGTGTGTAAGTGTGTGTTATTTTTTATTTTTTATTATGCTATTTGTGTCAATTGTAATGCATGTGAATGTGTGTTGTGTACTACAAATATAATATAACTTTATATAATTTAATAATTAGAAAATACAGAGGGTTTGTTACATGTGTGTATATTATTATCATGTTAAATAAATTTTTGTTATGAAGTTAGTGATTCAAGAACCAAAATAGTAAAATTAGTAATTGTTTAAGCATTTTATTAGTTATGTAGATACTTAGTGTATTATTTATGTATGGATGAATGTGGCTGTGTGAGCCAATTTAATATAGTGACAATGGGTTGAGTTTTGTTATTTAATTTGAAATATTTTTTATAAAGATAATGACAAATAGATAATGACAACTTCATAAAAATTAAAAATGTTATACAAACTTAATAAAATAAAATGACCACACTTACCAACATTAACAATAAATAATGACAATTGATAATAAACTATATTACAATGATGTTAAAATATGAAAACTCAGAAGAAAATTGTAAAACTTCATATATTTGCCTTTTTTTTTTTTGTCGATAACTCAATATATTCAAATTCTTTTTTTTATTAAATTTTGTTTGGTTCAAGTTCCTTAATGACCTTGCTGAACAAAATTCTTAGAGTCACTACTGCAGTTAGATTAGATTGTGTGAATATAACTAAGAAGGTATCCTATAATAAGGACAATTCAATAAAATTAATTGAAGTATCACATTAGTCCTTGATCTGACATTTTATCTATCTTTATCTTCAAAAGAAGAGACTATTGAGCAACTTCTAGACTGGGGTCAAATGAGATATAAACAACGTCAAGACCTAGCCAAAAAAGAACAACAACAACTAGTCTACTACTACTTCAAGACTGAGGTCAAGGAAATATACGCAACTTCTTGACTAGGGGCAACGAGTTAGTTAATGAGATATAAACAATTTCTGGCACGGGGAATGAAATCCTTTGAATTTTTATGACTTTAAATGCATTTTCTGGCTGTGTGCATGGGTCAGGTAATAAGTGGCAGAGCTAAGATTTTAGTTTAGAGGGACAAGATTTATAAAATCTATCTCAATAAATGTTTGTTTAGAATTTGATACAGACTCATTATCATGCTCACGATTTTCCATAATTTTAATTATGAATTAATTACAAGTATATTTGTTATATCATTAAAATAAAAGAAACAAAAATTACCAATTCATAGTTATTAACAATCAAAATTAGAGATTAATCTAAATACATTAAATTTAAATTTCTAATTTGATTATTTTAAACAAACTGACAAAATAAATCAATCTAAAAGCACTACAATAATAGCAATATACCTATTATATTGTATACATGTCTCATTGTCTTGATTGCTTTTAAAAATAGCTAGAACTCTAGCATTTTTTTCTAATCTATTTTTAAAAGTATCTTAAATTCAGGTTTATAGCAAAATCCTAGAGTTTGAAATTGAAAAGTTAGAGACGGAGGAGTAAAAAAGATGTGGATTTAAAAATAAGAAATACTACTAAAAAAAAAAAGATAGTTGGAATTTTATAATTTTCAATAAGGTTGTTAATTATTTTTATAGAGTTCTTTTTAATATTAAAAGCATGAGATGGCATTTATGTGATTTACAAATAATTCTTAGGTACTCCTGTTATTTATTTAAAAAAAAAAAAGTATTTTCGAAGTATAAAAAACGATGTTCTCTTCTCTCACATTCATGATAGAGTCCACTCATTAAATTCATGGTAGGGTCTATCATAAGTGTGAAAGAAGAGAGTATCATTTTTTGAAGTTCCTAAGAATTTTACACGATTTACGTGACAACAGGTAGGTGAGATGATAAAATTTCTTCCCAAGATATTCTTGTGACGACCGACAAGTGTCACAATAATTTTTACTACTTTTGCACAACTTGTTTACTTGACGAGTTCAAAGTAATGGAGGCCCGGAGGGTCTAAGTGGGTTATGATTCTATGATTCTATCGCTCATAAATCATCTGGTAAATTCGCAGCAGAGTTGTGGAATTAGTTGGGGGTATCAGAATTACTCTACGTCACCCTCTTTCCTTCAGCCGCCTCTCTCTTCCACCCCCTCTCTTCTCATATTCACTCTTCTTCATCCCCAATGATGACCGAACCTCCAAGCTCTCATTTCTCGTTCCTCATTTCTTTCTTTCTCTCTCTAGTCGAGATCTTCCTGTTAGGGAGGATTATGTCTCCATTGATTCTCCTAGTAGCCAAAACTCCATGAGACTTTGAAGTGGATTAAACCCAAGGTAAAAACCTAAGCTTTTATCTCAATTTCTTCTATGAATTCCTTTGGGTTTTGCTATTTTATAATGATTATGGTGAATAACGGAAGATTAGAGGTAGCAATGGTTTTGTTAAAATCTGAAAATTTCATTTCGTTTGGGAGTTTTTGCTTTGATAAAAGGATTTGGTTGTTTAGTTTTCCAATGGGTATATGAGGGTTGGTTTCCTAGAGCAACCATATGGGTTTTGTTGTTACATGTGTTGATTTTAAAGTGTGTTTCCTTGGCATTTGAGAGACTTTGACATACTTGAATGTGAGCATGTGTTTGTTATATGCCACGTGTTTGGTAAATTGCCTCTATGAGGTTATGGGTTGCAATCCCAGTTGTTAATATGTGCTAGCACATGTAGCTTTAAGGTTAATGAAGTCTCAAAGCTTCTAGCAATGTATTAATATTATAGTAATTTTCTTTAGGGACTCTAAATATGCGAGGGACAGATTTGAGTCAGCTGCACTACGCCGCACTACGTGATTTTTAATAAATTATAGAAAATTTATTTTGAGAGATTGAAACCAATGAGTTCTCTTTCCAGTGAGGGTCATTGTTGCAAATTTTCAGGGAGGTTCCTTTGAGTGTTAAAGGTTCTGGTTTAAGTGAACAAGAAGTTCAAGGAGAAAATCATTGTAGAAATATTTAAGGGGTTCTAGAGGGTCTAGGTTATGTAGGTTCTGACCAATTGTAGCTTCTCCTTGATAGTAAATTTTCTAAATCATTGTTTGTGTCCCTGGATTGGCTTTTCCATTGAAGAGGTTTATTCTTTGATTTTCCACTTCCTTGCCAAATCTGTGTTAGATTATTTATTGCTTTGATTGATTTGGTTTTGAAAAACTGTGGTGGAATTATATATCTGGGTGGATTGTTATACAACTGGTGTGATAGACCTTCAAATTTAATAATTCTGCAGAATTAATCACATTGGGGTCTGAACATAAATTTTTAGTCTACTTAATTTCCATCCCAGCCCTGGTCTACATTCAATCTGTCTTTTTTGTCAAGTGTAGAAACTCTATACTAGCGAAGGAACCCCTTCGATATATAATTTTATATGACAATGTGTTTTCTGGGATGTAAGAGTACACTTCAAAGTCTCTAGAGTGAACTCTATTGTAGAAAACTACCGACCAAAATTGTTCTCACACACAAGCAGGCCAGAACAAGTTATGGGACTTCTTTACAAGACAAACTTGTCTGTCCTTTGTTGCTTTTGTTTAAACTTAGGTTTTGCCATAGACACCATTAGTTCAATCTTCTCAATCCATCAAAGACCCTGAATACATAATATCCAATGGAGAGTGCTTTCAAACAGGGATTCTTCAGTTCAGCCCTGTAAATTCTACCAATGAGTAACTTGGACTATGGTATAATAACATTTCTGTATTTACTGTCATATGGGTAGCTAATAGACAGAAACCTGACATGGGTTCTTACTATATTTGACGATGGCAGTCTTGTGGTACTACCTGTTCGCGTTTGGAGAGAAGAGGGAAGAGAGAGAAGGTTTGGGAATGTGAATTGGGCAGAGAAAGAAAAGGAAAGGATTTTGGAGAGAGTGGAAGAGTACTCCACTGTGTGTGTGTGTGTGTGTGTGTTTGGAGGTGCGTGGAGGAATTTTACTTAAATCCTTTTTCTTGTATGGTACTTGACTTTAATCAAGTACTGTGTAAATGTTTTATTTTTATTTTTTAAACAAATTTGATATTATTAGATGGAATTGAGAGACCGAATTGGACCAAATAGACCAAATTAAGTTGAAATGGACCAATGTGAACTAAGGAAATTTTTTATTTATTTTAGTTATTGATTTAATGAGCGAGCCATCTCCCTTTTGGATTTTCTTTTTTGGGTACACTATTTTTTGAGGATTATTATTATTATTATTATGCACATGATAATTACCAAGTGGCATTATTGAAGGAAATTAACGCATCTATATATATAATAATAGGTGAAGTTAAGAGAAACTCAAATTAAAATTTCATTTTTGCGCTATGTGTCTTAAATTATTTATTTTAAAGAGTTTTATTTCTTAATTTTAGAATAAAATGTAGGACCACATCATAAATATTCATCCAAATGAGTTATTAAGTACAAAAACCAAAGAGTCTAAAATAAATGAACCGTTAAAAAAAAAAAGAAAAAAGAAAAAAAAAAGAGTGCTGCACGATAATAAAAAAATGGATAATTTACATTTTATACCTAATAATATTCTTATAAATTTTTTTAAAAAGTGAACAAAATATAAAAATGAGTATCAATAGTATTTAAATTATATATATATATATATATAGGAATTATATTATGCATTTTATTATATATCTTTAAATTTATCTATGCATATGCATGTGGTTACAAGCTGGTATATTATAATGATACTAAATTATTTTTGGTATTTTTTTTAATTATTAGTTTAATCTCAATTAGTGCATTTTCAACAAAATTATTGAATAAATTTTGGAATGGGAATGGTTTGGAAAATTAATAAGATGCAAATGGTAATCATTTTGGTAAGTTATAAGTGTGCTTTAAACCTCTTTGTTGTCTTCCTTACCGAAATTGAAATATTAACCCTACACCAGTACCCTTCCTCCTCATTTATCAACCAGTGCCCGCTACAATTCTAAACCAAAAATTTAAATCTCCACGAAAATGAAACCTTGCCTTTCAACCGCTTAAAAGACCAACACTTCAACTCCTCCAACCTCATCATCAAAGTCATTCTTTCCAGTGGCGGCTCCATGAATTTTATTTAGGGGGGTCATTAACAAATTTTAATAAAAAAGAGAACTTGAATATATTGAGTTATTGACAAAAAAATATTAATACATGAAATTTTACAATTTTCTTCTACAAACTCTCAAATTTTTAATTATTATATGATAGTTCATTATGAGTATCTATTGCCAATGTGAGTAGCTATGAGCCTATAACTATTTTATTTTGTTAAGTTTATCTAACATTTTTATTTTTATGCAATTGTTATTTTTTTTTATAAAAATATTTTAAACTAAATGACAAAACTAAACTCATTAGTTTTGTATTAATTATTGACGCACATAACCATACTTATTCATACATAAAATTATACACTACGTGTTTACTTAACCAATCAAATGCTTGGACAAACACTAACTTTACAATTTTTTTCTAAAATTTTACTAACTTTATAACAAAAAGTTATTATAACATGATAACAATACACACACATGTAACAAACCATTTCTATTTCCTAATTATTAAATTATATAAATTTATATTATATTTATATTGTACACACAAACATCTACACATATCATAATTCACACAAATAAAATTATAATAAAAAGTAATGCACACAATAAATATTAGACACACTCACACACATAATATAAATTTATAAAAAAGAGTGACACAATTCACAGAGACTTACTTTTTATTCTTAGAGTTTGAAATACTTGTATTAAAGATGTGCAAAATTTAATTTAGAGTGTGCAAAAATATTTTTGAAAATAAATTAAAGTATTAAATTAACAAAGAAAAAATATTATATATATATATATATATATTTTTTTTTTGAAGTCAGGGGGTTCATTTGAACCCCTGAATATAGACTAGCGCCGCCCCTGATTCTTTCACACTAGAAACTTTCTAATTTCAAAAACCACAAAACCAATACTCCAACTAACCTCCCTAAACGTCGTCTCAAAGAGAAAGGGTGAAAAAATTGTTGTTTAGCTTTAGACAACCGCCTAACATATGAATTCCTATACAACTAAAATTTTAAGAATGATTTTTTTGGAACATAGATTGAATTTGTCACACGAGTCAAAATTCATCATTTTTTTCCCCTCATCTAGCATCTTGTATACATGAGACACAAAACAAAGAAAGGAAACTATCGATACCAAAAGTTTTCCCTCTTTTCCATATAAAGCATAGTTTAATTTATTGGATTAATTATTTGTAGCAATTAGATTTTCTATATTTTAATACGTTAGGGTTAAATTTTAATTGTTTTAAAATGTAAAAAGTTTTTTGCTGTCACGTGACAGCGTCATTTTATGCCTCGTGTTTTAATCATGGGTCCATACACCTAATTCAAACACCCTTGAACCCAGCACGCTCGACGCTCAACCCACCACTCCCACCGAGACTTGAGAATACAAGCCCAGCCCATGATTCTTCAAGTTCAAGTACAGTGTAAGTCCAGTAATATATATACCATTTATCTCATATTTTAGCAATTTACTATCACGGTATGGGCCTTTGACCAATCCAAATATTGGACTCTAGTACCTGTATATTCAGGCACCGAACAATCAAAATACCAAACTGATATGAAAATGATGTTACTAAGCAATTTAGCCCTTTGTACTTTAGCGTGCTTATTTATTATTAGTATTATTTAATCAATAAATTGTCTTATGAATTGTTAAAACTCAGGGATAACTAAAATGTTTTAGCTTTGTTTAAAGGATGTTATGTGATGCTTAATATCTTTATCATTAGTAAATGAACACTCAAACTAATTAGTAAAGTCTCTTTACCATTAGTAAACTAATTATTATTTCAATAAGGGTTTAAATTTGTTCAACTGATAAAATCTCTTGTCATTGTAAAAGAGATTTGGAGTTTTTCCTAAACAAAAAAACTAATTAGTTCATTGATTCTTCAAAACTTTATAACCCATTTTGGGATGGAATGAGGTCTTAGGCCAGTAATAAGAGAAATTAGAGGTTAGGTATCAAATCACATTCGGAAAATCCTCTTATTATTGGTGATGACTCCATTCATCCCTCCAAACTCAAGACTCACTAGGGGTCAACCTAGAATTAGATATCGATATTGGTGGTATCATTATTATTTTAGAAATTAAAAAAAAAATACAAATAAGTGGATTAAATTTATAAAAAGTAAACAGTATTCACAAATTTTATAAGGTAAATAGAAAAAATTAAAGCATAAAAATATAAAATATATATTGTGTCTCCATGTTGTCATTGTTAGTATTAGAAATGGAAAGCTACAAAAATGAGGGTGGGAGTTATGAGAACTGAGTGAAAATTAAATAGCCCCGCGGTTGGTGTATAAGTTATTCAATTGGAGATAATAGGTTTGAGTTTCCATGTTGTTCAGGAATATAATTAAGAAGTTAAGGATATTTTGGAAGTGAATAAATTCAATAAGAATGTGGTGTAAACATAGGTGTTTATGCCCTCCAATAAAGTGATGCCACATCAATTTTGTTTTTTTAATGATTTCACGTAGAAGAGTATTGACCAACACACATGATCACAATCCCCTTGAATGTATTCAAATCTATAT
Organism: Quercus glauca; assembly: GCA_023736055.1. Lineage (NCBI taxonomy): Eukaryota > Viridiplantae > Streptophyta > Magnoliopsida > Fagales > Fagaceae > Quercus > Quercus glauca. The sequence continues at coordinate 88,685,752 of CM043319.1, read as the reverse complement.
ATTAGTAAAAGTTGAACTGCTAAACTCCTGTTACTCTACCTCATCGCCACGTTATTCGCCACATAATTATTATTTATTATTTATTCCTATTTGTTTTTACAAAAAAACTATATATATATATATATATATATATAGATTATTGACTTTACATATTCATCTTTATTAGTTTTAACAACTATATATATATATATATATATATTTCTTTTTTATTTCCAATTTTCCTATAATTTTTTTTACATTCACTTATTTTTTAAATATTTATACTTTCTTCAACCTTTATTCTTCTCTTACATTTTCATCTCTCCACTACTCTCTACTTTAATATTACTATTCATCTTTCCCTTTATCTTCCTTTATTTGTCTCTTCTTATCCCTTCCCTCTTACTATAAATTTGACATTTTTTTTCCATTCTTTGCATAGTTTTCTCTCATAAAAAGGTTTTTTTTCTCTCTCTCTCTCTCTCTCTCTCTCTCTCTCTCTCTCTCTCTCTCTCAATGTTTTGGTGGATTTTTATTTTTTATTGCATCTCCACTTTTGATTGATAAATTTTTGTGTTTTTAAGAACTTTAATTTAAGTTGATACGATTTAGTTTTGTGTTTTAAGTTATTATTATTATTGTTAAATTTTATCCGATTACATTATAAAAAATTAAAGATAATAGATAAAAATAAAATAGTATTCCATTACATAGCATAATTTGGATAATTTAGTGTTTATTGTTATATCTTTTAATTTTTCTTATTTTTTTCTTCTCTTTTATTTTACTCAATATTTAAATTCAACCACATCCTCCTTATCATTAAGTTATTTATATTTTCTCTCTCTTTTTGTTTTAAAAAATAAAAAATGTAATATTTTACTTAAATTTAAATAAAAGAAAATTGTGTTCATGAAATTGTACTCATTTTTTTTTAACATTTACACTTTCTCCTTCTCTTTACCTTTTCATCTCCCCAAACGTTCTACCTTGATATCACTCTTCCTCTTTCCTTTTATTTTCCTTTATTTTGTTTCTTTTTATTATCATCCTCTTAGTATAAATTTGACATTCACTCTTCCATTCTTTACATAATTTTCTCTTACAAAAAAAGTGGTTATTTCCTACTCTTTCTCCCGTGAATTTTTATTTTTTTTTCTTTCATCTCTATTTTAGCTTGATAAAGTTTTGTATTCTTTAGATCAAACTCTATTTTGGTTGATGAGATTTAGTTTTGTGTTTTAAGTTTATTTTTTTATTTTATATGACTTTGATTGTTAAATGTTATCATATTGCATTATAAATAATTAAAAATAGTATATAAGAATGTACTATTATTATATTACATAGAATTATTTGAATAAGTTAGTGTTTATTGTTATGTATTTTTTTTCTCATATAATTTTATTTAATATTTAAATTCTGCCACATCCCCCATATATATATCATTAAATTATTTATATTTCTACTCCTTTTTTATTTTAAAAAATTTTAAATATAATATTTTGGCTAAATTAAATAAATAAAATTTTCCACATTAAGTGGAGTAATGCTAGGGAAACCCCCATTCTCACACCCAATGCATAAAAGGAAGAATGAAATACAAAAAAAACTAAGTTAGAAACACTAAATTAAAAAAAAAAAAAAAAAAAAAAAAAAAAAAAACTAATAATGCATATTTAATGAATAGAATCATCATCAAATTTTGGAAAACGATAGGTTGCCAATGGAGAGAGAGAGGGAGATGGCATAGAAAAAAATCAATACAAAGTAATAAAGAGTAGTTAAAGAAAAAAAAAACAAACATCAATTAGTAATCGTTGATTGGAAAACAAAGAGGTTGTAAGGAGAAGTAAAAAATAAAATAGAGATTACCGTGTGGAGAACATTAAAAACTTTACTATGTAGTAACATAAACCATTAAATTCACTTAAAAAATTAAATCAACAATCAACAATTGAATACAATCATAGTACTAAATTTAAATTTAAAACTAATCAAACTCTAACTATAGAAACCATATTAATCATAACTAAAAAAGAGATGTTCTCTGATAGTAGAAGAAATTACATAAGAAATTGTGGGCTACTTTTTTGTTGTTTCAGGGAAACTGTTTGCGTACTCCTTGGGAAACTTTTGTAGACCCATATCGAAGACAACTCCCCCCACTTTCTCACTTATAAGCGCGAGCTGAAGAGAGTAGTGTACCATCAGTTATTTATTGTGGGGGGAATTATCTTCGATGTGGGAAAAGTTTCCCAGGGACTACGCAAACAGTTTCCCTGGGACAACAAAAAAGTAGCCCACAATAAATAACTGATGGTACACTACTCTCTTCAGCTCGCGCTTATAAGTGAGAAAGTGGGGGGAGTTGTCTTCGATGTGGGACTGCAAAAGTTTCCTAGGGAGTACGCAAACAGTTTTCCTGGGACAACAAAAAAGTAGCCCACAGAAATAAAGTTAGAAAATTTAAAAATCCATTTTTTGACATTTCATTTAACTTTATATATATATATATATATATATATATATATATATTTATATAATTTTCATACACTACTACTTTTGAAAATCTAATTAACAATGCTCTCTCTCATTTATCGTCTTTGTTATGCAAATCATCAATTAGTAAATGTATGATAATGGTAAGATGCATTACAAATGAGATCACTAAAAAAAATATAAAATTAATTAGTTACTATCATTATGGAATAGTAGTCAATAATTTTACGCATCCAAAAAAGCGGAATATATACAGTTTTCTTTAAGGTATGTGTAAAGATTCATTATACATATGTGTGTGTGTGTGTTTGTATAAAGGTAAAAATAGGTATATTTAAGGTTTTTATTAACTTAAAAACCAATGAAAAACCAATGGTTAATAACTAAAATTATAGTATTAATAACATATTTAATGAGACAATCCTAAAAAAATTATCATGCACAACACGCGGGTATGCAATTAGTTTTGATAAAGTGAGATCCAAAATAAATATTTTCTGTATTGCTTGCTCCTTGTCTAGCTGTTCAAGAGTTCCATCTTTGTTGTAACACCGCACCTCCGAGTTTGGTTGACGCCTCTGCCTCTTTCATTTGTTTGACGGTTACATTAGTTGTAATTCACCTAATTTAAAAAGGGTATAGTTTCACACAAATCCGTCACGAAAAAATGTAAATGCATTATGGCTTACATTTTCAAAAAAACATACAAATTTAACCCAAGAGTTTTAATAAGGTCAAAATTCTAAAACTAACATTCGTGGAGATGAAAATATTATATTATTGTTGTAATTCAGTGGCACCATTATCTACTCTCTTTCATGAAAATAGCCTAGGTTTGAATTTCCTTTCCATTTTTTGTAACTACAGAATTATCAATATTTATTTGTTGCTTAACATTGTGTATATGCCAATTTCTCCTATTATTTTCTCTTCTCTTGCGTAAATATTTGTCTCTTTATTGTTTTGTGTGGCCATACCTATGCAAATGCCAAGGCGCAAAAATACAATTAGCCAATGGCTGTTGTTAAGGTCCTATTTTGTAAGTGTTGGCATATCCAAGTCAAAAAACTTTTTTTTTTTTTTTTTTAATGTCTTTGTTTCCCAATTTAAAGTGTCTAGAAACTGATCAAGGAAATTTACTTAAAGACACGATCAAGCTGCTCAAAATTCTGCTCATTGTAAGTGTCAAATCTGTTGTCTTGATACATAGCTCAACTCTGGCCAATCTATCGAGGTCACCTATACCTCAATACTAGCCAATCGATCAAGCTTCGTAATAATAGAATTTTTAGTTCTGTTTCTAATGATGTGGCGACCTTAGAATTGTCGCACTTAGTTTCTTAGACGATTTAAATAACATATTTAAGAGTCGTCATCACACAATACAGACACACCTCACAGAGAAGTTCATACAACTCTTGTATTTTCTACTACAATCCTAATCTAATTCCATGGACTAACTATTCATGGAAAGCTAAATGTTGCTTTATTGTTTGTTTTGTGTGGCCATACATATGCAAATGGCATGGTGTAAATACAACTAACAAGTGATCTTGAATTTTCTACTACAATCCTAATCAAATTATTAATAGTTTGTTTTGTGTGGCCATACATATGCAAATTCTATGGTGCAAATGCAATTTACCAATGACCTTGAATTTTTCTGCTACAATCCAAATCAAATTCCATGGACTACAATCCGTATCAAATTCATGGACTAACAATTCATGGAAAATTCAATGTTGCTTTAAAGTTTTGTAGTGACCTTGTATTTTCTACTACAGTCCTAATCAAATTCCATGGACTAACTATCCATGGAAAGCTCAATATTGCTTTATTGTTTGTTTTGTGTGGCCATACATATGCAAATGTTGTGGTGTAAATGTAATTAACCAATGGCCTTGAATTTTCTATAACAATCCAAATCAAATTACATGGACTAACATTTCATGGAAAACTCAACGTTACCTTGTATTAATAATAAATCAAAAATGGAAAAAATCAAACAAACAAAAATAACTCCGTGCGTAAATTGGCAGCCGACTCTGCAAGACTAAAAGACAAGTGGGGTCATCATTGTTGACAGTAGAAAAGTTGAATCAAATTTCAGAACCAAAAAAACAAATATAAATTCTCACACATACACGTTGAAAGAAACGGAAATATAATAAGGACAGTTCAAGAAATTTCATTGAAATTTCCTATTTGCTCTTTAGTTGCAACATTATTCCTTTACCTAACATTAAGACTTTTGAAAGTTTAGAGTGGCGTCTTTCCTAGACGGCTACCAATTTTTTGATAAGAAGACTACCAATTACCAAAGTTGTAATGCGTTAGATGAACATGGCCTCCCTGTTCTGCATCCTTACACTCCCACACAAGTTGGTCTGAACAAGTAGTCATGGGATTTCTTAGCAAGAGAAGCTTGTTGTCTGTCTTTTGTTGCTATTGTTTAAACTTAGGCGTTGCATTAGACACCACTAAATCTTCTCAATCCCTCAAAGACCCTGATTTCATAATCTCCCCTGGGAGTTCTTTCAGAATGGGATTCTTCAGCCCTGTAAATATAATTAAGAAATATCCTATAATAAGGACAATTCAAGAAAATTAATTGAGATATCCTATTCCCTCCTTAGTTTCAACATTAGTCCCTGTCCTTGATCTGACATTATATATATCTTTTTCTTCAAAAGAAAAGAATATTGAGCAACTTCTAGACTGGGGTCAAATGAGATATTAATAACTTCAAGCCGCCATCGAGTTCAAGACTAAGGTCAGGGAGATATAAGCAACTTCTAGACTAGGGTCAATGAGTTAGTCAATGAGATATAATCGTATCAGTGGCGGCTCCATGAATTTTATTTAGGGGGGTCATTAACAAATTTTAATAAAAAAGAGAACTTGAATATATTGAGTTATTAACAAAAAAATATTAATACATGAAATTTTACAATTTTCTTCTACAAACTCTCAAATTTTTAATTATTATATGATAGTTCATTATGAGTATCTATTGCCAATGTGAGTAGTTATGAGCCTATAACTATTTTATTTTGTTAAGTTTATCTAACATTTTTATTTTTATGCAATTGTTATTTTTTTTTATAAAAATATTTTAAACTAAATGACAAAACTAAACTCCTTAGTTTTGTATTAATTATTGACGCACATAACCATACTTATTCATACATAAAATTATACACTACGTGTTTACTTAACCAATCAAATGCTTGGACAAACACTAACTTTACAATTTTTTTCTAAAATTTTACTAACTTTATAACAAAAAGTTATTATAACATGATAACAATACACACACATGTAACAAACCATTTCTATTTCCTAATTATTAAATTATATAAATTTATATTATATTTATATTGTACACACAAACATCTACACATATCATAATTCACACAAATAAAATTATAATAAAAAGTAATGCACACAATAAATATTAGACACACTCACACACATAATATAAATTTATAAAAAAGAGTGACACAATTCACAGAGACTTACTTTTTATTCTTAGAGTTTGAAATACTTGTATTAAAGATGTGCAAAATTTAATTTAGAGTGTGCAAAAGTATTTTTAAAAATAAATTAAAGTATTAAATTAACAAAGAAAAAATATTATATATATATATATATATATATTTTTTTTGAAGTCAGGGGGTTCATTTGAACCCCCTGAATATAGACTAGCGCCGCCCCTGAATCGTATAAACAACTTCTTGCCAAAGTTGTAAGACTTTTGGTAGTCTATAGTAGCCTCTTTCCGAGAAAACTACTAACCAAAGTTGTAACTTGTAAGAGGAAAATGGCATCCCTGTTCTGCAACCTCACACACAAACAAAAGGTCTGAACAAGTCATGGGATTTTTTAGCAAGAGAAGCTTGTTGTATGCCCTTTGTTGCCTATGTTTGAATTTAGGTGTTGCCAGAGACACAATTAGTTCTTTTCAATCCCTCAAAGATCCTGACTACATAATCTCCAGTGGGAGTTCTTTCAGAATGGGATTCTTCAGCCCTGTAAATTCTACCAACCGCTACCTTGGCATATGGTACAATAAGATTTCGGCAGTCACTTATTTGAGTGTAGTTTGGGTAGCTAACAGAGAGAGACCCCTTAAGGATTCTTCTGGGGTTCTTACTATAAATGAGGATGGAAATCTTATGGTACTAAATGGACAGGCAGAGATTCTGTGGTTATCAAATGTTTCAAATTCTGTACCCAATTCAAGTGCCACTCTGTTGGATTCCGGCAACCTTGTCTTGCAAGACGACACAACAGGAGCAATAGTATGGGAGAGTTTTCAACATCCTTGTGATACAGTCTTGCCAAGGATGAAACTTAGTAACAATTTAAGAACAAATCAGAAAATACAACTGACGTCATGGAAGAGCCCTTCTGATCCATCCATTGGAAGATTCTCGGCAGGCATTAATCCACAAAACATTCCCCAAGGTTGCATTTGGAAAGACGGTCATCCATATTGGCGGACTGGTCCATGGAATGGTCAGTTCTTTACTGGAGCACAGAGCTGGGTTCTAGATTATCATAGGGGATACACTTTAGTATATGATAAAGAAGAGATAGTTTATGCAACCTTCGCTTATGTGAACGGGCTAGATTTGACAAAACATTTTTTGGATTCACAAGGAAATTTAAAGCAATTACGTTGGGATGATGGGAAGGAGGATTGGGAGGTTTTCGGGTTTGCTCTGGCAAATGAATGTGATTTTTATGGCACCTGTGGTGCATTTGGAAGCTGTTATGCGCTGAGTTCACCAATCTGCAGTTGTTTGAAAGGGTTTGAGCCAAAGATTGTTGAGGAATGGAATAGAGGTAATTGGATGAGTGGGTGTGTGAGGAGGACACCATTGCAGTGTGAAAGGGTGAACAATAGAAGTGAAGGAGGAGGAAAAGAAGATTGGTTTTTGAAACTGGAGATGGTCAAAGTGCCAGACTTTGCAGAGTGGTCGTATCGAAGTAAAGATGATTGTCGAAAGCAGTGCTTGGAGAACTGTTCTTGTGTAGCTTATGCATATGATACTGGCATTGGTTGTATGTCATGGAGTGGAAACCTAATTGACCTGCAAAAATTCTCCACTGGTGGGTTGGATATATATATTCGTTTGTCTTATTTGGAATTTGGTAAGTTCATTTTTTTTTTCTCTCCCAGTTTTGCATACTCTTATGCTTATGATCATCCATTAGACTAGAGAGAAACTTTATTTCATATGGTGATAAGTGTTGATCTTCACTGTTCCAACTCTTCTTTGACTTAAACAACACCAACCCCCCCCCCCCCCCCCCCCCCCTGTTTCTTTCCCTTATTTATATATATCCTTTTCTGAGTAACACATTGGTCAGATGTTTAGGTATTATAAATTGACAAAACATAAAATCCAACAAGTTTCACGGCCTTTTTTGTCAAATAGCATAATTTAAGGAAATATTTAGGAGAAACGTATTCGACTAAACTTATATAGTTATGTAGTACTTTTTTGGAACTTGAGTTTGGAACTAAAGTTTGACAAACTTGAGTTTCAAGCAGGGACGAACCCAGGTGGGGGCCCAAGGAGGTCCCTTGGGTCCATTTTTATTCTTATTTTTATTTTTATAGTTATTATATATTTTATTTTTATAGTTGCGCCTCCTTCTAAAACCTTAAGCCTTCTTTTTCCTCAATAAGTCTAACAAGCTTTACGCAAATAGCAACTATCCAATCCAAAAACTTAACAAAAACAATAAAAACATTCACAATGGTGATTGTATTTTAGCAAAAAAAAAAAAAATATATATATATATATATATTTTTTTTTTACCACCAAAGAGCCAAAAAATCATGTGTTATTGAAAAAGTTAAAACTAAATTTTTTGCAACTATAGTAAACTGATATAAATACCAGTTGACTGTAGTATTTATTAAAAATAAAATACAATATTTTATTAAATTATATCTCTTCCTTCAATTTAAAAAAAAAAAAAAAAAAACTCAAATTCTCTCATTTACTTTATTATTTTAATGATTTATTTATATTATTTTAAATGAAGTGATAAAAAAAAAAAAAAAATTGATATTGGGTGTATTGTAAAGTGAGGTGGTAAAATATATAAAGTAGATTTTTGAGGTGTTATAAGCTAAAAATTTTAGCACCATTACTGTGAATGCTCTAACTTCAACCAAAAAAGAAAAAAACTCTTAGCCAGCCTAGTATTAAAAAAAGACATTATTATTATTATTATTATTATTATATGTTTTTGTCTTTGTTGGTAAATGATTGCATCTTAATGTATTTAGAAACAATGATTTTTTTTTTTTAATACTATATGGATGCCTATTTGGAGGTTTTTTTTTTTTTTTTTTTACTCTAGCCCTCGCTAGTTTAAAATCCTAGGCCTGTCCTTGGTTCCAAGTTGTTGGAGGCCTTGTATTAGAGGCAGGTCACGAGTTTTACTCCTTGCTGCATATGTGTAGGTGTTGGGGGGTGGGACTATTGGCGGAGGCCTAGTGGGCCAATTCCAACATCCTACTAGAGGCAGAGGCCAAGTTGGGCCAAGTCTTAGTCAACCTATTGGCGCTAGGCTACCACCCTTTAAGGAAATAATTTTGCGCCCTTACCTTCAACTATGGCTTTTAGTGTAGTAGGTAAGCACTTGGTTCTAACACAAGTGAAACTCGAGTTTACCAAACTTGAATTCCAAGCATTATATGTTACTTAAGCTTGGAACTTGAGTTTGGTAAACTCAAGTTTCACTTGGAACTCGAGTTTGACAAACTCGAGCTCCAAAAAAGTGCTACATATAGACGGATGTGTTTCTGCTAAATTTTTTCTAAAATTATGCTATTTGGAAAAATTAATCCAAGTTTCACACATTAGATTAAACTAGTTGCAAACTTCACGCATCAATTGCTTCAAGTATTGTGTTTTTTTTTTTTTTTTTTTTTAAAGACTTCTACACATATATTTTTTAATCGTTTTATCTTTATGAATATATCATTTTATTATTTTTTGGTGTGTTTGATTAATATTTTTTTAAGGTGTTTCACATTCTGCTAACTTCTATTATAGTGTGTTATATTAGCCTAATATACAACTAAAATTTGTAATTTTTAAATTTATTATTCAAATTTCTCATCTCTTAAAGAATATGAAGATTATCATGATATTAAAACCCATCACAAAATTACAATGTTATCTTAACTAAAATTAAAATGAAACCAAAGGAGTAAAAGATAGACTTTATAATAATTTTTTACTCAAACAATTGGTAGACACATTCAAATTCATAGCTATGTAGATTGTATTTTGATATAAACTCAAATTCCTATTTCCAAAAAAAACTAAGTATTAACTTAAATCAAAATCCAACCAAAGCTATAAGAGGGAGAAAGAAGACTTATGGAGGAAGTGTAATGGTAAAGTAAAGAGTAGTAAGGAGATAAAGAAGCAAAATGGGAGAGGAAAAGTTGGAAGAAATGTAACAATAGTTGTGGACTAACAAGGAGAAGAAAAGTTTTAGCTTTTGTTTTGTTTTTTAAATAATAGGGAGAAGTAAAGTTTAAAAAGAGAAAGAAGATGTTGAGAATAGGTGGATGATATGGCACAATGATAGAGTAGCAAAATTTATTGCATACATTAACATTTTTATATTTTTTGATATGATGTGACTCGAGAAGCTTAGCATTAGCTTTAACTTTTAGATATTATATAAATTTATTTTCAAAAATTTGACAAAATTAGTTGAAACTTTTTCTGATACACAGAAAACGAGAGAAATTTGACAGTAATCTTCACAATTATAGTGATTATTGGAGCAATGGCCATTCCCAGTACCGCATACTTCTTTTGGAGATGGATGACCAAAAAAAGAGGTAATATGCCCTATCATTAACTACGGGAACTAGAAATTGCTAGATGCATAGCTTACTATTAAAATTTGCCACAGCAAGGAAAAATAAAAGCAGGGAGAGTTTACCATCCAAAAACCTGAACAAAGTTAAACTCCTTGAGCTGCCAACTTTTAGTTTGGAAGAATTGGCAACTGCAACAAACAACTTTCATGTAGCTAATATGCTTGGCCGAGGTGGCTTTGGTACAGTCTATAAGGTAATGGTTGCTCTAGTAGCCTTCATTAGTTCCTCTTTAAATCATACAGATAAATACTTATATTCGTTGTTTCTTTTGCCAGGGAAAGTTGCATGATGGACAAGAAATAGCAGTGAAAAAACTGTCAACATCCTCTGGACAAGGGCTTGAAGAATTTATGAATGAGGTGTTTGTGATCTCTAAGCTACAACATCGAAATCTTGTAAGACTTCTTGGCTGCTGCATTGAGGGAGAAGTGAAAATGTTGATCTATGAGTACATGTCAAACAAAAGTTTGGATGCAATTGTTTTTGGTTAGTACATTTAAATTCCCTTCCTTTTAGGCTTATCAATAGAATAACTCTGAAATCTAGAAATCTGGTTTCTATATACTTAATGTGTTGAACCCATGACCTCTATATACAAATTTACTCTTATCTTTTTGTTATTTCTTTTGGTCACTATTCATTTAGATCCACTCAACCAAAAACACCTTGATTGGAAAAAACGCTTCAACATTATTGAAGGAATTAGTAGAGGCCTGCTCTACCTTCATAGGGATTCTAGACTGAAGATTATTCATAGGGATCTAAAGGCAAGTAATATCTTGTTAGATGAAGAGCTAAATCCAAAAATATCGGACTTTGGAATTGCAAGAATTTTTACAGGCAGTGAAAATCAAGCCAATACTAAAAGGGTCATCGGAACATAGTAAGAGCTTTGTTGAAATTAAATTTTTAAATAATAACACCACTATTTGTGCTCAAATGATGAGGATGTGTTTCATTTTTCAAATGCAGCGGATATATGTCTCCTGAATATGCAATGCAAGGCTTTTTCTCAGAGAAATCAGACGTTTTTAGCTTTGGTGTGTTGTTACTTGAGATTGTTAGTGGGAGAAAAACCACTTGCTTTTATGATGATCAGCAGTACTACTTGAGCCTTGTAGGATTTGTAGGTCCATCTGACTCATTATCCTTTTTCTTTAAAGCACAGCTAATTAGTATGTTAAATTTTTGTCTTTCACACTTGTCATCTTTCAGGCATGGAAATTGTGGAACGATGACAACATAATGGCTTTGGTAGACCCAACAATATGGGATCCTAGCTTTCAAATGGAGATGTTGAGATGCATACATGTGGGACTGCTGTGTGTGCAAGAATTGGCAAGAGACAGGCCAACTGTGTCGACTATAATTTCAATGCTTAATAGTGAGATTCTGGATCTGCCCACTCCAAAGCAACCTGCATTCACTGAAAGACAGATTGCTTCAAATGAAGAGTCTGCTCAATTGGGCGAGATAAAGTCCTCCAGTTGCAATATCACTATTACAACGGTTTATGCTAGATAGGAAGAAAGTGCTTGAGATAGCATTCCCTTTGTTTAACATCTTTAAGGATGCAAACCGTACTCTCTTTTCAAAGTTCAGATGTAACAAAGTTTGAATTCTACATATAACAATTCTATAAAATTTCAGAATTTCTTATACTTGTTCAATTATTCTGCACAAAAAAACTGAATATGATTTTAAAAATGGACAACGAAGACACAACAATGAAAGAGCACAGTTAAAAGGTCATAATTGAAGAGGTAAAACTTTCAGAAAATTTCTTAATTGAAGAGTCACAACTTTCAATATATTGTTAAAATTGTTACTAGCTTTAGAATCCTCACTTGAGGCACTTTTTTCTGCATAATTTTGAAGCCTCAAACTGAGACACTTGACAAGAAAGAAAGCCAATGTCAATTCCAAATGCTAATCATGGTGCTGATCATACTGTGGGGTCTGTTGATCATGAGTGTTGTTTTAAAAACTCTATATGAAGATGATTGCGACGTGTGACCAGAAAGAAAGCTAATGAAGGCCACTGATCAGAGGTGTATTTCGAGTCACGTAGGCTGAAGATAATAGAGACATGTGACAAGAAAGAAGTTGACGGGGGGGAGGATATCATTCAGTTTGGTTCATGATATTCAACCATGATGGTTGAGGACACTTGATCAGAAGGAAAGCAAAAGAAAGATGCATATGTCTAGTGAATGTAGTTAAAATAACTAAGATCATCTTGTCATGAAATATCACTTAAGAGAAGATATATACTACGGATACTAGGTTGTCAGGATTGTTAGGTTCTAAGGTCTTAGGATTTTATGTATTTAGAACTCTAATTTGTAATGTTGGCAAACCATGATCAAAACAATGTACTTAGTCTTGTTTAGGCTTGCTCAAAGTTGGTAAAATATTGTAAAGTTGGAATCGAGTGACTGCAGATGCATTGGGGCTTCTCGGCCTGACTCGATCGATTAAATGTAATTCTCGATCGATCGAAAATCGGCCCAGATGCGTTTTCTGCAGAATTTCCAACTCAGCCCAAACTCTTTAAACGTTTAGGGTTTTATGTTTTTGCCCTAGGTATATAAGGCAAAACCCTAGCCACGTTTTCAGAGTTGCACAAGTTGTATCGTTGCTCATACATTGCGGTTTTGTGTAAATCTCTTGTGAGAAATAGAGGAGCTTTCCTTTACACAAAGTTTAGGGTTTTCAAGATTGAGATTATTTCAATATCTTGATGATTAACTTGGTTGCTACCTTTGAAGCTTAAAGAATATCAAGCGTGGGTGCTTGTAGCTGATTGAGGGATTCAAAGAAAGAAGTAGTCTGTGGACTCGGAGCCTGCGCGTGGTCGTGTCAGGAAGTTTTACTGGTGGGTAGCATTAGGAAGTCAAGCGGGGAGCTTGTAAGTCCTTTTGTAAGAACTTCAATTCTTTCTTAGTGGATTTCATTTTGCCTTGAGGATCGGTGGGTAAAATCCTCCCCAAGTTTTTCCGTGTGGTTTCCTGGGTGATCATATCTTGTGTTCTTTATTTTTTCCGTTACTTTATATGTTTTATATGCATGATATGATTATTTGATTGTTTCAACCTAGAATTGTTTAATTTGACTAAGTAACAACTTGGCTAATTAATCTAGGCTACGCAATCTGGTTGTTTGTTTAAGGGGTCTAAACCGTTCAAGGATGTTGTGAAAATTAAGGCAAAATAAAGGAAAATAAATAAATAACAAAGGAGGCTTACAAAAGGCACAAAATGGATGTTATCTTCAAGAGATTGTTCTTAGGCTTTCCACATCATGATTAATCTGTGTACTGTGTCACCATCTCTATTGCTTTTGATTTTATTGCATAAACTGTGGTGTGTATACATATATTCTGCTGGGTATATAATTTTTATTTTTTGTGATTAACTGTTAATGCATTTATTTTTGCATAGGGATCTATACTTAATTGTTTAGGATTTTGCAGATTCTATTCCTGCGTCTTATTCAGTGTTAATTATAGTGCTTTATTCCAATTGTCTCTTTAATTATTTCCCATCCCTAGTCGCCTAGTCCTTGGTTGAAATTCGACTTGTCCTTTTTGACAAAGGAAGAAACTATCTAGACTAAGGAACAAACCCTTTGATTTATAATTTTATATGACAAACTTATTTCTTGGGATCAAGACTTTTGAAAGTCTAGAGTAGCCTTTTCTTAAAAAACTACTAGCCAAAGGTTAAACTTTTTTGTTTTTTGTTTTTTTCCCGGATAAACAGAGCTGTAACTTGTTTGATGAGCAAGGCCTACCTGTTCTGCATTCTCGGACACAAGTAGGCCAAAGAACAAGTTATGGGACTTAAGACAAACTTGTTGTCTGTCCTTTGTTGCTTTTGTTTGAATTTGGGAGTTGCAATAGACACCATTAAATCTTCTCAATCCATCAAAGACCCTGAATACATAATATCCAATGGGAGTGCTTTCAGCCTGGGGTTCTTCAGCCCTGTAAATTCCACCAATCGCTACCTCGGAATATGGTATTGTTAGGACATATGTGTTTCACATGTTAGGAACATATGTCACTATTTTATGTAATTGGCTAATCCTTTGACAAAACGCACTTTACTTGTAATTGGGTAGATCTATGATGTGTTTAATACTTCAAAAAACAAGGTTTCAAGTTCAAGTGTTAAAGCCATGCAAGTCTGTCCAAGATTCAAGTGTGAAAAGTGATGTTCATTAAAGCTCGATAACTAGCATCTATCGACCCTTGAAGAGCTGTTCCAGCCCGTGGCTCGACAGCAGCTCAACAGATAGGAATCTATTGAGATTTATGAAGTTCAGTTTTTCAGGACTGTGTTTTATTCAATCCGTGATTGTATGTTTGAGCTTTCTTTTCTCACAACTCTAGACATATAAAATGATTATTTTAAGGGCAGTCAAAGTAGACATAAGTTGCATAAGTGTTGAGCAAAGTTTGTTCATGCAAATTGTGACCGAAGACAGAATTTGTCATAGTTCATATTTCTTGTGAAGAAGCTACTGTGTTTGTGCACCGTAGGGTTTTGTAACTAAGGAGCTTCTCGATCTTCATTGTGTGATGAACTGAAGAACTTTGCAGCCAACAACCTTCTCTAGTTGGTGATTGAAGTTGCGTGTTGGGATTCGCGCAATTGGTTAGTCACGTACTGGGAGCCGTGCATTGAAAAGGAGAGATTGTCATTACAGAACAAGTCCAATTGGGTATTAGGATAAGGGTTCAACTGTAGGTTGGTATAAGGTACTGGAATTCCTTTACTTGTAATTGCTTGTTTTGATAATAGTGGATTCTCGAGAGTGGTGACCTTAAAATACCCGGTGGGGTTTTTTCTGTATAGGTTTTCCTCATTTGTAAACAAATCACCGTGTCAATTTAATTTCCGTTGCATTTAGTTTAATTGGTGATTTGTTTATGCTACCACGCATTTGCATGTTAATATGATTAATTAATAAACTTGACAAATTAATCAATTAATTTATCACAAAAGGTCAATATGTTTTTGGCCTATCAAGTGGTATCAGAGCAGGCAGACTCTAATTAGGTTTTAATCTTTACTATGTGATCTATTGACCCCTGTTTGTCATGGATAGAGGACAGTCTCTTATTATACCTTTTTTATTTGATGGTACTAACTATGCATATTAGAAAGTAAGCATGAGAGCTTTCTTGCAATCATTAGATGAAAATGTGTGGCAAGCTATGGAGATAGGTTGGACTAAGCCGAAGGAAGCGCTGGCCGATTGGGATGATGACAAGATCAAGGCAGCAAACTTTAATAGCAAGGCATTGAATGCTTTGTTCAGTGTAGTCACTAATGAGGAATTCAAGAAGATATCCTCCACTAAAACTGCAAAGGAAGCATGGACCATCCTCTAGATAACCTATGAAGGAGCCAAAGCTGTCAAGGATTCGAAGTTTCAGAGGCTCACTACAAGCTTTGAAGAGATCAAGATGGAGGAGGATGAGTCGTTCAATGAGTTTTATGCCAAGCTCAAGGACATAGTGAACTCAACTTTCAATCTTGGGGAAACCATTCCTGAATCCAAGATTGTGAGAAAGGTGCTCAGATCTCTCTACCCGAGAGATTCCATGCCAAGATCACCGTGATCGAGGAATCAAAGGACATTGAGAAGATTCATTTGACAGAGCTGGTTGGAAATATGCAGACCTATGAGTTAGGTTTAACAAGAATTGGTAAGTTGGGTAAGGGCAAGAGCATGGCATTGAAAGCCAATAGCAGTGATACTGATGAGTCTTCAAACGATGAAGATTCTACATCACCAAACAATTCAAGAAGTTCATGAAGAATGCAAATGGGAAGGGCTTCAACAAGGACCGTAGGTAATCAAGTTCTTCTCAGTTCAAGAGCCAAGACAAAGGGAAGAAGGATGTTAGGGATGGCGGTCAGTACACTGTACCCTCAGGACCAAAGTGCTTCAGGCGTCAAGGCTTTAGACATATGAAATAGGAGTGCCCCATATATCTCAAGAGCATTGGGAAGAGTAAGGCACTTGCTGCTACATTGAGTGAAGGATGATTCTGACAATAAGGATGATGGAATCCTAAATGCCTTCACTGCCACTGTCAATCCTACTGAGGGGATTGTTGAAGATGTGAATGAAGAAGAGGAATTGGTGGAGTCCAAGTTTGAGAAGATGGATGAACAAGATGACATGCACATAGCCTATGCAAAGTTATACAAAGTCTCAGAAAAGCATGAGAAGATGTATAGGTTGACCACCAAAAAGCTTAGTGATGTAGAGCTGGAACGAGAAGAGCTTTCCACAAAGTTTGATGAAGCCAATCCAACTATTGGAGCATTGAGGTTTGAGAATAATTTCTTGGCTAAGAAGACCAAGAAACTTGAAGCAGAGCTGTTTTAGAGCTCAATTGGAGAGGACCTTAAGTGCAAAGTTTGACGAGATGCTTAGTATTTAGAAATCTGCTTCTAATCGAACATGTTTAGGGTATGATTTTTCTTCTTCTAGTATTGTTTCTACTAGTACTACATTTTTTTGTTCCTTTTGCTAATAATATTGAAACTGAGAACAATGTTGTTAAAAATGACTTAGCTAGTGAGAACATAGACAATGGTAAATCTATCTTAGGAGCACCCCCTAAGCAGGATAAGAAAGAAGTTAAAAACCCTAAGGCTAAGAAAGCTAACTCTCAAAAACTGAAATAGAAAAAGCAGCATCTCTGTCATCACTGTGAAGCAACCGGTCATACTCAACCTAACTGCTAAAAGTGGTTAGCCACTCAACAGAGCAACGACATGATCACATCGGGAAACCAGAATCAGTTTCCATCCTCTTTTGCTCCACTTGGAGATCTTCTGAAAGCCCTCATGTTCCTTTTGAACTTGAATGATTTCAATTCTTCCCCCTCACCTCTGGTTCAAGGGTTTACTCAAAGGAAAGGTTCTTCAAAGATGTGGAAGGAAAAGGGCTCCAAGTGAGTCTATCACGTTTTCTCCCTCCTCTTCTTGTTTTTATTTGCATTACTTGTGTGTTTTGCTTTATTGTTTAGAGTCAGTTTAGTTTTATGCATTACCTTGTTTAATTTGTTTTTGTTTGTTTTCTTTTCAATTTTGGTTTATTTTGATTTTCATATAAAAAAAAATTGAAAAATCAGAAAAATACAAAAACAATGTGTGTTTTGTGTATATTGGTACCTGTGTACCTTGGATGGCCATTGAAACAAAGTTTTCTAAACTTTGTATCTCTTGTAGCTTAGACGAGCATATCTATGCACAACTAAGCAAGTGAGCTTTGTGGCTCGTGTTTATGATGAGTAAGATTAAGTTATCTCTTGTACTTAACACTCGTATCACTCTTTTTGACGGGAAGGACTAGAAAATTCTAAGAGAAAAGTATAAATAACTATCTTACCACTGTTGCCCGCCAATCATGAAATAACATATGTATGCTTTGGCATAGCAAAAGTGCAATGTCAATGACATCTGTATGCTTTGGCAAAAGTGCAATGTCAAAAGCTTAACATTATTAGGTACTTCTTTTCTCTCCCTTATATTCCCATGCATGATTTGCTTAAAACGAAAATATACAAAGAAAAATAAAAAGCAAAAAGAATCAAAATGCTTTAAATATGATTGCAAATGTGTCTTTTAGGAAATGTGGGAGTTATAGAATGTATTCGAAGGTAATAGTCCCCATCAAACAGTTATGGTTGTGTGTGAGTTAAAGTGATTTTCTCATATCTTAAATCGTCATAACATATAGACACTTATGCAATCTTGAGATGTTATTCACACACAACACACAATATTCTTTGCTACTCTTGATACATGTGCAGCTACAATGTGATTTGGCCATCATAAGGTTTACATGTGTTAATGTATGCTCACTAAACTGTCTTGACTTGTTTTGAAATATAAAATTGGTTAGACTTGTTTAGTGTGTGTGTGTGTGTTTTGGGATCTATGTGTTTAACAATTTTTGTTGAGAGATGTTTTTGAGAGATCAAAATGTTGTTTAGATCCTTGGTTGAGTTGCATATTTGATTGCATTCATATCTGTGTTTTTCTCCTCTTGAAAAACTATTTTAAAGCAACCTCGATAGCTCCTCGACACCTCTCGATACCTAGCTTATCTATCGAGCTTTTCAGTTGTTTTTTAACGCAATCTCGACACCTCTCGATAGCTAGGTGGATCGATCGAGAAAGTTTCTGTCCCCTCGATAGTTCCTCGACAGCTACCTCGATCCATCGAGCCTGTTTTGTTGTGGACACCTCTGGACACCTGCTCGGTAGCTGCATCTGTCAAAGCTTTTTAAAGCTCAACACCTCTCGACACTTGCTATCTGTCGAGATTTATTGAACTCCTATATATAGGGTTAACGCGATCCAGTCTTTATTTTCCTCGATCTATTCGTGGCTTTTCACCTTTCAAACCTCTCTCACTCACTCCAAACCTCTTACTCAAAGTTTTTTCAGCCTTAATCAAGTTATTCTTCACTTAGTAAGTGTCTAAATCCCTCATTTTCTAATTTCATGATTTTTAACCTAAGTTTTTGGGATTTTTGAAAATTTTGGGGTTTTTCAAAATCAAAGAGGTTTTTGCAAAAATTTTGAGATGGGTTTTAAAGATTTGATCTTAAAAACTTTATACATTGCATCTCATGAGCATTATAACTATATTTTCATGCATTTAAATATGTGTTATATATGTTATCTGATTGTGTGTTGGTAGGATTGGATTGGGCTGAGTCCATGATGCAATTTTCTTTGCATGTCACTCTTGGCATATTTGCAAAAACCCAAAAAAAAAAAAAAAAAAAAAAAAAAACCCACTAGGTTGAAAACCTTTGTATAAGGCGACCTAGGCAAAAGTTAGGGCATAAAAAAAAAATTAAAAAAAAAAAATCCCCTTTTGAACTACGTATTGACTTGATCCCCTTTTAAGTACATAGGCAGCTTGGTATGTCCATCTTGAAAATATTTAAGGCATTGGTGATACGTAGATGGCACAACACAATACTATTTGTAAACACAAATTTGCAAAACAATTTTTTCTCAATTGTAGAAAATCAAACAATTGAAAAGAAAGATGGTTTGCAAATATAATATTTGTATTGATGTATAATGGATACAATCTCTATTTTGATTCTTTTACAAAAGAATAGCCTCTGATTCTATCTTCATCGAATTTGGTTGGACTTTGTCTCAAACGTTGGAGGTTGTCTGCTTAATTTCTATTAGAAGTCATCCAGTCCTAATTTGACTAGGAAAAGAAGTCCACCTCAGGTAGAATATGATCCAACGTTCCATGTCTTCGTCTTCAAGATTGTCTTCATCTTCAAAGAAGTCATCATATCATAGATAGACTTCGTTGTTAAGACTGTCTTCATCATCAAGATTGTCTTCATCTTCAAGAAAGTCATCATATCACAGATAGACTTCGTTGTTAAGACTGTCTTCATCTTCAAGATTGTCTTCATCTTCAAAGTTTGGAGGTATCACCCATGTTTGGCATATTGGAATTTTTATCTCGGGATCTAGTATGGCAAGAGTTGTTGCTAATTTTGCCAAGGCATCAGCTTGTTTATTCTCATTTCTTGGGATATGTGTAATACTAATATGGTCAAACCATCCCAGAAGCCTCTTGGCATATTTGCAATAAGGAATCAATTCTGGCTTCTTCACATCATAGTGTAGAAGCACTTGGTTTATGATTAACTTCGAATCACCAAAGACTTCCAAACGAGTTGTTTTTGCATCCATTGCCATTTCCAAACCTAGGATTAGTGCTTGATATTCAGCAACATTGTTTGAACAACATTCTGTAAGAGTAAATGAATACGGGAGTATATCCCCTTCTGGAGTTACAAACACTACACCAGCACCGGCACCACAACGTTGAGCAGCTCCATCAAAGAACATCTTCCAAGGTTGTGAAATTTCAACTACCATTACTTCTTCATCAGGAAGGTCATCAGACAGCTCCCAATCATCAGGAATAGGATGGTCAGCAAGGAAGTCGGCCAAAGCTTGTCCTTTCACTGCCTTTTGTTGAACATATATTATCTCAAACTCTTGGAGTAAGAGAGCCCATTTTGCTAGCCTTCCCAAAAGAACTGGCTTAGTCATGATGTATTTGATGGGATCTGCTCGTGAGATGAGCCGTATTGAATGGGCATGTAGGTAATGTCTTAGCTTTTGAATGGCAAACATCAAAGCTAAACATGTCTTTTCAATTGGTGAATAATTGAATTCAGCACCATTTAGGGTTCTACTCAAGTAATAGAGAGCATTCTCCTTTCCTTCTTCATTTTCTTGAGCCAAAAGCACTCATAAAGATCGTTCTTGTGCTGCTATGTAAAGAATAAGTGGCCATCCCTGTATGGGTGCTCGTAGAACAGGGGGATTCAGCAAGTATGTTTTAATGTTCTCAAAGGCATTTCTACATGCTTCATCCCACTTGAATGGGACATCTTTCTTCATAAGGCGACTGAAGGGTTGACAGCGTCCGGCCAAGTTGGATATGAACCTCCTAATGTAGGCAAGCTTTCCTTGAAGACTTTTGAGCTCATGAATATTTCGAGGTTCTGGCATTTTTTGGATAGCATCAATCTTCGATCTATCAATTTCAATTCCTCGATGTCGAACTATGAATCCTAGGAATTTTCCGGATGTAACTCCAAATGCACACTTCATGGGATTCATTTTAAGTTGGTACCTACGAAGTCGCTCAAAGACTTGACGAAGGTCTTGCAGATGTTCCATTCTCTTTTTCAACTTCACAACCAGATCATCAACATAGCATTCTACATTCTTGTGAAGTATGTCATCGAATATTCTTTGCATTGCCCTTTGATAAGTGGCGCCCGCATTCTTTAATCCGAAAGGCATAACTTTATAGCAATATATTCCTTTTGGAGTACGAAAAGCGGTGAGCTCTTCATCTTTTGGAGCCATGCGAATTTGATTGTAACCAGAGAACCCATCCATAAATGAAAGAACTTCATGGCCTACTGTAGCATCCACCATAATTTCTGTTAAAGGAAGAGGAAATTCGTCTTTTGGACATGCCCTATTAAGGTCACGAAAATCGACGCAAACACGAATTTGCCCATTCTTCTTTCTTACAGGGACAATGTTTGATATCCATGTGGGATACTTGACTTCACGAATAAAGCCAGCTTCAATAAGTTTGTTGACCTCACCTTCAATCTGGGGGATTAACTCAGGTCGGAACCTACGTTGTGCTTGCTTCGTTGGTCGCACCCCATGCTTTACTGATAAGTGGTGAACAGCAACCTTTGGATCTAGACCTGGCATTTCTTTGTATGTCCAAGCAAAAACATCCCTATACTTTTTGAGGAATTCAACATAAGCATCTTCTTCCTCTAGGGATAAATTTGCACTTATAAAGACTGGCCTAGGGTCTTCAGTAGTGCCAATGTTGACTTCCTTTAATTCATTAACTGTAGCCTGTACGCCTTCTTCAAATGTGGGTGGAGCATCTTCAGCATCGTCTTCAATAGGGGACTCCTCCTTTGCGACTTCAGTGATTGTTATATGATTTACTAAAGCAACAACCTCATCTTCCACCTTCTGTTTTGTGGACACCATTGTACGTTTTTTTGCAGTCAAGGCTTCTCCAGTATTCACTTCCCAAATGGTTCTACGTTTCATACGAGATGGAATGGAGCTTCGAACCTCGTTTGAATCTTGATCCATGAGGAGTGTGTCGTCAACGTCTTTGTGAAGGAAATTTGACATCTGATTTTGCTTTTGTCTTGACTTCTCATCCTTTGAGAGTTGAGAAGATGTGGCATGACTAAGTCTTGTAAAAGCAGAACTTCGAGTGCCATCAACAAAGTTATCATCTTCTTGTGTCCCCAACCTGTCGAAGACTGAGATATGGGGAGTAGGTTGACTGATGCGATCAAAAACAGATAGTTTCTTTGATGGCTTTGAGGGTTGTTCTTCTTCTTTATCATTTGTTGAAATCATCGACACATTAGCTTTCCGAATGGGGATGCGAATGGGAATTGGTGGAGTGTATCCAACTCCTGCCTTAGAACTTGTTGCCCTAACACCCTTGGCTTCCAATGTCTTCTGTCCTTCTTTTCCAGAGGCTTCAGGGATGAGCTTTCCCAAACCACTTGGCTTCTCACGGTTATAACCAGCTTTGGCCATGAGTCTATATGCATTGGGGTCAAAACCCTCTTCAGTTCTTTTGGTGGGCAAAGTCCCATGTTCAACAACTGGTCCTTGGGATGGTCTTGTGAACCCTTTCAACGGTTGACTTGAGGGTCTTGGTTTTGTAATTTTAGTAACTGGCAAGTTTAATCCTTGCAAATCCTTCGATATTGACTCCTCATCTCCTGAAAATGGGGATTGGCCTTCTTTTCTTTTGGCGACTGGAACATAGTGTAGCACAGGGGCTACTCTAATTACTTTTGAAGTATGACGCTTCTTCTCTTCCATAGAAGTCTCGATTTGCTTGGTTTCCTTCTCCACAATCGGAAAATCAATCCTTGGAGCTTTGGAGTGGGGCTTTTCTTCTTTGCTAGATGGTGAAGCCATGACTTGGGTTTCTTCTATTATATCATCTTCCAAGTAGAATTTTGCATCAGCAAAGTGTGACTCAGCTATGGTAAAGGGCTTGTCGTCAGCTACTATCTTCTTGACTTGTCCATCTTGAAAATATTTAAGGCATTGGTGATACGTAGATGGCACAACACAATACTCATGCAACCATGGCCTTCCAATAAGCAGTTTGTAAGTGGTTTTAGCATCAATGACATGAAAGAGTGCGCTTGATTCCATTTCACCAATGAGCATATGAAGTCTAATCTTCCCAATAGCTCTTTGTCCACCCTGATTAAAGCCTTGAATCATCAACCTACTAGGAAGTAGCTCATCTAAGGAGATTCCAAGTTCTTTCAATATTTTAAGTGGGAGGATATTCACTGCAGATCCACCATCAATAAGGATACGATTGACTTGTTGTTCTCGAATGTACCCAGTTACAAACAAGGGGCGATTGTGAATCTTGGAGCCCAACAAACGATCGTCATCAGTAAAAATGATTGAAGACCAGTATGCCCTATACACAATAGCTCGTTCTGTCTCTTCCTCACTATCTGAAGATTCTTCTTCATCACTTACTTGATAACATGTAAGAGATGAAAATATAAAATTCTCGGGAATTGGCACTGTTGGGAAAGGTACTTTCACCTCAATAGGCTCAAATGAACCAAATTGAATGGTGAGAAAAGTAGAAGTGGTTGTTGAGGCCACCATGGCAAGATTAGAAGTCTCAGCTTCATCATCAAATGTGATCTTTCCTTGGTGGGCTAACTCCATAATTTTGTCTTTCAACACAAAGCATCGCTCTATAGGGTGGCCTATGAGGCGATGATATTTGCAATACTTAGGGTTATTTGTTTGGTCAGCTTCTTCAGGTCGTTTCATCTCTGGTAACTCAATCAACTTCAATTTAAGTAAATAATCCAACATCTCGGAGATATCAGAATCAGGGAATGGATATTGCTTTTCTTGCATCTCTTGTAACGTCGGTCTTCTTCTTCCCTTATCTTGAATGAAATCAGGCATTTGTTCTTTCATCTTGGGCTTAACCGGAACTTTAAGAGGAGTAGTAGTTACGATTAAAGACTGCTTGTTTTCCGGTTTAAGAGGGAATTTGCCCCCTTTACGAGTATCTTGCCCTTCTCTCCCCTTGCGAGGTTCTTGAACAGGGGGACCTTGGCGACCATTGGAGGCAATGCTTAGCTCCATGTCATGAGCACGTGTTGCTAGTTCTTCAAATGTTTTTGGCTTTATTCCTTGAAGAATATAGCTTATAGCCCAATTCATTCCTTGAATACACATCTCAATTGCGGAAGCTTCAGACAATTGATCCTTGCAGTTGAGACTAAGATTTCTCCATCGTTGAATGTAATCAATGACAGGCTCTTCTTTCCACTGCTTTGAATTGGTGAGCTCTATCATGCTAACAGTACGTCGAGTACTGTAGAAGCGGTTTAGGAATTCTCGCTCCATTTGATTCCAACTATCAATGGAGCCAGGCGCTAGATCAGTATACCAATCAAATGCGTTTCCCTTCAAAGAGCGAACAAATTGTTTGACCATGAGATCCCCATAAGTTCCAGCATTGTTACAAGTTTCCACAAAGTGAGCTACATGTTGCAGATTTGATTTCAACCTTCCCGAAGTCATCCATGCCACTAGTAATTACTACTAGTATCTAAGTACAGGAAACAGAGACTTTTCCCTCCATCAGGTACAACAATTCTTTTGATTCAAAGGAAGCGTGTGGCCCATAATGAACAACGTAGTGGTCCTACCTTGATCATGTTGATTGACCTTTCTAAACTAATATCACATATGTATGATATTTAGTTAGATAGATTCAACATGTATACTAGTTTCTTCATATAACCCTCACTATTTGACGATTTTCTTTGCATGCAACAGATCCATCTTTAAGGATTTGGCGTTGAGTTTTGCAAGAGTTGAATCACACAAACCTTTGGAGGTACATTCTTGATCAAAGCCTTTTCAAAGCTTTTCATTTGTGAATGTCTTTTTTCTTCTTTTTTTACAACGAAGTCTATCTGTGATACGATGACTTCCTTGAAGATGAAGACAATCTTGAAGATGAAGATAGTCTTAACAACGAAGTCGGTGGAGCTCATCCTCTAAATCACTATAAATAGAGGACATCCCCTCTCATTTTCAGGAGCAAGTTTTCAAGAGGCCCAAGCTCTAGAGAAATTTCGTCTCAAGAACACTCGAAGGAACTTGAAGAACATTCGAAGAACTTGAAGAACATTCGAAGAACTTGAAGAACACTCGAAGAACTTGAAGAACATTCGAAGAACTTGAAGAACACTCGAAGAACTTGAAGAACATTCGAAAGGCTTGAAGAACGATTATTATCTTTATCAAAATATGGTATTTATCAAAATAGATAAATAGAGATAATTATCTCTAAGAAGAATTTGGGCCAATCAAAAGTCTACTACATACTTTCAAGTATATCAATTCGAAGTAGAGCTGGAAGTCATCGTATCATAGATAGACTTTCGTCTTCATGATTGTCTTCATCTTTAAAGAAGTCATCGTATCATAGATGATTAGTCTTTAACTCTTCTTGCTTCTCTTTTACTCCTTATGAACTATGTATTATTATTATTATCTTTTTATTTATTTATTTTTTTTAGTCTGATCAAAAATCTTTGGAAAAGTCTTCGACAAAAGATATGTTCATGCGTTCCCATGTATACGTACTCTATTTTCAATATATTTTGATATATTTGAATTGTTTTGGGACTTTTTTGAGTGTTTATTTCCCCCCCCCCCCCCCCTTCACTCTCTAGTTTACGTTAGTGCGTCATGGAACCAAAATGTAAGTTTGCTCCATCCTGAAACCCTCTTCGTTCTGGGGCATCTTCTTCTTCAACTGATCCTACTCCGTCTTCTGTTCGGTTCCGTGATGAGCAAGCCCAAAAGGACTTCTCAGAGAATATTTCTAGACGAGTCATTCATTCGAAACGCCAAGTCATTTTGTCAAACTTCTTTGACACTGACCTACCCACTATCATTCACAGTCAGGGTTGGGAGTCACTGTGTGACGTCCCGGTCACCTGTCCATCCGTGCTGATCTAGGAGTTTTACTCCAACATGCATGGATTCGATTATTTAGTACCTCATTTCATTACTCGCATTCGAGGTACGCGTATTGTTGTCACACCAAAGATTGTCTCCGATGTGCTCTGTGTCCTGAGGGTAGAGCATCCTGACTACCCCGGTTGTGAGCATTTGAGGACTGTGTCCAAAGACGAGCTTATTTCTACTTTTTATGAGCATCCCTCTAATTGGGGTGATTGTTAGTTTACTCCATGTTCGACCTTTGCTAAAGGTCCTAGATTCATGAACATGGTTATGACTTTTGTTCTTCATCCCCTTTCTCATTATAACTCTATTACTGAGCCCTGTGCTCGATTTTTTCTTTCTTTATTAGAGCATCTCACTATAGATTTTCCATTTCATTTTATTCTTTCTATTATAGATATCTATAGGGATTCAACATCCCATGATAAGCTCATCTTCCCTTCGGCTATCATGAGAATCTTACGCCATTTTTTCATTCCCTTTCCCGTGTCCGACCACTACCATGTGATGTGTGCCATTGACGCCGCTACCCTTAAACGGAGCGAGACGCAGTTTCGGTCGAGGCTGTCTGGGTCAGGAGCTCCTCCCACTCCTTTAGCTCCATCCAAATCTGCTCCCTCTACTTCAGCGGGAGGTGTAACTTTGGATGCGATCATGGCTTAGCTTCAGCGCATGGATGCTTGCCTTGATACACTCTCTACTAAGTTGTATCAGGTGAAAACCTATGTTGGCCGTATTGCTAGACGACAGGCTCGCCTTGATGGCTTTGTAGAGCCTCCCTCTCCTCCTCTCGAGGCATCTGAGGTATCCAAGGACGATGATGACTCTAACAACGATGATGATGATGAGGATGGAGATGCTAACTCTTCCAGCTCTGATGAGATGTCTACTTAACACTTTTACCCTTTGTCACTCATGACAAAAAGGGGGAGTAGTTTTGGTTATGAGAGTAGTCATTGTTAGGGGGACGGTTAGTATAGAAGATTTTTGTTAGGGGGAGAGTTCATATTGAGGGATGTAGTGAGGTTTTTGATGTATCTTTTTCTTTTCTTTCTATTTGAGATACATTATTCTTGTACATGGGTCTTTTGACCATTATTGATAGACATTGTACTTATATTTGCTTTATATATTATTGATGTATGTTCTTTCACCTATCCTTATATGTGTTGTTTCTTTTCTTTCTATATACACATGTTTCTTACATTGTATGCAATCTATTATTTCTGTTTCACACTAAGATGCCATGATGAGTTTTGTTTAAAGTGTTTCAAAAATACAGGTTGTCAAAGTCTTTCTTGCCATTGACTCTCTTCTTGCAAAGTTTTTCAAGAGTTTGTGTTAGGATAGATTTTATTGTATTCAACAAGTGAATATGAGTTGAGTGATTTATGACTTCTCTCATATGTTCATTTGTTTGTTGTGGTTTTGTCACAGATTGCCAAAGAGGGTGATTGTTAGGACATATGTGTTTCACATGTTAGGAACATATGTCACTATTTTATGTACTTGGCTAATCCTTTGACAAAACACACTTTACTTGTAATTGGGTAGATCTAGTATGTGTTTAATACTTTAAGAAACAAGGTTTCAAGTTCAAGTGTTAAATTCATGCAAGTTTGTCCAAAATTCAAGTGTGAAAAGTGCTGTTCATTAAAGCTTGATAGCTAGCATCTATTGAGCCTTGAAGAGCTGTTCCAGCCCGTGGCTTGACAGCAATTCGATAGATAGGTATTTGTCGAGGTTTATGAAGTTCAGTTTTTTAAGACTGTATTTCATTTAATCTGTGATTGTATGTTTGGGCTTTCTTTTCTCACAACTCTTGACATATAAAATGATTATTTTAAGGGCCGTCAAAGTAGACACAAGTTACACAAGTGTTGGGCAAAGTTTGTTCATGCAAATTGTGACTGGAGACAGAATTTGTCCTAGTTCATCTTTCTTGTGAAGAAATTGCTGTGTTTGTGCACCATAGGGTTTTGTAACCAAGGAGTTTCTCGATCTTTCGTGGTTCTTACTATATCTGAGGATGGAAATCTTGTGGTACTAAATAGACAAGAAGAGACTCTTCGGTCATCAAATGTTTCAAATTCTGTAACCACTTCAAGTGCCACTCTTTTGGATTTCGGAAACCTTGTATTGCAAGTTGACACAACAAGAATTATATTATGGGAAAGTTTTCAACATCCATCCGATTCCTTCTTGCCAAGAATGAAACTTAGTACTAATTTAAGGAAAGATGCAACTGACACCATGAAAAAACCCTTCTGATCCATCCATTGGATGCTTCTCTGCAGGCATTGATCCAGTGAACATTCCTGAAGGTTTTGTTTGGAAAGAGGTCACCCATATTGGCGAACTGGTCCATGGAATAATCATGTCTTTATTGGAATACAAAACTGGAATCCTGTATATCATAGTGGATTTAGTGTAGTCGATGACAAACAAGGAACAGTTTATGCAACTTTTGCTTATATGGATTCACAAGGAAATTTAGTGCAGACATATTGAGATGATGGGAAGGAGGATTGGAAGGTTGTGGGGTTAGCTCCAAAGATAAGTGTGATGTTTATGGCACATGCAGTGCAAATGGAAGCTGTGATTCACTGGGTTCATCAATCTGCAGCTGTATGAGAGGATTTATGTAACAGCCCGACCCAATTTTGTAATTAAACTATGTGTTTTAATGGTTAATTATTATTTTAAGCCATGTTCTTCCTATAATTAATATAAGAGTATTTAATAAGCATATTATCTTATAATACCTTTGAATAGGAATTGTAAAGATTATAAATAATTTAATGGCTAATTGTATTATGAATATATACTAAGTATGTACAAAACTATATTTAGTGGTTAAGTTATGAGATATATATATATATATATATATATATAGTTGTTGGACTGTATTAAGTGGTTAAGTTATGATATATATATATATATATATATATAGTTGTAGGTGTTTTAATTAAGCATGATGCATGAGATAGTATAGTAGAAATTCCACCACATGCAACCAATGGAAATTCCACACACATAAAGCCAAAGTACTATGCATGTTGTCAAACTCAAAGACCAAGAATTGGCCGGCCATGCAATCACCAATCTCCATCTCAATTCTTCTTTGACTTTCTTAAGCAACTAGAACTTCCAAGAAAGTCTCTTGCTCTCATTTCCCACGGTTCCACTCATTGAAAGAAAGACAAGACTCTATCTCATCTCTTCCTTGACTTTTCAAAGTAACTAAACTTCCAATGAGCTCTCTCTTTCTCTCATTTTCCACGGGTCCACACACACAAATCTGAAATTCTCAGCTCATTTGCTCTCTTTTCTCTTAAGGAAAGAGCTAGAAACTCTTAAGTCTTCTCTCAAGTCCACTGGTTCACACACACCAAAAGAAAGACAAAAGCTCCACCTCATTTTTCTTCCTACTCACTCAAAGAAAATTAGAAGACTCAAAAAACTCTCTTAAGCTCTCTCCCTCTCACACCTACGGTCCAGCAGCAAGGAAAAAGATTTCTTCCAATTCTCCTCAAGCTTTTACTCCCAATTTAAAGCTAGAGTGATTCTAGCTCAATCACTCCATGAACCTATGTCTAGGGTAAGGGGAAAATCTAATTCTTTTAGTCTATTATTCATTTTAAACTTAAGTGATGATTTCATGATTTTGTATATGGGTGTGTTGGTGATTTGCTGAAGGTATATTAGGGTTTTTACTAATTAATGGTTGTATAAGATTAAGGAAGTAAGAAAAAGTTAGGATGAGTACTGTTGATGTTCCTGCTGGGATTTTTATTGTATTTAATTTTGCTATAAAATGGTTAAATGACAATATATAAGTGTTTTCTAATATGTCTAATGAGTGTATAAAAATCCCCATATGAAAAAAACCATTGTTTGGTAATTGTTGTGAATTTTACAAGAAAGTGTTGCAAAACTGTCACTGTGACAGATTCTGTGTTCATGCATGATAAATTATGTATTAAATTGTATATAGTGAATTTAGATGCTAGGGTTATTTTGTACGAAAGCTAAGACACATACGGTTGTTATGGAAGTGGTTTCACAGCATTGGGATCAATATAAAGACAATGGTTTAATTTCTAAATTGCATGACATTCTGTCAGGACAGATTTGAGTATGCTGTATTGTATGATTTTTAGTAAATTATGGTTTTATGCTTTGACTACGAAATTTTTATGGTATATACAGGATATACAGAGGAATTTCTCTGTAAAATTTCATGAGGTTTGGATATGAATTGGTAGTCAATTTGTATTTTATAAGTAAAGTATATGCTGCTGGAATGAAACAGTGAACAGTAAGGGATATGCCTAACTTTGAGGATTTAATTCTAAAGTTAGGGTGAATGATTTGAGCTATAATTTATTATTCTCATCATTTGGTATGTCTGGATCATAGCTAAATTTTTTATACCTTGGTTCAAGGTTTAGTATTCAAAGGAGGGGTTCTAAACCATTCGACGGTTGTATTTATGAAGCTGTTTTGTTCAGCATGCTATATGTTGCCTTATAAGTGTACATGATTATATGACCATGCTTAAAAGAGTGTATATTTATGCATGCATTATTGTCCTAAGCTCAAAGTACCCTTTGAAATGAAGCCGGCTCTTCTAGAGTTATGAGATAAATATGAGAATGATGGTATTTCTTTAGGTTGGTACATTATTTGTTGACATGTGCATAATATGTTTATTGGAAACCTCTTTGAGGTGGGATTAGGATTTCCTTGGTTCTAAGAGATAGGCTTTGAGATGAATGTGTAAGTTTATGTTAAGGAAATATTGGATAGTAATAAGCTTTGATTTTGGTTTAGGTGTTACCAACCGCCAGGTCTAAGCTCCTTCGACTTTAGGCTCTCAGTTCCTCTGCTTTCAGGTAAGGAATAAGTTATATGAGCATTTGGTAAGTCATGAGGTTATTTTAAATAATATGCATTAAAATGTTTTTTATTAGAGATATGGCATGTAAGCATTATCAGACAAAGATATGTTCGTGAGCTTTCGAAACCCTATGTATATGATTTAAGCATAATGATACTATTATTAATTCCACGAACATGATGTTTAAAGAAAAGAATGCAAATGCTATTATTATGAAATATTATGCAAAATAAGAAGTTTCAGTATGATGTATAAGTATGAAAGGTTTTCGGGTTATGTCCTTTGGTGATCTGAACTCGGTCAGTAGGGGTTAATTATTGGCTTTCCATGAAAAGATGTTATATGTTTGGCCATTTAAAGTAGAGGAAATGGGGCTGCCCGTAACTCTAAGCTATTTAAAGTAGAGGAAATGAAGTTGCCTATAACTCTAATTTGAATAAGACCTTCTCCCCAATGTGTACGGATGGCGGGGAGGAACAAAACCTAAAGGGGATGTGTCATCAGGCCTCCTAAAGGGGATAATATCATACACATGAGGGCACCCAAATGTGATGAGGCCTTCTCTGTACAGACTTATCTGATATGGACTAACCAACAAGTTATTTATGAACAGCTATGTTATGTTATTAATCATGAGAGAAGTATTTTATTTAAATGCATTGTGAAAAGTTAAAAGCTCTCATGAAAATAAGAAGTTTCTGATGAAAAGAAAGCTGTTCATTAAAGATAAAAGTTTATGAAATTCTGTTGCGCTATAAAGATAAAGTTTTTGACGAAAGTACAAGTTTATGTTAAGAAGTTATCAGATATCTGTTTTTTCTTTATGAAACGTTAAGTTTTATGATTATGAAAGTTATAATATTTTAGAGGAAGAAGTTATGAAGGAAAGTTTTATTATTCTTTAATATGCTTCCAGTTTAAGACAAAGTTACCGATTATCTGATTTAAGTTAAAATGATTATTTTGTAATGAAAATATATATAGTGACTTTGTAAGAAATGAAAGAAATTCAATTCAAAAGGTTTTGGTAATATTATTCTGATAAGAAAAAGGAGAACAATTATTTACCTATAAAAAGCATATAAGTTATTATTACGAATAGTATAAAATACTATGCATGAAAGAATGTTCTCCTATCCAAATATTTATAAAATGAAACGAATTGATTTACATGCATCCTTATTAAATTCTCATATATCTTACCTTTACTGAGCTGTGTAGCTCACCCCTTCCACTCTTTCAGTCAACAGGTTTTAATTTGGAGCAGAGGGAGCCTTAGTTGAGTATTTGAAGGAGCTGGTTTAGTTTTATATGTATAGATCCTAAATTAGTATTTGATGTTTAGTTTTGTGATATTGTATATTTTAGGATCTAATGAAAGTTGTACCTTAAGATATTAAGATATGTATTATGTGAAAGTATGGAATTTGAAAAACTGGAGGATTACGTTATATTTGGAGTACAGTATAGATGCTCTAAATATCAAGTGAAAAATTATATCAAGAAGTAAAGAAACAAGAATGATAAAAAAGAGGGAAGCTTTTGGTAAAAGTTTTGTAAAAGTTAAGTTGGTTCTTGTTAATATCAGGTTTAAGCTTGATATTAGCATGCCGGTCATAGTCACAAATCCGGGTATCGGGTTTGGGGCGTGACAATTTGAGCCCAAGATTATTGAGGAATGGAATAGTGGAAATTGGAGTAGTGGATGTGCGAGGAGGAAACCATTGCAATGTGAAAGGTTGAACAATAGTGTTGAAGAAGGAAGAGCAGATGGGTTTTTCAGATTGAAGATGGTCAAGGTGCCAGGCTTTGCTCAATGACCTACAACAATTCTTGGTTGGTGGATCAGATATATATTCGTCTGGCCTATTCGGAATTTGCAAGTTCATTTTGTTTAAAGAATTTTTTTTCCCTAATCTTATGCTTCATTCAGCAATTATTAATCCGGTTGTTTGATTACCTAGTGTGCGTTTGGCAAAAATTATTTTTGCTAACTTATTTTTCTATTTAGCTTATTTTTGCTACTATTCATGGGTCCAACTGCACTTTTTGATATTATTCATAGGTCTCACTGTACTATTTCAGCTAACTTTTACTTTTATTTACAATACATTCAGCAAAAAGTTTTCAGTTTCAGCAAACTAAGTAGATCTCAAACGGACTTCTAGTTATTTAGAACAAAAGCAATTGAATTTCAATATTTTTGAATTAAATTTCCATTGTCAAATTTGACTGAAGTAGTTTAAAACTTGCTCCTATACACACAAAATGAGAGACATTTGAAAGTAATCATCATAATTACTATGATTATTGGAATGATTGCTATTGCCAGCACGTCATACTTCTTATGGAGGTGGATGGCTAAAACAAAGGAGAGGTAATATGCCTATTAATTATCTACAGCAACTAGGAATTGCTAGATGGGTTAACTAATATTACATTTTGCAACAGCAATGAAAACAAAAGGCGATGAGAGTTTAACGTTTGACTACCTGAAAGATGTGAAACTATACGAGTTACCAAGCTTTAATCTGGAAGAATTGGCAACTGCAACAAACGACTTTCATATAGCTAACAAGCTTGGACAAGGTGGCTCTGGTCCAGTCTATAAGGTAATGGTTGCTCATGTAGAGTTCATTTGTCTCTCTCAAATAGATATGTGTTGATATTCTTTAATTTCTCTTCTAGGGTAAATTGCATAGTGGACAGGAAATAGTAGTGAAAAGATTGTCTAAAGCCTCTAGACAAGGGCTTGAAGAATTTATGAATGGGGTGGTGGTGATTTCTAAACTCCAACCTCGGAATCTTGTTAGACTTCTTCTGTGCTGTATTGAGGGAGAAGAGAAGATGTTGATCTATGAGTACATGCCAAACAAAAGTTTGGACACAGTTGTTTTTGGTTATTTCATACACTTATAAATCTTGCATCAAGTTAGTTAGTGCCTTAATTAATAATAAGTTCTATTGTGCCAATTTGGTCACTTGAAGCATACTTTTGTGCTAACTTGCCCCAACTTCATTTCTCAATAGTTTATCTTTTTTTGCATACAAGTTAACTCATACAATTTTATTTATTTATTTGGGTTACTATTAATTTAGATCCAGTCCTCCAAAACTTCCTTAATTGGAGAAAACGCTTCAACATTATTAAAGGAATTGGTTGATGCCTACTCTACCTTTATAGGGATTCTAGATTGAAGATTATTCATAGGGATCTAAAGGCATCTAACATCTTGTTTGATCAAGAGCTTAATCCAAAAATATCGTACTTTGGTACAGCGAGAATATTTGGAGCCAATGATGATCAGGCCAAAACTAAAAGGGTTGTCGGGACATAGTAAGATATTTGTTGAAATTTAATTTAAGTACTAGCTTTACTTGTACTCAAATTATATGGATCTGCTTTATTATTTTAAATGCAGTGGTTATATGTCTCTTGAATACGCAATGCAAGGCTTGTTTTTAGAGAAATCAGATGTCTTCAGTTTTGGTTTATTGTTACTAGAGATTGTAAGTGGGAGAAGAAGCACTAGCTTTTGCAATGATGAGCAGTACTTGAGCCTCATTGGATATATAAGTCTATCTAATTTAGAGCATTCACATTGGGAAAAAATTAGCCAAATTTAACTCAAAATGCCACTTTATTTAGTCCATGTTTTACATGGTCAATTACCAATAAGATTGAACATTCCAATTTTTGTATCTTTCCGGCATAGAAATTGTGGAATGATGACAACAGTATGGCTTTGGTAGACCCAGCGATATGGGATCCATGCTTTCGAATGGAAATTTTGAGATGCATAAATGTGGGACTGCTGTGCATGCAATAATTGGCAAGAGATAGGCCAATTTTGTCTACTATTATTTCTATGCTTAATGGTGAGATTGTGGATCTTCCCACTCCAAAGCAACCTGCATTCATGGAAAGGCAGATTGCTTCAAATATAGAGCTTGCTCAACAGGACCGATTCTCCATTTACAATGTCACTGTTTCAACAGTTTTTGGCCGATGAAAAGTATATTTTGATATAAATTTATCTTTATTGAATATTTTCTTCAAGGAATCAAGAGTAAGTAATCCCAATACTTTATTTATTATATATTTTGTCATATTTTCTCAAGAAAACTATCAGGGCTAATGTGAGAGTGTTGGCAAATTCACTTTTGTATGTGTCAAATTGAGTCTGTAATGACTAATTCAAGATTTGATCAAGTTTATGTTCAAGATTTGAGTCTGTAATGACCTAAATTTGTTCAACTCCTAATCGATCAAAGTTCCTCAGCCTTTTGATCACAGCTCAATCATAAAAAATCGTGGCTAACGTGTTACAAGTTTCAAAAGGTCGGCTATGCTTTGGATGTTGTACCCCCACACTAAATTATTGCCTTTGTAAGGTCGGTTATAAGCTAACCAAGTTGGATTGTTACCTAACATTGGTTTGTTACCATTAAAAAACAGTGTTCACATATATTTTCATTGATTTGGTGATGTGAATAATTTATACTAGTGCTTAGACAACAACCCCCAAATAAAAAATATGTCCATATCATGGACTTTTAATGCTCATGTTGGACAAAATACAATTTATATACCAACTACACATTATCTAACCAAATCCAATTCTCGCTCGATATTATCCTCAAAAAATCCGATTAATGTGGATTCTTCCCCCAACTAAAGAAGAGATCTTGGTGGAATTGCCACATATGAAATTGAGCACAATTTTGAAAAGAAACTTGGACAAAAAGAAAGAGAGTGACTTACACAAATCTTTTATAATGTATAACTTAAATGAAACCTGATTCTATTTCAGCATCTTATCCATACTTTATTTTTATTGTCTCCTTAATTTCCATGCCTAGTACTTGGTCGACACCCAACCTGTTTTGCTTTGTTTTTTTGGTTAACAAATGAGAAAGGAAGACACTAATATTTAGACTAGGAAACTTTTGGTTTATAATTTTATATGACAACATATTTTCTGGGACGTAAGACTTATGAAAGTCTAGTGGGGCGTCTGTCTTGAAAACTACTAGCCAAAGCTGTAACTCGTTAGATCTTCTCAATCCCTCAAAGACCCTGAATACATAATTTCCAATGGGAGTACTTTCAGACTGGGATTTTTCAGCCCTGTAAATTCTACCAATCGCTACCTTGGAATATGGTATAATAACATTTCTGTATTCACTGTCATATGGGTAGCTAACAGACAGAAACCCCTTAAGGATTATTCCGAGGTTCTTACTATATCTGAGGATGGCAATCTTGTGGTACTAAACAGACAGGAAGAGATTCTTTGGTCATCAAATGTTTCAAATTCTTTGACAATTCAAGTGCCATGCTTTTGGATGCCAGGTATGAAAATCAATACAAATTTTAGGAAAAATCAAAAGGTACAGTTGACATCATGGAAAAGCCCTTCTGATCCATCCATTGGAAGATTCAGCTCAGGCATTGATCAGCTGAACACTCCTGGAGCTTTCATTTGGAAAGATGGTCATCCATTTTAGCGGACTGGTCCATGGAATGGTCAGGCATTCATTGGAATATACAACAGAAATCCACAATATCATAATGGATATACTATAGTAGATGAGAAAGAAGGGACATCTTTTGCAACTTTTGCTTATGTGAATGAGTTACCTTTGTCAAAGTTTGTGCTGAATTCACAAGGAAAGCTAGTGCAGAGTTATCGGAATAATAGGAAGGAGGATTGGGAGGTTTTGGGAATAGCTCCAAAATTTGACTCTGAAGTTTATGGAACTTGTGGTGCTTTTGGAACCTGTCATTCACTGGGTTCATCAATGTGCAGCTGTTTGAGAGGGTTTGAATTGAAGATAATTGATGAATGGAATATAGGAAATTGGACTAGTGGGTGTGTTAGGAGGGCACCTTTGCAGTGTGATCGGGTGAACAATAGTGGTGAGGAAAGAAAAGAAGATTGCTTTTTCAAGCTGAAGATGATGAAAGTGCCAGACTTTGCTGAGAGGTCATATGGGGCTAAAGATGATTGTCAAAAGCGGTGCTTAGAGAACTGTTCTTGTGTAGCTTATGTATATGATGCTGGCATTGGTTTTCTGTCATGGAGTGGAAGCCTAATTGACCTACAGAAATTCCCCAGTGGTGGATCAGATATATATATTCGCCTTGCCTATTTGGAATTTGGTAAGTTCATTTTGTTTTCAGTTATAGTTTTGTTCATCCAGCAGTTGGTCCATTTTTTTGCTTGCTTGTTGATTTTCAACAAGCATATTTGGATTTAATTTTTTAAAAACTTTTTCTTGGGTAACATAGAGACTAAGAGGCTGTTTGGATGACCTGTTTTCGTAACTCAATTCTCAGATTCCATAACTCATAACTCAAAAATGGTGGGACCCATAGTGAGAAGTCCGTTTGGCTACACGATAACTCTGTTTCCATAACTCTATTTCCATCACTCAATTCTCTACTTTTTGAGTTATGAGTTGTGGAAACTGAAAACACATTTTGGCTGTTTTCAGTTTCCATTGCTCATAATTCAATGGCATTTTTGTATTAAACACACATGGTGGGACCCATTACACAACTTTGTCAACTCAACTCCTGACACTGTCTCCTTCTTTTTCTCTTTCTTTCTTCTCCTGGGTTCAGTCTCCATTGTTCTTCCTTTTTTTTTTTTTTCCCTTCTTCTTTCACTGGGTTTTGGTTTCTGGTTTTTTTTTTTTTTTTTTTTTCACTGGGTTCGGTCTTCAGTTCTTCCTATTTTTTTTTCCTTCTTCTTTCACTGAGTTCGGGTTTCTGGGTTTCTTTCTTTCTTTTCTTTTTTTTTTGGGTTATTCATCACATAATTTTTTGGTCTAAAGCTGCACTCCATGACTGGGTAAGGACGGGTTTGGATTTGGATTTGGGGTTTCAACACACCCATATGAATGGATTTCGGCGTGGTGTCCCAGCTGAGACTGTGGACAAAGATCTCACATCGGTTTTGTATCGATTGATG
Source organism: Quercus glauca (assembly GCA_023736055.1). Taxonomy (NCBI): domain Eukaryota; kingdom Viridiplantae; phylum Streptophyta; class Magnoliopsida; order Fagales; family Fagaceae; genus Quercus; species Quercus glauca. The sequence goes on along the minus strand of CM043319.1, from coordinate 88,647,769 downwards.
GACGAAGATCGTCACCGTATCGGTTCTATATCGGCTTGTCATCGTCGTCGGCTGAGGTGGAGGTGGAATTAGCCGTCTGATTGGCCGCATTTTGTTGTTGTTGTTGCTGTTGTTGTTGTTGCTGTTGTTGTTGTTGTTGTTGTTGTTGTTGTTGTTGTTGTTGTTGTTGTTGTTGTTTTTGTTATTGTGGTTGAAGCTGGGTTCGGGTTTGTGTTTTGGGAGTTGTTGTTGCTGTTGTTTTTGTTATTGTGGTTGAAGCTGGGTTTGGGTTTGTATTTTGGGAGAGCAACAGGGGTGAAGGAGGGGATATGAGAAAAGATAAAATGGTGGGGCCCACAAAACAGTTTTGCTCTGACTAAGTCACAAGTATGGGACCACAAATAGTGTAAAAATATTAAGTGATGGTGCCAAACTGGTGGTATTTTTGAGTGATGAGTGATGAATGATAAGTGATGAGTGATGAGTGATGGAAATTGAGTGACGGAAATTGAGTGATGAAAAAATGTGATCCAAACAGCCCTTAAGGGGCTATTTGGATTTGCTATTTCCATAACTCATAGCTTTGTTTCCATAACTCATAACTCAAAAATGGTGGGACCCATGGCTGAGAAGTTCGTTTGGATTTTGTTTCCATCACTCAATTCTCTGATTTTTTAGTAATGAGTTATGGAAACTGAAAACACATTTTAGGTGTTTTTCAGTTTCCATAATTCTGTTTTTAATGGCATTTTCGTAATTAAAACTACATACTGGGTCCCACAGTCAGAGTCCAACCACAACTTTTGACCTTTTTTTTTTTTTTTTTCTTCACTGGGTTCGGTGAGTTTGGTTTCTTCATCTTCTTTTTTTTTTCTTTTTCCTTTTACACTAGCTGGCTTCTTCTTCTTCTTCTTTTTCTTTTCCCTTTCACGTTGGGTCTTGGTCTTCTTCATTAAGTTTTTGTTTTTTTTTTTTTTTTGTTTTTTTTTCTTTAACTGGGTTCGGGTTTCTGGATATATATATATATATATTTTTCACTAGGTTCGGTGAGTTTGGGTACTGGGGGTTGAAGGAAAAAAATAAAATAAAAGTAAAAGCTGCACCAAGTTACAGGTATGAGGCCCACAAACAGTTGAAAATTTTGAGTGATGACAAGTTGAGTGATGGTGCCAAACAGGTGGGGTGTAGGGAGTTGGGGTATTTTAAATGATGAGTAATGAGTGATGAGTGACGAAAATTGAGTGAGGAGTGATGAGTGAGGAAAAAAAAAATCCAAACAGGAACTAAAACATTACTACTTACATAAGAGCCACTTACCTGGTGATAAGTCTTAGGACTGTTGATCTCCCCTCCAACTTTGATTAGAAAATAACTTGAATTACCTTTTATTAAACAAGAAGCCCAGAGATGAAAAACAAAATCACAGTTGTTTTATAACTGCTAAGGTGATATGTTGTGATTGATACCAGTAAATGTTATTTATAGATTTGTGTGGAAATGACGTTGCTATAAGCACAACTTGATACATCAACAATGAAAATGATACTGCTTCTACCTCTCTCTTGATATATGTCCTGTTCTAAGTAATACAATGCTATAATTTTTAGGTAATATAAATTGGAATAACATGACATGCTGCAAATCTCACACATCAACAGTGATTTTGATAAAATGTCTATACTCAAATTTGACTGAATTAGTTTAAAATATTTTTTGGTAAATAGAAAAAGAGGGACCTTTGAAAGTAATCATCACAATTACAGTGACCATTGGAGCCATTGCCATTGTCAGCACAACATACTTCTTATGGAGGAGGATGGGAATGACTCACAAACGAGGTAATATGGCCATTTATTAGATATGGGGACTGGGAATTGTGAGATGGATTACTAACTATTAAAATTTGCAACAGCAAGGAAATATAAAAGCAGGGAGAACTTATTGTTTGACTGCCTGAACGAAGTTAAATTCCACGAGCTACCAATTTTCAGTTTGGAATAAGTGGCAACTGCAACAAACAACTTTCATGTAGCTAATATACTTAGGCGGGGTGGCTTTGGTCCAGTCTATAGGGTAATGCTTGATCTGTCGAGTTCATTAGTCCCTCTTCAAATCAAACCAGTATGTACTCATTCCTTTTTCTGTTTCTTTTTCTTTTTTTGGCAAGGGAAAATTGCATGATGGACAGGAAATAGCAGTGAAAAGATTGTCTAGAACCTCTTGACAAGGTCTTGAAGAATTTATGAATGAGGTGGCTTTGACTTCTAAACTCCAGCATTGAAATCTTGCTAGACTTCTTGGCTGCAGTATTGAGGGAGAAGAGAAAATGTTGATCTATGAATACATGCCAAACAAAAGTTTGGATGCAATTGTTTTTGGTTAGTTCATTTAAACAACCTTCCTTTTAGTCCCATTGCTAGAGTAACCCCTAAATACAACTTTTTAAAGCTTTACTTTTCTTTTCTTTTTTTACATATTAACGTACAAGTACATTTTTGCTCACTTAAGTACAAGAGCATATAAATAGAGAGGTAAACAAGCAATTGCTCATACTTAAAAATAAAAAAAAAATAAAAAAAAGAATTTGGTTACTATTCATTTAGATCCACTATACCAAAAACTCCTTGATTGGAGAAAACGCTTCAACATTATTAAAGGCATCAGTTGAGGTCTCCTCTATCTTCATAGGGATTCTAGACTAAAGAATATTCATAAAGATCTAAAGGCAAGTAACATCTTGTTAGATCAAGAACTGAATCCATAAATATCGGATTTTGGTATGGCCAGAATATTTGTAGGCAATGAAGTTCAAGCCAAAACAAAAAGGGTGGTTGGGACATAGTAAGAGTTTTGTTGAATTTCAATTTTTTAAAGTAATAACACCACTATTTTGTGCTCAAATGAGATGAACGTGTTTCAATGTACAAATTCAGTGGTTACATGTCCCCTGAATATGCAATGCATGGCGTATTTTCAGAAAAATCAGATATCTTTAGTTTCAGTGTCTTGTTATTAGAGATTGTTAGTGGGAGAAGAAGCACTAGCTTTGATGATGATGGGCAGCACATGAGCCTTGTAGGATTTGTAAGTCCATCTGAATTATTGTCCATTTATTTACATCTCCAACTGGATCATTGCTAACAAGATTGAATTTGCAATTTATGTCTTTCATACTTGTATTCATTCAGGCATGGAAATTATGGAAAGATGAGAACAGTATGGCTTTGATAGACCCAGCAATATGGGATCCAAGCTTTCAAATGGAGATGTTGAGATGCATACATGTCGGACTGTTGTGTGTGCAAGATTCAACAAGAGATAGGCCAATTGTGTATACTGTTATAACAAGAGATAGGCCAATTGTGTCTACTGTTATTTCAATGCTTAGTAGTGAGATTGCAGATCTGCCCACTCCAAAACAATCTGCATTCATCGAAAGGGAGATGGATTCATATACAGACCCTGCTCAACAAGGCCAAATAAAATCCTCCATTTACAATGTCACTATTACAACAGTTTATGGCAGATAGGAAGAAAGTTCTTGAGATAAATTTCTCTTTTTTTGTGTATATTTTATCTTATGACTCCGAAGAAACCTATACATTTTTTGGATGATTTATTTTTCATCTTTTTAGGGTCAGTTTGGTTGATGAAAATTTTAAATCTCGAGAATTATATATTCTTAATAGTTTAAACTCACAAGAATTAGAACTTTCACATTTGAAATTATGTTCTACTCAAAATACTTGGAATTTGTCAATTTGAATGTATATCTCAACTAAGACTATCTGGATTCCCAACCAAAGCATATGAGATCAATGTATATTCTATCTAGCATTTAAGGCTTAAGTACAAGGTAAACTGTATTGCCCAACCAAAACACATAGATTTTAAATGTCTTATGTTGAACCTTTAATAGTGTAATAGTTGCACAAGATCTTTGTAGCTCAATGGTATGACGGTTCAAATCCCCTCATGTTGTTCCATCCATTTGGTCCTATTCGGTCCTGTTTGGTCCTGTTTTATTTTCAAATGAAACGGTGAACTTATCAGGCGTCATGTGCTGTCATTAAAACTCAGACATGTACACCTAATATTACTGATACAAATGATGACATTTAATAAAAGCCTTTTAAATGTATCGCACAAAACGGTGGTCTCCTTATCCTTATGTAGCCGTTAGATTCTAGATTTATTTATTTTATTTTTTTTATAATGTTAGATTCCAGAGTTAGTTACAGTAGTCTTTGAACCAGGACTTCCCTGTTATACTCTGGTCTGTGCTTTATTAAAATCACTACTATATATAAAAATTAAATATTCAATTGAAATTGGGCCAAGCTTTAAAAAAGAAAAGAAAAGAAAAAAAAAAACGAAACTTTGACAATATGCTCTTGATTTCCCTAGTCTAATTTCTATTGGTAAATAAAATTGAGGAGAAATTATAATCCAAAATTTTTCATTTAAACACCTTTTGTTAATTATGCGGATTAATTGACAATGACTTCATATCATTAACACAAGGGCTCCATATCATTAACGCAATATAGCTTTAAATATATTGTACCAAAAATGATGTGGTCTCCTCATGTAGCCGTTAGATTCCAGAGCCTGATTAGTCATTATCGAAGGTATTGAGTTGATCCACCACAGCCACAGGCAGTGGATTTTGAAATAAAAACAAAAGCACATTACTTGCATGGAGCGTCCTGGCTTCCTAGTATGTGTGGGAAAAGTCTTCAAAAAGTTACTGCAATAAGTGAGTTAAGGCTCCAATAAGAATATTTTCCTTTTAATTTCATTGTAAATAATATTCATCATGCGTAGCCAAAAAGTACACCAAATTTATTGTGGGTTCAATTAGTGTTGACTTATTTTGGTCTTTGTTTTGTCTCTTTTCAGGAGAAAGAACACATTTCGTCTTCTTAGATAGGGATGAGGTTGTGTGAGCTCACCAATTTGTAAAATGTTTTACCAAAAATTTGACAAAGGATTTTCTAGTCAACTTGAAAAGATTTTACAATGAAACAAATATTAAAAAAAATACAAAAATATTATCTTGAAAGGATTTTACAAGCAAACAAAGCGAGGGTTGCCTTTCAACCAAATGGCATCTCCCTTGGTGATGTTTTTTTAATCGGGTTGGATCCACCACGGGCTTGAGCCATGAATTGGGTCACCTTTATGAGTTGTTTTAGGTACCCAATTGGGCTCCTCCTCCTCAAGGACATTTACACTCTGGACCTTCTGTTGTCATATTAATTTAGCCGCAATTGGCCACCCTTGCTTGCAATGAAGTTTGTGGCACTGATGGCCCCTCCTCCTAAAGGACGTTTACACCCTGGGCCTTTATTTAGTAACTTATGGTTTCTATAAATTATAAATTACATAATTCAATGAGTTTGTGTACAAGTATATGTAAATGTATATGTTGATTTGATGTTAAAGTTTATGTTTGTTTGTGTGTGTGCGCGCATGTGTGTGTGTTTATATATATATATATATATACTATACTACTATTTAAGGAGTTTCCCCTATTTAGAGTGGATTTTTTTTTTGTTCCAAAATACCCCCTATACCCCTAAATTCAAGTAGAGACAAAATTAAAGGATAGTTCGGTAAATATACATGTTTAACTTGTACTAAAACATTGCCTACAAAATAGAAATACTCTCTCACTAACCCACTTCTTTAAATTAACTATACGTTTATTGTTTTTTTTAATAGAAAAATTAGTTAATGTACCTACGTTTCTGTTGTTTTTTTTCCTAAAAAAAATAACATACATTTCTAATACTACTTTATTGTTATTAAAAAAAAAAAAAACCAAAAAACACCCTAAGTTTATCCAAAAAAGGTGTATAAATCTATTTGGTTTAATTTTTATCAAAAAAATCAAAACTATATATATATAATAGTTATCAACAAAAAAAACTAAACTAAATAGATATATACACTTTTTTTTTTTTTTTTTTTTTGATAAGTAGATACATCTTTAACTCCCATTGAAACGCCCTTTCAAAAAAAAAAAAAAAAAAACTCCCATTGAAACGTTGCTAACAAAATATGTGTTTTATAGATGATTTTAAATTAAACCATGGTAGAATATGACTTTACATTGTGCACCAAATATTCTCTCTACTTATATACCCAAAACAAAAACTAACTAACCAAATTAACTAACCTAGATCATATTTAAGCCCTTAATTTAAAAAGAAAAAAAGATTATCCGTAGGGGCTTCAATGTCTTGATGGTGGTGGGAGATCAGTATAACGGAGGTGGTGACCCATCAGATTCCTCTTTCTCTCTCTTTTAAATATTTTTTAGTCTCAGGTCTTTTATTTTGGTAATATATAGTGAAATAGTATCTTTTATTTAACAATTCACAACATTTTTGTATCTCTCTATCTCTCTTTAGAGTCTTATTTAGTTAGTTATTACTATTAGCCCTTACTTAAAAAATAAAATAAAAAATAAATAAAAAATAAAAAATAAAAAAACTAAAATAGTGGGTATGCTAAAAGACATGAAGAATAGTGAAAGGTGTGATGTAAGCTTAGGAAATTAATGAGATATTAATAAGATAACAGTAAAATAAGATAATGTGAACTTTTGGAAAAAAAAAAAAAAAACTTATTGAAAGAGGTAAAAAAAGGCTAAATGCAAAATTAGAGTGCCATTTGGTAGGATCTCATGCTCTCTCGCATGAGGTCTTTGAGAGAGAGACATTTTGTAACAACTTTTATTCTACAATATTCCTCCAAAAATTTTTTTTACTCATTCCTTGAACTGAATAATAATAATGGTTATGTGTGTGCAATTTATAACTGTTGTTTCACTGCATATTTATAGCCTTCTCAAAATAAGATTAATTTTTCACCCTAAAAAAAAAAAGGTAAGATTAACTTTTTTTTTTAAATCATGAAACAAAAAAAAAAAAAAATGCAAAAGAGTAATAGGACTGTGAAAATCAAATAATTTGTGTTGTGTTCACATATTTAATACTATGAAATAAAAGTATTTCCAACTCTTTCACTGTCTTCTACTCATTGATAGTGAAACATTAAAACATGATGTGGGCAAGTGTATATGTACGTGTCTTATAAATAATTTATAACCATGGTAGAATATGGCTTTACATTGCATTTCAAATATTCTCTTTACTTATATATCCAAAACAAAAACTATTCAACCAAATTACCCAAATCTAAATCATATTTAATCTCCTAATTAAAAAAAAAAAAATACTCATAGGGGTTTCGGCGTCTTGATGGTGGTGGGAGGCCAATATGATAGAGGCGACGTCCCCTCAGATTTCTCTTTCTCTCTCTTTCAAATGTTTTGTCAGTCTCAGGTCTTTTATAATGAAACAATGTGTTTTGATTTTATAGTGAAACAATGTATTTTATTTAACAATTCATAACATTTTTATGTCTCTCTATCTCTCTCCAAGGCCTTATCTGGTTAGTTATTACTATTAGTCCTTAATTATTATTTTTTGCTTTTTTTAAAATATCAAAATGGTGGGTATGCTAAAAGACATGAAAAAGAAAGAAATGTGTGATGTAAGGTTAGGCAATTAATGAGAGATTAATGAGATAACAGTAAAATAATTTAATGTAAACTTTTGGATAACAGTAAAAAAAATCTTAATGAAAGGGGTAAAAAAATTCTAAATGCAAAATTAGAGCATCGCTTGGCAAGACCTCAAACAGACCCACATGAAATCTCTGCTTATATATATATATATATATATATATATATATATATATATATATATTAATGATTATTCCTTTATAATTTCTAATCACTAATTAACATGAGTTTTAAAAAACTTTGTGATAGGACTTTATCATTCATACAAAATAAGTATAGATTTTTTTATCTTTATTTTTTTTAAATGGATATTGCTATTGTGTTCATCCTTATAAGAATTTAAACATAGATTAAATTTTCACTATTTTTGACAATTTTTCTTTGATTCCTTTATAATTTATATATTGTGTTGGTTTAAATGAATTTTTTCTCAAGCATTTAGATGATGGACTTTAGATATGTTCTGTTAGGTTCTAAGGTCTTAGGATTTTATGTATTTAGAACTCTAATTTGTAATGTTGGCAAACCATGATCAAAAAAATGTACTTACTCTTGTTTATGCTTGCTCAAAGTTGGTTTAATATTGTAAAGTTGGAATCGAGTGGCTGCAGAAGTATTAGTTACTTTCGGCCTGGCTTGATCGATCGAAAGTTATACTCGATCGATCGAAAGTCGGCCAGAATGTTTTTTCTGCAGAATTTCCAACTCAGCCCTAGCTCTTTAAACGTTTAGGGTTTTATGTTTTTGCCCTAGGTATATAAGGCAAACCCTAGCCACGTTTTTAAGAGTTGCACAAGTTGTATTGTTGCTCATACATTGCTGTTTTGTGTAAATCTCTTGTGAGATCTAGAGGAGCTTTCCTTTACACAAAGCTTAGGGTTGTCAAGATTGAGATCACTTCAACATCTTGATGATCAACTTGGTTGCTGCCTTTGAAGCTTAAAGAATATCAAGCGTGGGTGCTTGTAGCTGATCAAGGAGTTCAAAGAAAGAAGTAGTCCGTGGACTCAGAGCCTGTGCGTGGTCGTGTCAAGAAGTTTTACTGGTGGGTAGCATTAGGAAGTCAAGCGGGGAGCTTGTAAGTCCTTTTGTAAGAACTTCAATTCTTTCTTAGTGGATTCCGTTTTTCCTTGAGGATCGGTGGGTAAAATCCTCCCCAGGTTTTTCCGTGTGGTTTCCTGGGTGATCATATCGTGTGTTATTTATTTTCCGCTGCTTTATATGCTTGATATGATTATTTGATTGTTTTAACCTAGAATTGTTTAATTTGACTAAGTAACAACTTGGCTAATTAATCTAGGCTACACAATCTGGTTATAGTTTAAGGGGTCTAAACCGTTCATGTTCAACTTTTATACGCCAAGCATTGACTATAAATCTTGTACATGGAACAAATAGAGATAAGAAATTAAGAATATGGTCCATGTTGGCTGGCCTTAGCTTGATTTGTCTAGACATTAATTTTCTCTCTTGCCAAAAGTCCGACTTATTTTAGGTGGAAGTTTCCTTGATTATTACTTGTATACAAAATTCCAGGATCATTAAATTAGAATAGGTCCCTTACTAACCTAACCAATTGGAATAGGATAAAATTTCTTCCCATCCACACTAAACATTGTGTACTCTCTAAATTTTTTCTGCATCTCATAATGATACGTTGTTGATAGGTGTCATCCAACTCCAACATGATTGAGATTTGTAATTGAGACTATGGCCCAAAAGCTTTACTATTCAATACTTTGCGAGAAAAATTAAACACTCATTTGATGTAACAGGAGACTATGGAATTTGACATTGTATACACTGGGGTTTGTTCTTGATGTTATGAAATTGTTGTAGGTACTAAAAACTCTAGTTTGATTAGTTGGTAAGTCATGTTTTTTAATTGTGAAAAGTCTATAATGGAAAACTTTTGTGTTCCTACAATAAATGTTTTGGAGAGAAAATTGTTAGTCCCCTCATCCCATTAGAACCCTTCTATTTATACAAAAGAAAAATTGTCCAATATTCCAAAGTGTGACTTAGTTACTTGGAATTTTTGTGCAAATGTGCCTAGATTTCTTTTAAAAATTTAATTATAATTTTAAACTCTAATTTGGTGATTTTTATATGATTTCATGTGTTCTTAAATAATCTGAATGCTATTTCAATTTGTGCAAATCATAGAACATAGAATCAGTAATTTAGCAACATAGGCATAGGAGAAGGCATGTAGTAGTTTAGAAAGAGTAAGCATTTAGTTATAAGGGAAGAGCAGTAGGCATAAGCATAAGAAAACCTTTGGATTGAGGAATAAGGAAAACAAAGAGTTTTTGATGATTAACATCCTTCTATCTTATCCATTTGTCTTATTTATTACTTATTAAAATCTATTGAGTTTAGTAAATAACTTATGTGGCATCTAATAAGTGTAATAAATTAAGAATGATATATTCTATTTAAAAAGAAAAAGAAAATCAATTATCTTTTCAAAGAGAGTGCCACTTGGCAAAACTTCGTGCTCTACCGCGTGAGGTTTTTACTTTTATATATATATTGATTGATGTCAAGGGGGAATGACTAATGTTTATAGTTAGGCCCAAATATATAAAACTAAGTCTTTCAAGTCAAAATGTATCCCTATATATATATATATATATATATATATATATATATTAACTATTCAATTGGTGGCTCCCCAAGATGTTATCTCTCCAACAAGTGATATCAGAGCCAACAACATTGATGACGCACGAGTAGGCCATGGATGGTGTGTTGGTGATGGAAAAAAAATTCATAAGTAAGTGGGAGCAAGTAGAATTTGGCTAAAACCCATGGAAAGGCAAAGAGGGAGTGATTAATATAACATAGTTGCACCCCAAAACATAGCCTTAAGTCTTTTTGGTCAAGTGATGTCTCTATAGTCTATATGTTATATTAACTACTCGATCAATTGGAGGCTCTCTAAAGTGTTATCTCCCCCAACACAATATATGATACAATAACATGAAAATGCACAGTGAAGCGGTGTACCATGAATATTCATGCTCTCAAACTCTCAAGACTCATTTGACCTCAAAATCATAATTTTCAAAATTTTCAAAACATAGCAATTTCATTAATGCAATATACGATCTGAACCATCCCACTCACATTATGTAACCTAGACTGATAAACCTCCATTTCATTAACGCAATATACCATTAGTATAAAAATTATGTGAAGTGTGAAATAATCCAATACTGAGCAAGTTTAAAGAATTTCATAATCATTTTCCTAACAATGGTTTTAGGAATCTACTCAAAAAAGTTTTCTCTTGACCTTGCACAAGTTAATGATTCCATTTTATCTAAATCTAAAATCATTAGGCTAATTCTTTCATCCATTTACCTTTCAAATTATTATTATCATTATGTTAAATTCAATGAGTTTTCAAGAAAGGAATATTCGATGCACTCTTCTCCAGATGCTTTATTAATTGCCTCAAGCTTGTTTCACAAGTAAATGAAGCCATTTCATTAGAATCTAAAATTGTTACGAATTATACTTTCATCCATTTTCCTTTCCAATTATTTTGGAAAATTTTTAATAAGTTTATTTCTAATTTTTTTAGCCCACCATAATTTCTTTCAGACTATTTTATTAGTTCCTCTACTTTATCCTTCTTCCATTGCACACATTTTATTGCTTCACCAATTTGGTTAGGGTTTTTTCCCTTCGTAATTTTGGGATTTTGCCAACTAAGGTATTGACCTTCCACATTGATATACAGCTAATAGTTATACTAATAAGTTAGTGAGATAAAAAAAATAAATAAAAAGATAAATAAGTAGTATTTTAAATCACATAAGAAAATGTATAAGATAAATTTAGAATTACCTTTCAAAACTCATTAAATTTGTTGTTCTTTGTGAGCTTTTATATATAAATATTAAATTTAATTTATTGAAATATACACACACACGTATACACAAACTAGCTTATAACCCTATGTATATGCTTGGATACACTTAAAGATATACAATAAGTTGTATAATATGATTCTCATATATATAATTTAAATACTATTGATAGTCATTTTTATATTTTATTAACTCTTTAAAAAAATTTGTAAGGATATTATTAGGTATAAAATGTAAATTGTCCATTTTTTTTAATTATTGTGAATCACTTTTTTTATTTTTACGATTTATTTAGTTTAGACTCTTTGGTTTTTGTACTTAATAACTCACTTTGATGAATATTTATGATGTAGTCTCATATTTGATTCTAAAATTAAGAAATAAAACTCTTTAAGAATAAATAATTTAAGACACTTAGTACAAAATTGGAACTCTAATTTGAAATTATAATTTGAGTTTTTCTTAACTACACCTATTATTATTATTATTATTGTTATTATTATTATATATAGATATGTATTCACTTATTAGCTTATGGTTTCTTTGAATTATTAATTATATACACAGTACGTTTGTGTATATGCATATGTTGATGTTAATGTTTATGTTAATGTTTGTTTGTGCGTGTGTGAGTGTGTATGACTCTACCTTTGGCACTGCCTTTCTTTTAAACTAGAAATAGAAAGACCACACAAATGACAATCACCTTAAGAATGTTGCACCATCTTTTCTTTGAAGCATCAACTAATTTTTTGCTTATGCAAACCAAAGGAATAGAATTTATTCTTGAACCCAAATGTCATTACCTTAAAAATATTGTATGGAAAATTTGCTACAAGAGCGTGTGCAACTCTACCTTTAGCATTGCCTTTCTTTTAACTAGAAGCAAAAAGACTACACATATGACAATCACCTTGAGAATGTTGCACCACCTTTTGTTTGTAGCATCAACTAATTGATTGCTTACACAAAACAAAGGAATAGAAATTTAGAACTCTCAAAGTATAACTTTAATAAATTAATATGAAAGAGTTCCTACAAGGTTATTGCAGTACCACAAAATCAGCCTAACGATTATTTTCTCGATCTTGTTGAGCAAGCAAATCATGTAATTTCCTTAAAATTATACTTTCATCCATTTGTTTTTCAAATTATTTTGAAAAAAAAAAATTTTTTGACTCCATATTTTATCTTTCTTTCATTACACACATATTTTTGCTAGCTAAAATAGTGAGCTTCCACACAAATACACCATTAATAGTTATATAAATTAGTTAGTGGGAAAAATTGGGTAAATAAGAAGTAGAATTTTAAATCAAAGATAATAAAAATAATTATAAAATTACTATTCAAATATCATTAAATATTTCTTTATAAATGTTTGTATAAAAAATTTAAAATTTAGTTATTAAAATATATAAAAATTCATCTATTTGTTTTTCTCTAATAAATTATTAAATTGCTGAATTCAATGTGAATTTTTGTGTTTATGCTTATGTTAACGTTTATGTTAATGTTCATTTGTGAGATATATATATATATATATATATATATATATATATATATATATATATATATATATATATATTCACACACTTTTGGCCTTGGCCTTTATTTTAAGCTAGTTGCAAACCTGTAACGACAAGTCTGTTTCGTAAGTATATGTGATTATTTTGTAATGAAATATAATATATATAATTTATTTTCTAAAATATTCGCAAAATCATATATTAGGATTAGAATTAGTCATCTGTAACAAAGTGTTTTTCTCATAAGAAAATTTCATTTTAAATGTATTAACCTATTAATTAAGAAATATTCATTTTATATAATCCTCTTTACCAAACCAACAGTGGGCAGTGATCTTTTTTTCTTTTTTCTTTTTTTTTTTCTTTTTTTAAATAAACAATGTCATATAGCTTTCTTTTTTAATTAATGAAATTTTGTGTTCTCTATTAATAAAAAATTATATATATATATATATATATATATTTTACTTTCTCTTAAATTAAAATTTTCATCTACTCATATTATGATCCAATTCACTAGTGATAGAATATCTTGGGGATTTCCAATTATGAGAGTAATGAGAAAATTAGAGTTTTCCCACCATTGAAAAAACTTCAACTTGTAGCCTTCTATTTTAATGTTAATTTTAATCCCAAACCAATCTATCTTTTTTGAAGTATACAAAGTATGATCAAATCTTTTTCTTGAATTCATTATTTATCTTAATAAATTCATAAATATATACTGTAGGGTCCAAATTTGTTGGGCCAGGCACCAACTCTCTGTCTGGTGAGCCCAACAAATCCCCAACAATAAATTTATAGAGAATGGGTTTAAACAACTGGGCTAGTGGTGGATTTAGCAACGGTCCAGATAAACAAAACCAATAATGAAAGAAAAAAGGGTTGAGTCAGGCATTCAACAAGAAAAAATCCCTTTAGTCCGAAGAGACTTTCTATTTCAAGACTTAGTTAATACAATTTTCTCTCCCCCTCTCTCTGCGAGACTTGCTTCCTTTATATATACACCCTTTTCCCATCTTCACCGCACAGTTGTCCTCCATCTAGGCGCCCACTTGAGTACTAGTCACATCAGCCGTTTGCTTTAACCCATAGTGAGTGGTGGTGGGTGAAGATACACTGTTCAGGTGTCTTCTCCATATAAATGCGGCCAGGAAAGTTGCTGCAGTGCATTAAATGTGGCGGTGGCAGCTTTATTGGTAAGATATTTCATGATAGCTATGCCTTTGGACATGCCCGAAGCTCAGCCCTGGCAGGGAGATCTTCAGCATATCTACTCGATCAAGTTCTGGGCAGCTCCGTTAGGTAAGGTCCCTTCGGCCCAACTAGGTTGTCTTCGGACGGTGTGTCTGTCCCTTATGGATTGCATCTCCACCAGGATGGCAAAGCATTGATACTTTTAACCTCTTCGGACAGAGAGTCGTATTTGAACTGGGCCTCAGGCCCAACATATGGCGTTGGGCTTTCTCACCCACATATACCAAATCAAAACATACCCAAATGAAGATACTTTGTAAACAAACAAAATATCATATCAAGTGTCACTCAACAATGATTAATTTGACCAATTAGAAAAAAAATTGTTGTTGATAATCTATTGAGATTATTTACTCTACAGAAACTACAAATTCATCCACCCAAAAAGATACTCTAATAAACAATTATTAGTAAAATATCATAATTAAGTTTCTATATACATCATAACTAGCCTCTAAGCATGAGCTTAAGTTTGTGCTTAAAGGCTCTTCTATTTTCTAAATATTAATAATTTTTATTTATCATAATTTAGGGTTACTACATTTTTCAATCACCAAAATACCTAGGAGTATAATGAGATTTATATACGAAAAAATTATTTCACCCACAAACGCATGTATAAACGCGTACTTAAAGGCTAGTATTCCTAACATCTCTCATTTATTAGAGAAGATCATAAATTCATTTAAAAAAAGTACAACTATTTGATAATCATGTTATTTGGACTTACTAACCATTTCTTGAAATACATAAATTTAAAACTTATGGATATAACAAAATTTCACAATAATTTGTTAAGCCTAGTCAATGAATTGAACACCCATTTCTAATATTGAAGGTTCTTAATTGTGATGACCTAACACCTTCACATATTATGAAATTTTGTTGTGCGCTTAAAACAACCATGACATTTAAAAAATTTAAATACAATATTTTAGCTAGTGTTGTAAAACCATAATATAATCGTATAAAATATATTCTTTCACTAGTGTAGCTTAATTGATCCCCAAGTATTGATAGTATTAATTCTTTTTATTGGCTCTTACGCTATCGTTTGTTTTTTTTTTGGGACTTATCTAGTTATTTATACATATATTTAATATTGTCAAAAAATTTATGAATAAAAAATAAGTAAAAAAAAATAATGATTATATGACTAATGATATGGTAAATAAAGTAGCGCAATAGGAACTTAACAATAATAAATACTATGTTTCAATTAAATATATATATATATATATATATATATATACACACACTAGAAGTTGACCACTCACATGATCATCACATTGAGAATATAGGGCAACAAAGGTTCTTTCCAAATGTGTTCAAGAGAGGCATGGCCGAGTAAAAGTTCCAAAATAGTCCCTAATGGTAAATTCCAGCAACTGTACCGGATACTTTAGGTAAAGGAACAATCCTCTTCATTTCATTATGGAAACAGGAGCCTTGCCTTCGGAGCCTCAAAATTAGCTTGGGACTTTTTTTCTGATGAAAAAAAAGAGTGAAGTTCCCCCAAAAAGTTATAGCAAATAAAAACAATATAATACAACACAAATATTTGTCTCCAATGTCAAAGCAAATGCAATGTAAAATTCGTCCAAAATTATACTACAAAAAAATTATGGACTTATGAAGATATATTGATGCCTGTTAATCATGTTAAGAGAAACTTTATTACCACACAAATTTTCTGGGTCAAAATAAATTATGATATAGCAATTAGACCAAATTTCTCATCGGCAACAGCAGGTTGTAGAAATGACAAAGGTGAAGTACTGTTTGGACACTCGTCTTTTAGCCCTGAAACTGTCCAGCAAAATTTCACTTATGTTCAATATGAAGGTGATTCGTTGGCAGTAACAGAAGCTCTCCGAGATACTGCTTTTGCTACCTCAACACCAATTTTTGAATATTGTAAATGAATCTTTAAGATGTCTCTCTTGGTGGGATTTTTGTTTGGGAACCGTTAACTGATAACCTAAAGGCATTGGTTAGTAAGCCAATTTAAAAAAGTTTTTATGAAAAAAAAAAACCATAAATTATTCTTTAAAATAATTTATTAACAATTGATTTAAGGGCATTTGTTAACATGGGCCTATTTGTTTTGTACTCGCAATCTGAATTTTTGGGCTCATAATGTTGCTTATTGGACATCCTTTTTGTAAATGGACGGGCCTTTAACCACCCCCAACCTCCTTGCTTGGGTTTTCTGCCCAAATGGTAAAAATGGTTCAGAGGCACCAAAAGAGAAAATTTATTGAAGAATAGTTAACCATTGATTGCCATAAAACATTCAAACAATTTTCCTGAAAAGAAAGCACAATTGCACCGCCCCAACCCCTACAGAGGGGAAAAAAGGCATGAAAAATAAATAAATAAAACCATTGTTGTCTTATTAAGGTCATTTCGTAACGGTTATTCCAGAAATATTTTATTATGTCGACTTTAAATGGAGATAACATTGTGGCTTTCCATCTATTTCAGGCAAATATTTTATATTTCATATGACTTTTCAGAAATAAAAGCAGGCCCTTATCGACAAATACGACTATTTTATCATATGTTGCGCTAATTGATAAACTCTATGCCTACAATGTAATTTTACCAGATCGAAGTTTTATATAATTACCCCAAAAAAAAAAAGGATTAATATTTAGCTAAAAAAAAATTCTATCTCATTTAGCATAGGAAATTAAGGACAATATATTTGAAATTTGTCAAAAATGAACCTAATTTCCTGTCAAATTTTTCTAACGATTCCAAATTTCCGATGCAAATTAGTATTGATTAGATCGGTAAGGTGGGTTATGATGTCAATATAGATAGGAGTTAGCTTGGAGTAGGTGTCAAGGGAGAAAAAGAAAAGAAAAACTATATATTTCGTTTCGACGTGCTAAAATGACATTTATGTTAATTTTAATGTTTTATTTTCAATTGGATTTCAATTAGTTTAAATATTAAATTTTTTTTGTTATTGTCCAATAGTAATGCTAGGGTGATATTACAAGTTTTATTACATTAAACTTACAAATTGATTTGAAACCAATTTAAAAAAACAATTCAAACCCCGCATAGTTTGAAGTTTGAACCTTGCATTGGTTGTTAAAGCCCACAACACATTGTTTCATTGTGCTTGCATGTGTAATTTCCTATAATATACTGTAGCCAACCTATATTTGGGCACCCCCGGGCCCATTTTGTACGTGTTTGATTGCCATATTAATGAAATTTTATCGTTTGCATCTCAAAAAAAAAAAAAAAAGCCCACAACACATTTATTGCAACATTAGTTTGTAAATTTATATAGTAAAAGTTGTACCTTAAATAGTATTTTTTATTGTTGAATAAAACATCTAAGATTCAAACCTCACATATACCAAAATTTTTTTTTTTTTTTTTGAGAAACTAGACCAATGGCCTGGGAATTTATTCAAAGAACTGAATCAATGAACATCACGAAAAACAAGGGGAGCAATGTTAGCAGGTAGGTCTTCCAACCACACCTAAAGCCCCAAACTAGAACTAACTTTCTTTGCTAATGCATCAGCAACAAAATTACACACACGACTAACATGAGTAACATCAATACACTGAAAAGCAGAGGCTTGAACATGAATATCATCTAGATAAAAAAAATTAATAAAAATTGATTGATATATTTGTTTGATAATTAAAAATAATCACTATAAAATTGGTACTATAAGTTAAAATTCTATCATATCCCAAATAAATAAATAAAACCTTACTTTCCTTTTTGGTTTCGTTTATTTTTTTGATTGGGGTTCAAGCTCAGTATGATAGTAAAAGTAATATAATGATTTGTGGTTCTTTTATAAACTACCACTTATCTCTAAAACTTTACTATATGTTTCTCACATTGAATTCTAACATTTTGAACTTCTGAATAGGACATAGGACAAAAAAAGTATTGATAAATTTCCACCCACCCTAAAAATGTATGCTTATGAAAAATAATGAATTTAGACACTTCAAGTCTTTAACTATATTTTCAAAGTGGGTGCAACTGCCGGAATTTCGGAAGTTGCAAGTTGAGACCCACGCTAAACTTACAATTGGAGCTACCGACCAATGGGAAAGAGTGGGGAAACTACCTTGGAGCACAAAAGAAAAACAAGAGAGTAGCTAGGCATCTCTGTATCAAAGAAATTCATAACCATTGCAGTCAAAGTAAAGAGACAAAAGTCTTTGATTGATTTATCAAGTGCCCTCAGTCCTCTTCACAATGGTTGTGAAGTCACGGCAAGGAAATAGGAAGTAGGAACTAATTAAAAAAAACACATTTTTCAATTAGAAAGTATCTACCCAATAATCACCATCTTCCTCAAAGTGTAGAGGAAGTGTCGCAGCAATATGGCTGTATCTGTTTAGGAATAATTTATTAAGTTTTTTGTTAAATTTTTTTTTTACTAAAAGTGTGTAAAACAGTGTAATAAAGTATACTTATATTTTAATATATATATATATATATATATATATATAAATAAAATTTAAAAATTAAAAACTAAGTTTATAAGTTCTAGCCAAAAAGATACTATATATATATATATATTTGATTAATTTGAACCCCCATCTACAAAATAGAATCTTGCTATTTATTTAATTGGCTTCACTTCCCTCATCTTCATCACCTATTGCTTTGATCTTGCATAGCTATTGCTTGCTAACATTAAAAACACATAAAATTGCATGTGTGTCTCGTCTATTTCTTATATCTCTATTGCTGAATAGAGAGGCAAGTCAAATATGCTAGTCTTTAAGTAATACTTTTCTTTTGTACTTTCCTATTCGTTCGCATCTCAAATCCCAACCCATATGAAGCATGTTGGAGACCCACATCACATGGGAGTCTCCTTACTACTACTTTTTGATTCTTCCTAATGAGGAAGCAGGAAGCCGTGTTGTTGTATGTCGGCAATACGGGGTGTCCTATGCATATTTATTTGATTGGACACTAGCTATCAAATTGGATCAACCTATTTATTTAAATTAACAAGAAATATTATGTCTATAATATTTTTATCACTATAATATTTTTAAAACACTTTTTAAGTAGCAGATTGTTATTGGTTATAATTTATGGATAAAAAAGAACTTTTGATAATGGGTTTAAACTTTAAATTAGAACCAAGAACAACTTACCATCTAGGATATATTGTAAAAAAATTGTAAAAATATTGTGAACGTAACATTTCTCTTATTATTTAATTGACCTGGTTGTCTTTATCACCCAATTGCTTAGATATTGGATAGCTTGCTTGTTAACATGAATAAAATTAAAATAATAATAATTGTGTAACTCATTTATTTCTTATTTATCAATTCTTGAATATAGATCTAGAAACAAGTCAATATGCAAGTCTTTAAGTAATACTTTTCTTAAACCTAACCCATATGAAGCATGTTGGAGACCCAACATTGAAGTCTCCTCTTCAAAGCCGTGTTATTGTATGTTGGCATGTTCCACCATTAATTAGAACCCTATGGTTTACACTTGAAAGCTTTGTTTAAGAGTTTAGATGTAATATGCGAGTTAATTAACAATAAAATAGTGGGTTTAGGACACCTGAAGTCATGAGTCGTAATGCCGTGAAGTGCAACTACTGCTTTTTCCTTTTCTTGTACTTTTTTTTTTTTTTTTGGTGGGAGTGATAAAAAAACAAGTGATAGATGAGAAATGAAAGAATGGAAAATGACATTTTTCTCAAAAGAAATATAGTATAATAAATAAATGTTTCCTTCTTTTGTCCGTAAGAAGAAAGGAATGAGAGGACATGAAAAGTGTTCTACATTGAATTACCATTTCACTTTTAAGTATATATTAAAAGATAAATGGAGATAAAGTTGTGGAATATCATGATTTATAAGATCTGTTTGGGATCCGCTTATTTTGTTGAAATTGAAAATTTTTTACTGAAAATAGTGTAGATAAAAGTAAAAGTTAGCTAAAATAGTACAGTGAGACCCATAAATAGTAACAAAAAGTGAAGTGGTATCCATGAATAGTAGCAAAAATAAGCTAAATAGTAAAATAAGCTAGTTTTTTTTAATTTGGAGTCAAACACGCACTTAGTTATTTTTATAATGGGAGGATGGTATTTGAATTTAGACGTCTTTATTAGAATACTAAAAAGTGTAATTTAAGTTACAAGACTCTTGACAACATGATTTATTTTTCAATTTTCATTGTTTTCAAAACAGTACTCCAATATTAGGAAGTATTGAAATTTTTTATTCTTCCAAAAAAAATTATAAAATATTTCAAATTAATAGTGTAACAACAACTTTGTCGACTAGCATTTCGGAGGTAGTACAAGACTATTAGCTTACTCCTAACTTAAAATTTTATTGACTCAACTCATTTCCTTACTTTGATCGTTTGATCTCACAACATTCCACCCTTTGAAGGGCATAAAACAATTTACACGCCTGAAAACCATTTTTTCATGGTCAAACCTAGAATTTTAATCGAGACAAACACTTGAAAATTCAAAAAAATTATTACAGCAATTCAAACATAGATGGTATAATTGCTAATTTCTCTATACATTATTCTTTTCTTTTATTACAACCCTGCAACCAAATAAGAGAACGAACATCTACTCTCCTCTCCTCTCTTTTTAAATTATTAAAACATTCAAACAAAAAGAAGGAATGTCTATGACCATTTTCTTCTCCTCTAACTTCCCCTTATTCCTTTTCCCTCCGTCCAACCTTCTTTCTTTCTTTTTTTTTTTTTTTTTTAACAAATGAGAGTGTTCAAACCTCTTCGAATATCTAACTATTATTTTGAGTATATGCAATCACTTATCCCACAAACATAATTTTTTTCCCTTTTTCTTCTTCCTCCAATCATATTGTTAAGGTCTAGTACACTGCTTTACCAAACACGTTCATTTTACACGGTAACACTTGTATAAGGAGTGGTAAAATTACATAATTATTTGCTGCCTGACAAAAAATGCAGACTAAACTTATTGCCCAGTTTCCCTGTACATTTTTGGACTCTCAACGCGACAATGTAAGCCCGCGCATAACCGGTACTGGGTTCATTAGATTCCCTTATTTAGGTCCATTCCAGGCATTATAGTCCAAATCCGGTACATAAAATGGTCAAACTTATATATATAATTTAAAGGTAACTTAATAACTGTTCTCTTTAATAATTCTATGATAAAATTAAGGACTACTCTGTCACGTGGGCTGTAGTTCAAACCTAATTATTTATTCTTTCTTTATCAAGCAACTAAGTAGAAAGTATTTTCAATTCCACAAGGGATGGGGTCCAATTTGGTGTTCTTCTGGAAAACTCTAAAAGGCGTGCTGACAGTAACATCCATTTTCTTTTATTAGTTTTGTTTGACAATGAAACACAAATGTTTTTTTGGTAAAACATTATCATACTTCTAATTTTATTTTTTCTCCTTTTTGTGTTCTCAAACAGAACCATGAACCATGAACAGGTTGTGTTGAATCGAGTGTTTACATTTTTTTTTTTTTTTTTAAAGGTTTTCTTTCAGATTTTCAGGTGAAAATCTGAAAATCTAATTAGGGGAAAAAGGGAGATTTACCACTGTTTAGTTTTTAGAAGTTATAAATAAAAAATAAAAAATAAAAAAACTGAATCAAACTCATATCAAATGGTACCTTAGAAGAGATAAATGTGACCAATATGTTTTTAGTGCAAAATTGTGATTCAGCTCCATGTGTACAACATGAGTTCAAGATCTCAATTACATCTATAATGTTCCCATTATTAAAGGCAACAGAAATGCAAAATAAATAGATAAATAAAGTAGTAGTACATTATAATTAACCTTCCCAGATGAAGCAGAATTACTTTGAAAAATGACCATATTTTAGAGAGAGAAGAAAGGTCTTGGAAAGTAATGTGCAAACGTTAAACATTTGGATGTGACATACATATTACCTGGTCCAGTGGCTTTTGGTGGACACCATTGGACCATTAATTTGATTTTTAGATAATGCACAAGAAGCCAAATCCTATTTAACAAAGTTGTTTTGGAAGCAAGTCAAGGACATCAGGGATGAACTTTGGTGGCATTCACCTAACCAATATTGTTTTACGACCTTTTGCATTTCGTGACGTAGAACCTACACGCTAAAACTGGTCAAATATGTCAAAATGCATAATTTTCAAATGTTTCTCCACCTCACATCATTAGTCAGATAATATCAACGGGCGGCCTTTGGAGCTATTTGTTGAATATCATACCCCCATTAACATTGCTACTTCTATAGCTCCTCCTACATATGAATCTCCAAAATTGTCACATACTGTGAGATGGCCATCACTAGCAAAAGAAACCCAGTTGAAGCTTTTCTGTTCTCGTTCTTTTTCATTTCCTACTATCTTTCTTTGTTGAGCCATGCAGCTAATAATACAATCACACAAGGTCAACAACTGAGTGATGGCCAAACTCTGATATCAGAAGGCCAAAACTTCCAACTGGGATTCTTTAGCCCTGCTAATTCATCGTCAAGATATGTTGGAATATGGTATTACAACATTCAAGAAAAAGAACCATCCGTTATCTGGGTTGCAAATAGAGAAAAACCACTCTTTGATAAAAAGGGTGTCTTGAGGTTTAAAGAAGATGGTAATTTGATGGTTGTGGCTGGAAATAATACAGAAGTTTGGTCAAGTAATTCTTCAATCGTATCAGCAAACACAACAGCGAGGCTTGATGATAAAGGAAATCTCATTCTCTCTAGCAATGACGGCAAGAACCATTGGGAGAGTTTCAATGATCCAACGGATACATTTTTGCCTGGCATGAGAGTGCAAGTGAATGCTGAAAAGGGTGAGAATCGCGCTTTCACTTCATGGAAATCAGCCAGCGATCCTTCACCAGGAAACTACTCCATGGGGGTTGATCCTCAGGCCTCACCACAAATCTTGATATGGGAAGGAGAGCATAGGCGGTGGAGAAGTGGTTATTGGGATGCAAGAATGTTTTCTGGTGTTCCAAACGTAATAAGCAGCTATATGTATGGTTTTAAACTTTCTGATTTGGAAAATCAAAGCAGGTATTTTACTTATACCCCA
The DNA here is from genome assembly GCA_023736055.1 of Quercus glauca. Taxonomy (NCBI): domain Eukaryota; kingdom Viridiplantae; phylum Streptophyta; class Magnoliopsida; order Fagales; family Fagaceae; genus Quercus; species Quercus glauca. Next base: position 88,624,435 of record CM043319.1, on the reverse strand, counting down.
ATGAATAGTTCAGATAAGTTAAGGTTTCGGATTCGTTGGGATGGATATGAAGAGCAATTAAGGTGGGAAGAAGGTGTAAGTAAGTGGGATACCATTCAGTCTCAGCCAGCAGATAAAGAATGTGAACTCTATAATTTTTGTGGTAATTTTGGGCTTTGCAATGAGTTAAGTTCACCTGTGTGCAGTTGTATGCAAGGGTTTGTTCCAATGAACCATGATCAATGGTACAAGGGGAATTGGTCAGGTGGGTGTAGGAGAAGAACTGAATTGCAGTGTCAAAGGAACCTTAGTAGTGTGACACAGGAAACTGCTGGAGAGGACGGGTTTTTGGATGTCAAGTGCTCGAAGTTGCCAGATTTTGCAAATTTAGAAGGGGGGACGGCGGATGCCATTGAGAGCTGTGAGAACAAGTGTCTAAACAATTGTTCCTGTACTGCATACGCAGTTGCTAGTGGGATTGGGTGCTTGATATGGACTGGGGACTTGTTGGATGTGCATCAATTCCCAAGAGCTGGAAATACGCTAAAAATCCGTCTCGCAGATTCTGAATTAGGTAAGATATACTCCCTTTGTTATTGTTATTGTTATTGTTCTTGAGTTAAGAAGTTCTGTTATTCATAGATCATAGTGCAGTACTGTTATTCATGGAAAATTTCTAAGATGTCAATGAAATAATGTGGATCAGCAAGTCTCTTATTTATTTCCAAATATTATTATGTCATCTATTTTCAATTATTTCCTAAAATGCAACTGGAACTTTAGCGTGAATGTTTGTTGTTGAACAATAATATGCTGAATTGAGCCTTCGCCTAGATCTGTAGTAAACATTCTTCCATGGTGATTCCCATTATTTAAAATGTGTTATAGTAGTAACCAACTTCTTGTTTATTAAACTGTTCTTCCTTGATATTAAGGGATAGACTGATCACACTATCACTTGAATTTTCTTTGTTCTTCATTCAATCTGTTCAAAACAAAGAGCATAATATTCAAAAAGCTAGCTTGGATAATCACAGAGCTAGTGTGTGCTTTAGAACTCTACTATAATATTCCAATTAGCCAAGTGACCGAACCCAAACTGGTTTGTCATGAATTCCATTTGGTTGTCTGGAAGCTGTAGGAAAACAGAGATAATAATAATTCTCAGAACAATTTACACATAATGACATTTTTCTCTGTGAATGTAGGTGGCAAGAGAAAATTATCCATCCTTGTGATAATAATAATTGTTGTAGCTGCAGTAGTCCTCCTAGTTGTATTCACGTTCCTATTATGGAGGTTCAAAACAAAACGGAAAGGTAGTACTTCAATTGTTCCATTAGATGAATGAATGTAAAATCCTTTTTGGACAGCTTAAGAACTTAATTGTTTGTAATACTAACTTCTCACCTTTTCATTTTATCTTTAGTTTTGGCCACAGTGTCCTCAATTTCCGGTGGCAATGACAATGATATGCCATTGCGAATTTATGAATCAAGCAAAAGTATGGAATTTTCTGCTGATCTTTCTGGACCAGCTGACCTCAGCATTGATGGAGATCAAGCAAATGGACTGGAATTACCATTGTTTAATTTCAATTTTGTAGCATTTGCTACAAACAACTTTTCCGAAGCAAACAAGCTTGGGGAGGGGGGATTCGGTCCTGTGTACAAGGTGATGAATATTTATGTTGAGTATCTCTGCAAGAATTTTGAGAAGTGAGGTCAAATGTACTAAAGTTGCTACTTTTTTCCATTACCAGGGTAAGCTTCCAGGGGGACAAGAAATAGCAGTAAAAAGGCTTTCAGTAAGATCTGGTCAAGGTCTGGAGGAGTTTAAGAATGAGATTATTCTGATTGCCAAATTACAACATAGAAATCTTGTAAGACTATTAGGCTGCTCCATTCAAGGGGAAGAAAAGATGCTTCTTTATGAGTACATGCCAAACAAAAGCTTGGATTGCTTTCTTTTTGGTACGTCCTTTTCTGAATCTATAGTTGTAAACTTGCTACTATAAAACCATGTAGAAATATGCACTAATGAATTTATAAAGCTTGTGAAAAGGAGTTTGTTTCAATAATTTTTCTCATTTTTTATTGAACATAATTAGCAGACCCAAGCAAGCAAGCACTACTAGATTGGAGAAAACGTTTCACAATTATTGAAGGGATTGCACGAGGACTCCTTTATCTCCATCGAGATTCAAGGTTGAGAATAATTCATCGAGATCTAAAGGCTAGTAACATTTTGTTGGATGAAGAGATGAACCCAAAGATTTCAGACTTCGGAATGGCTAGGATATTTGGGGGAAACCAACATGAAGCAAATACAAATCGAGTTGTTGGCACCTTGTAAGTATGACATTTCTATGCATGTAAAATAAATCAACACATTTCTTTCCCTTCTCAACACCTTAATTAATCTGGATTTCACAACCTTTGTTCAAATGCAGTGGCTATATGTCTCCAGAATATGCAATGGAAGGCTTATTCTCAGTAAAGTCAGATGTCTATAGTTTTGGGGTATTACTACTAGAGATTGTGAGTGGCAGGAAGAACACTAGCTTTCGTTTATCCGAATATTCAAGCCTTATAGGACGTGTAAGTAAATCTATTGTCCTCTGTTTTAGTTCACTTGAGATTAGAAACTAAGATTTTAATTGGAGATTAAATGTATTGACACAATGTCTTGGAATGGTATTAGGCATGGCATCTTTGGAATGAAGAAAAAGCAATGGAGCTCATTGATCCTTCTATTCAGGATTCATGTTCTCGTGATGAAGTATTGAGATGCATACATTTGGGAATGCTGTGTGTCCAAGATTCTGCGTCTCAGAGACCAACTATGTCTTCTGTTGTGTTAATGCTAGAGAGTGAAGGTGCAACTCTTCCATTGCCTAGACAACCTACTTTTACTTCAATGAGAGAGAGCTCTATAGATACAGAATCTTACATGGAAAGCCAAGACATCGTATCCTCAAATAATTTGACAGTAACAATGATTTGTGGAAGATAAGAGTCATTTTTCCTTTATAGTTCTTAATGTGTATATGTTATTCTCTGTGCATGTTACATGCAAGCAGTATTTTATATTTTTGTTGTCCAAAAATTCTAAAAATTTTTAAGTATATTCCAGATTTGCAGTTCAATTCTAATACATTCATGAGTAGTTTTAACAATGATTCGATTGGCTTGTGAAAAGCTTAGGCCTAAAAAAGGTAACGATGTGCAAACTTCGACAGCAAAGTGCTGTGGAATTTGTTTATGTAATCTATACCAACCTAGTACTAGAGTTTTGAATTTCCAATCATGTAAATTGGTCCATTGTAACAAAACCTTTCATACAACTCCACATAGTTGAATATAATTGTTGGTATTGAATCCCCCCCCCCCCCCCCCCCCCCCCTCTTCCTTGTCGGAAATTTGAGTTTCAGTTCGAAGGATTTTATGGATTTAATGGCTAAACCATTTTCTTTTCTTTTCTTTTCTTTTTTTTTTTTTGTCAATTTAATCAATTTTGAATGGGTTGACCAAATATGATTGACTTTTAACTGAAATCCAACCACTTGGTCAAATTAATTTGGTCCTACCGTCCTATATTGAAGATCATGAAAAGGCCTACAATTGACTGTTCATAGAAAAAAAATCGAGCTTGAATCGAGTGATATATATATGATGAAAATACAAAAATGACCCATTTGAATTTTATTTTAGTGTTTATAGATAAACATGCATTATTTTGTAAATTTTGCTTTTATTTTTTTAATTTCTTCAAAACTCAAGTGGGTGGATAGAGACATTAACAAAATGGCACATGAACTAGACAAATGGACATCTAAATCTTACTTTGAAGGAGAACCAAGTGGGGATAAACTCCCAGAATTTGTGTTGCATTCCTTTTGTTAGTTTCTTGAGTTTGTTGTGGGAGCTTTTTGGTTTTTGGATTTTGTTTGTGTAGTCTGCCACAGTTTGCTGTTATGCCTCCATGCTGGTTGTATTATGGACTATGGGCTTCATGGCCTGTTTGTATCTTTTCTGGTCTCAATTTATATATAATCTCTGGTCTCAATTTATATATAATCTCTCTCTCTCTCTCTCTCTCTGCCACAAAAACTCATCCAATTTAACCAGGAAAAAAAAAACTCAAAACACACCATCAACAGACTGAACAGAGAGCCTTACAAAGTTACACCATAACAAATAAACCACCACAAAACAACAGTCCCAGTAGTATAAATCATAAGGATACCACACAGACACAATTGCCAACACTCGAGGAATTCCAGAACCAAAAAAGAGAAAGAAGTAAAATATATAGCTTTAAGCAAGGCCCGACAACAAACAAAGAACAACTGAACCAGGGACACGAAGAGGAACAGAACCAAAACAAAGTCAACGGAACACAAAGGTGACCTCAAAATTCTTTGATATTCTACTAAAAATTGCTTCCTTTGTATCTACAGTCTACTGCATCATACTCTGTGTATGCATAGCATTGTTTTTGCAAAATTGTTGCCATAAAGTCATCAACACACACCCACAAAGCATATTATTTCATGCAACTCATATAGTACATGCACAAATTCATATACATAGACCCTTTACACAGCAGGTAGGGGACATGACACCAAAATAGCATTGAAATCATATATTCGGGTGTGAATTTGTTCATTCTTTTAGAGAAGCCTTATGATACTTTTGGTCGTATTAATGGTTCTAAATTTGCAATTATTGATCTATCAAAAAATGTAAACCTCACATTGAAATAAGTGAAAAATTATAGCACTAATCCCAAAAAATAAGCTAATTAAAGATTGTTAGTGTTACACATATCATTAAACTTAGGCATAATAAAGTAATTATTTAATTTACAAAATAAAGAATTACTAAGGAGTTGTGCATAAGCATGCAAGTTTTAACTTCTTCTCTCACCCAAACTCAACTAACACTAGCCTGTGAGTGCGTGCTCAGAGGCTAAATAACATATTAATATTATCACACGCACAGAATGGCATATTGTCACAACTCACACGTTTACAAGCTCCAGTAATGGAGGAAGAGAATTGTAACCCGTTTTAAATACTGCCTTACACGAAGGACTAAGCCCAATTCTATGCTTGAGACCTGCCTGACAGTTCCTGGCCAATGATTAAGCCCAATTCCATGCTATCCCTTTACAAAATGTGTTAAACTAGGTCCAATTAAACTCTCTAACAAGCCCAACTCATCTAATTAAATATGAAAGATAACTAAAACAAAGTCCAGAACATAAGGTCCAAATTATTTGAACAAAATATCAGCCCACACTTAAAAAAATCCCAGCCCAACTTAAGTTCTAGCCCATCCATTTTTATAAAAATATAAAAACCCAAACCAGCCCACTGAAAAAAAAAAAAAAAAAAAAAAAAAAACCCCCTCAAACTTGAGCATGTAAGGTAAATCCCGAAGTGTGTATTGAGATGAATGGATTTTTTCAAGTGTTCCAAATATGATAGGCATTTACATGTCGCCAAATCTGATTAATTTATTAGAGATTTATAACCGATCTTAAAATTTTGAGATTAAGGCTTGGTTGATATTGTTGGTGTAACTATATATGTATATAGTTGGCTGATTTATATGTATGCTCTTAGACTTTCTGCTGGGAAAACTAGAAGCATATATATTAATCATACCTCAATGAATATTTTGGATAAGTTTAAGGCTTTAGATACATTAAGATGGATAGAAAGAACAATTAAAGTGGGAAATTTTCGTTTATCATACATATAATTACGTATGTATCCAAAATCGTAACTTATTTGAAATATTCATTGGGGTATAAGTATATATATATGCCTCTATTTTTCATAGTAGAAAGTCTAAAATTACATTATAGTTACAATAATAGTGAGCCTTAGAACCAAAATTTATGCTGCTGTTAATCCCCCAAGCACCACCAATGCAGTCGTTGCTAAAAATATAGTGATAGCAATATTTTTAAAGCTTGGGCCAAAGGCATTCCTCCATGTGATCCTACAATAGCTGAGGCAAGTGCAATACTATGGGCTCTTCAACTAGCCTTGGAAGAAGAGCATCAGAATGTTATGATAGAAGGGAACGCAAAGCTATGTATTGCAATGCTATGATTTGGTCTATCACCGGCCAGCATCTTGTTGAACATCCTAGTGCTGAAGAAGTGCTTCTTCGGCTACATGCTAAATTGGATTAGAAGAGAATCTCACTTTGTTGCTCATAGTTTAGCTACGCTTTGCTTTGTTTTAAGTTGTAATTTTCCTTCCTTTCCCCATTTTGTCTGGGAATAGTGGAAGAGGGATTTTGTTGCTATTTCTTTGCATGATTAATGAAATTTCACTTTACTAAAAAGAAGAAAATAAAATAATAATAATAAGAAGAAGAAGAAGAAGAAAATGGTGAGGCGTCATCCGTGTGAATTAGAAGCCCACCAATTTTTTTATTTTTTTTTTTAATATAGCATTAGCAATAGATTATTTTGATGACCAAACTTTGCTTGGTTGAAACTCCACAAATTTCAATTGTGTGATTGCATATTTTCAAGGAAGTATCATAACCATATATTAACCAATTCAAACACAATATTTTCTATTAGTTTCTATTTTGTCTTACATATATATATGTGGTGTGTATATTTAGTCCAACAACTATATATTCTTGTTAGAATATTGTTTTTCTTATGTTCCATCAAATAGTCCACAGATTTCAACAAGTTTTTCGTCATCAAGGAATAATATTCTTTAGCCTTAGTCTTTTTCTAAGCCAGATCGAACATCTTTTGGTGTAATCATTATCAAATCCTGATTGACTATGATTAACATATTTGATCTTTGAAATTGAATGAGAATAGGTGAGCAGGTTAGTATATTGGTAAATAATAATACTAGAAACACCAAATTAACAAAGGAATGAAGCACTAAACTAAAATGGAAAATCCATCTACATTCTACGGGGTTGGTAGAGGGTAATAGATAAGAAAAACAAATGCATTTTGATGAAGAAACAGCTGAAAGATATGCGCAACACGATCAGGCTTTTTCTGGTGCAAAGCAAAATCACTTTATCTACGTTATCTTCCACCATACCACCTACTTTTTTGGTGATCGTGGCTTCCTCTTTTTTTCAATATGAAAGAGAGAAAAAACGCGGTACGTAATGTGAAGGGAAATAGGGAATGAAGGCCTTTTTTTTTTTTTTTTTTTTTTTGGATACGTGGAGTTTAGTTTGCATTATAATCAATTATTTCACAATTTTTTTGACACAATTTTGACATGGTAGTCTGTGAATAGCTAACCATCACTTATACATGGATCCACTATTTTTTATTTACTAATCATACTCTATCACGTCACAGTTGTGACAAGAAGTTGTGAAAAATTTTATGATCCTAGACTTTTCCTTTATTACCCGATCAGATATAAAAGTGTTTCAGTTTTAATGGGATATTTTATGAGGCTTATTAGTCCATGGAGCGGAGTTTTAGGCTGATAAATTTTTTAGCCTATTTTTAGTCCATTGTAAATTCGCTATATATGATATAAATACTGTTGTTACATATCGGGGTTGAGTGTGTTATTTTGAAATAAAAATTATATTTTCGCATCTTGTATTATTCCTTGAAAATAGTGAAATCACTACAATTTTGTAGACGTAAATAAATTGCCGAATCATATAATTTTTTTGTGTCATGTGATTGTCTTGTGTGTGTATTATTTTTTTTATCAGTTTTTTACCTTTCATAAATTTGAAAATTCATGTATATTCCCAACATATTTTTAGGGGTGTTTATTAAACACACTCTAATCCACACAGTTTGCACACACTCCTCAAAAGTCAAAACAATAGAATATTCACGATTTCAAATCTTAAATAAATATCTAGTATTTTGGGGGTGTGTGTGCAAAATTGTGTGAATTAGTTCCTGTGCAACAACATTTCAACTTCTTTTTTATTTTTTAATGAAGAAAAAAGTGTGATACGGATCCAATATTTAAAAAGCTACAGGCTTTTGGGCTTACATGATTTGTTTACTTTCAGGTTCATTACTTTCTGTGCGTTAGTTCCATGCATGCACTGAAAATTATATGGTACCTTGCCACCGCACAACTTGTACGTGAAAGCTCTTGCGTTTTATTGGTATATTGTCTGGTGTACAATTTGTGTATTTTTTTTTTTTTTACAATATAAAGTAAAATACAAAAAAATAAGATAGAGAATTTCAATTATTTGATTGCACCCTTGCTTATTCCAAATGTTCTTTCACTAATAATTCCCAAATGTTAGGTTTAACAGTTAAGAATTCACGGATTCCTATCTCTTCAGCTCTTTCAAAGTCTTCTTAAAAATATATAGTATAATCTCGAAGCAAGAGTTTATTGGTGAAATTGCTCTGGTGAAATTGAATTGCTTTAAAGTTATTTTATTCACTTATTAAATTAGAGGACTATGACTGTTATAAATATAATTAATGCCTTCTTATAAGAATTGTTGGTGTGAAACCCGCATTGTAGGTGTGAAAAGTGAAAGTACTACTATGAGAAAATGCTTTCTACCAAAAAAAAACCTATGAGAAAATGCAGGTTATAAGAATAATAGGTGTGAGATCTGCATTCCTTTTTCTTTTTATTTATTGGGAAAATTTAACTAATTCTCAATAGCATTGATTTAGGAAATATTTTTATAAATATTTTTTGGGGGAAAAAAAGTAATTAAATTTTTTTAATAACTTTTTATATTTTTCATAAAAGTAATATTAAAATTATTTTATTTTATTTGTGGGTTATGTTAATGAATGCATTTAGGGTATTTGTTAAGAGTAATGCTACAGCCTACAGCCATAATTTGTTTTACAACATTTTACAAAAATGTTGATATGGTTAACTTTTTATTGATTTTCATCTAATTCCACCATTAATATCACTTTTTATTTACTAATAATCACTCACCACATCAGCATTTTGTAATTTTTTTGTAAAATAGTTTGTATTTCTAGCATTATTCATTTGCTAATGAGCAATTTTAACAAAATTTTGACACCACTTTAATAGGAAATATAAAAAGTTGTTAAAAAAATAGTAATGCTACAGTCACAAATATTTTATAACATTTTTACAAACTGTTGATGTGATTAACTTCTAATTGGTTTTCATCTAAGCCCACCATTAACATCACTTTTTCATTTACCAATACCACTCACCACATCAGCAGTTTGTAAATTTTTTTGTAAAAAAGTTTGTATCTCTAACATTACTCTTAAAAAAATTAAATTCCTTTTTTTTTTTTTTTAATATTCTATGAAAATTTCTAAAAATATTTCTTAAACCAATACCCTTAGAGTATCCGATAATTTTTCCCTTTATTTTTTTACAAAAATATCTTCAATTTAATACTAGGAAAGAACAACCACAAATAGATTGTAACGGTAGACTGTAACGGTAATTACACAAGAATATGAATAGATATTACAAGAAATACAAAATGTTATAATGTAATGTTTATTGCTAGTCATTTGTTTGGTAACAACACAATAATAGAACCCTGAAGCCAATGGAATGAAAACATTTTAAATCAAACTTAAGATACATTTTAGGAAATATCTTACTTATTTAATTATATTTCCTAAAAAATAATGTTTCTTAAAATTTGAAAGAGAGATTAGCTATTTTTTATGATTTTTTATTTTCATAATTGTTATGTGCATATAGAAAGTTTTGTTTATTTAGAAATATATTAAATGTAGAAAATTTTATTTATTTAGAAATATATTTGTGGGGTCAGAATTTGGCAACCTCGGCACACTTTATACTAAGCCCAAGGCCTACGCCGAGGATAAAGAAATATCTGAAAATGAACGAAAAAAGTCCAAATTGCCAAGAAATATCACCGAGGACAATCCTGTTCTCGGCCAACCGAGACCATAGAAGGGAAGAGGGCACGCTATCAAAGGCAGCCTCCAAGAGCATCCTAAGAAAAAGGACAAGTACAATGGGTCAACCATGAGAGCATGTTGGAGAAGCAATTCAAGAAGAAATTGTCACCTCCGTATTAAATGTCTACAACTAACGTTCTGGCCGCATTAATGATGAAATGACCCCTAAATAGTACTGCCTTAGTTGCTGCAATTCACAAAAGGTTTGAGAAGGCGGCTGATGAGACAAGCACTCAAGTAGTGACCTGCATGATCAACAAATAGAGAGCCAAGATCAACTAAAATGGGGTATATAATGTAAGAAATCCTCTAGAAAAAGGGATCGGAAATTAAAAATAGAGAATACAGTAGCAATTTGTATCATCTTTGAAACCATTGTAACCAAGCACTGAAGAAATAATAGAAACAACAAGCCCACCAGATAAGGGTCGAGGACAGAATTTCATACTTTAGTCCACGTCTTTGTTATTCAATCTACTCATAACCATGTTTAGTTGTTGTAACCCTCACTAAGACCTAGTTCTTAAACTCATTTTCTATAAATTTATTGTATTGAGCTAATTTGGCCTGAGTCCACTCATCCAATAGAAGAAGTGTTCAAACCCAATCCCTACAATATTAATTGTAGAACTTAATACACCTACTAAGAAATAGCTATTACACCCCTTTTAGAGATGAATAGTTATTCCTCATTTTAAAGAATAGCTAGTTATTCTTCATTTTAAAGAATAGCTATTCATAAGGAATAACTATTTCCCGTAATAAAATCATAATTAAACTACTGAATAGCTAAATCATAGGAAAATCTATTACATTATAGTGCCTATTATAGTCTACTAAACATACTGTCATAAAACTGGCATCAAGCATATATTTCAAGCTGATTGGCTGGATATTTACTTCATCAAGGTTAGACTGCATACAGGTTAACTTTTTGTGTTTGCTGGATAAAAATTATTTTCATTTTGGTTTATTTTGCTTCAAAAATAAATTAGACAAAAGTGTAATTGTACATTAAAAAACTGAGTTTTTAAAAACATGTACATTCTTTTTTATGATGAAAAAAAATGGTTAAACCAAACCAGCACACATAGTGAATTAAACTGACAGGGGGAAAAATTATATAATTGTGAAGAATAAAAGATGATACTAATAACAAATACCCAAAATTTTTTATTTTTAATAATATATATATATATATATATATATATATATATATATATATATATATAATAAAATAAGAGTTTTAAAATTTGGCAATAAAGATCACACATGATCTCTCCCAAAAAATACCAAAAACAATTAGCCCAAACCGGCCCCAAAATTTGAAAATGACCATTTATATAGTACATACATGTGCCCCTCTTAAAACAAAGCAAAAAGAGATTTTACCTGAAATTGACAAAAATATTAAGTTTGTCCACAACTGCTATAATAATATAAGAATTTTAAAATTTGGCAATAAAGATCACACATGATCTCTCCCAAAACAAACAAAAACAATTAGCCCAAACCGACCCCAAAATTTGAAAATGACTATTTAAAATTTGAAAATGACCATTTATATAGTACATACATGTGCCCCTCTTAAAACAAAGCAAAAAGAGATTTTATCTGAAATTGACAAAAATATTGAGGCCACAACTGCTATCACATCAGAGGTATTGATCCACCACCTCCAGAACCAGAAATGTTGCCATTCACTTGCTTGCCCACAATGAACACCCGAACAAGTTACCACCAATACCTCGATGGCTATGATAACCATGATCTAGTAGATTGTGGATTTTATGTAGTGATTCAAACTGTAGATAAATATCACCTAGATGAGGAGCTTACATTTAGAGTCCCTACTTAATTTATTGCAAGAAAAATATCTAAAATTTTTATTTAAATGAAACAAAATGATACATGGGCACAAAAGTTTTTTTTAAAAAAAAAAAACACAAAGTCATGTGCCCTATGTACATTCTAAAATAAAAATGATAGTACCTATAAGGCATTCTTAAAAAAGAAGAAGCAAAGATTAGTAATTTCAAGTCATGATTTCAGTTGCTTTTGAGAGTGTATAAAATAGTTTGTGTATAATAATTAATAAACACTACTCAGAATTATTCTACACTAGCTTCTTATGTGAATGAACCTTGTCTACAATGACCTAGAACTCTGGTGCTCTAAAGAATTCTCTGGAAGTTCTGTACAAATGAACTCATTGGCAAAGGTGTCAAGGCTCACGTCCAATCCTACTAGCGTATAAGCAAAGAAATTTCACCTAGTATGCAAGAAAAACAAATTTGTGAGTGCTTACCGTGAAAAAGAGAAAAAGAGCGCCAAACCAATATTGTTTCTTGTGGCAAACAAAAGAGAATATATATATATATATATATATATATATAGGAGTTAAGAGCTGTGAGGGAGAGAGTTTGTTTTCCAAATATTTTTATTGGAAAACAAGCGATAGAAAATAGCCTTATTTTTATTAGGGTTTTCCATTAATTAAAAATAGTTTTCTGTTGACTTTTTTTTTTTTTTTTTTTTTATACTACCAAAAACTGAAAAATGTGGAAAATTATCTTTACAGAAAATTTTCCAACAAAATAAACAGAGCGCTAATATTATTTAGACCAAAAGTCTTGTAACTCTAGTCTAGTAAATATCCTACTATGGGTTCATTATAAAATAAAACACAATGTTTTAATAGCAAAGATGTAATAATTAGAGGCTTTTTGTTATGAATGTAAGCCATTAGGCCAAGCATTCATTTCCTATATTTTCTCTTTTGATTTGTCTCATTTCATTTTATTATTATTATTATTATTATTATGAATGGAAAATTCTTCCATTTATTTTCACTTGGTAGCATAATTAGATTTTATCTTTATTAATAACATATATAAAGTACTTTGTGAAGATATATTCTCATGCTTCCTAGTGTTCTTTTTTTTTTTTTTTTTTTAATAAACAGTAATACTTATTAGAATACATACGAAAATAGTAATATTAGTGTTTTAAACCGGGTTTATAATACATTACATAACTAGAGTACAACTACAAAAAGGCCTAACATTTATAGTTGTAGATTAGGGTTATAAATAGGGTTGTCCACGGGTCGGTCTGGGTCGTGTTTGTGCCCAACCCGGAACCGACCTGACGGAATCGGGTTTTGGAAAATCTCACCCGCCGCCGACCGCTGGAGTAAACGGGTCGGGTGGATTAGACTTCAACGGGTGGTGGGTGGGTCGGTCGGCGTCTGGGTTTTGAGAAAACGGGGAGAAAACAGCTAGAAAACTCGAGAAAACGGTGAGAAAGCTCGAGATCCGGCGAAAATCTCATCGGAATCTATGAGATTTAGCCAAATCCGGTAGTAATCTCATCAGATTTGATGAGATTTCACCAGATCCGGTCAAAATCTCACCAAATCTACGTGAAATATCGCCTGAATCTGGGTTTTTTGGCCGAGATCTGGGTTTTTTTTGCCGGATTCTAGAATTTTACTAGCTAGGATCTGGGTTTCTCGTCGAAATCTAGGTTTTTTGCTGGAATCTGGGTTTTTCGAGTTTTGGGGGGATAGAAACCAAAACTAACCCGCTAGAGTCAGTTTCTGGGGGAAAAGATCTGCTACCGACCGCCGGAATAGTTGGGCTGACCGATTTTGGATCGGTTCCAGTCAGGTCCTCTGGGTGGGTCAGGTCTCGGTTGGGTTTGGACAAGCCTACTTATAAACAGCGGACACTAAACATGCACAACCAATGTACGAGGTTTATAATACATTACATAATCAGAATAACTACAAAATGACCTAACCTTTGTAGTTGTAGACCGAGGTTATAAACAGCGAATACAGACACACACAACCAATGTGAGATAAACATCCCTACTTTTTTTTTTGAGTAAACAGTAATACTTATTAGAATACATACGAAAATAGTAATATTAGTGTTTTAAACCAGGTTTATAATACATTACATAACGAGTACTACTATAAAAGGGCCTAATCTTTGTAATTGTAAACTGGGGTTATAAACAGCAGACACTAGACACATACAACTAATCTGGGATAAACATCCCTACTTTTTTTTTTAGTAAACAATAATACTTATTAGAACATATACAAAAATATTAGTGTCTTGTTCTTTCAGTGTATACAGTTGCTTAATAACAATGTATCACCGCTCTTCAAAAGTTAAAACAATAGTGTAATTATATATAAATATATAATTAGTTAATTACATTTGTATATATAATATATTATACTTTTACGAATGAAAAGGCACGATTTAGGAAATAGTATTACGTTCTTAACCTAAGACCTTTTTAAACTTTTTTTAATTTGAGAAGAAGGTAAATTAAACGTAAGAGGTAATAAGACCTCATCCTTTATTTCATTTTCATAGGGAGAGAAAATCCCATTTATATTAAAAGTTTAAAACCCATTGGCATTTGAAGCATATTCCATGTCTATGCCTAAAAAAGAACCTCAAAGTAGGTCTAGCTCTTTATATGATCCAAGGCCATATCATATGCAACCATGTGCAGTATTATAAAGAAAATGTTAAGACAACAACTTCATTGCTCACCACCACTTCTCACCACCACTTGTCACGTGAACAAGTTGTGACAAAAATTGTGGCAAAAATTGTATTCCTAGCATTACTCATATTATAAATAAAATTCTCTCATAAAAAAAAAAAGAATTACAAATATCTATATATTTTTTGGTTTTGTTTTTTTTCAATTTCATTGGAAGTCCAATAATTCTAGAAGCTATACAGTCCTCTCTCGCAAAAGCTTTCTTCCTCATATAGATATGTAGTTTTAGATTCAGCAAAATCCCTTATTCTGTTATTCAACAGCCAACAACCAAAAAAAAAAAAAACACTTTGACAATTGAACCAACCTATACCCAAAGTATTCCCCCCTTTAAAAAAAAAAAAAAATTTAAACAAAAAAAACATTTGTATTAAAATGACTGCCTTTAACAATAACAAAAAGGACAAAAGAAATTTAAGAAATTTAGTGACATAAAATTCATAGTTGAAATGGTATATTATGATTAGCGCATGATAAAAGTTTAATAATGCCGTGTAAAAATGTTCTTGTACTACTCACAACTTAACAACTCCAATAATTTATCAATGTGTAGGAAAAAAATAGTTAGGTGCCTAACATTAATAAAAACAACCAGGTCATCTTTTAGCTATGATATGATCTAGCAAAACCATTTCAATGCCGGCCAAGTTGTACTTTTAAGTCCAAACCAGTATAAAAACGTGTATTTTTTATTTATTTATATTTTGCAATCACATTTTATAATTGCTTTTTCAAAAGAAGGAACAGACAAGAAAGGCAAAGGTCAATATGTTCAGCTTTCTTTTCTAACTATCCAACAAAACCAAAAGCCTTCAACAACAACAACAACAACAACAACATAGAAGAAACCAAATACCACATCCCAACCCAAATGCTTTCAGTTTCGGACAGGAAAATCCCCAGGCTGAGCAATGAGAGACATCACTAAGCTCCATTGTTTCACCATTCTCTGCCTCACTTTCTTCCCCACCATAGCCTTCTCTGTCGACACCTTAACTTCAACTCAATCTCTCACAAACAACCACACCCTTGTCTCATCTCCAGCACAGGTTTTTGAGCTGGGTTTCTTCACTCCTGACAATTCAAGATGGTACTTTGGAATATGGTACAAGAACATCCCAGTTACAACTTTTGTTTGGGTTGCAAACAGAGACAACCCACTTTCAAACCCATCAAACACCTTCAAGTTTGGTGACCAAGGAAGCATCGTTGTTGTCAATGAATCTGGGACCATATTTTGGTCCTCAAATCAAACACAAGCTGTTAATCCAGTTGTGCAGCTTTTAGATTCAGGGAATCTTGTAGTCAGAGAAGAGAGCAACACAGATAAGTATCTCTGGCAAAGCTTTGATTATCCTACGGACACTTTGTTACCAGGCATGAAGCTAGGGTGGGACTTAGACGCCAATATTGATCGGTACCTAACCTCATGGAAGAACCCAAATGACCCTTCAACTGGGGCAAATTCTTTCCAGCTAGATTTCCATGGATTCCCAGAAATCTTTTTATGGAGCAATCAAAAACGAGTATATAGAAGTGGGCCTTGGAATGGGCTAAGGTTTAGTGGGGTACCTGAAATGGAGCCTCTGGATGGTCTCAGTTTTGAGTTTGCTAATGATCAACATGAGGTATATTATTCATTTTCGGAAAAAAATTCGTCCCTGATTTCTCGTTTGATTATGAATTCAACCGGTGATCTTCAACGATTTGTGTGGATTGAAAGTAGCCAAGTGTGGAATTTATTTTGGTATGCTCCTAAAGATCAATGTGATTACTATAGTTCATGTGGTCCGTATGGAATGTGTGACACAAATGCGTCACCAATATGCAAGTGTATGAAAGGTTTTGCACCAAAGAATTTGCAAGAATGGAATTTGAGAGATGGGTCTGATGGGTGTGTGAGAAACACATCATTGGATTGTGAGAAAGACAAATTCTTGCCGTTGAACAATATGAAGTTGCCAGACAGTACAACTGCTTTTGTGAACAAGTCCATGAGTCTTACTGAGTGTCAGGAAATGTGCTTGAAGAATTGTTCTTGTACTGCTTATGCTAACTATCAGATTACTGGTCAAGGAGTTGGGTGTGTGATTTGGACTGGTGACCTTTTGGACATGAGGGTGTATGCAGAAGGCAGTGGCCAGGATCTCTATGTTCGATTAGCAGCTTCTGAAATAGGTACGTTCTTCAAATTTTACTTTTTCCTCTTTAATTTTGTCCTGGTTCTCTGCCATTTTTTTTTTGGTGTCCTTCACTCATAATCCAAGTGTTCATAATGAGATTTTAGTTAGAGCTGCATATGTTCTGCTTGTCAAACATTTTAAATTCCCATACTCATAGGCGTATATTCTGACTGTTCCACAAATGATATTGTCATCCAAATTGAAAACATAAGGCGGACAGTTTTCTGGCCAAAAATACAAAAGATAAAGACAACAACTAGTTTTAGAAAGTAGAAACCATGAGATTCAAAATTCAAAGGAACTAGGAGTAGGGGTGTAGAATTTTTATCGTTACATAATAAAAGCAGTAAATTCATGTGAAATTCACATTTTCTTGCCAAAAAAAAAACGTTTTGATGAGCTTATTTTTATTAATTTATTTCATTTATATGTCGTTATCTTGAAAAAACTTAAATATAGTTTCATTGCAGTACTCTAGGTTCTCTAGTTAAATTTAAATATGTAGTTGTAAAGATCAACAAAACACAAACAATAATATTTTTTAAAGGCAATCAATATCAAATTTAATACTTTAAAAAGTTGTAGGCTCTCAAAGTCAAAATAAAATCATCCAAAGCAACCTCTTATATTCTTAGAATTTAAAGAAAATAGCTGGTTTTATGTGCTATCACTGTGTTCATAAATTTTGGGGACCCCCAAAATTTATGTAAGAATTGACATGAGTCACGTGACACCAGTCGGTAGATTTGAACGCATAAATACAAGAAAGAAGAAACATAAAAGCATGACAGCTAGGTGAGTCTAAAACAGAATTGCTATATTTCAATTTGTCTACAAAGACACATGGAATGGAACTATGGAAGTGTATCATTTTTCCAATTCATGAATCATGAGTGTGAGTATTGAACAGTTGCTTTCTTTGTGTTCATCAAAAATAAGTTGATTGCTTTTTTAGCCGTCAGTTTCAGAATCAAAACCATTGGTGGGTCCTAGGTGTTATTGACGGTCCAGTTATAATAGCCAGAGTGGATTGGGTCATACACAGTGAGGTGCATTAAATCATGACCATGAATGAGTCTTTTAGATGCAGTGGGTTGTAAGGAAATTTTGTGTCACACGCACTCACTCATTACACCAAATCCATGTGCCTTTGAACCTCTAGTGCAAGAGGGTCACACCTGTTTCACACATATTTAGAAAATTGTATTTCTTGATTTCAGTTTCACATGAATCTTTCGGTGATAAAGGTATCTGTGATGGAAGTACAACTGTAGTCCCTGTTAAGATAACTTTACTGTCTCTTGTTTTGTTTTGTTTTTGCTTTTGTTTTTGTTTTTGTTTTCTCTAGTAATGCCAAGGAGTCAAAGACAAAAACAAATTCACAATAATTTTAATTTGGGAAATGTTAACCATTGTTATGAGGGTATTGGTTTAGGAATTATTTTAAAAAATATTTTATAGAAAAATGATAAAGTAAAAAAACTTTATTTCTTATAAAAGTGGTGTTAAAACTTTCTTAAAATGATTTATTAACAACAGCCTTAAGGAAACCCGTTAATATGATCCTTTTAATTTTACGACATTCTCAAATTAGCATTAAACAAAAATGTAAATGGGAGAATGTAGTGGGCTCATGTGAGAGTTGGTATGCTAATTTAGAAATTTTATGAAATTGTTGTGATATTTTAAACTTAATCTTAATATTAGTATTTTGTTTTTCAATAAATCTAGTCACTAATTTCAATTTTTTCCAAAATCATACAATTGATTATAACTTTTGCCACAATGTGATGAATCTACCAATCACAATGAACCGGCTTAGAATTAAGGTACAAAAGTTGTTTGTCACTAGATTTTCTTCACTCACAGTCAACTAGCTTAGAATTATTGGTACAAAAGTTGTTTGTCACTAGATTTTCTTCACCAATTTTCACAAAATATTTGACCAATGTTGATGTGTAAGTTGTGAATGGTAGAGTGAAGATAATACAGTGACGTCAATAATACGTCTGGATGAGAACGAATAAAAACTTATAAACTTAACCGTTGTGAAGAAAAAAAAAGAAAAAAAGAAAAAAAAAAAAGCGAATTCTTTTTTTCTTGGAAGGTCTATTCCTTGATTTGTTGCGTGATATAAACAGAACAAAATAAAGTGATTCTTTAACTTTTTCTCGGATCACCAAAAAAAAAAGTTGACCTCATAGATGACAATTCGATTTGGATGGCTAATGGGCCCCGACTTGAATTCCTAGGTCTAATAGTGGGCCGTCATTTTTGAAATTAGGAGTTTATTGGGCTACACCCAGTAAAAATGGTCCTTTTCAATCTTTTGCTTTGCCAAATTGTGCCACGGAAACTGTTATCAAACTTTAAATTTCCAAATGCGGGGACAACATTATTGTGGGTACCTACCACTCTGATTTTGTACTCAATTAAAAAAAAAAAAAAAAAAAAAAAACTTTATAATAATCTTTGAGGGGTTCATAGTTCAAACTTCAAAAAGATAAAGATGTCTAAATAAAAGAAAAGGTTAGCCTTGATATCTGAGTTTATTGTTCACTTTTGCTAGGACATGGTTTTAAAAACTGAAAAGTTCAAAGAACCAAAAAATGATTTGGTTTTCGATTTTTACAGGTTGAATCGGCAGTTGTTACTGTTGAATTATAGTTTATATTGGACCGGTTGAACTGTTTGGTCTGATTTGATTTTTAAAATCATGCTAGAATGTCCATGATGGTAGGAATGAGAGCTAGTACTTTTTCTTTCTTAGTTTTTTAAGTTTAGGTCTGAACCCATCTTTTAAAAAAGGCAGCAGAGATCTACTTTTCCTTCTCTACTTTTTAAAATTTTTCTTTTTTTATATTTTTCAATGTGAAGACTACCTACCTTGTGTGCTACTGCTACCTTATCTTTCTTTCACACACACACACACACACACACACATTTGTTGTTTGAGGAAACAGTACATACATATAGATGGTCCCAAGGGAAAGGGAACAGAAAATTAAAACTAATAACTTCCCCTTCATAAAAGATGGTCCCAATTACTTATATTATATTAATATGTTTCATCATTCTCAAAAAAAATATATATTAATATGTTTCATAATATCATGGTCCTGAGTGTAGTAGTCTCTGTCTAATAATGTGGACAGAGACTAGACAGGCCCAAGCCAATTAGAGTGGCTTTTCTTACCAAGGTCTAAAGTGGAAATTTAAGACCATTGCTTTAGTAATAATTGTTCTATGTCCAAAACCATAATAATGTAAAAACTTATCGGGCCCATTTGTGGGTTAGTTCACCTAATCCATCAACAATAATAGAATCAACTAATCCATTTAATAGAATCAACGTAAGCATACAAACTTTTTTCACAATTCTTATCAAAATTGTTGAGATGATATGTTGTTATTGCCTTATTGGTGCCAAGGTAAAGCTATTTCAATTTCAACTTATTCTATCATTAGAAAGATATTGTATTATTATTATTATTATTATTATTATTATTATTATTATTTTGTATTTCTAGCGTTACGCTTTCTAATATGTTATATACTATGTAATAATCATATGGTAAGCCATTATTAGGCCTACTCAATGCAAGGTCTCATATCACTTGAGTCTGGTTTAGGATACTCTGTATTTTTTTTTTTTTTTTTAATAATTCGATAATTACAATGGGGGAGGAGGTATTTGAACCATGAATATCGTGGACACACCAAAATGTGCCAACTAGTTGAGTTATAAGGCTCTTTATAGGATATTTTGAATTTAACAATATACTCAGTAGCTTTCTTTTTTCCGTACTTTAATAAAACTATGTTTATGGTGAACATTATCAGCAAGCAGCTTTAGATGGTCGAGCAAACAACCAAAGCAATCATAAATATAGCAATATAGTTCTTTTAGATGAACCTTTTGTGTCCTCACAATCGCATATAAAATTACAATTGGTAGGTTTCCTTGCAAATATGGTTATAAATATTGAAAGTGATGCTTTACAGTTTGCATTATTAGTGGTTGCAGTATTGATAAAGGACCATAAAATAAAAGTTCTTCAGTGGAAATTGCCGCATGCCTGATAATTTTGCTAATATGCTTTAAAGGTCCCTTGATAAAACTACAAAACAACTTTAAGAAAAAGCAGGAATTTTGAGCTTTAGCATTAGAACTTTTTAGTCTATTGTTTTAGTTTTTAATAGAAATAGTAATTGACATAAACGTCCATATTTATTGTTCAAAATGACATTTAATGTCCATCCATTTTGAGAAAGAGCATAATAATAAACATTGAACATTAATTGGGTTTAAGTATGAAAATACAAAACATTTTTATTTGTCCTCTTTTGTCATTGCTCACTTTTTTTTTTTTTTTTTTGAAATTTGGTTACCAAACAGGGGTAACGACTTGAAATAACTTTATCATTGTAGTTTATTAAACACTCTAAACATTAAAACCCTTTTTAATTAAAGCTATTTTATTGTAAAAGTTTTACACCTACAACTCTATTTCCTTCGGTAATACCGAACAGATCCATAGAGTTAGTTTGGTCATTTTCACTATTGCATTGCACAACATATAATGAGCCTGGTAATGAGTTCACTCTGTCACAAAGTTCGAGTTCCATTTTTTTCACTAACTAGTACCTTGGTGCAATGGCAAATGCTGTCTGCACAAGTGATATGGACGTATCATAGATTTGAGTTTGGGAATCAGTCACTCTAAAATTGAGGGTAAAACTACCTAACAACCACCTCTCTCAGACCCATAAAAACAAAAATCTTGTGCACTAAATACTACCTATTAGTTGGTAAATTTCTAATTAGGAAGCATAGTAGTAGTTGGCTGTTGGCCTCAGTGTAAAGTTGTAATGAACTTAGTCTAACATTCTCGTTTTGTACCATGCAATTTGTGCTTGTTTCAAGCTCATGATTGTGGTTGAAAACTCTCATATAAGTTATTGTCCTAAGGTAAGAGTGTCTGTGGTTGTAATTAAGCATTCATTCCTTTCCCTTATTGCAGTGCCATGAATTTACTCATTTGCATACTAAAAACTTGTGAAAATCAAGTAGGATGATAAAGAATGCAAAGCGATGCTTTGATTGTGCCTAAATAATAGCACCAATCTCTTTATTTCAGATAATGTTGCAAGTGTGGGCTCTGGAAGTGGTTCTGACAAGACAAAACAAATAATCGTGGTTATAGCCATCACAGTTGGTACTGTCATTGTACTATCAGGATTGATTGCCTGCTTTCTGTGGAAGAGAAACGTATTGCAAAGCTTACAGAAAGGAAAGACAGAGCAAAGAGGTATTGAGAATCTATTGATCAGAAAAAAGAGTGTAAAATGAATTCACTACCTTATTTTAATGTTCTTTCTGTCTCCTAACCAGGTCTTCCTGAAAGAAGCCAGGATTTACTATTAAATGAAGTGGTCATTTCAAGTAAGAAAGAGTACTCAGGTGAAAGTAACTTAGATGAGCTAGAATTGCCAGTTTATGATTTTGGTACCATTGCAATAGCAACAGGCAACTTTTCTGATGAAAATAAACTAGGACAAGGTGGTTTTGGCTGTGTTTACAAGGTAATTTTTTTTGTTAACACACTACCCTATAAATGCCATATCACAAATGCAGTCAATATGTAATACTAACACAAGCATGCATGACATTGCCAGGGTAGGTTGGTAGAAGATCAAGATATAGCGGTAAAGAGGCTCTCTAAGACCTCTGGGCAAGGAATGGAAGAATTCAAGAATGAGCTTAAATTGATTGCGAGACTCCAGCACAGAAATCTTGTTCGATTGCTGGGTTGCTGCATTGAGATGGACGAAAAGATTCTAATTTATGAGTACATGGAAAACAAAAGCCTGGATTCTATCCTATTTAGTAAGTTCATCTCTCCATTTCATTAGTTTAGCTTGATTGGGATATCTTTGTAGACATATCTATTTGTTAAAACCAACTGCATAGGTGGATTAGTTTTGCAGTATTGATAATCTTAAAAACGAATTGGTTCCAGATAAAGCAAAATGCTCCTTACTAGATTGGCCAAGGCGCTTCAACATTATATGCGGGACTGCTAGAGGGCTTCTTTATCTTCACCAAGATTCTAGATTTAGAATCATTCATAGGGATATGAAGGCAAGCAACATTCTGTTAGATGGAGAAATGAACCCAAAAATATCAGATTTTGGTATGGCTAGAATTTTTGGTAAGGATCAGACAGAAGCAAATACAAGGAGAGTCGTTGGAACATAGTGAGTACCATAATAAGATTTCTGTAGTCTTTTCTGGACTAAATACTAATTTTTTTCTTGATATATTGATTTCAATGTGTTGATTATTTGCAGTGGCTATATGTCTCCTGAATATGCAATGGATGGGCTCTTCTCAGTGAAATCTGATGTTTTTAGTTTTGGTGTTCTAGTATTGGAGATTATAAGTGGTAAAAAGAATCGAGGTTTTTACTACGCTAACAATGAACTAAACCTTCTTGGATATGTAAGTGCAAGAAAGTACATAATTTTTCTTTGAAACAAAAATAAGACATTGCAATCACATTACATCTCACAATATATCTAAGCGAAAAATTGAATTTGCAATGCTACTGCAGGCATGGAATCTGTGGAAAGAAGGAAATGGTTTGGAACTAATTGATTCATCTATGCATAATTCATATTCCCCGTCTGAAGTAATGAGATGCATACAGGTTGGCCTATTATGTGTCCAGGAACGAGCAGAAGATAGGCCTAACATGTCATCTGTGGTCTTGATGTTGAGTAGTGAAACCGCAACAATGCCCCAGCCTAAACAGCCTGGTTTTTGCCTAGGAAGAAATCCAGCTGAAACTAGTTCATCTTCTAGTAGGCAAGAAGAATCATTCACAGTAAACCAAGTTACAGTTACAATGCTTGACGCCAGGTAGTGAAAGGTAAAGGCCTAGTCTGGCATGTTTGTATATCTCATACACTTCAGAAATTTTGTGTACATCGTCTGTGATTTTTTTTTTTTTCCCCACAGTTTTGAGCATTATCAACCTTCTTTTATATAACTTGTAAGAGATATCCATCTTAATTTATATCACTTAATACAATATACATCATATCTTTCAAATTCTATATTGTCAAAGTGTACAAGAAAAATAAAATTCATACACATGCAGTCAATCTCTTGCAGTTGAAGCGTTGACATAAATAAAAATGCAAAATCCTGCGTGGATATTTGGGGAACAACTATTTCTCTCATGTCTTATTCATGCTTGTGAAATAAATGTTCCGTGGATAGGCCACTGTCACCCCAAAATTATAGATAGTTGAAGGGATCCAACACTGCAAGGCCTCGTGACATGTTGAGTGCCATAAATTACAAGGAACTGAAGAGTAGAATTGGAAAGGACCCTGAATTTAAAACTTTAAATGACATGGCACTAGATATACTTTTAGATTTGAAATATTAAATCTAAATCATGAAATGAATCTATTATTTAATTTTAATGGAGATTAGTACTATTTTACTCTATAGATTATAGATAATTGAAGTGGGAGTGGGAGTGATGTTTACTGCAGCATAAATAGCATAGAAATTTTGAACACATTTCCAATTGATCATTGTATTGATATTGTCAAAAATGGATCATAGTTAGTGCTATTTACTATTTATAGTCCTCTCATAATATTCAATGAAAGGGATGGGTGAACAACCAAGGAACCTATACCATATACATCATATTATAACAGTCAAAATGTCTGAAATTCTTCTAGCCACCCACTTCTGAAAAAAAACAAACAAACAAACTACGACCCTTGTATATTTACGGCTATATCTCTCCCCTATAAAAATGATTAGAAAAATTGAGTATTGTGAGCCCGTGACTTATACCTACTAGAAGAAAAAAAATGTCGGCCTATAGTTTATAAATTGATTTGAATGATTTACACGATTTGGTTGAATTACCCATTATTCAAACAAATTAGGACTTTGCTTTGTATCAAAACTCCAACAGAATCTTAAATCTTAATCAATAATCAGCCTCTTGTTCTTATATTTTTTGTCTGCGCCCGCCCCCCCCCCCCCCCCCCCCCCCCCCCCCAAAAAAAAACTATTGGTTTCTTTTTTTCTTTTATTTTTTATTAAGAAAAAACTTTTTTTTTTTTTTTTTTTTTTTTTTGGGAGTGTGTACACAAATAGAAAAAATTAGCATTAAACAAAAGAGTGATACATATGAGATCGAGAAACAACCAAAATAATTACTACAACGAAATGTCCATTTATTTCCCTCATAGTCATAGTTCAGCACAAGGGCGCCTTTTCAAACTTGTCAATTCTCAACTATAAATAGGTGGATGGGCAGATGCAACTGCTTCTTTAATTTCGTGAGGAAAACGAGTCACTTTAATTAAATAAATAATAATCGAGAAAAGTTGGTGTTTGGCCTTTTAATTTATTTTTTATTTTTAAATTGTGTTAATGAAACTGGGCAAAAATGCACACTCAAATGGGAAATGGGATGTATTAAAAAATAAATAAAATGTTAGAGTTACAATTTTTTTTTTTATTATTATAAATTGACATGAAATGGAATGTATTATTAAGAAAAATATGTTGGAGTTACAAATTTTTTATTATTATTGTAAACTGGTGTGAGAATGATGTGATTAGTGGACTTTAAAATATAATAAATGAATATTTAATTACTTTTTTTTTTTTAATAATATGTGACAATGTAAAGACTATTCAATAAAATTTGTAGTATTTTGTGAGTTCTAGTTAGCTCAACTGGTAAAGTTTTTGATGGTTGAATAAGAGATCTGTGATTCAATCCTTGCCTACACTAAAAATCAATTGGTGTCTTAGACTGACAATAAAGAGTTATCATTAAGAGTGGACGCCATAGATTGAAACTCTCTAAAAAAAAAAAATTGTAGAATCCTTAAATAATTTTTCATTAATCAAGTGTTTTGTAACTCAATTAGTTGACATTTTTTAGTATTTTCAACAAAGTAATTCAAAATTCAAATCACTCATCCTCTATTGTAATTATTAAATTATTTCAACCAAAAAAAAAAAAAAAAACCCCACTCTTTATTAAAACTTACTCTTTATTAAAAACTTTTATTTTAAAGTATTCATGTTTTCACAACACAAGACTTTCATAGTAATAATTTTTAGAACTTTAACAACCTTAAATTATGTTTTTGAATTTGTGTTTTGAAATAGCAAATTTTGAAATTTGCTAATTTCTCTCTTTAAATTGAAGTTTTCAAACACCTAATCAAACAAAATTTGCTAATTTCTCTCTTTAAATTGAAGTTTTCAAACACCTAATCAAACAAAAATTTAGTTAAATTCCTAATCATAAAGCACTAATTGTATAAAGTGCTATCTATAAGTCTAAAACACGAGGGTTTGACGTTATTTGGTGGATCACCTAGCAAAATTTATAAGTTGAATTTAAGATCCCAAGGATTTGGTCAATCAGGTCTTTGATCAGGGGAAAAATCCAAAAATGCAGTAATGGAGACTCTGACTTTTTTCTTGTCTTCAAGCAAATGCAAACTAAATTGAGCAAACAAGAACTGGAGACATGGGCGGTTACAGCTTGGGCTATATGGAATGCAAGGAATAAAGTGTACTTTGAACAGTTCCAACCTCAGCCACAAATAATTTGGGAAGGAGCAAGAGGCTTGCTGGAGGAATACGGCAAAATTTGCCAAATAGTACGTTTTTAGAAAAATTTTAGGAAAGCAGCACACAAAAAGAGTTATTTAGTTAGATAGACTGTTTTTGGAAATCGAGTAAAGTCAGGTTTGCCAAACTCAACTTCTAAGCAGGACCAAGCAGGATGCATTAATATTGCTTGAAAGTCGAGTTTGTCAAATTCAACTTCCAGCCCAAAGTCGAGTTTGCCAAACTCAACTTCCAAAAACAATTTAACTAACTTAAAAACTTCAAACATATGCTATTCACCCAATTTTTTTTTCTAAAAAAGTACTATTAAGCAAATTTTGCAGGAGGAATACCAAAGCTTTGTGGAAGTACAAAGAGTAGCGTTAATGTCCTGTTTTTTTCCCATGCACATGGCTGTGTCAGTCTAATATTTTCAATGTTTTTTGGTTTCGCTCATGGGCCCAGCGTTAATGTGTTATTGGTGCCCCCTCACCATGGTATTATACATGTGGTTGTATACTTTTTTATGATAATAACATGGATAAAGTTTCTCTCCAAACTAGTTTGGAAAGAAACACTACAAACTCATCATATATATTTATATTGAGTGTGAATTTTGAAAATCTAATCGTTAGATTGCATGTTCTTATTACATCCTTAATGCTTACAAAATTTCAAAAAAATCAAAGATCAATTGGTATGTAATCAAATAAATGTTATAATTTCAAGTTTTTGTAATTTAAAGTTGTATATAAAAAAATAAGTTAATTGATTAAATAGTAAATAATATCTGATTTGAGCGAAATTTGATATGCATGTTAAAAACATAAGGATCATGAAATTCAACGTTAAATTTTCAAAATTCATACACAAAAAAGGAATATATGAGAAATTTGAAGAGTTTCTCTCCAAACTAGTTTGGAGAAAAACTTTGTTCTAATAATACACTTTCTATCGTCTTTTACCTCAAAAAAAAAAAAAAAAATTCCGACTATTATCTGACATCATGGGAAGGAAAATTATGTCTTTTAGAAGTTAGGTAGGTAGGTAGCCAAAATTCTATAAACATTAAACTACATGCATAGAAAAATATAAAGATTAAAATTATTCTATAACCGCCTGAAATGACATATTTTGATAATACCATAAATTCTATAACCGCCTGTAATGACATATTTTGATTAGCATACAGAGTAATATTATAGATAATCCTAAAGAAATTGATGTTACACAAATATCAATGCATCACTCAATAAGTTGGGGATGGTTGGAGTTGGCTCATATTTATTATTAGTGACTGAGTTAGGCACCTTATTATGAGTATAGTGAAATAGATAGATTAAGTGACAACAAGCGGAACAAAATAGAGGCATTACTATATGAGTTTGAATTTGGTAAGGATAGGGTATAAAACCATGTTTTACACCATTCAATAAAAACTTGCAATATTAGTATTTTACTTAAAATTCAATACATCTTACTATACTTAATAACATCTTAATAAACTTTCAATTTGGTTGAATTTATATATGAGTTTTAGAATTGATTGGGGGTGGTTATGTTTATTTTTAAATATGTGATAAGATATAAGATGATGTGACATGTTGAGATGGGAAATGTAATATATGAATTTTACACAATATCCTTACAGAATTTAATCTCTTACTGTATAAACATGGTTGTAGCTCTATATTTTCTCGGATATTGAATTATCGGCCATTTGTGCTCATGAATGTAATCATACCGTTAAATCACATAAATTATCTGTGTTGATTTTTCTTTTCTCTCTTCTTAGAGAACGTTTGGCCAGCGCGTTTGCGTCTAGCGTTTACGTTTTCAGCTCCTTTTTTTTTTTTTTTCACGCGTTTCAAGCTTTTCCCAGCCACTTTTTTACTGTGCAGCACTGTAGCGGCTACTGTTCAATGAACAGTAGCCGCAATAATTGACTTTTCAACCCAAATTTTACTGTTTATGGACCCACAATTTTTACTTTTCAACAACTTTTTCATTAAAAATGGGCCCTATGGTACTATTCACACATTTAAAAATTATTTTGTTACAATATTTTCAATTTTTAATTTTCAGCTGTATTCAAACCGACCATTAATCGATCTTGCATAAAAAAGTTTGGACAATTTGAGTGTCTTTATGTGAAATTGGACTTTGGTCAAAAGTGGTTGATTGAACGTGGACATCTATCAAATGTAGTTAATTGAATATTTAAGAGAGTCTACAGAACAATGGTCTTATATTGACCAATGAAAAGACCCTAACAGAAAGCTACGGAATCATTGCCATCCATATAGCAGGTTTCATGGCGTTTCTCAGGTCCCACTACTGACAAGTAACAAGTACCTT
The DNA here is from genome assembly GCA_023736055.1 of Quercus glauca. NCBI lineage: Eukaryota > Viridiplantae > Streptophyta > Magnoliopsida > Fagales > Fagaceae > Quercus > Quercus glauca. Next base: position 88,595,713 of record CM043319.1, on the reverse strand, counting down.
AAAGTCGTGTTTGACTTTCCAGAGAAGTTTTTAAGCCCAAGTTATCGATTAGCTATCGTCTATTTTGACTTTTCCAGGTCAAGAAGTTGAACCCAGAAGCCATATGATACACTATGATTTTAATATTATCGTTAACAAGAACTCCTCCATTTTAAGTTGAACAAAAATGGGGTTTTCTTTGTTTCTCTCATTTTGTTACATCTGGTTATGTTCAGCATCACAAACTTCCACTGCAGCAACAGTAGTTTCAGACATCTTGAGACCAAACCAGGTGCTTAAAGATGGCCAAACTTTGGTGTCATCTGGGCAACGATTTGAGCTTGGGTTCTTTAGCCCAAGCATTTCAAGTTCAAGTTCAAGCAACAGGTATTTGGGCATTTTATACAGGAATATCCCTCTTACTGTGGTCTGGATCGCCAATAGAAACAACTCAATCCCTGGGCTTTCAGGGTCTCTGTCAATGGGCTCAAATGGGTTCTCACTTTTGGTTAATAATTCAGTTGCTATTTGGTCTGTCAATGCCACCGTGGTACTAAAAAGTCCCATTTTGCAGCTATTGGATAATGGCAATCTAGTTTTTAGAGAGGAAAATAGTGGTGATTCGGAAGGGTATATTTGGCAAAGTTTTGATTACATAACTGACACTTTGTTGCCAGACATGAAGCTCGGTTGGAAGCTTAAAAATGGTCTTCACATGTACATGAGATCATGGTCATCTGCTAATGATCCCTCTGTTGGGGAGTTCAGTTTTAGTTTGGACCCACCTGAGACACCTCAGTTGGTGTTGAGGAAAGGGACACAGAAGAGGAATAGGTGGGGTCCATGGGATGGAGTCAGGTTCAGTGGCAGTCATGCACTGAGGTCCAATCCTGTGTTCATTCCTATGTTCAATTCAAGCATTGAGGAGGTTTATTATACATTCAAAATTGTAGACCAATCATTGTTGTCAAGGTTTGTGGTGACCCAAGATGGTTTGATTCAGTACCTACAATGGAGTACGAATAGCAATGAGTGGACTATAATGGTTACACTTCAGAGGGACAGTTGTGATAGCTATATGGTTTGTGGGCCTTATGGCAATTGCTATGATGGTCCAAAATGTGAGTGTTTGAATGGTTTTAGGCCTAAGTCACCTGTGGATTGGGCACGGGTTGATTGGTCAGGTGGGTGTGTGAGGAAGTGGGAATTGGATTGTGGGAATGGAGATGGCTTTGTCAAGTATGGAGGAATGAAGTTGCCTGATAATTCGCATTTGGCGGCAAGTAGGAATTTGAGCCTTGAGGAATGTAAGTCTGTGTGTTTGGGGAATTGTTCATGTATGGCTTTTACTATGATAGATATCCATGGAAATGGAGGAGACTGTGTGTTGTGGTTTGATGATTTGCTTGATATGAGAGATTATTCAGGAGGTGGGGATGATCTCTATATAAGAATGGCGAAAGAGGAACTCGGTAAGTAATGTTCATTAATGACTTATTGCGATAGCTTCTGCTAGTTGAATAATTTACATACACACACACACACCAGCCTCCAGAGTGCAGGTTTTAGGATAACATAATAATCATAATTTTTATGGCAGAACATTGACTTCATGGCTAGTAGAAATTTATTCTTCAGAAGATATGTTAATTTAGCTTATTGCATAAGTTTAGTTATCTTGCTGTAATTTGACATCTGAAAGTTCATTGTAAAGCAGCTTTTTCGTTTTCATGAAGTAAACTAAATAGTGGCATAGGGAACCATAAGTCCCTTGGACTAGATGGATGAGGGACCTTTGCTGGCATAGCCAGACCTTATAATCTGTGCCTCCTTAATATTTAATTTGCCTGAATTTTCTAGTCTGCTGTGTTAGCTTTTGAGCACTGATGACCCAAGGGGATTAAAACTTAAAGCAACTTCTATGCTACTCACAATGGGGTTATCATTTTTAGAAAAAATGATTCACTCTGTCAACTTCTTTGGTGTCCAGAGGCAATTGCAGATGCTAAGAGGGATAGACAAGTGAAGGTGATTGTCACTAGCATCATATGTTCAGTTACTGGGATGCTTCTAGTTGGCATCATTGGCTGGTATACTTGTCGAATGAGAAGGGCAAGGAGATTGAGAAGAGGTAAAACAGCTCATAAAGTGCCTTAGTATTGTTATTCTTATAAAATTGTTTGATGAAATAGCTCAAATCTTTTGGACCTTAATTAATCTTTAAGATGTTAATATATTGATTGAAGCTCTTATTTGCTTAATTTTGCCCCTATCTTAACACATTACAGTTTACATTAGCATAATAGGAATCTTTGGTTGACAGGGGCATCTAAGTGGGATATGCCATCTCATTAATAATAAAAATTTCAGTAGCTTTCATAATTTCTTTTGGGTGTAACAAAATTGCAGTATGTCACTTTGACTATAGAATGATTTTTCTAAGGGGAATAATTTCTAAAAGAATGGATATTTTTCAATAAGGTGGAGTTATTGATTTCTCTGTGTTCATAATTAGGTTTCCTTAACTGTTAAACAACTAAGCATGGTTGTTCTTTTTCATATATGCATAAGTGACAAATTAGTGGGACAAGGCTTGAAAAATACCAGTATGTGTATAGTGATAAGTGCCTGTTTTGGCTTGTGTCTTGCCCCAATTTGGAGCTTAGCTTAATAATTTCTTCTTAATAACCTGATTTGTCATTGTCTGCTTCCCCTGTATATAACTTTATATTTGATGTTTCACTGCTCTCTACTGAAGGGAATGCAAAACATCAATATATATATAAAAGTAGAAACCTCACGCGGTAGAGCACGAAGTTTTGCCAAGTGGCACTCTCTTTGAAAAGATAATTGATTTTCTTTTTCTTTTTAAATAAAATATATCATTCTTAATTTATTACACTTATTAGATGCCACATAAGTTATTTACTAAACTCAATAGATTTTAATAAGTAATAAATAAGACAAATGGATAAGATAGAGGGATGTTAATCATTAAAAACTCTTTGTTTGCCTTATTCCTCAATCCAAAGGTTTTCTTATGCTTATGCCTACTCCTCTTCCCTTATAACTAAATGCTTACTCTTCCTAAACCACCACATGCCTTCTCCTATGCCTATGCTGCTAAATTACCGATTCTATGTTCTATGATTTGTACAAATTGAAATAGCATTCAGATTATTTAAGAACACATGAAATCATATAAAAATCACCAAATTAGAGTTTAAAATTATAATTAAATTTTTAAAAGAAATCTAGGCACATTTGCACAAAAATTCCATGTAACTAAGTCACACTTAGGAATATTGGACCATTTTCCCTTTGTATAAATAGAAGGATTCTAATGGGATGAGGGGACTAACAATTTTCTCTCCAAAACATTTATTGTAGGAACACAAAAGTTTTCCATTATAGACTTTTCACAATTAAAGAACATGACTTACCAACTAATCAAACTAGAGTTTTTAGTACCTACAACAATTTCACAACATCAAGAACAAACCCCAGTGTATACAATGTCAAATTCCATAGTCTCCTGTTACATCAAATGAGTGTTTAATTTTTCTCGCAAAGTATTGAATAGTAAAGCTTTTGGGCCATAGTTTCAATTACAAATCTCAATCATGTTAGACTTGGATGACACCTATCAACAACGTATCATTATGAGATGCAGAGAAAATTTGGAGAGTACACAATGTTTAGTGTGGATGGGAAGAAATTTTATCCTATTCCAATTGGTTAGGTTAGTAAGTGACCTATTCTAATTTAATGATCCTGGAATTTTGTATACAAATAATAATCAAGGAAACTTCCACCTAAAATAAGTCGGACTTTTGACAAGAGAGAAAATTAATGTCTAGACAAATCAAGCTAAGGCCGGCCAACATGGACCATATTCTTAATTTCTTATCTCTATTTGTTCCATGTACAAGACTTATAGTCAATACTTGGCGTATAAAAGTTGAACATATCTAAAGTCCATCATCTAAAAGCTTGAGAAAAAATTCATTTAAACCAACACAATATATAAATTATAAAGGAATCAAAGAAAAATTGTCAAAAATAGTGAAAATTTAATCTATGATTAAATTCTTATAAGGATGAACACAATAGCAATATCCATTTAAAAAAAATAAAGATAAAAAAATCTATACTTATTTTGTATGAATGATAAAGTCCTATCACAAAGTTTTTTAAGACTCATGTTGGTTAGTGATTAGAAATTATAAAGGAATAATCATTAATATATATATATATATAAGCAGAGATCTCATGTGGGTCTGTGTGAGGTCTTGCCAAGTGATGCTCTAATTTTGCATTTAGAATTTTTTTACCTCTTTCATTAAGATTTTTTTTATTGTTATCCAAAAGTTTACATTAACTTATTTTACTGTTATCTCATTAATCTCTCATTAATTGCCTAACTTTACATCACACATTTCTCTCTTTTTCATGTCTTTTAGCATATCCACCATTTTGATATTTTAAAAAAAGCAAAAAATAATAATTAAGGACTAATAGTAATAACTAACCAGATAAGGCCTTGGAGAGAGATAGAGAGACATAAAAATGTTATGGATTGTTAAATAAAATGCATTGTTTCACTATAAAATCAAAACGCATTGTTTCATTATAAAAGACCTGAGACTGACAAAACATTTGAAAGAGAGAGAAAGAGAAATCTAAGGGGACGTTGCCTCTGTCATATTGGCCTCCCACTACCATCAAGACGCCGAAACCTCTACGAGTATTTTTTTTATTTTTAATTAGGAGATTAAATATGATTTAGGTTTGGGTAATTTGGTTGAATAGTTTTTGTTTTGGATATATAAGTAAAGAGAATATTTGGAATGCAATGTAAAACCATATTCTACCATGGTTTTAAATCATTTATAAGACACGTACATATACACTTGCCCACACCATGTTTTAATGTTTCACTATCAATGAGTGGAAGACAGTGAAAGAGTTGGACATACTTTTATTTCATAGTATTAAATATGTGAACACAACACAAATTATTTGATTTTCACAGTCCTATTACTCTTTTGCATTTTTTTTTTGTTTCACGATTTAAAAAAAAAAAGTTAATCTTACCTTTTTTTTTTTAGGGTGAAAAATTAATCTTACTTTGAGAAGGCTATAAATATGCAGTGAAACAACAGTTATAAATTGCACACACATAACCATTATTATTATTTAGTTCAAGGAATGAGTAAAAAAAAATTTTGGAAGAATATTGTAGAATAAAAATTGTTACAAAATGTCTCTCTCTCAAAGACCTCATGCAAGAGGGCATGAGATCCTGCCAAATGGCACTCTAATTTTGCATTTAGCCTTTTTTTTTACCTCTTTCAATAAGTTTTTTTTTTCCAAAAGTTCACATTATCTTATTTTACTGTTATCTTATTAATATCTCATTAATTGTCTAAGCTTACATCACACCTTTCACTATTCTTCATGTCTTTTAGCATACCCACTATTTTAGTTTTTTTTTTTTTTTTATAAAGTAAGGGCTAATAGTAATAAGTAATTAAATAAGACTCTAAAGAGAGATAGAGAGACACAAAAATGTTGTGAATTGTTAAATAAAAGATACTATTTCACTATACATTACCAAAATAAATGACCTGAGACTAACAAAATATTTGAAAGAGAGAGAAAGAGGAATCTGATGGGTCACCACCTCCGTTATACTGATCTCCCACCACCATCAAGACATTGAAACCCCTACGGATAATCTTTTTTTCTTTTTAAATTAAGAGCTTAAATATGATTTAGGTTAGTTAATTTGGTTAGTTAGTTTTTGTTTTGGGTATATAAGTAGAGAGAATATTTTGTGCACAATGTAAAGTCATATTCTACCATGGTTTAATTTAAAATCATCTATAAAACATATGCATACACACTTGCCCACACCATGTCTTAATGTCGCACTATCGATAAGTGAAAGATAGTCAGAGAGTTAAGTATACTTTTATTTCATAGTATGAAATATGTAAATACAACACAAATTAGTTTATTTCATGGTCCCATTACTCTTTTGCAATTATTTTTGGTTTCATAATTTAAAAAAATAATAATCTTACTTAAGAAGGCTACAAATATGCAGTGAAACCACTAAACCAAATTTTAATATCTCAAAATATATATGTTTCGTTACTCTAATTTAGTTTACTTTTTCTTTATAATTAATGTACAACATTATTTAAAACTATTTTACACAAAATATCATAAATTATCCGTGCATTGCACGGGCAACTTACTAGTTTTATTTAAAGGACTATGCTTGCTTGCTCCACTGATGCTTGTTTTGTGAAAAACTAGTTGTAAAAATTGCTGTCTTCTGCTGTAAATCTCAGGGCTAGAACAATTTACTGAAATTCTAGGGAGCTGTATGAATAATTGAATTGGCATATATTTTTAAGTTTACTTAAGTATTTATCAATTTTGACTGATTGAGTTGCAGTATATAAATTCATATACAAATTCTTTCCAAATACTGCCATGGTATTTATAGCGGCAGTGCTTGTGTTTGCCAAAATAAGTACAATCAATTTATCCTTTTATTATGCTGTTCAATTTGTATGTTACAGCAGAAAGCATAAACAATTTCTATAGAGATTCCACAGAAGAAACTACTCAGGAGGAAGACCTTGAGCTACCTCTTTTTGATCTGGAGACTGTTTCTGCTGCTACCGACAAGTTCTCCTTTAAAAATAAGATTGGACAGGGTGGCTTTGGTCCTGTCTACAAGGTAATTTGCCATGAGAGAAGACACCTTAAGCACAAAATATCAAATTGGGGAACATAAGGCTGTATGTTTCCTTGTATATGATAGGATTACTAATTTTATGCCTTTCTCAAAGGGTGTATTGCCAACTGGACAAGAAATTGCAGTGAAGAGGCTTTCTCAGAATTCTGGACAAGGCATCAATGAGTTTAAGAATGAAGTTATAGTGATTGCGAAACTTCAACACCGTAATCTTGTTAAGCTCTTGGGATGCTGCATTCGAAGAGAAGAAAGAATCCTAATCTATGAGTATCTTCCAAACAAAAGCTTGGACAACTTTCTCTTTGGTTTGAGCCTTTAACGCTTGATTAGCACTTGATTTGTTTCATCATTCTTAATTGTGTGCTTGCTTCATTTGCATAGTGCTAAAAGATAAAGATAATTTTTTGATAAAGAAAAAGAGAATTAACATTGTTGATTATATGATTTTCTAGATGAGACTAGAAAGAAGTTGACTTGGAAGATGCGCTTCGACATCGTTATGGGAATAGCACGAGGACTGCTATATCTTCATCAAGACTCTAGGTTAAGAATCATCCATAGGGATCTTAAAGCAAGCAACATCTTACTAGACAATGAGATGAACCCCAAAATCTCAGACTTCGGCATAGCAAGAATTTTTGGAGCAGAACAGACAGAACAAATGACCAAGAGAGTAATGGGAACATAGTGAGTTTTCTAAGAATGTTCTGAAAATGCATTTCCCTGTTTACAAATGCTGAAATTCTTGTTTTGGCATGCAGTGGCTATATGTCTCCAGAATATGCAATGAGCGGGCACTTTTCAGTGAAATCAGATGTCTTTAGCTTTGGTGTGTTATTATTGGAGATAATAAGCGGAAAGAAAAACTGGGGATTTTATCACCCCGACCATGATCTCAACCTACTAGGACATGTAAGAATAAGAACTAATTAAGCTTGAATTTTAATGGTGTGAACTTCAGTCTTCAATTCTGACAAATTTCGAAACATGGTTGAAACTGTTTCAGGCATGGAAGTTATGGAATGAAGGAAAACCATTGGAACTCATGGATGCACTTATTGATGAATCATATTCTGAGAATGAAGTGATAAGATGTATCCAAGTGGGTCTTTTGTGCGTGCAACAACGCGTGGAAGACAGACCAACTATGTCATCTGTGTTATTGATGTTGTCAACTGAGAATGCAATGGTGCCCCATCCCAAGGAACCTGGTTTTGTCACTGAAGCTTCTTCTATGGGAATGGATACATCATCATCTAGTGGAAAAAATCCTTATACTGCTAATGAGGTTTCTGTCACTATTTTAGATGCAAGATAGAAGAGGTGTTTTGGTTACAAATGTTTATAGATTTGTTTATAGATTTGCATGATAGAAGAATTGTTTTGGTTACAAATCCTCACAAATGTTTTGCAGATTTTATGTTGTACAGTTCTCCAGAGAGTAGCAAAACTAAATACATCATAATTTTTAAGATTGGTTTATGACATGACAATCAACATTTAGAGCACTCACAGGTAGGGAAGTTGTGTGTCACATCTCATAAAGTTTTGAATTTTGGGTCCTTGTTGAGTGTGATCATTATATATGGGTCATTAGAATGAAAAATGATTAGATGCTCTCATTGAATTGCTGACTTGATATCCCACCTTAGGATCCTCTACTTTTTCTTCCACATTTTTTGTATCTTTCTTTTGACTTTCAATGTTTTCTTCATTCATCCCCACAAGCGAAGAACTTTTTATTATATCTTCTTGTGTCTCTACTATACAAATGAATCATGATATATTGAGAAACTTTTTCCCCGACAATATTGTATTTAATTTTCCTTTTTTAAGTATTAGGGCCCAATCAAAAGTCCCCTCTCAAATCCAACTAAAATTAACCCGGTCAAGAAATTTTTTTGGTTAAAATACGAGCCCAATTCAACTCATCCAATACACCACAAAAGCCCAACTAAGATTTAACTTCAATTGATACTCAAACCCTTCAGATCATTAAAGCCCAGTCCACCCTACATAAAAACTCCCAATATATTCAACAGTGAAGGCCTTCTTTACCTAAACACTACACCATCAAACCCAAAAAATCAAATAATGATTTGTGGATCATATAAACTACCACTTATTGAAAAAGAAAAAAACACACACAAGTTCACATGAGTCATTTGGGTAAATATTGCTTTTTTTTTTTAAAACTAATTTGTGTTATAGGTACTGTTAGAAACTATTTAGGAAAGTGAGGAGAGAGATTGAATTTCGGCAACACTGTTGTCGAAATTCAAGAAAAAGTAGGAGAGAGAATCAGAAAAGTGGGGGAGAGAGAAAAACATGAACTACGGCAATGGTATTGCCGTAATTCCTCTGCCCAATCTGCCCGGGCTTGTGCGTGTGAGGAGTGCAATGTGTGGGTGCCCCCAAAAAAAAATCTCACAATTTCGGCAATACCATTGCCAGAATTGTGGGAATTTTTTTTTTTTTTTTTTTTAATTTGTGGCAATGGTATTTCGGCAATACCATTGCCACAATTGTGGGGGAAAATTTTTTCTTTTTTTTTTAATTTGTGGCAATGGTATTTCGGCAATACCATTGCCGAAATTGTGGGAAATTTTTTTTTTTTTTTAATTTGTGGCAATGGTATTGCCGAATTCCTAGTAAGAAACATGGGTTTGGGATTTCCAACAAATCTTTTGATTTCGGGTAAACAATCATCAAAAATCTTTTTAGCAGGAACAGAAGAAACAGAAGAAGCAGTATCAGAATTTGTATCATCAGAAACAATTTCATGTTTTGAAATAGTTCGAGCAACAGGAGTACTTGAAGAAGTACCTTCATTTTTTAAATCAGCAAGCATTTTTTCAACAAAAACAGGTTTTTGAATAGAAGCAGGTTTTTCAGCAATTCTTTCTTCAATATAGTCAAGTTGTTGACCAATAACATGCAAAGATTCATTAGCAACATTATTTTGTTTAACAGGAGTTTGACCATCAGTAATTTTGAAAGGAGCAGCTTTAACATCAATTTTGTCAGTAGTCACCAAAATAGTTTCAACAGGTGGATGACTAGATCTGACAATGGTTTTGTTACTTTTAACAAGATTAAATTTCTTTATCTCATTCAAATGATTTTTTGAAATTTCATCTTTTGAAACATAATAATTTTCAAGGAAATCAAAGAACAAAATATGTCTTTTCAATTGATTCATTTTTTCTAACCATTTTCGTTTAACACGATTTTTCTCAGGCTGATCAAAATTATTTTGGTAATATTTTCTTTTAGGTCTGTTCTTAGAAAGCATGAATTCATCAAACAAAGGAGCTAAGTCAACTTTAAAATCTTCATTCAAAACAGTCAACATTCTCAATTGATTTTGGTAAACAGTTTTCTTAGCAAGAGAAGAATCAGGAAGACAAACAAATTTAGTGTCATCTTTATCTTCATTGACATTTTTAGAGAACAAGCAAGAATAATTTGTAGAAAACATTTGTTCAACAGTGTGGTCTTCTCTATTCACAATATCAGGAGGACAACCAGTCCTGGAGCTGACAGAGGAGTTGGATCTCCACAACTTATCCATATTATCCTAATTTTAACACTCAATTATCATGTTTTTCTCACAACCGTTGCATTTCGTAACACATACCCTAAGCAACCCTACATTTACTTGTATCCTTTTCTTGTTGAACATGATGGTATTACTACTGATCCTTTTGGTCAAAAAGTGAAGTTCAAATTTGTTTCAAAAAATGAGATTGATATTGATGATGCTTCCAACCTGATCCATGCAAAAATCAAACATCTTAGCTTTCTTCAGCAAGAAGTCAGATATAAGAAAATTGCTGAACAGCTTTCTAATAAACTGTTGCTTTCAAAGATTGACAATTTTCAAAAAATGTTAATTGATGATGTTTGCTCTGATGTTCCTAATGCTTTTTGGCATAGGAAGAAACATATTGTTGACTTGCCTTATGTTAAAGATTTTGATGAGAAAAACATTCCTACTAAAGCTCGTCCTATTCAGATGAATGCTGAAACTGTTGAATTTTGCAAAAAAGAAATCCATGATTTGCTTGAGAAAAAACTGATTAGGAATAGTAAGTCCCCTTGGTCTTGCTCTGCTTTCTATGTTCAAAAGAATGCTGAAATTGAGAGAGGAACCCCTCGCCTGGTTATCAACTATAAACCTTTGAATAAGGTTTTAGAATGGATTAGGTACCCCATTCCCAATAAGAATGACCTGGTCCATAGATTGAGTGAGGCTGTAGTGTTTTCTAAGTTTGATATGAAATCTGGGTTCTGGCAAATCCAGATTAATGAGAAGGATAGGTACAAAACTGCTTTTACCACTCCTTTTGGTCATTACGAGTGGAATGTGATGTCTTTTGGTCTTAAAAATGCTCCTAGTGAATTCCAAAACATCATGAATGATATTTTCAACTACTTCAGTCACTTCACCATTGTTTATATTGATGATGTTCTTGTCTACTCCAGCTCTATTGATGAACACTGGAAACATTTGTATTCGTTTCTAGAAACTATCAAAAGAAATGGTCTTGTTGTCTCTGCTAAGAAAATTAAACTGTTTCAAACAAAAGTTCGTTTCCTTGGCTATGACATCTCTGAGGGACAAATTCGTCCTATTGATAGAGCTATTCAATTTGCTGATAAATTTCCTGATGTTATCACTGATAAAACCCAGCTCCAAAGATTTCTGGGGTCATTGAATTATGTTGCTGACTTCTACAAAGATATGAGAAAACAATGTAAACCTCTTTTTGATCGGTTAAAGAGTAATCCTCCATTCTGGTCTGATGTTCATACATCCCTTGTTAAACAAATCAAATCTCATGTTAAGACATTGCCCTGTCTTGGTATTCCCACTGTTGATGCTTTCAAAATTGTTGAAACCGATGCCTCTGACATTGGTTATGGTGGTATTCTAAAACAAAGAGTTTCCCCTGAGTCATCTGAACAAATTGTCCGTTTCTATTCTGGGATTTGGAATAATGCACAGCTAAACTATAGTACTATTAAAAAGGAGATTTTATCTATAGTATTATGCATTTCAAAATTTCAAAGTGATTTGTTAAACCAAAAGTTTTTATTACGTATTGATTGCAAAAGTGCTAAATATGTTATTGAAAAAGATGTTGAAAATATTGCTTCAAAACATATTTTTGCCAGATGGCAAGCTATTTTAAGTGTTTTTGATTTTGATATTGAATATATTAAAGGATCTCAAAACTCCATCCCTGATTTCCTTACCCGTGAATTTTTGCAGTGTCCCAATGGCAAGTAGAAGGTCGAAAGACAAGACACCTGCCACTGATAACCCAATTGTTAAACCTGTTTCCTCTATGAACCCAGTTAGTAAACCTGTTTCCTCTATGGACATTGTTAACCGTTTTACCCCACTAGGTACTATTCCCAAGCCCAACTATTCTTCTGTTCTTGCCTCATCATATGATCCTTATGCAATAACCCCTGTTAACCGACCAATCAAAACTGTTCATCCCAAAAACCCTAGTGTTCCCCAATATGCCAAAAAACAATATTTCCAAAGCCTGTTTTATATTGAACCCAACAGAGCCTCCATTTCTGATCCCCTCACACTTGCTAGAAGCTATTTTCCTCCATTATTTCATTGGGTTCCTGAGCATAGAGAAAAGAAGTTACAGTACTATTCTGGTCTCTTGAGTCATGAAAACTCTATTATTATTAAAACCATTAATGACAGAGTTGATACCTCCAAAATCATCTACCATGGTGTTTACATTGTTAATGTTATTACTGAAGAACAGTGGGGTCCTTCTCCTAGTTTTACCAAAACAATGCCCGGATCCCCCATCCCCTATTCTTACTACGATTACATTACTGCTTGGACAAGATTTATGCTTTACCAAAATGAAGACATGTCTCATTCTTGGTTTGTTAACTTTGATAGCAATTTCCATGGCTCCCTGCCTCTTTGGTTCAACCGTTGGTGGACTCAATTTGGCCCCATTAATGATATACTTCCTGAACCATTGCTTGAGGCTTTTGAATGTTTCAAGAAGTTCTATAAAGTTGATGCTCATGGTGCCAAGTTCCCTCCTTTACTCCATTTTGTTAAACGATATAAAATATCCTGGATTTTAAAATGGCAGTATGAAAAAGAAGGTGATGTGCTCCAAAGAAATTGGTATGTGAAATGGTGGGGTAAATTCCGTCATACCCCGAGGATTATTGCTAGTGTTTCCAAAGAATCTTCTTCTGTTGCTGCTCTCCCCATTGCTAATTGTTCACTTAGTCGATCCCCTATCACTACTGATGCATCTGCTTCCTCTTCCAAATCTGCTAAGCCATCTGTTAAACCAAAAAATGTGAGTTCTCCTTTGGATGATATCCGAAAGGACCCAGAAGCACTGAATGCTCTTATTGAAATGTTAAAAAAGGAAAAGGCTGATTTAGATGATGAGCGATCTTCTGAAGCCTCTGTTGCAAAAGATCCTTACTACCCCTACAATGAGGAGTGGTTTGGTCATGATGAAGATGAAGCTGATGATTTAGCAAAAGATTGATTAATTCGCCCTATTTGCCAGGCCAGCACAAACGGCCAAGATGCTATTGTTATTTCCTATGCTAAAAATACTGATGATTGATTGATTCACCCTATTTGCCAGGCCAGCACAAACGGCCAAGATGTTACTGTCCTATTCGCCCTATTTGCCAGGCCAGCACAAAAGGCCAAGATGCTACTGTTATCTACCATGCTAAAGTACTCATGCTGCTGAAAGAGAGATTCCTTATGTTTCCAAGACTGCTTTCAAGTATTCCAAGACCACTTTTACTGTGCTTTGGTCAAAGAATATTTTGAACACTATTTGCTTTTACTGTTCATGTGTTACTGTTTATCCAGATCTTTGCCTATTTAAAGGGGGTTGTCCCTTATGTTAAAATCAGAACTTTCTTGAGAGAAATAGAACTTTCAATAGGTTCCAAGAACTTTCTTTGTTAGAACTTCCTCTAGAGAGAGTTTACCTTCTTTGAGAGAGTTCTCCTATTATCTTGTTGACTATAACCCTTGTTGAATATTACCTTGTTCCTACAAACCTTGTAACTAGGACTAGTTCAAGCTTTGTAACTGTTAACCTCAACTGTTGAGATCGTGTATCTTGTATTGACTACTACTACTGTAAGTGTTTAACTACTTTCAATAAAGAAGTATTTTCAGTTAATGTTCATTATCTTACTTGTTGCTACCGCCACCTTGGACGGATTACCGCCATACTGGACGGTTCTAAATTGCTTTCATTAATTGCTTCTATTTACTTTGAATTATTTTGATATATACTGCTTGGCTGGTTCTACCGCCTTATTATTGTTCTTACATTACTTGCTTACATTTACTTTCACTATATTATTACTGTGCTTCCGTCTCTCCCTCTTCATCCGTGCGTCCCCTTCCCCCTTTATGGTATCAGAGCCACTCTTTTCTGGCCGGTGATAGTGTGTGTTGTGTTCTTTGCTCCTTGTCTGTATCTGTCCGAACCTTTGGTGCTTAGTTGTCGTGTCCCCTTCTTGCCGTCGTTGGCGCCACCCTAGGTGTAAAGTGAATTCCCAGAACCTGACTGTAAGGCCCGTTTGAGCCAGGAGGGCGTGTAGGGCATGTGTGTGGTATAGGGTTGCTTAGGGTATGTGTTACGAAATGCAACGGTTGTGAGAAAAACATGATAATTGAGTGTTAAACTTAGGATAATATGGATAAGTTGTGGAGATCCAACTCCTCTGTCAGCTCCAGGACTGGTTGTCCTCCTGATATTGTGAATGAAGAAGATCACACTGTTGAAGATAATGAGATCCCTGATTTCCGAAAATGGAACATTCCCAAGGTTGATACTAAAACTGTTTACAAAACTAGTTGGGCTGAATCCACTTTCCATCCTGTTTACAAAGTTAGAACTGTTAAACAAATATTTTCTATTTCAAAAATGCATGAAAAATGTTGCTTGTTTTCCAGAAAAAATATTAATGATTTCATTGCTAAAAAACTCAGTTATTTGCATATTGGTATGGTTCAAGTTGCTGTTAAACCACTCACCCGAAAGGGTATTAATGCTTCTATTCTCATGTGTTTACGAGATGCTAGATTTAAGGTCTTTAAAGATAGCATTCTTGGTATGATCACTGCTTCTTTGTATGATGGTCCTGTTTACTTTAACTGTTATCCTGATATTACTCTTGCTTTGGATGATCCTAATATTGTTAAAGCCTTGACTTTGAATATTGCTTCTTCTGGTTATGTTATGGATGAAGGTAGTAAACCTTTTGCTTTGATTTATCGCATTTATTACAGACTCTTGGGTACTCAGTTAAATCCTGGTTGTTTGAATCATAGAGAACCCTCTGGTAAAACAATGTTAATCACATGTTCAACTCCTGATGCTAAAGTTCAAGTTCCAAAAATGATTCAATGGCAAGATATTAACCTTCCTACTGAATGGGTGTTGAATCAAGAATCCCCTGTTCCCAAACCTGTTTTTGATGAGCTAGATCTCACAAATATTCAACAATATCTTGATGGTACTGTTAAAATATGTTTTCAAAATAATCAACCCTTGAGGATCAACGAAGGAAGACATTCCTTTGCTGGATCTGAAAGTATTTCAAAAAGAGATCATGATGTCAATGAGTTTTTGCAAAAGAATTTTGAAAAACCCACTGATTTAAAGTTGAAAGGTGTTTCTAATGATAAATCCCAAATCAGCTCCTCTGTTTACTATTCTACTAAGCCTGAATCTTCCTCTCCGTATAGCAAACCTGCTACCGAAGAAGAAGATGATGCTAATTCTGTTTGTCCATCTGACTCTGATTTCCCTCCTATTGAAAATCCTGTTGTTAACCATTTAAGAGTTTTAAATGTTTTGAATGAAAATTTCACTGTTGACTTGGCTCCATTGTTTGATGAATTTATGCTTCCTAGAAATAGGACAAAAAGAAAAATTTACCAAAACGATTTTGCTCAGTCTGAGAAAAACCGTGTTAAAAGAAAATGGTTGGAAAAAATGAACCAGTTGAAAAGACATATTTTGTTCTTTGATTTTCTTGAAAACTATTATGTTTCAAAAGATGAAGTTTTCAAAAATTATTTGAATGTGATAAAGAAATCAAATTTTGTTAAAAATGACAAAACCATTGTCAGATCTAGTCATCCACCTCTTGAAACTATTTTGGTGACTACTGACAAAATTGATGTTAAAGCTACTCCTTTCAAAATTGCTGATGATCAAACCCCTGTTGTTAGTCTTATTGAACAAAACAATTTTACTAATGAAGTTTTGCATGTTATTGGTCAACAGCTTGACCGTATTGAAGACAAAATTGCTGAAAAACCTGTTTCTGTTGAAAAATCTGTTTCTGCTCAAAAACCTGTTTCTATCAAGACTGAGGAACCTTTGATTAATTTGCCCAGTCATGATAACAAATTCAAGTTTAAAACTTCTCAGTCTAAACTTCTTGAAACTGTTGACAAAATGCTTGCTAACTTGAAAGTTAAAAATGAGGGTACTTCTTCAAGTACTCCTGTTGCTCGAACTATTTCAAAAAATGAAATTGTTTCTGATGATACAAATTCTGATACTGCTTCTTCTGTTTCTTCTGTTCCTGCCAAAAAGATTTTTGATGACTGTTTACCTGAAATTAAAAGATTTGTTGGAAATTCCAAACCCATGTTTCTTACTAAGAATTGGTATTCAAAACCTACTCCTCCTGATATGCAGTTTGAAGAAAGAGCTTTTCAAACTCAGTTTTCTGTTTCTGCTGATAAGATTTATGAATGGAATATTGATGGTTTTTCTGAACAAGAAATTATTAACAAAATGGGACATATGTCCATGGTTGCCACTGCTTACCAAAATAATCATGATTTTGAACAATCTGAAATTGTTGACTTGCTCACTACTGGCTTTTCTGGTACTCTTCGTGGATGGTGGGATTCATATCTCACAGAAGATTCCAGAGATTCTATTAAACATGCTGTTAAAAAGAATGATGAAGGCTTGCCTATTTTTGATGATCGTATTGGTCGAGGTGTTCCTGATGGTGTTAATACCTTGATTTATACTATTATCAAACATTTTGTTGGTACTCCATCTAATGTTTCATCTCGAATTTCTGATTTGTTGAATAATTTGAGATGCCCTACTATGTCTGATTATAGATGGTACCAAGATGTTTTCCTTTCCAGAGTGATGCAGCGAAAGGACTGTTTCAAGCCTTATTGGAAAGAAAAGTTTATTGACGGTCTGCCTCCTATCTTTGCTCATAAGGTAAAACAAGAATTAATTGGTAAAAATGATTCTATTGACTATGATAATTTAACTTATGGTGATATTTTAAGCACTATTAAAAAACTTGGAATTAATATGTGCAATGATGAAAAACTGTTAAAACACCAATTAAAAAATAAAAGAAAAGCTAAATATGAAATGGGTAATTTTTGTGAACAATATGGTTTGCCCTCTATTGCTCCTTCTAAGCAAAAGAATAAAAAACATGATAAAAGCCACAAAAATTATGACCATAAAAAACATAAAACCAATTTTAATGATTTCTATGCTAAAAAGAAAAATGTTGCTAAAAAACATGTTAACCAGCGATCAGGTAAAGGTAAATGTTTCAATTGTGGAAAACCTGGTCATTTCAGTAAAGATTGTAAACAAAAACCTGGTAAGTTGAAGAACAAGTTTAACATGTTGAAAATTGATGATAATGACCAAGAAGAATTATTCAGAATCCTTGAATCAAACAATTCGTCTGATTCTTTGGAAGATGATTTTTCTTCTTCTGATTCCTGTTATCATTCTGCTGATGATTCTTCTGATTCCCCTAATATTAAACTTGGTTGTAGAGATTCCTGTTGCAATGTTGTTAAATCTGTTAATGTTCTCACTAAAGGTGAAGAAAATGAAAACTTGTTGATTAAATTGATTGGTCAAATTGAGAACCCTGAATTGCAAAAAGAATATTTGGATAAATTTAAGAAAAATTTGTTAAAAGATGAAACTGGTAAAAAACTGAAATCAACAATAAGTTTTGAAGAAACTTTGCAAAGATTTAATAAGAAGAAATCCAAAGATTTAACTGTTAATGATCTTCAATGTGAAATTAATACTGTTAAACAAGAATTGTTAATGTTGAAAATTGATCAAAATAAGTCTGATAATGAACAAGATGAGCACAAGGATGGAGATGAATCCAGTCAACAGGCTCTTCTTTCTGATGAAGGTATTGCTAATGCTCAAACTAGTCTCATTAGCATTAACCAAATGCTTCCTCCTAAATGGTTCACAAAAGTGAAGATTTTTGTTTCCCATGATTATTATTTCACTGTTATTGCTATGATTGATTCTGGTGCGGATAAGAATTGTATTCAAGAAGGATTGATTCCTTCGAAATATTTTGAAAAATCAACTGAAAAATTGGTTTCTGCTACTGGTTCTCAAATGAAAATCAAATATGAATTGAATAATGCTCATATTTGCCATGATGATATCTGTTTCAAGATTCCTTCTGTTCTTGTTAAAAATATGACTGATAAAGTGATTCTTGGCTTGCCATTTATAAATGCTTTGTATCCATTCCTTGTTGACAATGATGGGATTACTACTGATCCTTTTGGACAGAAAGTAAAATTTAAATTTGTTTCAAATCTTGAAATTAATGATGCCTTTAACCTGTCTCATGATTCTCCTGCTACATGCTTCACAGACAAATTTGAAGGTAACTCTAGCAGTGCCAAATTATCTACTATTACCAATGCCTCTAACATTCCTAATGATTCTTTGCAGGAATCGAGCACTGGTGCGAGGATAAATACCACTACTAAGTGGGATAATATTAGTATTTATACCACTAATAAGTGGATTATTATGGCTCCCTCGAATGAGAGGAAAAACAAAGGAAAAGCTCCTGCACAGGACTTTTTCCAATATGAAATGCATGAAGGTGCATCTTCTAGGATAAAACCTAGTGGATCAACATCCCTTCAAGGGTATGAACCGGCAACGGTGTCATATTCCAGTGATGATATGATAAATGAAATGCATGAAGGCGCATCTTCTAGAGTAAAATCTAGTGGATCAACATCCCTTCAAGGGTATGTATCGGCAACGGTGGCATATTCCAGTGGTGATATAATAATTGCTTTGCAAGAAGTTTTGTCAAACAATTTGCAATTCCACAATGGAATTTATTCTGAACTTCCAAATTCTATCAAATTTATTCTTGATAACCTTCAAGCTGCTTTTATTAAAAACCACCATGATCTTTTCAAAAGCACCCTCAGAGCCCTTGAAATCCATCTTGTTAACCTTACTGCTCAAAATGAGGCTTATCTAAGCCACTATGTTAACCCTGCTAGCCACTATGATAACCCTGCTCAAAATGAGGCTTATCTAAGCCACTATGTTAACCCTGTGTCAGAAAATCCCCTTGCTTTAGACACTGACCTTGCTTCAAATCTTGCTGCAGAAATTGAGGCTTTTAGAAGCCAACCTGTTAACCACCCAAACACTTCCCACACTAGTCAACTCTTTGGCAAAGAGGATATCCATTCAAAGGATAAAATGACTATAATGGGCACTGATTATTCTAGATTGAGCCTTAAGTCCCAATCTATGTTAAGAAGTGCTTTTGCCAACTTGCCATCAGATATACAATCACGTATACTGAGAAGCGAGGCTATGTTTAGGTCTTTTGGCCTATGGTTCGAATACTTCAAAACACTTGTTACAACTGCTGTGCCTGATCCTGCTAATTCAGATGATAATGGTGATATTCTTGAACAAACTGATTGGAAAAAACACTTTGGAGTCAGTCTCAGAGTGTATGAAAAGAGACACCCATTTCCTGGTCTCTTAATTAATTATGATAATTCATTTGTTGCTGATGATCCAGAATGTGATAATGATCGGGATTCCAACTGGCTTTCCCAAATGTTTGAGTTTGGCTTTATCAGACTCATAAAATTAACCAGTCTTGACCAAGCCAGCCAACTTCCACAAATCATTCAGACTGCTATTAACAATTTTGAAAGTCCCTTTGTTTCCATCAGACGTTGGAGCACCTTGCCAATGTGGGAAAGAGATAACTGGATGAATGTCCAGCCATCAAAACATCTTGTTCTCATTAATGGGCACTCTCACCAAGGACAATGGTATGAAGGAGATTCTCACTTATCCTTCCAAGATCCCCATGCCCTTGCAGAATGCTGGAGGAATTATTTCAATAATCAAATTCTTGAAGTTATGCAAAGCCTATGGAAACATTATCATTTCATAGGAGGCACAGATAGAATTTTTGTCTTTGGTCCCAGACCTTATGCTCCTACCATCACTCATATGCACATAGCAGATCACTGTAATCCGAGGAGTTTTATTGTTCCAGAAAAAACTCCAGAGTTTGAGCCTCTGCTATATTGCGGATTCTGCAATCAGTATGTTATTTACCAGGAGCATGGATGTAATGATGATCCTCCATGGGGTCCTGATGATGATTATCCATCCGATGCTTCTTCTATTGATTAATTGTGTGGTCCTCAGATTATTATTGCTACTGTTGATGCTTCTCCTACTGATCAATTGTATGGCCCTCAGATTATTGTTGCCACTGTTATTGTTATTGCTACTGTTGATGCTTCTCCTACTGATCAATTGTGTGGCCCTCAGATTATTGTTGCCACTGTTATTTTTGCTACTTTTCCCTATTTGTTTAGCCAGCATAATGGCCACTATTCAACTACATGCGTACATGGTGATGTTCAAAGAAATATTCCTATTGACCTTTGTCAGAGATTTTGCTGATTTTATGCCTCACATGTTGGAAGTATTGCATGCTCCTGAAGATTCCCATCACAATTCAAATTTGGCTTCTTTTGATGGCTTCTTTTAAGGGCAGAAATGATGTGGCCTAGTCCTAAAAATGAAGGCCTAGACCTTTCCGTAAGATGCTCCTGATCACTTCATGTTCCCTCCATGACTTGGAGTCAAATAAGAAAAAAGACTCAATTTTTTACTATTCATGTGACACTATTCACCTGTCACTATTCACCTGTCACTATTCATCCGTTACTATTCACTTGTTATTATTCATGACACTGTTCACTCCGAATTTTGCCTATTTAAGGGGGGTTGTCCCTTATGTCAAACTCAGAACTTCTTCTTAGAATTTCTCTTATTCTCAGAACTTTCAATAGGTTCCAAGAACTTTCTTTGTTAGAACTTCCTCTAGAGAGAGTTTACCTTCTTTGAGAGAGTTCTCCTATTATCTTGTTGACTATAACCCTTGTTGAATATTACCTTGTTCCTACAAACCTTGTAACTAGGACTAGTTCAAGCTTTGTAACTGTTAACCTCAACTGTTGAGATCGTGTATCTTGTATTGACTACTACTACTGTAAGTGTTTAACTACTTTCAATAAAGAAGTATTTTCAGTTAATGTTCATTATCTTACTTGTTGCTACCGCCACCTTGGACGGATTACCGCCATACTGGACGGTTCTAAATTGCTTTCATTAATTGCTTCTATTTACTTTGAATTATTTTGATATATACTGCTTGGCTGGTTCTACCGCCTTATTATTGTTCTTACATTACTTGCTTACATTTACTTTCACTATATTATTACTGTGCTTCCGTCTCTCTCCCTTCATCCGTGCGTCCCCTTCCCCCCTTTATGGTATCAGAGCCACTCTTTTCTGGCCGGTGATAGTGTGTGTTGTGTTCTTTGCTCCTTGTCTGTATCTGTCCGAACCTTTGGTGCTTAGTTGTCGTGTCCCCTTCTTGCCGTCGTTGGCGCCACCCTAGGTGTAAAGTGAATTCCCAGAACCTGACTGTAAGGCCCGTTTGAGCCAGGAGGGCGTGTAGGGCATGTGTGTGGTATAGGGTTGCTTAGGGTATGTGTTACGAAATGCAACGGTTGTGAGAAAAACATGATAATTGAGTGTTAAACTTAGGATAATATGGATAAGTTGTGGAGATCCAACTCCTCTGTCAGCTCCAGGACTGGTTGTCCTCCTGATATTGTGAATGAAGAAGATCACACTGTTGAAGATAATGAGATCCCTGATTTCCGAAAATGGAACATTCCCAAGGTTGATACTAAAACTGTTTACAAAACTAGTTGGGCTGAATCCACTTTCCATCCTGTTTACAAAGTTAGAACTGTTGAACAAATATTTTCTATTTCAAAAATGCATGAAAAATGTTGCTTGTTTTCCAGAAAAAATATTAATGATTTCATTGCTAAAAAACTCAGTTATTTGCATATTGGTATGGTTCAAGTTGCTGTTAAACCACTCACCCGAAAGGGTATTAATGCTTCTATTCTCATGTGTTTACGAGATGCTAGATTTAAGGTCTTTAAAGATAGCATTCTTGGTATGATCACTGCTTCTTTGTATGATGGTCCTGTTTACTTTAACTGTTATCCTGATATTACTCTTGCTTTGGATGATCCTAATATTGTTAAAGCCTTGACTTTGAATATTGCTTCTTCTGGTTATGTTATGGATGAAGGTAGTAAACCTTTTGCTTTGATTTATCGCATTTATTACAGACTCTTGGGTACTCAGTTAAATCCTGGTTGTTTGAATCATAGAGAACCCTCTGGTAAAACAATGTTAATCACATGTTCAACTCCTGATGCTAAAGTTCAAGTTCCAAAAATGATTCAATGGCAAGATATTAACCTTCCTACTGAATGGGTGTTGAATCAAGAATCCCCTGTTCCCAAACCTGTTTTTGATGAGCTAGATCTCACAAATATTCAACAATATCTTGATGGTACTGTTAAAATATGTTTTCAAAATAATCAACCATTGAGGATCAACGAAGGAAGACATTCCTTTGCTGGATCTGAAAGTATTTCAAAAAGAGATCATGATGTCAATGAGTTTTTGCAAAAGAATTTTGAAAAACCCACTGATTTAAAGTTGAAAGGTGTTTCTAATGATAAATCCCAAATCAGCTCCTCTGTTTACTATTCTACTAAGCCTGAATCTTCCTCTCCGTATAGCAAACCTGCTACCGAAGAAGAAGATGATGCTAATTCTGTTTGTCCATCTGACTCTGATTTCCCTCCTATTGAAAATCCTGTTGTTAACCATTTAAGAGTTTTAAATGTTTTGAATGAAAATTTCACTGTTGACTTGGCTCATTGTTTGATGAATTTATGCTTCCTAGAAATAGGACAAAAAGAAAAATTTACCAAAATGATTTTGCTCAGTCTGAGAAAAACCGTGTTAAAAGAAAATGGTTGGAAAAAATGAACCAGTTGAAAAGACATATTTTGTTCTTTGATTTTCTTGAAAACTATTATGTTTCAAAAGATGAAGTTTTCAAAAATTATTTGAATGTGATAAAGAAATCAAATTTTGTTAAAAATGACAAAACCATTGTCAGATCTAGTCATCCACCTCTTGAAACTATTTTGGTGACTACTGACAAAATTGATGTTAAAGCTACTCCTTTCAAAATTGCTGATGATCAAACCCCTGTTGTTAGTCTTATTGAACAAAACAATTTTACTAATGAAGCTTTGCATGTTATTGGTCAACAGCTTGACCGTATTGAAGACAAAATTGCTGAAAAACCTGTTTCTGTTGAAAAATCTGTTTCTGCTCAAAAACCTGTTTCTATCAAGACTGAGGAACCTTTGATTAATTTGCCCAGTCATGATAACAAATTCAAGTTTAAAACTTCTCAGTCTAAACTTCTTGAAACTGTTGACAAAATGCTTGCTAACTTGAAAGTTAAAAATGAGGGTACTTCTTCAAGTACTCCTGTTGCTCGAACTATTTCAAAAAATGAAATTGTTTCTGATGATACAAATTCTGATACTGCTTCTTCTGTTTCTTCTGTTCCTGCCAAAAAGATTTTTGATGACTGTTTACCTGAAATTAAAAGATTTGTTGGAAATTCCAAACCCATGTTTCTTACTAAGAATTGGTATTCAAAACCTACTCCTCCTGATATGCAGTTTGAAGAAAGAGCTTTTCAAACTCAGTTTTCTGTTTCTGCTGATAAGATTTATGAATGGAATATTGATGGTTTTTCTGAACAAGAAATTATTAACAAAATGGGACATATGTCCATGGTTGCCACTGCTTACCAAAATAATCATGATTTTGAACAATCTGAAATTGTTGACTTGCTCACTACTGGCTTTTCTGGTACTCTTCGTGGATGGTGGGATTCATATCTCACAGAAGATTCCAGAGATTCTATTAAACATGCTGTTAAAAAGAATGATGAAGGCTTGCCTATTTTTGATGATCGTATTGGTCGAGGTGTTCCTGATGGTGTTAATACCTTGATTTATACTATTATCAAACATTTTGTTGGTACTCCATCTAATGTTTCATCTCGAATTTCTGATTTGTTGAATAATTTGAGATGCCCTACTATGTCTGATTATAGATGGTACCAAGATGTTTTCCTTTCCAGAGTGATGCAGCGAAAGGACTGTTTCAAGCCTTATTGGAAAGAAAAGTTTATTGACGGTCTGCCTCCTATCTTTGCTCATAAGGTAAAACAAGAATTAATTGGTAAAAATGATTCTATTGACTATGATAATTTAACTTATGGTGATATTTTAAGCACTATTAAAAAACTTGGAATTAATATGTGCAATGATGAAAAACTGTTAAAACACCAATTAAAAAATAAAAGAAAAGCTAAATATGAAATGGGTAATTTTTGTGAACAATATGGTTTGCCCTCTATTGCTCCTTCTAAGCAAAAGAATAAAAAACATGATAAAAGCCACAAAAATTATGACCATAAAAAACATAAAACCAATTTTAATGATTTCTATGCTAAAAAGAAAAATGTTGCTAAAAAACATGTTAACCAGCGATCAGGTAAAGGTAAATGTTTCAATTGTGGAAAACCTGGTCATTTCAGTAAAGATTGTAAACAAAAACCTGGTAAGTTGAAAAACAAGTTTAACATGTTGAAAATTGATGATAATGACCAAGAAGAATTATTCAGAATCCTTGAATCAAACAATTCGTCTGATTCTTTGGAAGATGATTTTTCTTCTTCTGATTCCTGTTATCATTCTGCTGATGATTCTTCTGATTCCCCTAATATTAAACTTGGTTGTAGAGATTCCTGTTGCAATGTTGTTAAATCTGTTAATGTTCTCACTAAAGGTGAAGAAAATGAAAACTTGTTGATTAAATTGATTGGTCAAATTGAGAACCCTGAATTGCAAAAAGAATATTTGGATAAATTTAAGAAAAATTTGTTAAAAGATGAAACTGGTAAAAAACTGAAATCAACAATAAGTTTTGAAGAAACTTTGCAAAGATTTAATAAGAAGAAATCCAAAGATTTAACTGTTAATGATCTTCAATGTGAAATTAATACTGTTAAACAAGAGATAAGTGAATTAAAACTTGAACTTAAAAGCATTAAAAGTGATAATCATAATCTTAAACAAGAATTGTTAATGTTGAAAATTGATCAAAATAAGTCTGATAATGAACAAGATGAGCACAAGGATGGAGATGAATCCAGTCAACAGGCTCTTCTTTCTGATGAAGGTATTGCTAATGCTCAAACTAGTCTCATTAGCATTAACCAAATGCTTCCTCCTAAATGGTTCACAAAAGTGAAGATTTTTGTTTCCCATGATTATTATTTCACTGTTATTGCTATGATTGATTCTGGTGCGGATAAGAATTGTATTCAGGAAGGATTGATTCCTTCGAAATATTTTGAAAAATCAACTGAAAAATTGGTTTCTGCTACTGGTTCTCAAATGAAAATCAAATATGAATTGAATAATGCTCATATTTGCCATGATGATATCTGTTTCAAGATTCCTTCTGTTCTTGTTAAAAATATGACTGATAAAGTGATTCTTGGCTTGCCATTTATAAATGCTTTGTATCCATTCCTTGTTGACAATGATGGGATTACTACTGATCCTTTTGGACAGAAAGTAAAATTTAAATTTGTTTCAAATCTTGAAATTAATGATGCCTTTAACCTGTCTCATGATTCTCCTGCTACATGCTTCACAGACAATTTTGAAGGTAACTCTAGCAGTGCCAAATTATCTACTATTACCAATGCCTCTAACATTCCTAATGATTCTTTGCAGGAATCGAGCACTGGTGCGAGGATAAATACCACTACTAAGTGGGATAATATTAGTATTTATACCACTAATAAGTGGATTATTATGGCTCCCTCGAATGAGAGGAAAAACAAAGGAAAAGCTCCTGCACAGGACTTTTTCCAATATGAAATGCATGAAGGTGCATCTTCTAGGATAAAACCTAGTGGATCAACATCCCTTCAAGGGTATGAACCGGCAACGGTGTCATATTCCAGTGATGATATGATAAATGAAATGCATGAAGGCGCATCTTCTAGAGTAAAATCTAGTGGATCAACATCCCTTCAAGGGTATGTACCGGCAACGGTGGCATATTCCAGTGGTGATATAATAATTGCTTTGCAAGAAGTTTTGTCAAACAATTTGCAATTCCACAATGGAATTTATTCTGAACTTCCAAATTCTATCAAATTTATTCTTGATAACCTTCAAGCTGCTTTTATTAAAAACCACCATGATCTTTTCAAAAGCACCCTCAGAGCCCTTGAAATCCATCTTGTTAACCTTACTGCTCAAAATGAGGCTTATCTAAGCCACTATGTTAACCCTGCTAGCCACTATGATAACCCTGCTCAAAATGAGGCTTATCTAAGCCACTATGTTAACCCTGTGTCAGAAAATCCCCTTGCTTTAGACACTGACCTTGCTTCAAATCTTGCTGCAGAAATTGAGGCTTTTAGAAGCCAACCTGTTAACCACCCAAACACTTCCCACACTAGTCAACTCTTTGGCAAAGAGGATATCCATTCAAAGGATAAAATGACTATAATGGGCACTGATTATTCTAGATTGAGCCTTAAGTCCCAATCTATGTTAAGAAGTGCTTTTGCCAACTTGCCATCAGATATACAATCACGTATACTGAGAAGCGAGGCTATGTTTAGGTCTTTTGGCCTATGGTTCGAATACTTCAAAACACTTGTTACAACTGCTGTGCCTGATCCTGCTAATTCAGATGATAATGGTGATATTCTTGAACAAACTGATTGGAAAAAACACTTTGGAGTCAGTCTCAGAGTGTATGAAAAGAGACACCCATTTCCTGGTTTCTTAATTAATTATGATAATTCATTTGTTGCTGATGATCCAGAATGTGATAATGATCGGGATTCCAACTGGCTTTCCCAAATGTTTGAGTATGGCTTTATCAGACTCATAAAATTAACCAGTCTTGACCAAGCCAGCCAACTTCCACAAATCATTCAGACTGCTATTAACAATTTTGAAAGTCCCTTTGTTTCCATCAGATGTTGGAGCACCTTGCCAATGTGGGAAAGAGATAACTGGATGAATGTCCAGCCATCAAAACATCTTGTTCTCATTAATGGGCACTCTCACCAAGGACAATGGTATGAAGGAGATTCTCACTTATCCTTCCAAGATCCCCATGCCCTTGCAGAATGCTGGAGGAATTATTTCAATAATCAAATTCTTGAAGTTATGCAAAACCTATGGAAACATTATCATTTCATAGGAGGCACAGATAGAATTTTTGTCTTTGGTCCCAGACCTTATGCTCCTACCATCACTCATATGCACATAGCAGATCACTGTAATCCGAGGAGTTTTATTGTTCCAGAAAAAACTCCAGAGTTTGAGCCTCTGCTATATTGCGGATTCTGCAATCAGTATGTTATTTACCAGGAGCATGGATGTAATGATGATCCTCCATGGGGTCCTGATGATGATTATCCATCCGATGCTTCTTCTATTGATTAATTGTGTGGTCCTCAGATTATTATTGCTACTGTTGATGCTTCTCCTACTGATCAATTGTATGGCCCTCAGATTATTGTTGCCACTGTTATTGTTATTGCTACTGTTGATGCTTCTCCTACTGATCAATTGTGTGGCCCTCAGATTATTGTTGCCACTGTTATTTTTGCTACTTTTCCCTATTTGTTTAGCCAGCATAATGGCCACTATTCAACTACATGCGTACATGGTGATGTTCAAAGAAATATTCCTATTGACCTTTGTCAGAGATTTTGCTGATTTTATGCCTCACATGTTGGAAGTATTGCATGCTCCTGAAGATTCCCATCACAATTCAAATTTGGCTTCTTTTGATGGCTTCTTTTAAGGGCAGAAATGATGTGGCCTAGTCCTAAAAATGAAGGCCTAGACCTTTCCGTAAGATGCTCCTGATCACTTCATGTTCCCTCCATGACTTGGAGTCAAAAAAGAAAAAAGACTCAATTTTTTACTATTCATGTGACACTATTCACCTGTCACTATTCACCTGTCACTATTCATCCGTTACTATTCACTTGTTATTATTCATGACACTGTTCACTCCGAATTTTGCCTATTTAAGGGGGGTTGTCCCTTATGTCAAACTCAGAACTTCTTCTTAGAATTTCTCTTATTCTCAGAACTTTCAATAGGTTCCAAGAACTTTCTTTGTTAGAACTTCCTCTAGAGAGAGTTTACCTTCTTTGAGAGAGTTCTCCTATTATCTTGTTGACTATAACCCTTGTTGAATATTACCTTGTTCCTACAAACCTTGTAACTAGGACTAGTTCAAGCTTTGTAACTGTTAACCTCAACTATTGAGATCGTGTATCTTGTATTGACTACTACTACTGTAAGTGTTTAACTACTTTCAATAAAGAAGTATTTTCAGTTAATGTTCATTATCTTACTTGTTGCTACCGCCACCTTGGACGGATTACCGCCATACTGGACGGTTCTAAATTGCTTTCATTAATTGCTTCTATTTACTTTGAATTATTTTGATATATACTGCTTGGCTGGTTCTACCGCCTTATTATTGTTCTTACATTACTTGCTTACATTTACTTTCACTATATTATTACTGTGAGTGTTTAAAACTTCTCAGTCTAAACTTCTTGAAACTGTTGACAAAATGCTTGCTAACTTGAAAGTTAAAAATGAGGGTACTTCTTCAAGTACTCCTGTTGCTCGAACTATTTCAAAAAATGAAATTGTTTCTGATGATACAAATTCTGATACTGCTTCTTCTGTTTCTTCTGTTCCTGCCAAAAAGATTTTTGATGACTGTTTACCTGAAATTAAAAGATTTGTTGGAAATTCCAAACCCATGTTTCTTACTAAGAATTGGTATTCAAAACCTACTCCTCCTGATATGCAGTTTGAAGAAAGAGCTTTTCAAACTCAGTTTTCTGTTTCTGCTGATAAGATTTATGAATGGAATATTGATGGTTTTTCTGAACAAGAAATTATTAACAAAATGGGACATATGTCCATGGTTGCCACTGCTTACCAAAATAATCATGATTTTGAACAATCTGAAATTGTTGACTTGCTCACTACTGGCTTTTCTGGTACTCTTCGTGGATGGTGGGATTCATATCTCACAGAAGATTCCAGAGATTCTATTAAACATGCTGTTAAAAAGAATGATGAAGGCTTGCCTATTTTTGATGATCGTATTGGTCGAGGTGTTCCTGATGGTGTTAATACCTTGATTTATACTATTATCAAAGCAAAAGGGGGAAGGCGACGCACGGATGAAGAGGGAGAGACGGAAGCACAGTAATAATATAGTGAAAGTAAATGTAAGCAAGTAATGTAAGAACAATAATAAGGCGGTAGAACCAGCCAAGCAGTATATATCAAAATAATTCAAAGTAAATAGAAGCAATTAATGAAAGCAATTTAGAACCGTCCAGTATGGCGGTAATCCGTCCAAGGTGGCGGTAGCAACAAGTAAGATAATGAACATTAACTGAAAATACTTCTTTATTGAAAGTAGTTAAACACTTACAGTAGTAGTAGTCAATACAAGATACACGATCTCAACAGTTGAGGTTAACAGTTACAAAGCTTGAACTAGTCCTAGTTACAAGGTTTGTAGGAACAAGGTAATATTCAACAAGGGTTATAGTCAACAAGATAATAGGAGAACTCTCTCAAAGAAGGTAAACTCTCTCTAGAGGAAGTTCTAACAAAGAAAGTTCTTGGAACCTATTGAAAGTTCTATTTCTCTCAAGAAAGTTCTGAGAATAAGAGAAATTCTAAGAAGAAGTTCTGAGTTTGACATAAGGGACAACCCCCCTTAAATAGGCAAAATTCGGAGTGAACAGTGTCATGAATAATAACAAGTGAATAGTAACGGATGAATAGTGACAGGTGAATAGTGACAGGTGAATAGTGTCACATGAATAGTAAAAAATTGAGTCTTTTTTCTTTTTTGACTCCAAGTCATGGAGGGAACATGAAGTGATCAGGAGCATCTTACGGAAAGGTCTAGGCCTTCATTTTTAGGACTAGGCCACATCATTTCTGCCCTTAAAAGAAGCCATCAAAAGAAGCCAAATTTGAATTGTGATGGGAATCTTCAGGAGCATGCAATACTTCCAACATGTGAGGCATAAAATCAGCAAAATCTCTGACAAAGGTCAATAGGAATATTTCTTTGAACATCACCATGTACGCATGTAGTTGAATAGTGGCCATTATGCTGGCTAAACAAATAGGGAAAAGTAGCAAAAATAACAGTGGCAACAATAATCTGAGGGCCACACAATTGATCAGTAGGAGAAGCATCAACAGTAGCAATAACAATAACAGTGGCAACAATAATCTGAGGGCCAAATACCATTGCAACAATTGTGGGAGAAATTATTTTATTTTATTTTATTTGTGGCAATGGTATTTCGGCAATACCATTGCCACAATTGTTGGGAAATTTTTTTTTTTTTTTTTTTATTTGTGGCAATGGTATTTCGGCAATACCATTGCCACAATTGGGGAAATTTTTTTTTTTTTTTCAATTGGGAAATTTTTTTTTTTTCAATTGTGGCAATAGTATTTCGGCAATACCATTGCCACAATTGGGAATTTTTTTTCCCTTTTCCCTACAATTTCGGCAATTCCATTGCCACAATTGGGAAAAAAAGTTTTTTTTTTTCCTCCAATTTTCGACAATGGCACTACCACAATTGCCATAAGGAGCAACTTGATTCTTATTCTAAAATAGAGGACTGCATTATTTTTTTGACCGATGTAGTGTGTATGTTATGTTCTTTTCTTTATTGTAAAAGTACCATATGAAACAAATAAGGATAGATTCAAGTACAATGAGTACATTGATTCTTATTTTAGAAAAAGTATAAAGAAGAAAAAATGATTGATGTGCACGTTGTAAATAAAAACAAAAAAAGTACATACATTCTTACAGAAGAAAAAAATAATTGATGTGCACGTCGTAAAAAAAAAAGTATATAGATTCTTACAATACAATAGGAAAGAAAAAAATGATTAATGTGCACATTATAAACCAAAAAAAGTAAGGAAAGTATATAGATTTTTACAATACGGAAGAAAAAAATGATTGATGTGCACGCTATAAACAAAAAAAAGCTAAGAAAGTACATAGATTATTATGTGCATGTTGTAAACAAAAAAAACAAAACTTCAATCAACCAATCGCCTCAACTTCTCATCTCATATGATTCTTATTCTTTGCATCGAATATATTTTACCTATTCATATCACGCACGCCTAAAACTCTTGTAGATATTCCATTTTGTCTTCTTCACTATTGTAATCTCTCTGAGAGATTCTTTTTTTTTTCTTTCACTGTTGTAATCTTTCTGAGAGATTCTTTTTTTGTTGTCTTCACTATTGTAATCTGACTAATAAAGAAGTGCTTTGACTGAGTGTGAGGTGGCCCCAAAGAAACTTATTGTGGCAATGGTATTGCCGAAATAGGGGCAAAAAAAATTTGTCCCTATTGTGGCAATGCCATTGCCGAAAATGGAAGTGGGAAAAAAAAAGTGAATTCTGAAATCTGGGGAGGAATTTAAAAAAAAATAATGTGTTACGTACACAATATTTTTACAATATTTTCACAACAAATCACAGGTAACTGGTTATTATTAATTCAAATTTAAATTTAACACTGAAATTACTATTTTAATCCAACAATAACAATAAGTAACAACCTGACACTTAGAATTTGTTATAAAAATGTTGTAAAAATTGTGTGCACTTCATTTTTTTTTTTTTTAAAGTATAATGATTTGTGCAATGGGATTACCGAAATAGGTGAAAAAAAATTTTATGACAATTGTGGCAATGCCATTGCCGAAAATAGGAGGAAAAAAAAATTGTTTCAATGGGTGTGTGGCAATGGCATTGCCGAGACGGGGGAAATTTTTTTTGACAATTGTGGCAATGTCATTGCCGAAAATGAAAAAAAAAAAAAAAGTTGCAATTGGTTTGTGGCAATGGTATTGCCGAAATAGGGGGGGGGGGAATTTGTGGCAATGCCATTGCCGAAAATGGGAGAAAAAAAAAACAAAAAATGTTGCAATTGGTTTGTGGCAATGGCATTGCCGAAATAGAGGACAGAGAATATGTTAGGACATAAAAAAAAGTACTTATATTCTTATTCATCATTTTTTTTTTAATTTTACCGAAGCAATTTGGTTTGAATTTATAGTACAATGAGTACATTTATTCTTATTTAAAAAAAAGTACAAAGAAGAAAAAAAATTATTGATATGCACGCTGTAAATAAAAACAAAAACAAAAAAAAACAAAAAAAGTACATACCTTCTTATAGAAGAAAAAAAAAATGATTGATGTGCACACTGTAAAAAAAAAAAAAAAAAAAAAAAAAAAACAAAGAAAGTACATAGATTCTTATGTGCACACTGTAAACAAAAAAACAAAGCTTCAATCAACCAATCACCTCAACTCCTCATCTCATCTGATTCTTATTCTATGCATGCATCGAATATATTCACCTCAAGTACCTTTGTTGTCATATTCACCTCAAGTACTTTTGTTGTCATATTCACCACAACTCCTCAGAGTTCCTTTTTTGTCATATTCACCTCAACTCCTCAGAGTTCCTTTATCGAAACCCTAAACTATAATACACAATATATATACACACACACACACACACACACACACACACACACACAAAAATAAATAAACGTGCACCCTAATCCAACTTGCAGTGATAGAAAACATTATAGCATATGGAATTAGTACCATGTTCTTTCAAATAATACAAACTACCAATATGGTCCAACTCCAAAAAAAAAAAAAAAAATTATGCACACCAACCAATCCACTGAAGTAGACTGAATACTTATGTTAGGTCATTCAGTTTGGCCACTAGTAGAGCCAGCCACAGTTCGAGTGGGGCATGTTCTTCTATTATGGCCTTCTTGCCTACAGAGACTGCACAAAGGCCTTGGTTGATGCTCTTCCCCTTCGTCCATTTCATTTCGAAGCCGAGTTGTTCTTGGTCGACCTTTTTCACGGCGCAGCTTGATATTAGGATACAAGACCGGGAAATCAGGCTCATTCCAATGTACACTGTCTGGAACCATGCGAAATCTAGGTGCATAACAAGCAACTTGTTCTTCCAAATGGTAGCAGCGGTCGATATATCGCATTGCAGAGATGCCTTGATATTTACACACGGCAATGACATGTGAGCACAGAATCTTATAAACCTTCCATTTTTGACAACTGCAACTGTTCTGCCTCAAATTTACCTCATGATGATGATTACCCCTATATGCAGAGTTAGGGTTTATTGGTGTTCTGACTTCAAACAGACCATCTTCATGACTGAACACAGTAACTATATGCTTTGGTGTCTTTTTTTCCCATTTATTGAATTTATTCTTTGCATAGGCCGTAATGAGTTCACCGGCAGTAACCTCTGCGCGTGCCTTAGTATACCGATTGGCAAAGTAGGCTACACAACGGTAGTATGTAAGTTCAACTAACGCAGTTATGGGCAGATTTCTAGCACTCTTTAGAATTCCGTTGAAGCTTTCAGACAAGTTTGTCGTCATTGCCCCATAACGATGTCCACCATCATGTGCTAATGTCCACTTGTCCACCGGTATTTCCGTTAAATACCTCTCACCATCTGCACTTAATTGAGCAATTCTATCCCTGGTTATTTGATACTTTCGTAACTGATTCTCCATGCCTGCCCACATTACCATAGCCTTCAAGTTTTTATTCGCAATTTGTTGATTGAAATTGCTAGCCACATGGCGAAGGCAAAAACGATGATACCAACGTGTCGATTGACATATAGTTCGTATCGCTGCAATTATACCAGGGTGACGATCAGATATGATACATAACCCTTCCCGATTAGTGACATTAATCTGAATACAACGCAAAAACCAATACCAGCTATCATCAGTTTCCTTCTCCACAATGGCAAAGGCAAGTGGAAAAAGTCTGTTCTCACCATCCCACGTTGATGCAATCAGTAACGTACCTTTGTACTTACCATATAGGAAAGTTCCATCTATACTAATCACTGGCCTACAATGTTGAAAACCTTCAATTGATGGACCAAAAGCCCAGAACACTCTCTCGAATATCGCACAGCCTGGCATAGTAGCAGGTATTGTTTTCCAAATAACCCTACTGCCCGGGTTTGAATCAGTCAAAGCTTTCAACCATTTTGGCAATAATTGGTAAGATTTGTCCCAATCACCAAACGCTCTACCAATTGCTTTTTCTTTCGCTTCCCACACCTTAAAATAAAAAGGCCGGTATTGGTACTTATTGTAAAGAGTCTGTTGAAGTGAAGAAATCTTTATGGTTGGATCATTTTTGACAACATCCCTCAACTCTTTCTCAATAACATGGGTGTCTAATTGCTCGTGATCTTGTGTGAGCGTGGACTCTGTACATGTGTGTGGAACTTTGTATTTCCTAACCTCAAACAACCCATGTGCAGCCCGCAAGCATGCTCGAAGATGCCAAGAATAATGTTTGCACCTTACAGACCAACATGCTGGATCTGACTCTCTTACATAAAATGTTTGGTTCCTCTTGATGTGATAGCGTTTAACGGCAGCTTGTAGTTCATCCTTATCGGCAAAAAGCAAGCCCACATAAAACTCTTGGGTAGGGTCCCAAATACTTTGAGTGGGCTTTTCAAATGGTGGGGTTGGATCAATCATATTATCCCA
This sequence comes from Quercus glauca, assembly GCA_023736055.1. Classification (NCBI taxonomy): domain Eukaryota; kingdom Viridiplantae; phylum Streptophyta; class Magnoliopsida; order Fagales; family Fagaceae; genus Quercus; species Quercus glauca. The sequence continues at coordinate 88,560,840 of CM043319.1, read as the reverse complement.
CGTGTTCTATGAAAAGCTTAGTGATGAAGGTTGATGGAATGTCATAGCTGGACTGCTTTCATGATTACCTTCATTTAGAGGCTCTTGTTCATCTCCAACATCTTCAAGGACCTCATCGTCATCAAGTTGGTCATCATTATCCATGGCTCGCATCCTTTCTGATAATGTATGGACCGCATTTTCAGTAGTAACAGCTATGCGATGTGTATCATTGGGATCATTAGTAGTCTCTTGTGTGACATGCTCAGTTGGATTATCATAGTCAGCATCACTGGTGTTCATTGGCCGATAAGGAACATGTTGGTCTTCAGTTGCAACATGAGTATATGGAGCATGATAGTCAGCACCACCAAAGTTGATTGGGGAATGAGCCGCATCTTCAGAATAATGACCAATATGAGTGGCATATGGATCATGGAAGTGCCCACTCGGTCCTTCGTTGGCATATCGAATGGGAAAAACATCTCGGTGGCTTCTTATGGGCTCTACATCCACATATAACTTTGCACCTACAAATCCATATTGGCGGTCTAACATATTGAATATTGCATTGACACCACGATCATCTTCTACCAAAACTTGCTGGTAAGTCACAGGATGTGGATGACAATGAAGCGGAAATCTATACCAAATAGTCAGTTTTGAATCTTCTCTATTTATACAAAGCGTGGATGCTACGCTATTACATAGATCTTCAAATGTAACACCCTGGCTTAATGGAAGCATAGAAGGAGGTGGCCCTTCGTAATAAACCCCATTTTCTTCATATTTAATTATTCCGCCGGAATGGATGAGAAAAATGAACAACTTGTCTGCCATCTACACTAAAACATAATAATAGTATTAATATATTAACACTACACAACCATTACAATGCAATACAAGAAGGTAATCCATTAAAAATATTCAATGTTTAAATAGCTAGAGCTGAGATGATTCTGTTAAAGAGGATTGTTTCACCGATAATAATAGTATTAAATTCTTTTTTATTAAGGTTTATGAGCGTATACTAACCTTTTTTTTTTTTTTTTCTTATTGCATACATGTATATTATAGGCTAACAAACTAAGAATTTCTTTAAGGAAAAACTGGCCTACAATGTTGAAATATATTTTTGCTATAGGAAATTTTAGGCAAGAATTCATGGACAATTAATTTAAAACATATCATACAAATTAGTTCATGCTGCAAAACATAATACAAAAACAAGATTTGCATGAACAAAAAATTTAAGAAAAACAAGATTTTCATGCTTAGCTATGCCCAAAAACATATCAACATGAATATTATAAAAAGAATCTATAACTACTTAAGAGATGTAACTCACATTCTAAGAGATAAAGAACGGATAGATATTTGCAAGTGTTGTTACTTATAGTTGTTTGTAGAATGTATGGTACGCATGAATTGAAAATGGTTGGTAAAATTATGAGGGGAATAAGAGTGGAGAAGAAGGTTGATGGAATTTATTGGGGAAAAAGAGTAGAAAATAAGAACCCCAGTGCTGTTTAAATACATTCTTTGTTTTTTTTGTTTACAACGTGCACATCAATAATTAATCTATGGACTTTTTTTTTCAGCGTGCACATCAATCATGCACATCAATCATTTTTTCCTTTTATTTCGTATTGTAAGAAACACAAACCAAACTGCTTCAGTCAAAAAAGTACTGAAGAATAAAAAGACAAAAAAGGTACTATGAGAATACGAAATATGGGGAGGAATTAAAAAAAAAAGAATATAACGTGCTTTGTACACAATATTTTTACAATAATTAGTTATTATTAGTTCAAATTTGAATTTATCATTGAAATTATTTTTTTAAATCCAACAATAACAATCAGCAACAATCTGCCATTTAAAATTTGTTGTAAAAATATTGTAAAAATTGTGTACACTAATCATTTCTTAAAAAAAAAAAAAAAAAAAAAAGTGTAATGGATTTGTGGCAATGGCATTGCCGAAATAGGAGGGAAAATTTTTGTGGCAACTGTGGCAATGCCATTGCCGAAAATGGGAGGAAAACAAAATTTGTTGCAATTGGTTTATGGCAATGGCATTGCCGAAATAAAGGAGAGAGATCAAAGAAAGTACGCATATTCTTATTCTTCAGTGTTTTTTTGACTGAAACAGTTTAGTTTGTGTGTATGTCATGTTCTTTCCTTTCGTACTGTAAAAGTACCCTCTGAAAAAATAATGATAGATTCTTACACAATGAGTACATTGATTCTTATTCTAAAAAAAGTACATACATTCTTACAATACGAAATGGAAAAATTATAATTGATGTACAAGCTATAAATAAAAACAAAAAATGTATATAGATTCTTATAGAAGAAAAAAATGATTGATGTGCACGCTGTAAACAGAAAAAAAAAAAAAAAAAAAAGTATATAGATTCTTACAATAGGACAGAAAAAAATGATTAATGTGCACACTGTAAACCAAAAAAAGCAAAGAAAGTAAATAGATTCTTACAATATACAAGAAAAAAATGATTGATGTGCACACTGTAAAAAAAAAAAAATAGCAAAGAATGTGCACGCTATAAACAAAAAAAGCAAAGAAAGTAAAAAAAAAAAAAAAACAAAGCTTCAATTCCATCAGAGTACCTTTTTTGTCTTTGCATGAATATATGATTCTTATTTTTATTCTTATTCTTATTCTCCACATGATTGATGTGCACGCTGTAAAAAAAAGTACATAGATTCTTATAGAAGAAAAAAATGATTGATGTGCACGCTGTAAACAAAAAAAAAAAAACAAAGAAAGTATATAGATTCTTACAATAGGACAGAAAAAAATGATTAATGTGCACACTATAAACCAAAAAAAGTAAAGAAAGTAGATAGATTCTTACAATATACAAGAAAAAAAATGATTGATGTGCACGTTGTAAAAAAAAAAAAAAAAACAAACAAACAAAGAATGTGCATGCTGTAAACAAAAAAAAGCAAAGAAAGTAAAAAAAAAAAAAAAAAAAAACAAAGCTTCAATTCCATCAGAGTACCTTTTTTGTCTTTGCATGAATGTTCTCTGCATGAATATATGATTCTTATTTTTATTTTTATTCTTATTCTCCGCATGATTGATGTGCACGCTATAAAAAAAAAAGTACATAGATTCTTATAGAAGAAAAAAATGATTGATGTGCACGCTGTAAACAAAAACAAAAAAAAAAACAAAGAAAGTATATAGATTCTTACAATAGGACAGAAAAAAATGATTAATGTGCACACTGTAAACCAAAAAAAGCAAAGAAAGTAAATAGATTCTTACAATATACAAGAAAAAAATGATTGATGTGCACGCTGTAAAAAAAAAAAAAAAAAAAAAAAAAAAAAAAAAAAAAAAAAAAGCAAAGAATGTGCACGCTGTAAACAAAAAAAAGCAAAGAAAGTAAAAAAAAAAAAAAAACAAAGCTTCAATTCCATTAGAGTACCTTTTTTGTCTTTGCATGAATGTTCTCTGCATGAATATATGATTCTTATTTTTATTCTTATTCTTATTCTCTGCATGATTGATGTGCATGATTAATGTGCATGCTATAAAAAAAAAGTACATAGATTCTTATAGAAGAAATAAATGATTGATGTGCACGTTGTAAATCAAAAAATGCAAAGAAAGTACATAGATTTTTACAATACGGAAGAAAAAAAAATGATTATTGATGTGCACGCTGTAAACAAAAAAAATACCTGTGATTTGTTGTAAAAATATTGTGGACGCACATCAATAATTTTTTACGGCGTGCACATCAATCATTTTTTTCTTCTATAAGAATGTAAGTACTTTTTCTATTTTTTTGTTTTTTTTACAGCGTGCACATCAATCATTTTTTTTCTTCTATGTACTCATTGTACTTTTGTTTCATATGATATTTTACAATAAAGGAAATAACATGACATACACATAAACCAAACTGGTTCAGTCAAAAAAATTATGATGAACAAGAATATGCGTACTTTTTTATGCTCTGACATATTCAGTCAAAAAAATAGAAATGTACACCACAGTAGCCATCATGCAAAGGAAATAAGATCAACCATAAAAATACAAGTTTGACCACTATTTTTTTTCGGGCTACTATGCGTCTACAGTTGTGGCTACACATATAGATTCTATGTTGGATTTTTAGGAATGGACAATTATAGTAAATAGATGTATGATTAGATTAATTGGACACTAAATTCAAATGCCAAAAAATGTGTACACACTTCGTTGTCATTTTCGCAAAGGTCTTACGGTTAGTAGTATGATGTGCTATGTATATTATCTACGCATAATATTTTTTGCTACAATGCTGCATAAACAACGATAATACTTTAATATATTCTTAATAAACAGTCATTTTACATTGATTAGTCATTGCGACGATGGGGTACATGAAGTTTTTGTTGTGTTTCACAACATGGAGGATGCCTATTTACTCGTTGTGGGTACCTTCGTGCTTGCACAGGACTTTTCCCCATACGCCTCGGCTGCGTTCTAATATCAGCCTCTGTTTGATAATTACCACCTTTGTCACTTTCATTATCTGAAGACACCTCCATCTCTTCTGCATCGTCTGCATCTTCCCCACTGTCCTCATTTGAGGCATCTTCCTCAGAGTCTGTTACGGAGGTCTCTTCCTCACTGTTTGGAGCACATGCCCATGTATTTGGTGGCGTGCAGAAATCACCAACATAAGGGGCTGGTTGGGAAGGTACATAAGGGGCTGGTTGGGAAGGTTGTGGTATGCAGAAATTATAGTTGTACTGGCTATCTTGGCCATAATTGTATTGCTCAGCATAGGATGGAGGTGGTGATGGGTGATAGGAGGAAGGTGTTGAATTAGGTTGGGGATAAGGGTCATAGCTAAACAAACTCTCAAATCCTTGTCCTATGGAAGTGGATAATCCAATCTGTTCATTTAAATTCATGCCGTAGTTGTTGACATTAATTGGATTATACTCACTAAAGGTGGTTGGCTCATTACCGGCAAATGTTGACGGCCCTGCTTGGGTAGAGCTGTACGTATTATGTTGTGTAAAGGTGGATGGTCCGACTTCATCATTTGCGCATTGTGTAGAGGTGGACGATCCGGTTTCAGTTTGGGTTTGCGGCCGTCTTCTTTAGTGCCTTTGTTGTCGCCCGAAGTGTGTCACCCTTTGAGTAGGAACGGAGGAAATACTGTTTTCCATTGATAACTTCACTCGAGTAAGGCCCTCTACTATTGGTGTAAGGACTTGTTGTGCAGTGAGATCATTCCTCTGTTGGTTTGCAACAGCCAAATTTAACATATTGTTGATCTCAGTTTGCTGCCACAGAAAAAAAAAATTTAATTTATTAGTGCAGTATTATTGAAAAAGCTAAAACAATAGTTTTTTTTTTATCAAAATTAGTGCAGTATTTTGTTTGTGTATAATTTGTTCTAATATTAGTGCAGTATTATTGAAAAAGCTAAAATAATTACCTAGTACTTATGGGCAGCCACCTCTGGTATCGTGAATAGGTGACCATTTTGATGGTACCATGTTGCATAGTCCACACCTTCATCGAAATGCTCATCCTTAACACCAAGTTCAGCGTGCGCGTTCCAAAGCCGGTAGTATTGATCATGCTGTGTAAGCCAATTGACACTGGACTTTCCTGTCATCTTTACACAATGCACAGATTTATCCAAATTGTCAGTAGGCCATTTTGGACATCTTTGCAACAATCCAAACTGTCGCATGACTCTTTCTGGATGGTAATACTCGACAATTTGGAAGCATAGCAATGGCGCTGTTGTAGTCCATATATGTCTTTCTGCAAGACACCATGGATGCAAATAATTATCGTATGGTGTCCAAACAACCTGTATTTCCAATTACAATAACTATGTTATAATCAATAAAATTAATAGTATAACTAGTAAATTAACCATTGATGCATTGTGATATATTACCTGTTCAGTATATTGTGTGTCGTGATTAGAACGGTACGCACGCAGAACATGCGTTGGTGTGTGAGTAAACGTTCTCCTAGTATCCCACCTATATACAATTAATGATTGCCACTGATTTTAGGGTTTGGAAGTATCAAGGATAAACACTACAGTATACAATATTGTATAGAAATAGAAAGTAAATATTATACCTGCAACCGTATGGTTCGTCGCCATTTAAATTTCTTGGATTTATTGGAATTGGGGTCAAATACGGAAGATGCTCCCACGCCCATAATTGTAATATGAAAATAGGACCTGCAATCTCCGTACTTTTTTTAATAGAAGCAGTATACAACTCTTTATATAGGAAAGCAAGTGTGGCACTACCCCAGCTATATTCCCTAGCTTGACCAAAGTCGTCTAAGAGCTTGAGAAAACAACAATGCAATTTATTTTGGCTCTTATTTCCAAATAGGAAACCCAAAACCTGGAACATGTATGCCCTAGCAAATCGTTGGGTTATTATAGCATTGGCACCCTCTGGTAAGTTTGAGAATGTATCCCTTACCCATGTTATTTTAAGGCTACCATATGACAATGCTGTTGCAGGTGGCGTCACCCCAAGTAAATTACGACAAACTATTTCCCATTGCAAATTAGTGAGCCCGCAGACTGCTTTCCCATCAATAGGCAATCCTGTAAGGATTGCTATATCCTCTAGAGTGATCGTCATTTCACAAGTAGGTAGGTGAAATGTATGGGTATCAGAATGCCACCGCTCCACCAAAGAAGTGATAAGACTCCAGTCAATATCTATATGTGGTAAGCAGGTAACACGGTATAGTCTACATTGCCGTAAATATGGGATAATACGCTCGCCTAACTGCGGGAAGGGTGCAAACGATTGGGATCACACTCGAAAGTTGGAAACCTGTTTTTTTTTTAAATGTAGAATGTTATATTGCTAATGTTGAAATTATTTTCATGTAAATTGAATAATTGTAGATATTATTAGGACATTAATAAATTTGGATCTCGCAACGTACATTGCCTTCCATTGCGTCATTAGAGATGTGATATTGTTGTTGCTCCATTTCAAATATATCCTACATTAAATGCTACAATGCGTTAAACCATGCAACTTCCATTTGTAGTAAACAATAATAATAATAATAATAATAATACACATACATATCTTTATTATAAACCAACAAACATATTATGCAATATATTTTTTCCAAGAAATAGATGTAATAATTGATAATAACAAAACACATATTGATTATAAAAAGATCACAATAATACAATTTATTACAATTTTTGTGGTCATGTACAAATAATAACAATAAATAATATTAAATAATTTCAAAATTAACAAATACAAATTTAATTAGAGAGTTGAGATGCTTACCACAACTGTGATACCAACTGACAGAGTGAGAATTATGGAGTGATACTTGCAAAAAAAATAAAATAAATAACACAATCAGATAACCATAAAAAATAATTCATTAATCTAAAATTTGAATAACAACAACAACAACAATAATCATAATCATAGGCATACAAATAATATTAACTACAACTACAATAATACATAATATTTTACAATGTATTGGCTTCTAATATTTACAAAGCACATGTTTATACAATAATACTAAATCTATTAATTTATAGAACTGTAAGTTAATAAACAAAGCAAAAACACTTACATTAAAAAAAAAACTTACAATTCTTAGCTGTTCACCTAAAGCAAAGTAAAAGACTAACTGAACAATCGGAGGACTTGCAATCCTATGCGAGGAGATACAACTCTTCAGCGAAGGAGGAGAAATAAAAAGACGCTTGTACTTACAAAACTGAAGAAGACACTTGCACTTGACTTACCTTTTATTACAAAATTGAAGAAGACAAAAAAGACTCCCTAGACAAAAAAGACTCCCTGAGAGATTACAATAATGAAGAAAACAAAAAAAGAATCTCTCAGAGAGATTACAACAGTGAAGAAAACAAAAAAAAAAAAAAGAATCTCTCAGAGAGATTACAATAGTGAAGAAGACAAAAAAGAAAATCTACGAGAGTTTTAGGCGTGTGTGATATGAATAGTAAAATATATTCGATGCAGAGAATAAGAATCAGATGAGATGAGAAGTTGAGGCAATTGGTTGATTGAAGTTTTGTTTTTTTGTTTACAACGTGCACATAATAATCTATGTACTTTCTTTGCTTTTTTTTTGTTTATAGCGTGCACATCAATCATTTTTGTTCTTTCGAATTGTAAAAACATATGTACTTTCTTTGCTTTTTTTGGTTTATAATGTGCACATCAATCATTTTTTTCTTTCCTATTGTAAGAATCTATGTATTTTTTTTTTATTTACGACGTGCACATCAATTATTTTTTTCTTCTGTAAGAATGTATGTACTTTTTTTGTTTTTATTTACAACGTGCACATCAATTATTTTTTTCTTCTATAAGAATGTATGTACTTTTTTTGTTTTTATTTACAACGTGCACATCAATCATTTTTTCTTCTTTATATTTTTTCTAAAATAAGAATCAATGTACTCATTGTACTTGAATCAGTCCTTATTTGTTTCATATGGTACTTTTACAATAAAGAAAAGAACATAACATACACACTACATCGGTCAAAAAAATAATGTTGTCCTCTATTTTAGAATAAGAATCAAGTTGCTCCTTACGGCAATTGTGGCAGTGCCATTGTCGAAAATTGGAGGAAAAAAAAAACTTTTTTTCCCAATTGTGGCAATGACATTGCCGAAATTGATTTTTTCCCACAATTTCCCCAATACCATTGCCACAATTGAAAAAAAAAATTTTCCAATTGTGGCAATGGTATTGCCGAAATACTATTGCTACAATTGAAAAAAAAAAAATTCCCAATTGTGGCAAATACCATTGCTACAAATAAAAAAAAAAAATTTCCCCACAATTGTGGCAATGGTATTGCTGAAATACCATTGCACAAATTAAAAAAAAAAAAATTTCCCACAATTGTGGCAATGGTATTGCCGAAATACCATTGCCACAAATTAAAAAAAAAAAAAAAAAAAGTTTCCCACAATTTCGGCAATGGTATTGCCGAAATTGTGGGATTTTTTTTTGGGGGCACCCACACATTGCACTCCTCACACGCGCTCCTCACACGCACAAGCCCGGGCAGATTGGGCAGAGGAATTACGGCAATACCATTGCCGTAATTCATGTTTTTCTCTCTCCTCCACTTTTCTTTTTCTCTCTCCTACTTTTTCTTGAATTTTGGCAACACTGTTGCCGAAATTCAATCTCTCTCCTCACTTTCCCAAATAGTTTCTAACAGTACCTATAACGCAAATTAGTTTTTAAAAAGGCAATATTTACCCAAATGACTCACATATTCAAAACATAGCATTAATTACTTTTACTGATCACTCCATTGGATTATCTTGTTGACAACCAAAAAAAGAAAAAAAAGAAGGCAACTCAATGATCTTTTTTTTCCCCCTCAGATTACAAGACATTAATAGCCATCTTCATTATGGCCACGCAATGTCCAGTAAAATTACAAATGACATAGTTATCTCCCTTGTTGAGGATTATGTAATCGAATCCACTACTTTGTACGTAAGCATTTTCTGGTGCTTTGCATGTATCGTAACCTTGTTTGTCTACAACGATCACGTTGTGCTCTCCTCGATTGTATGAAAACACTGGCATAAAAACAAGGACAAAATTCTGAACTTTTTAAAAAGTGTAGTATGAAACTGGCCTTTCTGAAAAAATTGAGTATTTGATAGAAATTGTTAAAAAGTATTTTTTGAAAAAATTGAATATTTGACTAGCACTTATAAAAGTGGTGATTTAAGTGGTAAATTACCAAAAAAAATAATATATATATATATATATATATATATATATATATATATATAAGAGTTTATTTCATTTTTAAATCAACTACTTCATAAGACTTTCTCAAAAAAAAAAAAAAAAGCAACTTAATAATAATAATAATAATAATAAATATATTATTGTCATAATTATTTGTTATTACTATTACTATTATTGGTATTATTTTAATAATGCTAGTTTTTTTTAGCATTAATTATTTGTTATTCTAAAAATTTTGAACCAATTATATTATCTGTCTTACTTTAATAATGTTATCTATTTTTAATAATATCAATATCACTATTTTAATAATGTTTTTGTCTTATTTAATATGGTTTTATATTTTTTGGCATGATGGTTTGAAGGGGTTTCAAAGGTTAAAGTTGGGTTTTTAATAAAACAAGTGGGCAATTTGGTAATTGAACCAACAATTCTTGAAAGTTGAAGTGGCTTTTTTGCAAAAGCTGGCCGAAGGTCCTTTGGCTTTTTGGGGGGTTTTGCACTTTTTGTAAAAGAAACTTTCTTGCTGAAGCAACTTTTTAATACCCATCAAACACCTAGCATTTTGAACTTTGAAGTAAAAAGTGCTTTTTGCCATTTGAAAGTGCAAACAAACGGGCACTTAGAGACAAAATCAACTTGAACAAAAATTATAGGACTAATCTAATCTTATATGTTACTAGATTGAGATGTCATAATAAGTTAAAATTGAATAGAAAAATTTTAATTGAAATAATATTTTAAATTTGTTAAAAATTTCGTAATAGAGTGTCAACGATAATCAGTATTAAGCCTATTGACTAATAATTTGTGAGCCACATAGTGAAAGCAAATACAATATAAGGATTACACTAAAAGTCATTTAGTTCAACCACAATGTGTAGGACATAATTTTTATTATCTAATCTAAAATATGATTATTAACACAACTGTGGGAACGGTGGCCCAAAAATTCGTGTGTTGGGCTGTAAGCCTAATCCGAGGAGGTTGGCCCATCCGAGGAAGGCAGAAACTCATAAGGAAACCCAGTCCAGAGCCAAGTAGGGAAATAATGAAGTAAATGGCGATCCGAGGGGAGGGATTACCCCTCGGACCACGGTAAAAGCAGCCCAGACACGTAGTCCATGGAAAGAAGGAGACATAAAAATATCTAAAGGAAATGTTGTCACCTCCGCATTAAATGCATGGCAGTTACTTTTCTGGCCGCATTTATGTGGAGGAGACCTCTGAACAGTATCTCCTTGGTCATCGCAACTCACAAAAGGCTAGAAGTGGTGTCTAATGGGACGGGCACTCAAGTGGAGGTTCGAATGGCCAACAAGTGTAAGGCCAGGATCACCAGAAGGGACCTATACAATGAGAAAGACCTTCCATGTGCAGGGGAGAAAAGGAGGGGGGGGGGGGGGGGAGAAAATACATTGTATTGGAGAGTAACGTTTGTAATTCGTTTCTTTAGCCCATAAGAACTTTTGCCCCTTCGGACAACAAAAGAGTTTGAGCTTTTGCATGCACTTTTCTTATATGACCATCCTATAAATCCATCATAGCTGCTATAACACTGACTAGGACCCAACTCTTTAATCCACTCTCTATAAATTTATTGCATTTGGCTCTATAACCCTCAATCCCACACTCATTGGGCTTGGGCTGTTAATACTGGGTCCATACAATTGGCACCATCTGTGGGGAGAGCTGGTGTAATATTGAGTGCAGTGGTGAACGATGGTAGGATCAGGCCCGCACCAGGCAGAATCCATGCCATCCCAGCACGAAAACCCCCTCACCAACCATGAGCGGAAAGAAGATCAAGAAGGTAGTGTGCACACTATGCATACAAGAAAAAGCCACACTCAAGTCAGAAGCCACGTCTCCCAAGACAAGCCTAACAGAGCCATGCAGTTGGAGATTGACCGATTAAAGAGGGAGCTGTGCCATGCACGATGAAGACGAACTCCCCCCAACTTTGTTGGATGGAGAAATGAACCCAAAAATTTCTATGCTATTTAGAATCATCCATAGGGATATGAAGGCAAGCAACATTCTGTTAGACGGAGAAATGAACCCAAAAATATCAGACTTTGGTATGGCTAGAATTTGTCGTAAGGATCAAACAGAAGCAAATACAAGGAGAGTCGTTGGAACATAGTGAGTACCATAATAAGATTTCTGTAGTATTTTCTAGACTAAATACTGATTTTTTCTTAATATTGATTTCAATGTGTTGATTATTTGCAGTGGCTATATGTCCCCTGAATATGCAATGGATGAGCTCTTCTCAGTGAAATCTGATGTTTTTAGTTTTGGTGTTCTAGTATTGGAGATTATAAGTGGTAAAAAGAACCGAGGTTTTTACTACGCTAACAATGAACTAAACCTTCTTGGATACGTAAGTGCAAGAAAGTACATAATTTTTCTTTGAAACAAAAATAAGACATTGTAATCACATTGCATCTCACTATATTCTAACCAAAAAATTGAATTTGCAATGCTACTGCAGGCATGGAATCTGTGGAAAGAAGGAAATGGTTTGGAACTAATTGATTCATCTATGCATAATTCATATTCCCCGTCTGAAGTAATGAGATGCATACAGGTTGGCCTATTATGCGTCCAGGAACGAGCAGAAGATAGGCCTAACATGTCATCTGTGGTCTTGATATTGAGTAGTGAAACCGCAACAATGCCCCAGCCTAAACAGCCTGGTTTTTGCCTAGGAAGAAATCCAGCTGAAACTAGTTCATCTTCTAGTAGGCAAGAAGAATCATTCACAGTAAACCAAGTTACAGTTACAATGCTTGACGCCAGGTAGTGAAAGGTAAAGGCCTAGTCTGGCATGTTTGTATATCTCATACACTTTAGGAATTTTGTGTACATCGTCTGTGATTTTTTTTTTCCCACAGTTTTGAGCATAATCAACCTTTTATTTAACTTGTAAGAGATATCCATCTTAGTTTATATCACTTAATACAATATACATCATATCTTTCAAATTCTATATTGTCAAAGTGTACAAGAAAAATAAAATTAATACACATGCAGTCATAATCTCTTGCAGTTGAAGCGTTGACATAAATAAAAATGCAAAATCCTGCGTGGATATTTGGGGAACAACTATTTCTCTCATGTCTTATTCATGCTAGTGAAATGTTCCGTGGATAGACCACTGTCACCCCAAAATTATAGACAGTTGAAGGGAGCCAACACTGCGAGGCCCCGTGACATGTTGAGTGCCATAAATTACAAGGAACTGAAGAGTAGAATTGGAGAGGACCCCGAATTTAAAACTTTAAATGACATGGCAATAGATATACTTTTAGATTTGAAATATTAAATCTAAATCATGAAATGAATCTATTATTCAATTTTAATGGAGGTTAGTACTATTTTACTCTATAGATTATAGATAATTGAAGTGGGAGTGGGATTGATGTTTACTGCAGCATAAATAGCATAGAAATTTTGAACACATTTCCAATTGATCATTGTATTGATATTGTCAAAAATGGATCATAGTTGGTGCTATTTACTATTTGTAGTCCTCTCATAATATTCAATGAAAGGGATGGGTGAACAACCAAGGAACCTATACCAAATACATCATATTATAATAGCCAAAATGTCTGAAATTCTTCTAGCCACCCACTTCTGAAAAAAACCAAACAAACAAACTACAACCCTTGTATATTTACGGCTATATCTCTCCCCTATAAAAATGATTAGAAAAATTGATTATTGTGAGCCTGTGACTTGTACCACCTAGGAGAAAAAAAAATGTTGGCCTATAGTTATAAATTGATTTAAATGATTTACACGATTTGGTTGAATTACCCATTATTCAAACAAATTAGGACTTTGCTTTGTATCAAAACTCCAACAGAATCTTAAATCTTAATCAATAATCAGCCTCTTGTTCTTATATTTTTTGTCTGCAACCCCAAAAAAAAAAAAAAAAAATTGGTTTCTTTTTCTTTTTTTTTTTTATTAAGAAAAAACTTCTTCTTCTTCCTTTTTTTTTTTTTTTTTTTTTTTTTTTTTTTTCTTTTTGGGAGTGTGTACACAAATAGAAGAAATTAGCATCAAACAGAAGAGAAATACGTATGAGATCTAGAAACAACCAAAATAATGACTACAACGAAATGTCCATTTCCCTCATAGTCATAGTTCAGCATGAGGGCGCCTTTTCAAACTTTGTCAATTCTCTCAACTATAAATAGGTGGATGGATACATGTAAGTATGTAACTTCTTCATTTTCATGAGGAAAACGAGTCACTTTAAATAAATAATAATCGAGAAAAGTTGGTGTTTGGCCTTTTAATTTTTTTTTTTTTTTTTTTTTTTTAAATTGGGTTAATGAAACTGGGCAAAAATACACACTCAAATGGGAAATGGGATATATGTAAAAAAAAGAAAAAAACATGTTAGAGTTACAAAATTTTTATTATTATTACAAACTGACGGTGAAATGGAATGTATTATTAAAAAAAAAAAAACATGTTGGAGTTACAAATTTTTTATTATTATTTTAAACTGGTGTGAGAATGATTTGATTAGTAGTATTATTATAAACTGACGTGAAATGGGATGTATTATTAAAAGAAACATGTTGGAGTTACAAATTTTATATTATTATTATAAACTGACGTGAAATGGGATGCATTATTAAAAGAAACATGTTGGAGTGGACTTCAAAACATAATTAATGAATATTTGAATTTTTTTTTTTTTGTAATAATTTGTGACGTTGTAAAGACTATTTAAATCACTTTTTATTAATCAAGAATTTTGTAATTTAATTGGTTGGTATTTTTTAGTATTTTTAACAAAGTAATCTAAGATTCAAATCACTTCTCTTCTATTGTAACTAGTAAGTTGTTCGTGCGATGCACAGATAATGTTGTAATGTTTTATGTAAGATGATTTTGAACAATGTTATACATATATTATAGAATAATTGTAATAAAACTTTGTTAGTAATGAGTTTATTATAAGAAGTAACAATTATAAATTATACACACATAACCATTATAATTATTCAATTCAAGGAATAAGGGGTAAAAAAACAATTTTGAAGGAATATTGTAGAATAAAAGTTGTTACAGAATGTCTCTCTTTCTTTCTCCTTATTTCTAAAACAAAATACACATCTCAAACACTCATAGTCAATTTCAACCTTTACAAAAACCATAAGTCCAAAGGAAACAAATAATATTAATTTTTTAATTTGAAAAATCTTGAAACATTAAACCAAATGAAACAAAAATTCAATATTTAATTTGTTTTTATCTTTGATGTGGCACTTGAGAATAGTTCAATTCTCTTTACAAAGAATGCTAATTCTATTATTGTTAGTTACAATTAATCTACAAAGTTTGCTAGTAAAACAAAATTCAAACTAAACCCTAGTCCTTAGCCATATTTTTTATTCCAAAACTGGGTATTCTTTGTCTATAGTGTTTCATCCTGAGTTGTAGAAGAGTAATGAGACAAATATATTTACAATGTTTAAGAAATTATAGACATCAACATAAAAGATAAAAATTACCATTGTCCTCCAAATGTCAATGTTTAATAAAATCTTGTTAAAGCTTAAAATGAAGAAAATTTTCTAGTGAGCACAATTAGTGTGAAATTCAAATTTAGCAATATTCTATTATTTTTTGTATGTATCCCAAACTGATATGAAAATAACGTTTTGCAATATGCAATCACTTATCAACCAAAAACCACAATGGTTGAAAAATGATTCTTAGAACATATATATGGATGCCCTCATAAAGCTTTCAAATCTTCATCATACATAGAACATTTTGTAAATTTACATTGCAAACTGCCAAACATAATTATATATATGGATACTCATACTCCTTTCCAAAAGCTGAATTTAAGAAACTATATTTTGGATTGCCCTCACAGAAATAACTGTAGCAGATATTGCAACCATGGGTGCCATCGCATGTACCAAAACTAGCACCATTGTTGCTACCACCAATACAATTGTGGCAACTACAGGTGCCACAACCTCAACAAAATGAAAAATTAGGCACCAAAAAACAATTTTTTGATAATTTGCTTTGCTTGTCAAAATGTCACATACTTGTGTGTATTGCTATGGAATAAAAAGGTTGATATGGTCCTCTATTTATATGTTAATAAGATGGGAGAGACTTGATTAGTTATTAGCCTAGTTCTCTTGGACCAATGCACCTCCAATGGATTTGTCTACTTCTTATAAATTCAAATACAAGAACTTACTTATTAACAATTTTATGATAATTCTTTCAATTTACCAAGAATTTTGTATCTACCATTTCTACTATTTATTAATATTCAGTATTATATCATGTATACAATCAATGATTCAACATAGAATATTAACCTCAAGCCTAATGGTTGATTGTCAAGGTAAAAAAAGAACCTTTGCTTTTAGAAAATTAGAGCAAAGGTTATGAAGAGTCATTAATAATTAACATCCCTCTATCTTATCTATTACTTGAAGTTTAATTAGTAAATTACTAATGTTGCATCTAAAAAGAGTAGTAAATTATTGATGATGCATTCACCCATAAAAAAGAGTATTTAATGACAATTTGGAAGATTGTGGTAAGAGTTCAATTCTCCTTTCAAGGAGTGTGCCACTTAGCAGGAATCTCATGCACTCTCGCATGAGGTCTTTGCTTATGTGTGTGTGTGTGTGTGTGTGCGGGTGCTCGAGGACCGAGGACGAGATTGATGAATTACAGTACTAATATTGGGGCATCACGCGGCCGAAGAGGGAATTCGCCCGAGGAGAGGAAGGGATGAGACAAAAGACTCTAAGGCACTCTTAGTGAGAAGAATGATCTGAAGAGAGAGAATTACTGAAACTAGGGGAAGTTTCTAGTTTGGAGTAGCTTATTGCCCCCGCATTAAATGGTGGGTAACAACTTTATCAGCTACATTGATGAGGAAGTGACCTAAACAGTGTAGTTCACAGCTAAGCAACTCCTTCTACCACCTTCCTCATATGTTTAAAAGGACAAGTGTCGCTAGGAGAAATTTGTTAGGTAAAGATAGAGGGTCAGGATATGAAGTGGGGGAGTATATAAGAAAAAGATGGTTCTTAGAGAACAAGGGGGTAGACACAAATATTAGAAAGAGAAAAGTAACAAGAACATTGAGAAAAGAGAGTGAATAGTATATTTTTATGTGTAACATTGGCCTCCTCAGGCAAGGTGATACTTAGAAATTTGCTCACATATTCTATATTATTAAGCCTTTCTTCCTTATTTCTATACCCAGGCAAGGTCTTCTCTTGTTGTTTGATTCTCTCTCTTACAAATTTATTGATTTGGCCTATAGTTGAACTGTACAAACCCACTATTCTAAGCAAGGAAGTCGATTTCGTACTGTACTGGCCGATATATACCGTACCGGCAAGCATACTGGTATACATAACCCCCCTGTTTCGTACTGGAAAAAATACCGGCCGTACTGGCTATGTACCGGGCGTACCAGCCAATTTCGGGCAATACCGGCCGGTATTGGGCGTACCGGCCAATACCGGAAAAAAGTTTTTTTTTTTTTTTTTTTTTTTTTTTTAAGTTTTGTAATTTTTGAATTTTTGTTAAGGCAAAATGGTAACTTATTTGCATTAACTTATTAGTATTATTTGTTTTCTTAGTATGCAATGGTAACTTTTAAGCTTTCTATATTTTATATTGTGTTTTTTTTTTCTTCTTTTAATTGATACTAAAGTCTAAAATCATGAATAATTAATTCTGAATTGAGGAAATGTTTTATGGTAAACTTTTATATTTATTATAATACACACACACACATACATACATACAAACATATATATGTATATATATATATATATATATATATATATATATATATATATTTATATTTATAAATATAAAAAATAGCGGTAAACCCGAAACGGTACACCGGTATTGACCGATATCCGAAATATATCGTACTGCTAGTCAAACCGGTACAACCTCCGGTACGGTATTGACTCTCTTGATTCTAAGTGGGCTTGGATTGCCAAATTTTTTGGTCCTTACAATATATATATATATATATATATATATATATAGATTATAGAATTATTTCAACAAAAAAAAAAAAAAAACCACTCTTTATTAAAAACTTTGATTCTAAAGTATTCATGTTTTCACAACACAAGACTTTCATAGCAATAATTTTTCAAAACTTTAAAAAACCTTCAATTACATTTTTGAATTTTATGTTTTGAAAAAGCACATTTTGAAATTGCTAGCTTCTCTCTTTAAGTGAGCGTTTGGATACGCTAGCGTTTGCATTTTCGTTGGTGTTTGGCATTTTGTGTAGGTCCTGTGCACTGTTCATGGGATCCACAAACATCTTTTTTTAGTAAAACTTTCATTAAAAATGAGTTTTATACCATTATTTATACATTTAAAATTTATTTTGTTATAATAGTTTCAGTTTTCAGCAATAAGCGATATCCAAACAGACCATAAATTGAAGTTTTCAAACACCAAATCAAACAAAAATTTAGTTAAATTCCTAATCATAAAGCACTAATTGTATAAAGTGCTATCTAAAGTCTAAAACACGAGGGTTTGACGTTATTTGGTGGATCACATAGCAAAATTTATAAGTTGAATTAAGATCCCAAGGATTTACTCAATCAGGTCTTTGAGACTTTGAGTCCCGTTCAAGTGCATCATGAAGCATTTGTTTGGTGATTATTCTCACGTGATTAATTCCGACTGGTATCTGACATCATGGGAGGGAAAATTATATGTGTTGTAGAAGTTACATAGGTAGGTAGCCAAAAATTCTATAAACATTAAACTATGTGCATAGAAAAATATAAAGACACCATAAATTCTATAACCGCCTGAAATGACATATTTTGACCAGCATACAAAGTAATATTATAGATAATCCTAAAGAAATTGACGTTACACAAATATCAATACATCGCTCAATAAGTTGTGGATGGTTGGAGTCGGCTCATATTTGTTATTAGAGCATTAGCATTGGGGAATGCTAATGCCAAATCTAAGGAAAATTTGAAATTTTAAGCCCTAAAACCATCTGCATTGGGGAATGCTAAACAGCAGTATTGCAAATTTTTTTGTAATACTGCTACAGTGCAATTCTAAACATAGAATTGCACTGTAGCAAGTATTGTAAAAAAATAATAATATTTTATCTGACTCTCTCTCCTCTGTCTCTCATCTCTGTCTCTCCATCGGTGAACCCAAAAACCATATCACGGCGAAACAGCCAGCACCATATCACGCCAACCCAAAAATCGAAACAGCCACCCGCAACCCAACACCACAGAGCATAGCCAACCCAACACCATATCAAGCCATCGAGCACGGCAAAACCAACACGACAACGCCATATCACGAATTCGCGATCCACGGATCACAACCATCGAGCACGGTGAAACCCACTGTATCATAACCATCGAGCACGGCGAAACCCATATCCCATATCATGAATTCGCGATCCACAACCCATGATCCACAACCGGAGCAGTGCGAGTATGAGCTCGTCTTGGAGTGAATGAAGTTTTGGGTTTTATTGAAGCCGAGTTTTGGGTTTTATGGGAAATGAAGGCTCCGCCGGAAATAGATGGAAGAGAGCTGAAAATGAAAATGAGAGAGAGGAGAGAGATGGTAGAGAGGAGAGAGCTGAAAATAAGATATATTATTTTATTATGTAAATATATTATTTTAATGAGTAAAAGAGGGAAATATAAGTTTGGGATGTGGAGGTATTGTAAAATGGTATGTTATAATGATAAAGTTGCTTTTTAGAATTGTAAAATAGAGTAGCATTAGCATTCCCCAATACTAATGCTCTTAGTGACTCGAGAGTTTATTTGAAAACAGTTTATTTAGTTGAAATTGAAATTTTTTTGCTAAAAGTATTGTAAATAAAGCTAAAAAGTAGTTGAAATAGTATAGTAGGACTTATAAATAGTACTAAAAAGTGCAATGAGACCTATGAATAGTAGAAAAAATAAGTTAAATAGTTTAAAAAAAAAAAAAAAACTTTTTAAGCTAATGCCAAACATACAATGAGTTAGGAAACTTATAAAATTTAGGGAAATGGATAAATCGAGGAAAGTAGAGCACAACAAGCAGAACAGAATAGAGGCATTACTATATAAACATTGTTATAACTCTATATTTTCTTAGATAGTGAATTATTGGCCGCTTATGCTCATGAATGTAATCATACCGTTAAATCACATAAATGATCATTTTTCTTTTTCTTTTTCTTGGGTCTGTTTGGGACTCGTTTATTTTACTGAAATTGAAAACTTTTTGCTAAAAGTATTGTAGTTAAAGGTAAAAGTTAGTTGAAATAATACAGCAGGACTCATAAATAGTACCAAAACGTGCAGTGGGATTCATGAATAGTGGCAAAAATAAGCTGAATAGTAAAACAAGTTGGCAAAATTAAGCCACGCCAAACGCACACTGTGTGTGTTTGGCATGGATGAAATTTGCCAGCTAATTTTATTATTCAGCTTATTTTCGTTACTATTTATGGGCCTTATTGCACTTCTTGGTTTTATTCATAGGTCTCACTGTATTATTTCAGCTAACTTTTACCTTTATTCATAGTACTTTCAGCAAAAAAATTTTAGTTTCAGCAAAATAAGTAGATTTCAAACAAACCCTTAATCTTGCATAAAAAAATTTGGACAAATGTTATAAAATTGATCGAGTGTCTATAACACTTATGCTTATTCAAATGTCAAACCCAAAAAAAAAAAAAAAAAAAAAAAAAAAAAAAAAAAAAAAAGGGAGGTGGGAAAAGGAAGATGAACAATCTGTGGTGGACATTGGTCAAAAGTGGTTGATTGAATGTGGGAAAAGGCATTACTATATAAACATTGTTATAACTCTATATTTTCTTAGATAGTGAATTATTGGCCGCTTATGCTCATGTACGTAATCATACTATTAAATCTCATAAATTATCATTTTTCTTTTCTTTTCTTAGGGTTTGTTTGGAATCTATTTATTTTACTGAAACTGAAAACTTTTTACTGAAAGTATTGTAGATAAAGGTAAAAGTTAGTTGAAATAGTACAATATGACCCATAAATAGTACCAAAAGTACAGTGGAATCCATAATAGCAAAAATAAACTGAATAGTAAAACAAGCTGGCAAAATTAAGCCATGCCAAATGCATACTATGTGTGTTTGGCATGGATGAAATTTGCTAGCTTATTTTACTATTTAGTTTATTTTTGTTACTATTTATAGGCCTTATTACACTTTTTGGTTTTATTTATGGGTCTCACTGTACTATTTTAACTAACTTTTATATTTATCTACAGTACTTTTAGTAAAACATTTTCAATCAGTAAAATAAGCGAATTCCAAACAAATCCTTAATCTTGTATAAAATTTTTTTTGGACAAATGTTATAAAATTGATTGAGTGTCTATACCACTGATGCTTATTCAAATATCAATGCCACTTATGCTTATTCAAATATCAATGCCACTTATGCTTATTCAAATATCAAACCCAAGAAAGAAAGAAAGGAAAAAAAAAAAAAAAAAGGAGGAGTGAAAAGGAAGATGAACAATCTGTGGTGGACATTGGTCAAAACTGGTTGATTGAATGTGGACATTTGTCAAAGGTCGTTAATTGAATATTTAAGAGATCCAATAGTCTTCTATTAACCCATGAAAAGACCCTAACAGAGGTTTATTTAGTTTTTTAATGATTTTTTTTTTTTTTAGAAGCATGCTAAAATATAACAGTATAAAACAGTTTTTTTTCTAGAAAATGTGCGAAACTCACCCGGATTTTTTTTTTTCTTCAAAATAACCTCTATTTGCAAACAATTGTCAAAGGTCGTTAATTGAATATTTAAGAGAGTCCACAGACCAATGGTCTTATATTAACCCATGAAAAGACCCTAACAGAGAGTTTATTTAGTTTTTTAATCCTTTTTTTTTTTTTTTTTTTTTCTAGAAGCATGCTAAAATATGAAAGTATAAAACAGTATTTTTTTTCTAGAAAATATGCGAAACTCACCCGGATTTTTTTTTTCAAAATAACATCTATTTGCAAACAATTTTGTTAGTTAGCATTGTTTCTAAACTATTTAGCAAACTAACATCTCGAGGTTGAAGGACTCGAGTTCACTATAGCAAATCGAGTATCACAGACTCAATTTTTATTAAAATTCATTGTGGAACCCAACAAACCTCTGTCTCTTCTTCTTCCTCTTCTCTCTCTAAAAAAAATAAAAAACCACAACAACCAAAGAAACAACAAACCTAGTCGGCTAAACAAAACACAGAAAACAAGAGATCAAAATACTGAAAAACGGAAACCACAAACCTAGTTGGTGAACCCAGTGGCGAACCAATGAACCCAACGGCAAAGCCATGAACCCAACGACGAACCCACGAACCCAGACGTTGTGTGATTCCTCAAGTGAAAGTCGTTTTCCTCTGTTTTGCTCTTTTTTATTTGTGTAAATCAAGAACTCAAGTAGTCGAGTTCCACTGAAATTGACATCTACAATCTCGATTTGTTACAGTAAACTAGAGTCTAAAAAACTTGAAATGTTAATTTTTTAAATAATTTAAAACCGATGCTAACTAACAAAATTATTTGAAAATTATTAGAAAATGAATGTTATTTTGAAAAATAAAATCCAACTCACCCCGTATAACAGCTTTCGCGGCGTTTCTCACTACTGAAAAGTGACAAATACCTTAAAGATCGTGTTTGACTTTCAGAGAAGTTATTAAGCCTAATTTTGCATCTGGTTTCCGTCTATTTTGACTTTTCCAGCTTAAAAAGCTGAATCCAGAAGCCAAATGATTCACTCTATGATTTTAATATTATTGTTAACAAGAACTCCTCCATTTCAACTTGAACAAAAATGGGGTTTTCTTTGTTTCTCACATTTTGTTACATATGGTTATCTTCAGCATCACAAACTTCCACTGCAGCAACAGTGGTTTCGGACACCTTGAGACCAAACCAGGTGCTTAAAGATGGCCAAACTTTGGTGTCATCTGGGCAACGATTTGAGCTTGGGTTCTTTAGCCCAGGCAGTTCAACTTCAAGCAACAGGTATTTGGGCATTCTATACAAGAATATCCCTCTTACTGTGGTCTGGATCGCCAATAGAAACAACTCAATCACTGGGCTTTCAGGGTCACTGTCAATGGGCTCAAATGGGTTCTCACTTTTGGCTAATAATTCACTTGCTATTTGGTCTGTCAATGCCACCGTGGTACTAAAAAGTCCCATTTTGCAGCTATTGGATAATGGCAATCTAATTTTTAGAGAGGAAAATAGTGGTGATTCGGAAGGGTATATTTGGCAAAGTTTTGATTACATAACTGACACTTTGTTGCCAGACATGAAGCTCGGTTGGAACCTTAAAAATGGTCTTCACAAGTACATGAGATCATGGTCATCTGCTAATGATCCCTCTGTTGGGGAGTTCAGTTTTAGTTTGGATCCACCTGAGACACCTCAGTTGGTGTTGAGGAAAGGGACACAGAAGAGGAATAGGTGGGGTCCATGGGATGGAGTCAGGTTCAGTGGCAGTGCTGCACTGAGGTCCAATCCTGTGTTCATTCCTATGTTCAATTCAAGCATTGAGGAGGTTTATTATACATTCAAAATTGTAGACCAATCATTGTTGTCAAGGTTTGTGGTGACCCAAGATGGTTTGATTCAGTACCTACAATGGAGTAAGAATAGCAATGAGTGGGCTATAATGGTTACACTTCAGAGGGACAGTTGTGATAGCTATATGGTTTGTGGGCCTTATGGCAATTGCTATGATGGTCCAAAATGTGAGTGTTTGAATGGTTTTAGGCCTAAGTCACCTGACGATTGGGCACGGGTTGATTGGTCAGGTGGGTGTGTGAGGAAGTGGGAATTGGATTGTGGGAATGGAGATGGCTTTGTCAAGTATGGAGGAATGAAGTTGCCTGATAATTCGCATTTGGCGGCAAGTAGGAATTTGAGCCTTGAGGAATGTAAGTCTGTGTGTTTGGGGAATTGTTCATGTATGGCTTTTACTATGATAGATATCCATGGAAATGGAGGAGACTGTGTGTTGTGGTTTGATGATTTGCTTGATATGAGAGATTTTTCAGGAGGTGGGGATGATCTCTATATAAGAATGGCGAAAGAGGAACTCGGTAAGTAATGTTCATTAATGACTTATTGCGATAGCTTCTGCTAGTTGAATAATTTACACACACACATCAGCCTCCAGAGTGCAGGTTTTAGGATAACATAATAATCATAATTTTTATGGCAGAACATGGACTTCATGGCTAGTAGAAATTTATTCTTCAGAAGATATGTTAATTTAGCTTATTGCATAAGTTTAGTTATCTTGCTGTAATTTGACATCTGAAAGTTCATTGTAAAGCAGCTTTTTCGTTTTCATGAAGTAAACTAAATAGTGGCATCGGGAACCATAAGTCCCTTGGACTAGATGGATGAGGGACCTTTGCTGGCATAGCCAGACCTTATAATCTGTGCCTCCTTAATATTTTATTTGCCTGAATTTTCTAGTCTGCTGTGTTAGCTTTTGAGCACTGATGACCCAAGGGGATTAAAACTTAAAGCAACTTCTATGCTACTCACAATGGGATTATCATTTTAAGAAAAAATGATTCACTCTGTCAACTTCTTTGGTGTCCAGAGGCAATTGCAGATGCTAAGAGGGATAGACAAGTGAAGGTGATTGTCACTAGCATCGTATGTTCAGTTACTGGGATGCTTCTAGTTGGCATCATTGGCTGGTACACTTGTCGAATGAGAAGGGCAAGGAGATGGAGAAGAGGTAAAACAGCTCATAAAGTGCCTTAGTATTGTTATTTTTATAAAATTGTTTGATGAAATAGCTCAAATCTTTTGGACCTTAATTAATCTTTAAGATGTTAATATATTGATTGAAGCTCTTATTTGCTTAATTTTGCCCATATCTTAACACATTACAGTTTACATTAGCATAATAGGAATCTTTGGTTGACAGGGGCATCTAAGTGGGATATGCCATCTCATTAATAATAAAAATTTCAGTAGCTTTCATAATTTCTTTTGGGTGTAACAAAATTGCAGTATGTCACTTTGACTATAGAATGATTTTTCTAAGGGGAATAATTTCTAAAAGAATGGATATTTTTCAATAAGGCGGAGTTATTGATTTCTCTGTGTTCATAATTAGGTTTCCTTAACTGTTAAACAACTAAACATGGTTGTTCTTTTTCATATATGCATAAGTGACAAATTAGTGGGACAAGGCTTGAAAAATACCAGTATGTGTAAAGTGATAAGTGCCTGTTTTGGCTTGTGTCTTGTCCCAATTTGGAGCTTAGCTTAATAATTTCTTCTTAATAACCTGATTTGTCATTGTCTGCTTCCCCTGTATATAACTTTATATTTGATGTTTCACTGCTCTCTACTGAAGGGAATGCAAAACATTTTATTTAAAGGGCTATGCTTGCTTGCTCCACTGATGCTTGTTTTGTGAAAAACTAGTTGTAAAAATTGCTGTCTTCTGCTGTAAATCTCATGACTAGAACAATTTACTGAAATTCTAGGGAGCTGTCTGAATAATTGAATTGGCATATATTTTTAAGTTTACTTAAGTATTTATCAATTTTGACTGATTGAGTTGCAGTATATAAATTCATTTACAAATTCTTTCCAAATACTGCCATGGTATTTATAGCGGCAGTGCTTGTGTTTGCCAAAATAAGTACAATCAATTTATCCTTTTATTTTTCTGTTCAATTTGTATGTTACAGCAGAAAGCATAAACAATTTCTATAGAGATTCCACAGAAGAAACTACTCAGGAGGAAGACCTTGAGCTACCTCTTTTTGATCTGGAAACTGTTTCTGCTGCTACCGACAAGTTCTCCTTTAAAAATAAGATTGGACAGGGTGGCTTTGGTCCTGTCTACAAGGTAATTTGCCATGAGAGAAGACACCTTAAGCACAAAATATCAAATTGGGGAACATAAGGCTATATGTTTCCTTGTACATGATAGGATTACTAATTTTATGCCATCCTCATAGGGTGTATTGCCAACTGGACAAGAAATTGCAGTGAAGAGGCTTTCTCAGAATTCTGGACAAGGCATCAATGAGTTTAAGAATGAAGTTATAGTGATTGCGAAACTTCAACACCGTAATCTTGTTAAGCTCTTGGGATGCTGCATTCGAAGAGAAGAAAGAATGCTAATCTATGAGTATCTTCCAAACAAAAGCTTGGACAACTTTCTCTTTGGTTTGAGCCTTTAACGCTTGATTAACACTTGATTTATTTCATCATTCTTAATTGTGTGCTGGCTTCATTTGCATAGTGCTAAAAGATAAAGACCATATTTTGATAAAGAAAAAGAGAATTAACATTGTTGATTATATGATTTTCTAGATGAGACTAGAAAGAAGTTGACTTGGAAGATGCGGTTCGACATTGTTATGGGAATAGCACGAGGACTTCTATATCTTCATCAAGACTCTAGGTTAAGAATCATCCATAGGGATCTTAAAGCAAGCAACATCTTACTAGACAATGAGATGAACCCCAAAATCTCAGACTTCGGCATAGCAAGAATTTTTGGAGCAGAACAGACAGAACAAACGACCAAGAGAGTAATGGGAACATAGTGAGTTTTCTAAGAATGTTTTGAAAATGCATTTCCCTGTTTACAAATGCTGAAATTCTTGCTTTGGCATGCAGTGGCTATATGTCTCCAGAATATGCAATGAGCGGGCACTTTTCAGTGAAATCAGATGTCTTCAGCTTTGGTGTGTTATTATTGGAGATAATAAGCGGAAAGAAAAACTGGGGATTTTATCACCCCGACCATGATCTTAACCTACTAGGACATGTAAGAATAAGAACTAATTAAGCTTGAATTTTAATGATGTGAACTTCAGTCTTCAATTCTGACAAATTTCGAAACATGATTGAAACTGTTTCAGGCATGGAAGTTATGGAATGAAGGGAAACCGTTGGAACTCATGGATGCACTTATTGATGAATCATATTCTAAGAATGAAGTGATAAGATGTATCCAAGTGGGTCTTTTGTGCGTGCAACAACGCGTGGAAGACAGACCAACTATGTCATCTGTGTTATTGATGTTGTCAACTGAGAATGCAATGGTGGCCCAACCCAAGGAACCTGGTTTTGTCACTGAAGCTTCTTCTATGGGAATGGATACATCATCATCTAGTGGAAAAAATCCTTATACTGCTAATGAGGTTACTGTCAGTATTTTAGATGCAAGATAGAAGAGGTGTTTTGGTTACAAATGTTTACAGATTTGTTTATAGATTTGCATGATAGAAGAATTGTTTTGGTTACAAATCCTCACAAATGTTTTGCAGATTTTTTGTTGTACAGTTCTCCACAGAGTAGCAAAACTAAATACAT
This sequence comes from Quercus glauca, assembly GCA_023736055.1. Classification (NCBI taxonomy): domain Eukaryota; kingdom Viridiplantae; phylum Streptophyta; class Magnoliopsida; order Fagales; family Fagaceae; genus Quercus; species Quercus glauca. The sequence goes on along the minus strand of CM043319.1, from coordinate 88,533,588 downwards.
CATAATTTTGAAGATTGGTTTATGACATGACAATCAACATTTAGAGCACTCACAGGTAGGGAAGTTGTGTGTCACATCTCATAAAGTTTTGAATTTTGGGTCCTTGTTGAGTGTGATCATTATATATGGGTCATTAGAATGAAAAATTATTAGATGCTCTCATTGAATTGCTGACTTGATATCCCACCTTAGGATCCTCTACTTTTTCTTCCACATTTTTTGTATCTTTCTTTTGACTTTCAATGTTTTCTTCATTCATCCCCACAAGCGAAGAACTTTTTATTATATCTTCTTGTGTCTCTACTATACAAATGAATCATGATATATTGAGAAACTTTTTCCCCGACAATATTGTATTTAATTTCCCTTTGTTTCAGTATTAGGGCCCAATCAAAAGTCCCCTCTCAAATCCAACTAAAATTAACCCGGTCAAGAAATTTTTTTGGTTAAAATACGAGCCCAATTCAACTCATCCAATACACCACAAAAGCCCAACTAAGATTTAACTTCAATTGATACTCAAACCCTTCAGATCATTAAAGCCCAGTCCATCCTACATAAAAACTCCCAATATATTCAACAGTGAAGGCCTTCTTCACCTAAACACTACTCCATCAAACCCAAAAAATCAAATAATGATTTGTGGATCATATAATCTACCACTTATTGAAAAAGAAAAAAACACACACAAGTTCACATATTCAAAACATAGCATTAATTACTTTTACCGATCACTCCATTGGATTATCTTGTTGACAACCAAAAAAAAAAAAGGCAATTCAAAGATCTTTTTTTTTTCCCCTCAGATTACAAGACATTAATAGCCATCTTCATTTTGGCCTCGCAATGTCCAGTAAAATTGCAAATGACATAGTTTTCTCCCTTTTTGAGGATTATGTAATCGAATCCACTACTTTGTACGTAAGCATTTTCTGGTGCTTTGCATGTACCGTAACCTTGTTTGTCTACAACGATCACATTGTGCTCTCCTCGATTGTATGAAAACACTGTGGCATAAAAACAAGGACAAAATTCTGAACTTTTTAAAAAGTGCAGTATGAAACTGGCATTTTTGAAAAAAAATTGAGTATTTGATAAAAATTGTTAAAAAATATATTTTGAAAAAACTGAGTGTTTAACCAGCACTTATAAAAGTGGTGATTGAGTGGTAAATTACCAAAATATATATATATATAAGAGTTTATTTCATTTTTAAATCAACTACTTCATAATACTTTTAAAAAAAAAAAAAGCTACTTAATAATAATAATAATAATAATAATAATAATAATAATATTGTCATAATTATTTGTTATTACTATTACTATTATTGGTATTATTTTAATAATGTTAGTTTTTTTTAGCATCAATTATTTGTTATTCTAAAAATTTTGAACCAAGTATGTTATCTGTCTTACTTTAATAATGTTATCTATTTTTAATAATATCAATATCACTATTTTAATAATGTTTTTGTCTTATTTAATATGGTTTTATATTTTTTGGCATGATGGTCTGAAGGGGTTTCAAAGGTTAAAGTTGGGGTTTTAATAAAACAAGTGGGCAATTTGGTAATTGAACCAACAATTTTTTTGAAAGTTGAAGTGGCTTTTTTGCAAAAGTTGGCCAAAAGTCCTTTGGCTTTTTGGGGGTCTTGCACTTTTTGTAAAAGAAACTTTCTTGCTGAAACAGCTTTTTAATACCCATCAAACACCTAGCATTTTGAACTTTGAAGTAAAAAGTACTTTTTGCCATTTGAAAGTGCAAACAAAGGGGCACTTAGAGACAAAATCAACTTGGACAAAAATTATAGGACTAATCTAATCTTATATGTTACTAGATTGGGATGTCATAATAAGTTAAAATTGAATAGAAAAATTTTAATTGAAATAATATTTTAAATTTGTTAAAAATTTCGTAATAGAGTGTCAACAATAATCAGTATTAAGCCTATTGACTAATAATTTGTGAGCCACATAATGAAAGCAAATACAATATAAGTAAGGATTACACTAAAAGTCATTTAGTTCAACCACAATGTGTAGGACGTAATTTTTATTATCTAATCTAAAATATGATTATTAACACAACTGTGGGAACGGTGGCCCAAAAATTCGTGTGTTGGGCCATAAGCCTAATCCGAGGAGGTCGTCCCATCCGAGGAAGGCAGAAACTTATAAGGAAACCCAGTCCAGAGCCAAGTAGGGAAATAAGGAAGTAAATGGCGATCCGAGGAGAGGGATTACCTTTGGACCATGGTAGAAGCAGCCTAGACATGTACTCCATGGAAAGAAGGAGAGACAAAAATATCTAAAGGAAATGTTGTCACCTCCGCATTAAATGCATGGCAGCTACTTTTCTAGCTGCATTTATGTGGAGGAGACCTTTGAACAGTATCTCCTTGGCCATCGCAACTCACAAAAGGCCAGAAGGGATGTCTGATGGGATGGGCACTCAAGTGGAGGTCCGGATGGCCAACAGGTGTAAGGCCAAGATCACCAGAAGGGACCTATATAATGAGAAAGACCTCCCATGCGCAAGGGAGAAAAGGAGGGGTGGGGAGGGGGGGGGGGGAGAAAATACATTGTATTGGAGAGTAACATTTGTAATTCGTTTCTTTAGCCCATAATAACTTTTTCCCCCTCGGGCAACAAAAGAGTCTGAGCTTTTACATGCACTTTTCTTATATGACCATCCTATAAATGCATCATAACCGTTATAACACTGACTAGAACCCAACTCTTTAATCCACTCTCTATAAATTTATTACATTGGGCTCTCTAACCCTCAATCCCACACTCATTGGGCTTGGGCTGTTAATACTGGGTCCATACAATTGGCGCTGTCTGTGGGGAGAGCTGGTGTAATAGTGAGTGCAGCGGTGAATGATGGTAGGATCAGGCCTGCACCAGGCAGAATCCATGCCATCCTAGCACGAAAACCCCCACACCAACCATGAGCTGAAAGAAGATCGAGAAGGCAGTGTGCACATTACGCATACGAGTAAAAGCCATATTCAAGTCAGAAGCCACGTCTCCTAAGACAAGCCTAACAAAACCATTCAGTTGGAGATTAACCGATTAAAGAGGGAGCTGCGCCATGCACGACGAAGACGAACTCCCCCTAACTTTGATGCCTCTTCTAACGATGAAAGGGACGTCAGTTATAGGCGAAGATCTTAAACCCCGCCCAGCGAGTCTTTCTTCCACGAAAAGGAACGCCACCACGTATAGAGAATCGAAAGCCCACCTCATAAAGTCGAAGGAAACGACGCAGTGAACAAGGCCTTGGACCAAATCTCCAAATTGCCTTTCACGCATAAGATTGAGGGGGCTAGACTCCCACGATGATTCACCCAACCTACCTTCACAGTATACAACTGTAAAACGGACCCTATGGAGCATGTAAGCCATTCCAACCAGAGAATGGCTATCCACTCCAGGGACGAAGCCTTGATGTTCAAGGTTTTCCCATCTAGCCTGAGGCCTATTGCAATGAGATGGTTCGACGGTTTAAAAGTGAACACTATAAACTCCTTCAAGGAGCTTACCCAGGCATTTTGCTCCCGCTTTGTCACCTGCAATAAGATCCCTCGGTCCTTGGCCTCCATACTGTCCCAAAGCATGCGAGAAGGAGAGACACTGAAGGCATACTCAAACAGGTACTGGGCGATGTTCAACGAGATAGACGGTGACTTTGATGATGTGGCCATCAGCACCTTCAAGCTCGGCCTCCCCACTGATCACGGTCTGAGGAAATCCTTAACTGGCAAACCAGTAACTAGTGTACGCTAGCTTATAGATCGAATTGACAAGTATAAGAGGATTGAGGAAGACCAACAGCAGGGGAAAGGAAAGGAGAAGGCTATCCCTCAAGAGATGAGCGATTTCAAGTCGGACCGACAAAACAATGACCAACCACGAAGAGACTTCGTCGGACGTTCAGGGTCAGCTTATCCGCAAGCAGTTAATGCCGTGTTCCGAGAGTTGGTACAGCAAGTCTTGGAAAAAATCAAGAACAAGCCATTTTTCAAATGGCCAGACAAAATGGTGGGGAACCTTACAAAGTGCAACCACAACCTCTACTGCCAGTACCATCAAGACCACGGGCATACCACAGAGGATTGCAGAAGTCTGTGGGACCACCTAGATTAGCTCGTTCGCAAGGGAAAGCTGAAGCAACTCTTGCATCACTCCAGTGGTCGAGGGGGGGGGGGGGTCAGACGAACCCAGGATCTTGGAGAGATGAACCCTCGAGACCCCCCCTAGGAACAATAAATGTCATCTTCGTTGCCCCAGGAAGATCCGGATCCTGCCATTCCAAGGTAATGTCTGTAACTCGGCTACACGCCAAAGGCGAGAATCAAGAAGCAAAGAAGGCAAGACTGGAAGTTCAGTCGGTTTTGGGCTTCTCGGACGAGAATAAGATCAGAACCATCCAACCTCTCGACGATGCTTTGGTGGTCACCCTCAGGATCGGAGGGTATGATATGAAGAGGGTCATGGTGGACCAGGGCAGTGGAGCCGAGATAATGAATCCCGACCTATATCGAGGGCTGAACTTGAAACAGGAAGACTTGGTACCCTACATCTCACTCCTAGTGAGCTTTGACGAAAAGGTCGTCATCCCAAAGGGACAGATCAGGCTGCCCATATAGACCGGCTCAGAAATAGTGGAGGTAGACTTCATTGTGGTAAACGCATATTCCCCATACACAACCATTTTTGGAAGACCATGGCTCCATACCCTAGGGGCTGTCTCCTCTACCCTCTACCCTCTACCAGAAAGTGAAGTACCCGTCCGAGGGACAGATTGAAGAGATCTTAGGGAGCCAATCCGTGGCTAGGTAGTGCTTGGTAGCCACCATCAAGCGCCAGACCAAAGCTGAGCGCTCGGCCCCTACCGAAGAGGGCTTATAGAAATTAACAAGCACGGCATTGTCCACTGACGGATCAGCCGAGGAGGCGAAGTGCGAGAATCTGGAGAAAGTAGTTATAGGGGATGATCCAGAGAAATTCTTTCAAATAGGGGCTCAGGTGCCCACTCCAGAGAAGGAAGAATTGTTGGCATTTCTTAGAAGGAACGTCGACATGTTTGCTTGGGATGCCTACGAGGCCCCTGGGGTCGACCCAAGTTTCATTTGTCATCATCTTAATGTTAATCCATCCGCCACTCCCAAAAAGCAACCTTCTCGGCGTTCATCCAGAGACCATTTTGATGCTGTCAGAGAGGAGGTGAAAAAGCTTAAGCAGGCAGGTGCCATCAAGAAGGTTCTCTATCCTAAATGGCTAGCTAATATGGTCATGGTGAAGAAGAAGAATGGGAAATGGCGAGTATGTGTAGACTTCACTGACCTAAACAAGGCTTGCCCCAAAGATCCATTCCTTATGCCCAAAATAGACCAATTAGTGGACGCAATTGTGGGCCACCCTCGGATGAGCTTTCTGGATGCTTTTCAGGGATACCACCAAATACCACTTGCCTTGGAGGACCAAGAAAAAACTGCTTTCGTCACTCCCAGAAGAAACTACCACTACAAGGTGATGCCATTTGGTTTGAAAAATGCAGGGGCTACCTACCAAAGGATGATGACCAAGATGTTCGAGCCACAGATGGGAAAGAGTATCGAAGTCTATATAGATGACATGGTGGTTAAAAGCCAGATAGTGTTCGAACACCTAAGGGACCTCGGAAACATTTTTGAAATTCTGAGGAAGCACAAGTTGTGCCTTAATGCTTCCAAGTGCTCCTTTGGAGTGGGATCGGGTAAATTTCTAGGCTACATGGTCACTCATAGGGAAATTGAAGTCAATCCTGACCAAATTAAAGCAATCAATGACTTGCAACCACCTCAGAATTTGAAAGAAGTCCAAAAGCTAACCGAAATGACTGCAGCCCTAAACCGGTTTATCTCTCGATCAGCAGATAGGTGTCAACCTTTCTTCCAACTGCTGAATAAATGGAAGGGGTTTGAGTGGACCGAAGAATGTGCCTCGGCCTTTCAGCAGCTTAAAGATTACCTTTCTCAGCCTCCCATAATGTTTAGACCCGAAAAAGATGAAGTCCTATTCGCCTACATCGCCGTGGCCTCTCATGCAATTAGCCTAGTTTTGATACGAGTTGATGGTGGCAAACAAAAGCCAGTTTATTACATAAGCAAGTCACTGCATGGAGCCGAGACCCGTTACCTACCACTAGAGAAAGCTGTCTTGGCAGTAGTACACGCTACGCGTAAACTCTCTCATTACTTTCAAGCGCACACGGTTGTTGTCCTGACCCAGCTTCCACTCAGAGCCTTGCTCCGAAGTGCTGATTATACTGGGAAAATCTCCAAATGAGCCACAATCCTAGGGGCTTTTGACATTAAGTATATGCCGCGCACCTCCATCAAAGGCTAAGTCTTGGCAGATTTAATGGCCGAGTTTGCCGAATCCCCATTAGAGGAAGGAATATGGGCACAACACATGGATGAAAAATCAGTTAGCGCGATCATCCAACAGATCCCCCTACCATGGAAAGTTTATGTTGACGGCGATGTAAATCAAAAGGGATTCGGAGTGGGATTAGTGCTAATGTCCCCTGAAGGGATTATTATTGAGAAGTCACTTAGATTGGGTTTCTCGGCCACTAACAATGAAGCCGAATACGAGACCCCGCTGGAGGGAATAACCATGGTTCGGAAAATAGGCGAAAAGGCAATAGAGGTGTTCTATGACTCGAGATTAGTTGTCAGCCAAGTGAAATGAGAGTTTGAAGCGAGAGATGAAAGGGTGTAGGAATACCTGGGCCAGGTTAAGCGCATACAGTCATAATTCAAGTCTATCCACTTGTTGTATGTCCCTAAAAGCGAAAACACCCATGTAGACTCTCTGGCCACATTGGCAACGTCCTTGGCGCAAAGCTTACCAAGGGTTATCCTCATGAAGGACCTATGCAAGTCCGTGGGAATGAAAGAGAAAGCGATTCATATCCATCATGTCAGGGCAGGACCAATCTGGATGGACCCCATAGCACTATTCCTAAAGGAAGATCCATAGCACTATTCCTAAAGGAAGATACCCTTCTCGTGGAAAAGTCAAAAGCAAAAAAAATATGCAGAAAGGCTCCTCGGTTCTGGCTATCCGAGGACCAGAAATTATATAAGCGCTCCTATTCTTGGCCATACTTGCTTTGCGTGCACTCCGAGGCAACAGAATTGCTCCTAGAAGAGTTACACGAGGGGATTTGCGGGAGCCACACTGGGGGCAGGTCCTTGGCGCACAGGGCTCTCACCCAAGGCTATTGATGACCCGGTATGCAAAAGGAAGTACAAGAATACGTAAAGAAGTGCGACTAATGCCAGAGATTCGTGCCCAACATACACCAGCCGGGGGGAGCCCTTAACCAGATATCGAGCCCTTGGCCCTTTGCCCAATGGGGCTTAGACATTGTGGGCCATTTCCCTAAAGCAGCTGGAACCAAGAGATACTTGCTGGTCGGCACAGATTATTTCACTAAATGTGTTGAAGCCGAGCCTCTGGCGAACATCAGGGACGTAAATGCCAAGAAATTTGTATGGAAGAACATTGTCACCCGGTTCGGAGTCCTTTGTACCCTCATCTCCGACAATGGTCTTCAATTTGACAGCAAATCTTTCAAGAGATACTGTTGTGACTTGGGAATTACAAATAGATATTCTACCCCAGCCTACCCTCAAGGAAATGGGCAAGCCGAGGCTGTCAACAAAGTTATAGTTAATGGGCTCAAAAAGAGGCTAGATGATGCTAAGGGAAAGTGGGTGGAAGAGCTGCTGTATGTCCTTTGGACATATCGAACTACACCCTGAAGGTCAATCAGAGAGACCCCCTTTTCAATGACCTATGGGGCCGAAGCTGTTATACCTTTGGAAACTGGCTTCCCTATATTGAGAACCACCTCATTTAATCCGACCACTAACAACAAACTGTTGGAGAAAAGTCTAGACCTGATCGAAGAAAGAATGGAAAACGCAATAGTTTAAATGGCCTACTACCAGCATAAGCTCAAGCAAGGATATGACGCTAATATGAAGCTTAGACCATTGGCACCCGGTGATCTAGTGTTGAGAAAGGTCTTAGGTACTACGAAAAACCCGGCATGGGGAAAGATAGGGCCTAACTAGGAGGGACCATATCGCATCACCTCTGTAGTTGGTGTAGGTGCGTATTTTCTGAAAGACTTAGACGAACATGTAATACCACGACCGTGGAATGTAAACAACCTGAAAATGTATTATTACTAGTTAAAGAAAGTTTCCTTTGGCAAAAGTGCTCATTCGTTGTGTAAAGGCATTGTGTTTCCCGTTTTTCCTACATACAAGTGTTTAAACTAAAACTCAATCAGACCTGTAGTCCTCGAACCAGCTGATGTGGGGAGATTAACACTCAGTTAAAAGTTTTTTACAAGTGTTTAAACTAAAACTCAATTAGGCTTGTAGTCCTCGGACCAGCTAATGTGGGGAGGTTAACACTCAGTTACAATGTTTTTTTACAAGTGTTTAAACTAAAACTCAATCAGGCCTGTAGTCCTCGGACCAGCTGATGTGAGGAGGTTAACACTCAGTTACAAAGTTTTTTTACAAGTGTTTAAACTAAAACTCAATCAGGCCTGTAGTCCTAGGACTAGTTGATGTGGGGAGGTTAACACTCAGTTACAAAATTTTTTACAAGTGCTTAAACTAAGACTCAATCAGGCCTGTAGTCCTCGAATCAGCTGATGTGGGGAGGTTAACACTCAGTTACAAAGTTTTTTACAAGTGCTTAAACTAAAACTCAATCAAGCCTGTAGTTCTTGGACCAGCTGATATGGGGAGGTTAACACTCAGTTAAAAGTTTTTTGCAAGTGTTTAGACTAAAACTCAATCAGGCCTGAAGTCCTCAAACCAGCTGGTGTGGGAAATTCAATGCTCAGCTACAAATTTTTATAAACATTGAAACCAAAACTTTATCAATTCTACATCTTTCCTAAGTGTTCAAACAATTCATGATATGTGCTTGTTTTTCACTAAGTCCTAGCCAAATCCTCAAATGGGTAGCTCTGTACAGATGAAAGTTTTTGGGTTATTAGGCCAAGTTAAAGCCCTTGGGTTATCTGTTCAGGTGTAAATTCTTATATTACTTATTCGAGTTCAAATTGCAGTTAATATTTGCTACAGTTAGATTGGTCACGGGATAAAATTGCTTGACCGCAATAATCCCAAAAGTACGAAAAATAAAAGCATAGGAAATCAAAAGAGAGTTCCATTCCATAATCAAAAAGTAGTTTCATTACAAACGGTGGCAGAGCCACTACCAAAAAAAAAAAAAAAAAAAAAAGAATCCTAACGGCTAAGCCTTGGCTTGGGGGGCAGAAGGATCAGCAGTATGACTCAGCTAGGAGGTGGCATCATCTTTGGCTTTACCCTTATCCTTTGAAGGAGACTTTTTCTTTTCTTGACCCTTGCCTTCGCCCTGGGCCCCCTCAGCACCAACAACTTGACCACCAGCCTGACTAGATCCTTTTGGGGCCTCAGGGAGAATGGGAGCAACTTGGTCAGACTGGAGTTGCTCGGATGCCTCTGGAGCATGTTCAGGAGCAGACGAGTCCGAGCCGGGGAGTTCACAAATCTCCGAATGGTAATATATGCTCCCCAACAACCTTAAGGCGGAGTCAGCAGGAACTCCTGCAGCATTAAGTGCCTAGCCCCATGACACATTGCAGTAGTCCCGGCAGACTTCCGAAAGCTCCTCGGCCAGTCTAATTTGTGTCTCCTCCACACCCAGCAGGTAAGACGCCTTATTTTCGGCCTCCGCCGCCTCCTTAGCCAGTTGGGCAGCCTCCTTGGCCTCCTAAAGCTCGGTCTTAAGCTCCAGGACCAATTGCTTCTCAGTGGCCAAATTGGTTTCGGTCACGAAAAGTTTTTGGCGTTGGTCTTTGGCTTGCCATTTTACCTTCTTCAAACCCGCCTTGGCACTGTCCCTCTCGCGGACCGCCTCCTTCAACCCTTCTGACAACTTAGCCAGGTCCTTCCTGAGGGCCCCTGCCTCTTTCTCAACCTTGGCGTAGGAACGAGCCTCTACCACTGTCTCATTACGGGCCTCTTTGACCCATTCCTCGGCCATAAAAACCTGCTAGGTGATCTGCGTAATAAGAGCAAAAGGATTTTGCATAAGAAAATAGACGGATAAAAGAGTTTAAGTGTTTAGTCAAAAAGAGTTGTCGGGGCATTTACCATGGCAAGATCCCTCTTAAGGGATAAGAAGGGATCAGGTTGCTTAAAGCGCCTGTAAGCCTCTATGTCCTTTGGCAGGAGAAGCGGCTACTCTAGGGCTTTAGCAATGTGGCCCGCGTGCCCCCCTTGGTAGTTTCAGATTGAAGAGTCCTAGGGGATAGGGACACCATCCACTTCAAGCCTGGGGGACCACATACGCGGCGCTCGGCGCACGTCTACCCAAGAGAATCTTCTCGGCTCTCGACCGAGGTAGACCTCTTATCCCGTTAGTTCTTCGCCACCTTTTGTTGTTTCGTCCCCTTTTGAGGACCCAACTAGCCTTCCTTGAGTGCCTCAGTTGGCCTCTTCTTTGTCAAGACGGCCATGGGCTTCAGTCCGAGATCAATCGGGACCGGAGGAGGAGGGGGTGGGAGCTTGGGAGGAACTTAAGACTTAAGGGCATCCTTGGACGACCTTTCCTAGCCTCTTGCAGCAAGAAGACCCTTCAAGCTTTTCTTGGGATTAAGGTCCATGTCCTCTTCTTCCTCCTCAGAACTTGAATCAACTCTTATAATGACCAGCTGGGGAGTTCGGGTGACGGAGTGCCTATCTAGTTCCTCCTTAGAGCTCTCAAGATGAATAGTAGGGTTCGTGGCTCCTTTCTCATCCTCCCCGAAATATAACTGGTCGATCTCAGCGTTGAGAGACGACTGCACAGAGGCTACCTCCTCTCTTGGGGCAGCTACCTCTTGAATGGGCCGCGGTCTGGGTGGTGGAACAGGTGGGAAGTCCCTTGATCCCAAGAACCTCAGCTTTGATATGTCTATTCGGGCTAGACGAGGGCTTCTGGCCCTTATTGCCTGGCCGGCTTCTTGGAAAATGCGAGACAAAGGGGTGTAGTCCAAGATGAGGTAAGCGACGCACAGCTGCCTGTCCTCACTCATGAACACTTCTGATCTAAGGATGTAATTAAGAGCCTGACGTTGTTTAGGCTGAGTTTTGGGGCGACGCGATCCTTATTTGCAAAAATAGCCGAGAAAAGAATCACGGTCAGGACAATGGAGATCGTCATAAATGATGGTAATGATAAATAAAAGCAGTAGGGCTAAGTCCCTTGCCCAGAGAAACTAATCCTATGGAACCCTACCTAGTTCTCCTACCCGAGTTGGGCAAGGAAGACCGTCGTGCCACTCCCCGGAGACGATTAGGTAGTCATCTTTCAAGCCCTTATAGGACTTGGGAAGACAGGATATCAACCTAACAACCTCGGACCGGGATCTAAGGTAGTAGCTTGCGGTAGCAAGGTAATGGCACTCGTACATATGAACGACATCATGCCATGTTAGCCCCAAATTCATCTAGGCGTTTAGGGCATTTACACACCCTAAGACTCTAAATGTGTTTGGGGCGCACTGGTGAGGGCATATCCTATGGTTTTGCAAATAATCCCTAGTCACCTTACCCATGGGAAGCGTCATTCCTCCCTCTATAAAAGTAATCATCGGAATGACAACCTGGCCCACCTCCCTATCAATAAGTACCCCCTTCGGAGGACAATACTCTAAGCCCACTCCCTGTGGGATACGATACTTAGCCCTAAAACCCTCCATACCAGACGGAGAATCCACTAAGTGTTTAAACCTACCCATCTATGTGAATATGGACGACAAGGAAAAGGTTTTCAAAAGAAAGAAGAAGGCCGAAGAGTTCAGCCAAGAAGAAATTAAAGGACAGTGTAGGCAAATACTTACAAAAATGGAATACTAAATCTGGAACCTTTAAGAGAAATTCTTGTGAAATTTCTTAAGGAATAGACTCAAGGAAGATTAGCGACTAAGAGAGCTTGGAGTGTTTGAGTGCCTAAAATTTCTGGAGAGCTTGAAAGTGTAAAATGGAAGAAAAGAGTTAAACTAGACAATTTATATAGGGGACGAGATTAAATGGGGATTACGCTGTTCGAAACCCAAGAAAGAATGCCATCCATTGGATCTGCGCTCCATCGTTGGATGCGAGGAACATCGAGCTGCCTAAAGCAATTAATGGCGCCTATGGGGCGCGAAAAATGGTGTTCCCACACGTGCGAACCAGAAGAATAAATGACTCCATCCTTTGAGAATCAAAACCCCGCTTTTTCCTCCTCGGATGAGAGAAAAAAAATCCGGAGTTTTGAGGGGCTATTATGGGAACAGTGGCCCAAAAATTCGTGTGTTAGGCCGTAAGCCTAATCCGAGAAGGTCGGCCCATCTGAGGAAGGCAGAAACTCATAAGGAAACCCAGTCCAGAGCCAAGTAGGGAAATAAGGAAGTAAATGGCGGTCCGAGGAGGGATTACCCCTCGGACCATGGTAAAAGCAGCCCAGACACGTACTCCATGGAAAGGAGACACAAAAATATCTAAAAGAAATGCTATCACCTCTACATTAAATACATGACAGTTACTTTTCTGGCTGTATTTATGTGGAGGAGACCTCTGAACAGTATCTCCTTGGCCATCGCAACTCATAAAAGGCCAGAAGAGATGTCTGATGGGACAGGCACTCAAGTGGAGGTCCGAATTGCCAACAGGTGTAAGGCCAGGATCACCAGAAGGGATCTATATAATGAGAAAGACCTCTCATGCGCAGGGGAGAAAAGGAGAGGGGGGGGGGGGGGGAGAAAATACACTGTATTGGAGAGTAACATTTGTAATTCGTTTCTTTAGCCCATAAGAACTTTTGCCCCCTCGGACAACAAAAGAGTCTGAGCTTTTGCATGCACTTTTCTTGTATGACCATCCTATAAATCCATCATAGCCGTTATAACACTAACTAGGACCCAACTATTTAATTCACTCTCTATAAATTTATTGCATTGGACTCTATAACCCTCAATCCCACACTCATTGGGCTTGGGTTGTTAATACTGGGTCCATACAACAACTATGTACCAACTAATTTTCCTTTAATAAAAAAGAAAAAGAAAAAAAAGAAAATGATGGTTCATACTTACCTTTTTTTTTTTTTGGAGAAGCAATGGTTCATACTTGCCGAGTGTGTCATTAGGTTTGAAGTTTTGTCCAATGGGCCAATCTTCCATGTTGAAGGTCCAACCAGTTGGATCATATCCAACGAAATAGGTTTTTGCCCAAACGTTCTCACAGTGAAAGAACAAACCCAATAATAGAACTGTGGCAAAAATCAAACTAATTCTTCCCTGGGCCATTAGAGCAGAGCAACAATATTGGGAAGATGAAAGCCAATAAACTTGCATGACTGATCACTTGACCTAATAAGAACATGAAGATTATTATATATAGAGTCCTCACGGTCACCAAACATGGAAATAATATATAGATATTTGGTTTATTTATTTTGAGAGATAATGAGTTATCTTATTTGGGCTCATATAGTTGCTAAATATTTGGTTTTTCATTATAACATGAATTTGATTTTCACTTTTATGGAAAGTATTATTACTAGAGTTATTCATTATTTGTGAAGTCAAATCCATTATACTTTCACTTAGAATGGAAAATATTTATGTCATTCGAATTATTTTCTATAAAATGCGCTAGATTGACATAATTAGCTCACAAAGTTTCCTTAGAAATTTATAAAGGTATATGTTACACACAACACATTTAATCAATTTTCCTATTATATATATATATATATATATATATATATATATATATATAAATCTGTCTATTAATCACTAATTAATGTTCTCCTGCGCGTGTCAGTCTTTAACACATTTTTATCCTTTTTATTGCCATTTTGAGCTTCTTCTAGATATAATTCTCTGAGTGTTTCTTTAATTTCGGTTATTAAAAAAAAACTCCCCCCTTTTTTAATCCTCATCTTTCGCTTAAAAAAAAAAAATCCAAAACGGGTTAGGTCGGTATTCCCAGGAAAGTTTTTTTTTTTTTTTGGGGGGGGGGGGGGGGGGGGTTTAAAATATGAGCCCAATTCAATCACCCAATACATCTTAAAAGCCCAAATAAGATTTAACTTAAATCATTTGAGACTCAAACCCTTCAGATCCTTAAAGCCCAGTCCACTCTAAATAAAAACTCCCAATATATTCAACGGTAAGGGCCTTCACCTAATAACTACACCGTCAAACCCAAAAATCAAATAAGAAAAATGCCAGTATTACAAACTATTTTACAATATTTTTTACAAACTACTGATGTGATGAATGCCTGTATCTGTCGAAGTTTAAAGCTCGACACCTCCTCGACACTTCTCACAACCCTAGACCTATATAAGGCTTATTTTAGAGGCCGTCACATCAGAGAATACAAGGAAAACATATGCAAAAGGTGACTGATGCCTTATTCTCTTTGAAAGAAACTACTGCGTCTTTTGCGCCTTAAGGTTTTGTAACCAAGTGCTTCTTAATCTTCATTGTTGATGAAGTGAAGAACTTTGTAGCTAACAATCTTCTTCTAGTTGGTGATTAAGTCGCGTACTGGGATCTGCGCATTTGGTTAGTCACGTACTGGGATCCGTGCATCAAAGAATAGCGTTCATATATTGAAGAGTTCAGAGGTTTTGAAGCGGTAGAAAGTTTCTGCTGTGAGTTCATCTACGAGGATTGTAGAGTCTAGGGACAAAGGTTTTGTACTAGATCTGAAACTTCTTTTTACTATAGTGGATTGCTTTCCGAGAAGGTTTCCCCCCAGGTTTTTTACTGTGAAACTAGTTTATTTCATTAGTTTTCCTGGGTCATCATATCTTGTCTTATTTACTTTTCCGCTGCATTCATTATTGACATGATATTGATATTTGTTTGTTTTAACAAGTTTTATTCATAATAAAACTTGGATTTAAAACTTGTTAATTCTATCAATCGGGGTTTAAATTTCCCAACAGACTGTGTTAAAGGAAGTGAATCGGGATCACCAAGAAAGGTTTCTAGAGACAAGAGTTCGTTGAAGTCGTCAAATTCGTCCTCGGAAACTGACACTTCCACTACTTCTTCTTCCTCCTCCTTTATGAGGGCCGGATGAAAAAAAGTCCCCTCCTAGGCTGTAAACTGTGGTGGTTGGGAGACCTTCAGGATGCCCTCTGGGATGGAAGTAGCATCGAGGGTGCCTTCTGGTACTTGGCTGGTGATCAGAAATCCAAGGGCTGCAACGCTGATTCGCTGCAACCGAGGGTCCTTCGCCTTGATAACACACTTGGGCGCTAGGAAACTCCTAGAGATTAGGGTATAGCCCAGTATTAGATGAGCTGCCCTAAGCTGGCCGTCTGAATGGACAAAGACTTCGGCCTTCAGAATCTTGTCCAAACTTTCCTGGTTTACAAGGCCGAAGTTGGGTACAGCAGCCCAAAAAATATATCATTAGCAAGTTGCACATCAAAGAAAATCTTAAGTATAAACAACAGTTAAAGAAAAAAAAAAGGGGAACAACTATGAGATTGTGCATCTAAGCCTAAGACCCCACCTGGTTTGCCCTCCCTCGTCAGACAAGGGAGACCATCGTGCCAATCCCTAGATAGGATTAAGAAATCCTTTTTTAGGCCTTTATTAGAGTCAGGGAGGCATTGGATAAGCCTAACTTCAAGATGTCTAGACTTTAGGTAGTACCCTTGCCCGGTTAGGTGGTGGAGGTTGTAAATCCAATTTACATTGTGGTGAGTAAGTCTTAAACCCATTTTCTCATTCAGGGCATCTACGCAGCTTAATATTCTAAACATATTGGGGGAACACTGGGTGGGTGCTAATCTATGGGCCCTAAGATAATCCCTAGTGACCCTTCCTATAGGGATCCTCATTCCCCCTTCTATGAAGGCGATCATCTAGATTACTACCTCTCCCTCTTTCCTATCTTCGAACCACTGCCCCTCCTTACAGTATCTAAGGCCTACCTCCTAAGGGATCCTATATTGAGCTCTGAAACTCTGTAAACTTTCCTCAGAATCTACCAGGCTTTTAAACCTACCCATTCTTAGGAGAGGATTGGGGGTATGGAAAAGGTAATAACAAGAAAAAGGAGCTGAGGAGGAAAAGAAAGCAAGAAAAGAAAATTGTGTGGAAAGATAAAGTGAAGAGATTTAGGAAGACTTGCAAAAAGAAAAAATATGTCCTCGGACAGGCTTTTGGTGTTTGTGGAAGCACAAGTAAGGTGAGAGAGCTAACGGGTTCAATGTATGTGCGCTAAGAGTTAAGTGAATGCAAAGGTGAAGAGTTCGTTTGATTTGATTGGTATTTATATCAAAGAAAGAACTATAGAGCGGGAAAGTTCCCGCCCAAGACCTAGCAGAATTCTCAACCGTTGGATTTGTATCGCACCGTAGAACGTGGGGGACACAAAGTTGTAAAAATTAATGAGGGGCGCACCTCGTAGGCCGAAGAGGGGACGTCGAAATCCTCCTTTCTTCCTGAGGAGCCAGAAAGAAGAATTTTGAGGGGTTATTGTAGGGGTATTGTGCCTATAAGTTCATTATCCATTTGTACATTAGGCCTATGGCCCAAGCCGAGGACAAGGTTTTGTCCGAGGAGATGGAATCTTTGTCAAAAGAGACTGTGTTAGTAAATAAAGAAGTTAGTTTTGGCCATAATGGCTCAATAGGATGAGCTGAGGATAAATGCATCCTTGGCGGACCAAGGCTGAGGTCTGAAGAGGTAGTCTGCCACATAAGGTAACATTCCGGGAGGTTCTGTTAGTGCAGATAAGCATTGTAAGAACATCAGACTGGGAAGTGTACTAAAACATCTAAAGAGAAAGTTGTTATCTTCGCATTAAATGCACTGCAACTAACTCTCTGGCCGAATTAATGTGGAGGTGATACTTGAACAGTGCATTATAGCCTTAGAGTTACTACATGAAGACTTGTGGTAAGGGTTGATAGGACAAGTATCAACACTAACCATCTGGCATGCACGTGGAAGGTGGGGATGAAAGGGAGAGACAATATAAAAGAAAGAAGGGACAATGAGACAAGGGAGGGAGAGTTGAAGAGAAAAGCACTGTAACCTTCTAGAAACAAACTTGTAAAAGAGACTTGAGAATAATATATAAGAACAGACCTCCTCAGACTTTGCCGAGGACGATTTTTCTTCAATACAACCTTGATTCTTTTCATTCTTTTATAATTTGAATCCCTTTTAGTGTTTGTCTGATTAATTAAAGCCCAGTTTTCCAACACACTCTCTATAAATTCATTGTTTTGGGCTTGTTGAGCTTGAGTCCATCCACGTAGTGGGTTGGGAGTTCAAAATCGGTCCTTACATATATATATTGATCTTTCCTTACGAAGTTTATCATAATTATTCCTTGAAAAATTTCAATGATGATATTGAAATTTGGAGATAGTGTTTTGACGTGATATATTTTGCATTTTGATTGGTTAGGAGTTCGCAATTAAATTGGAAATAAAGACCATGCCCATATTATTTTAAACGTGTTTTGATTCACCAAATTGGTGTCTATTTTAGCTGAAGTACCAAACGATGTCGTTTATTTTAGTGAGAAGAATAAGAGAATAAAAAAATGGCACCGTATTGCTTTAGAGCATCTTTAGCAGATTCTCCAAATTTTTGTACAGTTTGGAGAATGAACAATGACTTTTACCTTTTAGCTACCCACTTTTTCAAATCAACTTTCCAACAGATTCTTTATCCCATTCTCTATCTCATTTGCAGCAACACACACACACACACACACACACACACACACACACACCCCTTGTATATGGGCAGCATAGACGCACACACACATAGCCGCCGTATATGGGCAACAAACACACACACACACACAGCCCCTGTATATGGGCAGCACAGACACACACACACACACACATACACAACCCTTGTATATGGGCAACACACACACATAGACACAGTAGCGCGCGCGCACACACGCACACACAAAATAAGAACGAAAGCCTTGTATATTGGAAGCATGAAATTTGAAAAAAAAAACAAAAGCTTTAATACAATCAAAGCTTTAATACAAAAAGGTTGAACGCCACCTTTTTTTTTTTTTTGATAAACTGCAATTTCATTAAAAGACTAAGAAGGATGACAAGCAGAGGCATCTCCCTTACAAACTGCCTTAAATGAGGGGGGGAGATTACCATCAGAAAAATAGAAGGGGAAAACGGATATACATATATAGTGTAATAGGATCACATTGTATATAGTGCAATAGGATCACATTGTAGCAAAACAAAATGAATAGTGCAATAGGATCATATTGCAGTAAAACAAAAATGAGTGACCCAATATACAAAACAAGTTTAAAGAGCTCTTTTAATCATATACAAAATAAGAGTATTGATGATGATAATAGTCTAAGAACATGACCTTCGTTTTTCAAGGATTTCCATTTGGCATTGACGAATATATTCTTGCTGCATTGAAGACAACATACTTACATCCATCATCATAAGCTCTTTTTCTTCCTTCAGCTTTTCCATTCTCAATTTCTCCATTTCATTTTCCTCCTTCATTCTTGCTATTTCAAGTTTTTTATCCTTAAGTTGAATTCGTGCCATATCATGCTCCTAGTCTACAAGACGTCCTTTCTCAATACAAGCCATTTTCATCTCACTTATTTTTCTTCTTTCTTCCATCATGACATTCAATATGTCTTCTATATGTGAAGTTGTGCCTTCTCTGGACTTTTGTTTCTTCAATCTTTCTTTTTCGGCCTTCACCCCTGGTGGTCTCTCCAAGTTTACAATTGGAACCTGTGGAATATCATCATCCTCTAAACTTATTGACTCTAGATTAGAAGGTGAAGATGCCTCAAATCTCCCTCTTTTTTTTGGTTGTTGATTGTTACCAATAGCCAACCATTTTGGTGAGTACTTTAATAAATTCCAGCAATGTTCATATTGAAATTTGGTATGCTGCAATACTTGATAGAGCTCTTTTGCTAACAAATAGTTTATAGTTACTATCTTGAAATAGTTGGAACAAATTAGCAAATTAACACAAATTTCTTTATAAGATGTACCTTGTCTTCATTAGTCTTACCACTTTCATTCTTTGATTCAATTTGTGCCAAACACCCACAAAACTTATTGGTGCAAAGTTGAATCGTTGACCATCGGTTCGTTAGAGAACTCACCATACGCTCAGAAGTGAAGGTCTTCCATTGGTGGTAATACTCCCAAATTCTTGACCAATATGTTGTGTGCATTTTTGGCTAGTGCTTTGCACCACATCTTGGTTGACATTAAGAAATGCGGACACAAGAAGCACGTCTTCTTGTATGGAGAAGTTGCTGCCATGTTGTAGTTTCTTAGCTGTGGATTCAACTTGGGGTGGAGACATTTGGTTAAATGCTTGAGCTTGTGAAACACTATCTTCACCACTTATATGTGAAGATCCTGACATATATTCATCATAACTATCTTCTAAAAGATTAGTGAAAGATGTGGCCCTTGGAATACTCGAATATATTCCTAGTAACAAAAACAAAAACAATAATTTACATTCAGTTACACAGAAACAATAATTCTATAATGTGTAAGGAATCCCTTTCATTCAGTTTATAGTTTATTGGCATCAAACTCCCGGTTCTATCACAGTTTCAAGCAATTAATAATAATTTATCTCAATTACACAGAAACCATAAGGAACAAAACTACAATGATCGCCACATTCTAAAAAACTCAACCTCAAAGCTGTCTATAAAATTTTCATTCTCAGCCCAAAACCTCAAAGCTGTCCAACCACATAGATATCAAAAACCCATCAAGCAAAAATGACAAACATGCAAAACCCAATATGAATTCATTGATCAAACATCATTGCCATCACAATTTCAGCTACAAAAAAACCTAGAATTCAGATTCTCAATATTTCCACACCAAAAAAAAAAAAAAAAAAAAAAACAGAGACATAAATATACTGATAAAAAATAACAAATAATAGTTAAAGATGAATTCTTTTCTAAAAATAAAAAATTGGGTATTGAATTACTGACTTGATTATTGAAGAGGCAAAGGAAAACAATGTATAAAGGCATGAAATTTGGGTTGGTGGGAATCAAATTAGGAAAACAATTCTATTTTCTTTTTGTTGTTTTGTTTATTTGGGTTTTTTTGTTTTTCTTGGTTTGGGTACTGATATTCAAGGTTGAGATTAATTTATTGACTCTAATAAGATTAATTAAATAGAAAAAATAGAGAAAAGATCAAGAACAGAGTGAAAGACAGACAGAGAGAAAAGAACCAAAAACCCACAACCTAAACCCAGATAGTGGTGAAGAACAATAGAAAATCATTCAAAACCACCAAATCATCAACTCGTACGATAAACTAATAAATTCAAACATGACAAAAACCCTATTAAATCAAAATTTTGGGTACCAATATTCAAGGTTGAGCCAATGTTTTCAGAACTCCATTCTTCGTCATAGGTGGTTGAGCGAACTTTGATTGAAAGACACGGTGCAAGTTCTTTTGTGAAAGACACGGTGCGAGTTTTTTGTGAGAGAGAGCAGCGGCGAGGGTTGATTTTGTGAGAGAGGAGTTTTTGAAGAGAGGGAGCTTTCTGAAGAGAAATCAAACAATAGAGAAGAAGGAAAAACGTTTGGATGAGAGAGAAAGAATTGTAAATTAATACCACTGTTCAATTTTTAAATATAAAATAAGGGAATAGAGTTGTTACAGTGTTCTATAAAATAAGAGAACTACTGTAGCAACTTCAGAATTTTTTTTGGAGAATCTGTGTGTTTAGAGAACCGATTGGAGCATGAACAGTAGCATTTGGTAGTCCAAAAATAGAGATACAGTGACTGTTGGAGATGCTCTTAGTAGGAAGAAAAAGAAGCTAGAAGAAACAATGCTGTATTGTTTAGTGGACACACAGACTAAACACGTGCAAGGCTTAGTGTTCTCCTGGTCACCAAACATCTTAAGAGGGGATCATAAGTAATCATTAAATTTTTTTCATTTAATCTTGTTTGTCTAACCATTTCATTTTGGAATGTCAAAATAAAAAAAAATAAAAAAACGTATATTGAAAATTTAATAGACAAATTTTTCTTTGATTGCGAGGGAAAAATGACTGAGTAGTACTATTGTGACAGGAATACAAATACTCTGTAGCTTCTAGAAGTATAGGTTGTGTCGTGACTCTTAAAACACTTCTCTGCATATGTAATAAACAGAGCTATATGTTGTCTATTGCTTCTAGTCAATTCTACTTGACAATGTGAACCAAATGAAAGAAGCATATCTCCTTACCCAACAAAGACCAGTTGAATATTGGGTTAAAGAATGATAATTTGGAACCAAATGTTCCCAGGCAGACATCACAAATAGGAAGGATGATTCAAGAGGAAGGCTAACAAGGAAAATGCAAAATAACATACTATGTATTGAGGAAAGGATATTGAGATGAGAACACGCTATGTAATGAGGAAAATCAACTACTAAGAAAATATTATCAAAGCATGGAATTGGAACATGCCATCTTTGAGGCCATCACTTAATAATTAAGTAAAAACCATACAATTGCAGCTACATTTTTCATTCTTGCTTTAGTTTGGTCACCCACAAAGACAATGACTATATAACAACCTTGAACGCATGAGCTTTGATGACATCTCTTATTTCTCCTGTGAATTCGTTCTAGTTATGTGTCAGCCATAAGAAGCCATGGGACTAAATATTATGACATAAGACTACAAAGATCCTCAAAGATTTATTTATGTAGCCCATTTGTAGAGTGACACAAAGCCTCAAAGTTTGATTTAGATGGCCAAAAAAAATTTAGTTTAATGTTCTGTCAGTATCATTGCTTGCTCAGCCAGCCAAACAAAAAATAAAACTCAGTGCCAGATATCTTCGGTCTCATAAATATTTTATTAGATAGGTTCCAATAAGTTTTCTGTTTAATGCGCCCCAGAAGTAAAACCCCTCATGTACACAAATGTCATGGAGAAACTCCATTGGTCATAACCACTCCAAAGATTTTATGAACCAATACTTAATAGCGTTCCCATTACTGCTAGAAGAAGGAACCCATGTTCACTTCCTGTACAAACCATTGACTTCAAGGTCAATACAGGCGGCTTGTGTTTACATCATGGGCTCCTCTGCCAACTTCTTTGTTTTTTTCCTCATAGAAAATTCTTAGATTTATCAAGAAGTCAGTTTTCTGACCCATATCTGATTCCTGTTGTTTAACCAATTGATCAAACCTACAAAATATTTGAGTAAAATTGTAATTGAGGTTTAGCCCATGAAGCTCTTTCTTTCCATTTTCTTCTGCTTCATTTCTATCTCGTTTTCCAAAACCTCCCTTGGATTAGACACCTTAGCTCCAAACCACAATCTCACAGACAACCAAACTCTGGTTTCCACAGGCGAAGCATTCATATTAGGCTTCTTTAGTCCCTGGAATTCCAGCAATCGTTATGTGGGAATATGGTACAAAAATATCCAACAAACGGTTGTTTGGGTTGCTAACAAAAATAGCCCCATCACAGATTCATCTGGTGTTCTAACCCTCACCCCAACCGGAAACATAGTTATCGCCAACAATCAATCTGGTATTGCCATCTGGTCATCGAATTCATCGGCAAATAATCCAGTCTTGCAGCTCTTAAACACGGGAAACCTTGTGCTTAAAGATAGTAATGATGAAAGCTATGCTTATTCATGGCAGAGCTTTGAACATCCATGTGATACATTGTTACCGGGCATGAAGCTTGGATGGAACCTAACGTCTAAACAAAACTGGTTCCTGACTTCATGGAAGAGTCTTCAAGATCCATCCACTGGGGACTTCACGTACAAAGTAGACCCTCGTGGGCTTCCACAGTTGGTTCTCCGCAAGGGTACTGAGATTGAATTTCGAAGCGGGCCTTGGGATGGTATTCGCTTTGGTGGGGATCCTCAGCTTGGAGGAACCCCGGTGCTTAATCACATCTTTGTTTACAACACAAGCTATATCTACTATACCTTTGAAAACAATGATAGTTCAATAATCTCAAAGTTTGTGGTGAACCAGTCAGGCTCTATAGATATCCTCAAATGGAACCTGCAGCGTGGTGAGTGGTTGAATATATATACCATTCAGAAAGATGAATGTGATAAGTATGGACACTGTGGTCCTAATGGCATTTGCGACATGAACAAGTCCCCAGTTTGCCAGTGCCCAACTGGGTTTACTCCAAAAACACAAGAAGATTGGAACTTGATGGAATGGTCTGGTGGGTGCATAAGAAAAATTCCTTTGAACTGTAGTACAAAAGTCGGGTTTAGGAAGTTTTCTGGGTTGAAGTTGCCTGATACTTCGGAGCTTTTTGTCAATAGTACGATGATGAGCTTGGAGGAGTGTGAGGCAGCTTGTTTGAGAAACTGTTCGTGTACAGCTTATGCCAAAACTGAGGCTAGTGGTTGTGTGGCATGGTTCGGGAAGTTGCTTGATATTAGAGTGCACAATGGAGTTGGGGAAGATTTGTATATTCGAATGGCTGCTTCTGAACTTGGTAAGTCACTCTTTGCTATGAATCTAATTAAGTACTTTGCTCTGGTGAAATGCAGAAATATGGCACATTTTTGTTCTTTCATTGGGCTAATGGCTAATGACAAAATACAAACAACTAATCCAAAGATAAATCATCAGCAATCACATAACAAGATCAAGTTTATTTAGATGAAAAAATAGGAAGAGATATAGCAATTCAAATGTGTAATATCACTATATTTTCCTCATTGGTTCAGCCAATGTACATGTATTTGACATTTTATCAAACACTTTAGGTGCTTACCTACATAATGAATTTAGCTTAATCACTTTGAATTTTTACAAACATTTTAGCATTCATTTTGAATTGAGTATAAGGTATTTGATAGATTATTACAGCATGAGATTGAGATCATTATGATACCCAAATTGCATTTGTTTATAAGGCTGCAAATGAGCCGAACCTAGCCGAGTATTAAATGTTCAAGCTTCTTCATTTAAATTTTTTTTTTTTAAACACAACCCGAGCTTGAACTTGTTATCAAACAAGATTTTATGTTCAAGCTTGGCTCATTTTATTATCATGCAAGCTTGAGCTTATTCACGAGCTACTTAATTAACTTATTTTTTTTCCTATATAATTTTTTTTCCTATATAGCATGAAATCATGACTAAAGTGTTTTACCTTTTCATAATTTTATGAATTTTGACTATGAATGGACCATTTATATCATTAATAAGTTACAAATAATAATTTTATATCATATCAACCGGTTGACAAACTTATACAATCTAATTTCAAGTTTATATAAATATATTTTTAGACAAGTATATATATAAAAATGTAATATTATATATAGTTAAATTGAGCTCTCATGTTCACAAGCTTGTTCACAAACACATTATTTGTTTGAGCTTGGCTTGTTTAATTATCAAGTCTAAACTTAAAGCTTGAACTTGCTTGCTTTCTAAACAAACAAACATAAATAAGCTTTTTCTCAAATCGAGTTTGAGTTGTTCATAAATAGCTTGGTTCATTTACAGTGCCCTATTCGTTTAGATTTGGAAGGGGAAGACCTTTTAGGCCTAGAATGGCTGAACCCCTACGTAGGCCTATGAAGCCTAGACTTTGCCCCAGCTTGGTCCGACCTAAGACTGTAGTCTTTTGGCAACCCTTCAGAAAATTTTCAAGATTAAGACCACTAGGCTGAACAAGGTCTCAAACGCTTCCCTTTGATTAGGATGATGAGCCACGATCGAACAAAGCCTAGAAGGGTATGAACTTAAGACCAAGGTAGAGGGAAGCAACTACTATAGGGGAGAGGCTTGGTGGTAGGAGTTTTTGCTTTGCTTGGTGAGCAGTTGGAGTGATTCACATGATATTACCTAATGTTGTCACTTAACGTAAGATCGATGAGTCCATATAAGAGGCCATTTATTTTCATTTGGCCAAAAAAAAAAAAAAAAAAAAAAGAATTGTTCCAGGAGACCACTAATGACAAAATAGATTACGTTTCATAGGCAAAATGTACTAGGTCTTCTTCCTTTCTTCTCCCTTTTATTTTATTTTATTTTTTGGGTAGAGACACTGCACTAGGCCATTTTAAACTATATAAAATGACGGGAAATCCCATCTGTGACATTTTTTTTTTTTTTTGGGTTATAGCATACATACTGCAAACAAAAACTAATTTTGACTGTGAGTTTTGACCGTGACCCATATTTGTCTCGCATGGGATACGCAATATGCATATTATTCACTATCTTATGACCTTATTGACAAAATCAAGTCCAGATTCCAGAAACGATCAATTTTATAATTCTTGTTCTGTTACATGTTCATGTATAATCATTTATCAAAAATATAAATTTATAATCAATAGTTTTGAATTGTATAAGCACTGAACACATAGCTCAGCTTTCTGTTTTTATTGAAACTTTGTATTGGAAGCATTGTCACTTGACTGGGTTGAGTTGAATCTTGAATGCTTTTATATATTTAATTATTTACCAAGCCCCAAAGTCTGAAGAGAGTCTAAATTTTCTTCGCTGCTGATGTTGTTTCAATCAAATTAATAAATCTGTGAAGATAAGTTATCTAAAACCACACGTCTGGACAAGTATGCTAGCCCAATAAAAATATATTAATTAATTATTTAATTCTATTATTATTATTATTGTTGTCGTTGTTGTTTTATAATTTTGTGCTGTGGATGCTTATAGAATCGAAGAACAAGGACCAACGAACCGTTGTGATCATGTCAGTATCAGTAGTTTTTGGGGTTCTTCTGTTGGTATCAATCAGCTGGTTGTTGATTTGGAAAAGGACCTTCCACAGAAGCAAAGGTAAGTACATGAACACTTCTTTTATTCTCTATGTCCTCTAATTGTTTAATTAAATATCTTTTTCTTTTTTGGTGCTAATAAAATATCTAGTTATTTATTGATATTTTTTTTTCTTATAATATTTATTTATATGGTTTAAGAAGTTTTTTTTTTTTTTTTTTTTTTTTTTTTGATAGGGTTTAAGAAGTTTTTTAGTTGACAAAACTGATGGCAGTTCACACCAACTACTATGGTTTTATTACTTTTATATGAATGTGCCAATATCATTGAAAGATAGACTTGAATTGTTCCATATTGCACCCAAACAAAAGTCATACTAAAATTTTTGAACACCTTTTGGGTCCCTGCAATCATGTTGAAAATGTTAAAAGAAAAGCTCTTTTTCTTCCTCATGTTTCTTTGATTGCTTATTATAATTTGGTGAATCATTGGATTTTGAAAACAAGAGCTTTATTAAAGATTTAGGTAGCACTACTGAACTGGTGAGTAACATTTGTTATATTCTTCACCAAAAAAAAAAACATTTGTTATATTGTTATTTGATTCTGTCCCTGTCATGTGGCCCATCATGACTGTATAACTTTGCCGAGAGAGATGCTCATATGATTCAAGGACAAAAGATCAAACCCAGGAGAAATTATAAGATTCACATGGTATATAAGTGATGTACTCCACCATTCCACTAAAAAACTGCCACTTGTTTAAAATTGTTAGTTAAAAAAAATTTTAAACAGAAATTAATTACTGACTCAGCAATTTTAAACAAATTGAAGTTTTTTAGTGGAATGGTGAACAAGTGACGTGGTCCACCAGAAGACCCTATAATTTCTCCAAACCCAGGTGAGTTGGCCAAGTGGTTGGACATTTGGTCTCAGAGTGTTTGTTCTCGGTTCGACTGGGTGTATTCCCCAGTTCGAGTTTGGGTACTTGCACTTTGAAAAAACTCTCTAGGCCAACAATTTACCCCACTAAGGCCCACCTATAGCGAACAATGATTAAAAGTTTTGAAGATATATTGTAAGAAACCCCCAAAAAAAGAGGACAAAAGATCAAGACAAAAAAGAATAGCATATATGCTAGTGACATTAGGGTTTGATCATGGAGTTTTTATTATTTTATGTTACTGTAATATGTAGCACCCTCTCAGTCTCTCACATAGTGTGGGTGTTACCTATCATGATTACATATAATATCACCTTGTGATCATGGGGTCGTCTTGGGTTTAGTGTCAAACCTCCAAACAACCCGATTAAAAATTCTTCAAATCGCTACCAACTACGAACATGCAAGTTGTTGAATGTTGACCAATCCAATAAGGTTAAGTAGTCGGATTAGCTGAATCTGTAAGTCCCATGTTGATGATGTTGGTGATCTAGGTGGTATCACAATGGGTAAGATGATGCAAATCCAAAGATCTCTGTAAAAGCTTAATGGCCCGTTTGGATGTTTAAAAATGAAGGGAGAGTAGAGTAGAGTAGAGGGAGGGAGAGTAGAGTAGAGTAGAGGGAGGGAGAGTAATCCAATCACCTTGTTTGGAAGTTTTTTAAGGAAGGAGGGAGAGGGGTTTGGAGGGGTTTGGAGGGGTTTGGAGGGGTTTCAACTCCCTCTAACCCCCCATTTTTAATTCCCCCAAATTGGAGAGATTTGGAGGGGGAGTAGAGAATATAAACTATTGACCAAGTAAATTACCTAATTTACCCTTATTATATTAACAAAATTATACAAAGGGAATGGCTAATTACTCCTTTCCCCCTTATTAATTTTAAAAACATCCAAATAAGGTGGAGGAGAATCATTCTCCTCTACTCTCCTCTCCACTACTCCCCTCCCCTCTACTCTCCTCTACTCTCCTCCCTCTCTAAACTTCCAAACAGGCCATAAGAGCCAGAAAGGGAGGGCAAGGGACGGTGTCTTTTCATTACTCTTAACCTAATGTCACATTTCTCTTACTTTTTTTTTTACTCTTCTTATCTCCATTTTTTTAATATATTTGAAATTTAAAAGAGTTTAGTTGTAAAAAAAATTTAGGAAAAAAAACATAATGTACTATAACATAATTTAGAAAAATATGGATCACCTCAAAAAAGAATAATATCAATTAAACACACTCCAGATATTAAAATTATATATTTGTAGAGATGGATAGATGGGAAATAATTTCATAAAATTTTTAATTTTTAGAAAGAACAAATTATCTTCCACAAAATTTAAATAAAAATTATACATTATACCACAATTACAAAATGCAATTAGTTTTACTAAAATCGAAACACATTTCAGCTCCACTTATGGATTGTCAAGTCTTATGGATTCATTAAGGCAGCTGGTGTGGCCGAAGAAGTACACGTTATGCATGACAGGTTAGAGGTTCCATCTACTTTCCAGTAGGGACTAGAACTACAACGAATTTTAAACATAAACCATCGTGGCTCAAATATCTGATTTTGGGCTTGGAATAATTAAACTTTTCCAAACATAAGAATACATTTTATCTTCGGCCCACTTACTCGTTTCTGTGTTGTGACAAGACACATAGCGCATTATGTACCAAAAAAAAAAAAGCGCAGTCCAATTGCTTGTTCCTCGTTACAACATAATTCTGGAAAATAAAACTCAAAAGAGAAATTGCCACAACCTTTCTAGTTTGTGCAAAATAGGAGACAGCACAACAGCATCTAAACTTAAGGATGATGCATAAAGAGGTTGGTTTTAGTCCTGCCTCATTTTGATGTATCTGTATAGAAGAAAGGGAAATAACTCTTACACATATTGTACACACACGCTTGATTTTAACTAAAATCATGAAGTCACGATTTCAGTTAAAAATGAAGAAAAAACCTAACATTTCTGTAAGGTGTACTTTGTAGTCTCTTTTTATCATGTCAATAGGATAGACAAAATTTTAATTACAAGGTTTTTGTGCATGTGTTAGGCACATGGCATATTCACATGCATTGTGCTTTTTAACATGTTATCTACTGCTGAATTTGAACTAGACTGAAACTGTTAGTCCTAAGAATTTATTATATTAATTGAGAAAGAGGAATGTGTTTACTTATGAAAGCCAATATGGTTGTTCTCTAATGGAGATTTAGTTGATCTCTGTGCATAGTAACGGGCAATGTTAGATTCAAGGGTTGATTTTTGATGTAATTAAGTCAAGTTATAGGGTGTAAAAGTCTGTCAAAATGCTGCTATAAAGATCAGTCGACAAGCACATTTGCTCAAGCAAAGTTCAAGATTGCACTCACAATCATTTATCTAGTTGCATAAATTCGCAAGAGGCTCGCTCAAATGAAGTTATGTAGAAATAGAATCCAAATTTTGCTAGAAGAGGGATTCCTACTTTGTGCACGTATGTAAAACACATTTTGCATGACTTTTTGATCCAAGGAAAAGTGCCATACCAAAGCTAAACAACTCCAAATTTGATCCCCTCTTTCTCTTAAGCCAAAGAGAAAATACCTTGATGTATCTACTCTTCTTGTGATCCCAAAGAGAGTTATTGTGAGATTTGTTTGAAACCGCACAGATCTTCCGAATGGGTTCATTTCAGCAAATCTTGGAAGAGTTCCCTGCGGTGCCAGAAGTTTTAGTTCACGCGAATGAGGTTCATTCGTGGAGAACATCTATGTAGAAGGATTTCAGAGATTGCTCCAAGTGGTTTGTAAATGTAGGCAACTATTCCTCTATAGTGGATTTTCTTACAAAATTAGATCCATGGTTTGATTTTTTTTCTGTTAGTTTTCCACTTCGTTAACAATTATGTTTGTTGTTATTGCTTTCTTGCCATTAGATTTGGCAGTATAACTGTTGTTAATATAATTCTTGTGAGATCTGTGTGCAATCAATCCAATAAATCTGCTGTGTAAGTAGTTAGGGGTCTAAATAAGATTTTGCAGGCAACATAAGGAAACATTTCCATAATATACTGTTGCTGTAATCTGATCAAATAAAACTTGTTGCTGTCATGTGTAATCAAAAATCTCATTTGGCTTGTCACCCTTGAACTTATATGTGCTAGAAAACATTCGCGTGTGCGTATTTTCACTTAATGAGTTCCTAATTTGACAGCTCAGAGGCAGGGAATAAATAACCCAAATCAAGATGACAAGCCTAGTGTAGTAGAGGAAGAGGAAGACCTAGAGCTTCCTCTATTTGACACTTATACTATTGCAACTGCTACCAACAACTTCTCTTTCACAAATAAAATTGGTGAAGGTGGTTTTGGTCCTGTTTACAAGGTAATTTCACATTACATTTACGAACTCATTGTAAAAAAAAAGCTACTCAATGCTTTCGAACTGTTTCTTTTAGTTATGATGAACTGCACATGTCTGTCTCTTCTCAGCTAAAATATGGTATTGATTAACACAGGGTGAGCTCCCAAGTGGAGAACAAATAGCAGTCAAGAGGCTCTCCAGATATTCAGGACAAGGCCTCAAAGAGTTCAAGAATGAGGTTATCTTGATTGCAAAACTTCAGCACCGAAATCTTGTAAAGCTACTGGGATGTTGTATTTATGCAGAAGATAGAATGTTGATATATGAGTTCATGTCTAACAGAAGTTTAGAGTTACACATATTCAGTAAGCCACCCACAACCTTTAGAAATCTCTCTTATCTCCTTCAATAACAATGGTTTTTTTTTTTTACTTGATTCATATTGGCCCAGATCAAACAAGAGGTACTGCACTTGATTGGCAAAAGCGTTTTGACATCATAGTAGGGATCGCTCGAGGACTTCTTTATCTTCATCGAGATTCAAGATTGAGAATCATTCATAGGGATCTTAAAGCTAGTAATATTCTTTTAGATAGTGAGATGAATCCCAAAATATCAGACTTTGGATTGGCAAGAACATTTGGAGGTGACCAAACTGAAGCGAATACAAGTAGGATCATTGGAACATAGTATGTATGACAATGATGCCTCTCTCTCCTAATTGCATGTAGTCATATGCCAATGATATATGTTTTTGTTCATTGCTTGCAGTGGTTATATGTCTCCAGAGTATGCAATAGATGGACTCTTTTCTTTGAAGTCTGATGTCTTTAGCTTTGGTGTATTGGTTTTAGAGATAGTGAGTGGAAAGAAGAATAGAGGATTTTATCATCCTGATCATGATTTCAACCTTTTAGGACATGTGAGTTTGAATCAGAAGATTTTCTTTCTTCCGATTGTTAAACCAATTATATTCTTGTATCTTTTTACCTTCTATATGTTACTGTTTTCATTAATTCGGAATTTTTTTAGGCATGGAAATTATGGAACGAAAACAGGGCCATGGAACTGATGGATGCTTTGATGGAAAAGCCGATACCTGAATCAGAAGTCTTACGATGTATACAAGTCAGTCTTTTGTGTGTGCAACAACACCCTGAAGACAGGCCCCTAATCGCTTCTGTTCTTTTGATGTTGGATAGTGAGAATTCTTCACTACCTCAACCAAAACAGCCTGGATTTTACACAGAAAGGTCTATCACAGAGACTGACTCGTCATCATCAGGGAAAACTCCATATACTGCAACTGAATTAACCATTACAATGTTACAGGGTAGGTAGCATAGTGATTAGAACTCTGTATATGTTCTTCACAAAGCATATGTAGCTATGTATATTGAATTTATTTTCCTCCAAAATCAAAAATGTACAAGGGTTAGGAAGATATATATATTCTTTGGTTATTTCTATGTAATAGTTAAATCTTATTTTGTTAAAAATGAAGCAATTTGGAATTGATCACAATATATACTTGTGAAGATGTGAGCCACTACCAAGCCAGTCAAAGCCTCCAAATACACATTCTGTGATTTGTAGGCCTAGCACATCACTGACATAAAGAGCTAAATCAAAGGCAAATTTTAATGCGACCTAACAGTTTTTATCTTTTCATATGAATTTGATTTTGTCCTCTGAAATTTCACCTTCAGTACAGTAGTTTAAGATAAAGGACATTGAAGATAATGAAGCCTTTTCAACCTATTATTTTTCTGTGCAGATTGCAATATTCATTCTCACTGATCACAGAATAAGTATACCAAACTAAAAATCTATAGGGCCTAATGTCTTGTGACTCATATCTTTGACAAGAGTTATAGAAAGATCTAGTCAACCCGTGTTTCTTGTTTTGAGCAATTGTCAATTTTGTCACCTTGTCGTTATTGTCAACAAGGTTGAAAAATTTGAAAGCAATTATATGTATCAATAGTAAAAATTTGGTGATAAAGTATAAAGGTTTTGAAGATTTAAACTCACATTTTAGAATGTCTGAATTCAAAATCTTAATCAAGTTTATTTAAAACACCACATAATGCATTCAAAATCAGGAAAGCAAGACTACACCTTTCTTTTTTTCAAAGCCATGAAAGGAAAATAATATCACCTCAGATCTCATATGTATAAGTTCTCTGACTTTTATTGCTGAACAAATCATGGCGGCTTGATGGCTTTTGGAAGGTGAGTACAATGCTTAAAATCTAAACTTTCAGACGGCATAAAGTTAGAAGAGGAAACATGCAAAACCTTCATATCTTACTACTTTGTTATACTTTTCTATACTTTCTCTGCATAACCTCTTTTGCAGTTGACACCATAACCCCAAATCAGTCCATTGTGGATGGCCAAGAACTTGTTTCCTCTGGAGAAAGCTTTGTGCTTGGATTCTTCAGTCCAGGAAACTCCAAGAAGCGATACATGGGAATCTGGTTCAAGAATATTAGTCCACTAACAATTGTTTGGGTTGCAAATAGAGAGAACCCACTGAACGACTCATATGGTCATCTAAGCATTGGTGCTGATGGAAATATTGTAATACTTGATGGAGCAGAAAACACTATATGGTCTTCAAAATCATCAAGAGCAATAAAAGGGTCAATTGCAAAGCTCTTAGATTCTGGAAACTTAGTTCTGATGGATGGAAGTGATGGTAGTACTGACAGTTATATATGGCAGAGCTTTGAATATCCAGCTGATACACTGTTACCAGGCATGAAGCTGGGTTGGGACGTAAAAACTGGTTTGCATCGATTCTTGACTTCTTGGAAGAGTGCTGATGACCCTTCTCCTGGAAACTTCTCCTACGGCATTGGCCTTGGTGGATTACCTCAATTTGTCATTCTTGAAGGATCACTCATCAAATTTAGAAGTGGGGTATGGAATGGAGTACGTTTTAATTCCCAAAATTGGAATTCTTTTACAGCCTTCAAAGCAAACTTCACTGTAAACGTTGATGGAGTGTTTTACATGTATGAAAATGGTAAAAACACAACAATCACAAGGCTTTTCTTGGATCCATATGG
Organism: Quercus glauca; assembly: GCA_023736055.1. Taxonomy (NCBI): domain Eukaryota; kingdom Viridiplantae; phylum Streptophyta; class Magnoliopsida; order Fagales; family Fagaceae; genus Quercus; species Quercus glauca. The sequence continues at coordinate 88,500,317 of CM043319.1, read as the reverse complement.
TTTAGTTCAACGCTATGTATGGAATGATCAAATTCTTGGGTGGTATGCCACATATGAAGCAAGGAAAGATCTCTGTGACAATTATGGGTTCTGTGGGCCTAACAGTATTTGTAATATTAATCACATGCCTAGTTTATGTGTGTGTATAACAGGCTTCATTCCTAAGTCACAGCAAGACTGGGATGCGTTCAATTGGGCTAGTGGGTGCATTCGGAAGACACAGCTAAATTGTACTGAAGGAGATAGGTTTCTGGAACTAAAGGAGGTGAAACTGCCCAACTTGTTGCAGTTTTGGATTAATAAGAACATGAATCTTAATGAATGTGAAGTAGAGTGCTTGAAGAATTGTTCTTGTGCAGCTTATGCAAATTCGAATGTCAGCGGAGGGGCCCATGGGTGCCTGCTTTGGTTTGGGGACTTGGTTGATATCAGGATTCCTATTAATGAAGTTGGTGGTAATGAAATCCAAAATCTCTTTGTCAGGTTAGCAGCTTCAGAAATAGGTACGTTTTAGGTTCTGCTTCAGTGCTTGTTCAATACCGCCCTTGACATGTTTTTTGCTGTAAGTCCAGAAGCATCAATGATTACTAATATGGTTGTCATATTTACTCATCATTAACAAACTGGGATGGTATAAGCTTCTTATTCATCAAGCTAGGAACCTCTTTTATGTGATCGGTTCACCCCTCAGAAAATGCAAAATGCAAAATTACTTTCCTACCATTTCACTCTACTGCCTTCTTGACAGCATTTTATTTTATTGCTAATTTATAATTTTGTGGATGATTTACACTAAGACTATCTTTATTTGATGCATGTTAAGAGTCAATTGCTGGGCCCCGTAGTAAAAAGAGAAAGCTATTAATAATGGTACTGATGATATCAGTAGGTTCGGGGATACTTCTCTTGGGTTCCATTATCTGTTTCGTCATAAAAAAGGAGAAAAATCAGAAGACTCCACTGGCAGGTACAGAGTTTTCAATTTGTTCTTTGGAGTAAGATTTTTTTTCTATTGCACTTGATGGAACTAGAAAACTAATAATCCTTATATATATATATATATATATATTCATACGTGGCACAACTATGCATTTTCATGCAACAACAAACAACAGGATTGATTTGTTCTTAGGTCATGTCCACCAATAGGGTCAGTATTGATTGAAGCCAGTAAACAACTTTGTAATGTGTCTCTTGGTTCTTTCCTTTTGCTTTTTAATGGAGATATTTTGTCAAAAAATAATTTTATTAAAAAGATAAGTGATTGGGGACTGCTTGTTATTTCATCTTTGACTTAAAGTTGTCAAACTTACTATTACCAGTAGCATCTCGTACAAATTGATTCATTTCTTCTGAAAATTTAGTTACAATAGCTTAAGACTCTGGGTTTAAGCTTTCATCTTGCTTTTGTTATTTTGTGTAGCAGGTAGTTGTAACCAGAATGTAGACCCAGAGTTGCCTTTGTTTGATTTAGTTACTGTCATAGCCGCAACAGACAACTTCTCTAGCAACAATAAAATTGGGGAAGGGGGATTTGGCCCTGTCTACAAGGTAATGTCTCATCTAGTTGCAGTTTCAATGATCTCTCTCTCACTCAGTATTGTACACATAAACATACATGCGTATGTATGTGCACACGCTTTCTTGTACTAATTTGTGTAGTATATATGATATAACACAGGGCAAGTTAGCAGAGGGACAAGAAATAGCTGTGAAAAGGCTATCAAAAACTTCTAAACAAGGCACTTCTGAGTTTAAGAATGAAGTCATACTGGTTGCAAAACTTCAACATCGTAATCTTGTTAGAGTCTTGGGCGGTTGCATTCAAGGAAAAGAAAGGATGTTGATTTATGAATACATGTCTAACAAAAGTTTGGATCATTTTATCTTTGGTAAGTTTAAGCTTACTCAAGACTCACTTAGACTTGTTATGCTTACTAGATTTTTGCTGATACATGCCAAGCTCATGAAGTCGTCTTCTTTTTATATTGTACTATATTGAGAGAGCTTGGTTTGACTAATAAATAATGTCTTTTTAGATCCAAGACAAAGCAAATTTCTTAATTGGAGGAAACGTCTTAAAATTATCATGGGGATCGCTCGAGGATTACTTTATCTTCATCAAGATTCCAGAGTGACTATTATTCATAGAGATTTGAAAACCAGCAATATTCTATTAGATAGTGAAATGAATCCTAAAATTGCAGACTTTGGCATGGCCCATATTTTTGAAGGAGATCAATCTGAAGCAAAAACAAAACAAATTGCCGGGACATAGTAAGTTATATAATAAAATACCTAGTCATTTTCTCTCATCACATAACTCATACTTTGTCCATTGATAACATGCAGTGGTTATATGTCTCCTGAGTATGCAATCAATGGATGCTTTTCTGTGAAATCAGATGTTTTTAGCTTTGGAGTAATTGTGATAGAGATATTGAGTGGCTTGAAAATCAGAAAATTTTGCCATCCAGACTGCCACCATAACCTGTTAGGGCACGTAAGTTTTGCAATCTATTACTCATACTTTGTTTATTTTATACCCATGTCTCATTGCTCAAATGCTACTATGTAATTTAATGAGAATTACCTAATTTGATCCTATCAGGCATGGATACTATGGAAAGATGGCAGGCCCCTGGAACTTATGGATGTTAATTTGGACACTTCATATGTTTCATCAGAACTACTGAGGTGCATGCAAGTTGGTCTCTTGTGTGTGCAAAAAGCCCCTGTAGATAGACCAACAATGTCATCTGTTATTTTCATGTTGGGTAATGAAGGTGTGACACTGCCCCAGCCAAAGGAGCCTGGGTTCTTCACAGAAGAATCTTCTAATCATTGTACTGTGGAAGCGCATTGTTGTAGTAATGCTGTGACTTTTACATCAATGGAAGCTAGATAATAACACTCTCTTAGAATTAATTTTTTGCTAAACTGTTAATAAGATAGATAAATAACATGTATAATGCTTATGCTCATGTCATGACAGAGCAGCCTTTTATTGTTTTCTTCTGGATTTTGTTTGTACTCATTTGGGATGTTGCTGCACACCAGTAACTCAAAATAACTGGTCTGCCACTGCCAACAAATTTTTAAAATCACTGAAATAACAGGTGATTTAAATTATTTTCTAGCTAAACTAGTCATATAGTTAAACTGTATTTTCTTTGAATATGATATCTGGAACAAAAATTCTGGTAGTTGTGAAAACAGCAAAATTTGTCAAATGTTCCTAAAGATTGTGCTTACAACTAAAAGATTGGGGACAGACAGGTTGACAGTGTTTTTTTATTATCTTATATTCTTATTTGCACTATACTCAAGAATAATACATATACTTGCCAATACATTTAAGTAAATTTTTATTTTCTCAAAAAAAAAAAAGAAGTAAAAATTTCAACTGAAAGTACTGATTATAATAAGAATATTGCCATCTACGCATTTGCAAATGAAAGCAGATGGGTAGTCTGTCCTAATCATCTTTTAAAAGAAATTTCAAAAATCGCAGGACAAGTGGTGGACTTGATAGATGATTATGACCTTTAAAAATAATATATTACCACTAGTCATTGCGTTAAGAAAGTTCTTCATCACTTATTCAAAAAAATAAAAAATAAAAAACCAAGAAGGGTCTTTATATTAAATAATGGACAAAGACCTGTGAGCTGAAAGTCATGGGATAATCAAAATTCAACAGGTTCACACTGGCAAACTTGGTTCCCTCTCTGCTCCTTCCAGTTTTCCCAGTATGTACCTCCTAAAAATGATGTTAATCACAGATGAACCCGTGTTCAAGTGTCACTTTACTGTGAACTTTCCATGCCACCATGGCAACACCAATGGTCTGAGTTTTTATAAGTCGATTTTAGTTTTAATATTAGCACATTTATCAATCTTTCATGCATATAAAATTTGCATATTTCCTGTTGAATTATTGAAGTGACTCAGGAATTTTTATTAACAAATTATTATTATGTGTAGTTTGCTGTTTTCTAATTGATCTTCTTGGCAATTGAAGTGGAAGGCAATTGAGACTTCCATTATATGGAAGGCCGGGCCCATGACATAACACTATTCTGCACTTGACAAAGTCTTTGCATTCTTTAGCAGGTATATCACGTGCCTTAGAAGTATTCAACTTTACACTTTGAAACATGGAAAATTCTTAAGTAGTCCCAGAGTACAGTGAAATTGTGCTCTCTCCTCTCACATTCATGGTTGGTCCTATCATAAATTTAATAAATGAACCCTATCATGAATGTGAGAGGAGCGAGCACCATTCGTGCTCCGGGAGTATCTAAGAATTACTCTTGAAACAAAAGAAAAAGTGTTGAGGCATGAGATTTATTTGAGCAAGTAAAATGAAAGATCAAGAAACTGATGGAGAAGCAGAAAGACAGCCTCTTGTTTCTCACTGTTTCTTTCACTTTGATATCCTTGTTTCCAAAAAGTTCAATTGCAGCTGACAGCATAACTGCAACACAGTCCATGAATGATAGCCAAACATTGGTTTCATCAGGCCAAAAATTTGAACTTGGCTTCTTCAGTGCTGGAGGTTCTGGTGATCTATATTTAGGAATATGGTACAAGAATATCCCAAAAAAGACTAAAGTTTGGGTTGCAAACAGAGACAGCCCTCTTCAGAATTCTTCTGGTTTCTTAACATTCAACTATGATGGAAATCTTGTTCTTCTCAATCAATCAAGAGGCATTGTTTGGTCTTCAAATATTTCACAAGCAGCAAGAAGTCCAGTTGTACAGCTTTTGGACTCTGGAAATCTTGTTCTGAAAGATATGGGTGATGACAACTCTGAGAACTACCTATGGCAGAGCTTTGATCATCCATATGATACTTTGTTGCCTACCATGAAGCTTGGGTGGAACTTGACAAGTAGGTTGAATCGATCTTTGAGGTCATGGAAAAGCTCAGATGATCCTTCTCCTGGAGACTACACTTACAGTGTGGATCCCCGCGGGCTTCCTCAACTTGTTCTTCGTCAAGGATCAAAGAAGGTATTCCGAAGTGGGCCTTGGTATGGGGAACAATTTAGTGGCGATCAAATTCTGGTGGCAAACACGGTTTTCAAACCCATATTTGTCTCTAATTCTGAAGAAGTTTATTATATATATGAAACTATAGACAATATCACTTCAAGATTTGTGTTGGGTCAATCCGGACTCGTTCAGCATTTCTCATGGAATGATAAAGACTCTAGTTGGAATCTCTTGTTCACCGTTCAAGAAGACCGCTGTGACAGCTATGGTTATTGTGGTAGTTATGGTAGTTGTAAAGTTAACAATACACTGTATTGTGAGTGCTTAAGGGGTTTTAAACCCAAATCACCCCAAGGCTGGAAATTGCTTGATTGGTTAGATGGATGTGTTCGAAATGATCCTCATATTTGCAGAAATGGAGAGGGGTTTATCAAGTTAACAGGATTGAAACTGCCAGATGCATCACAACTTAGCGTAAATGTCAGCATGAGTATTAAAGATTGTGAGGCAGAGTGCTTGGAGAATTGCTCTTGTATGGCTTATGCTAAACTGGACATCAGTGGCAGTGGCAATGGCTGTGTGACCTGGTTTGGAGATCTGCTTGATATCAGAGAGGTCGCTAATTATGGGCAAGATCTCTATGTGAGAGTGGCAGCTTCAGAATTAGGTAAGAATTCTTGAGTCTGTAACCTTTACCTCTCAGTTTTCAGCTGTAATTGATTTAGGGAACTCTAAACTTGGGACTAAGGCTTTGTTGTTGTTATAATCTTGAGATCTCTACTTAGCTTTTATAGGCAATGAACATGCTTGTCTCACCACATATGCTGTCAGATAGACTCTTAAACCAAGCATTGTGTTTGCTCAAGAAAGGCTCGAAACAGCCCAGCTCTGGCCTAAAATGGAGCTGGGATGGATATGTTGTCTAATGACTATTTGTATTTTTAACTTAATTAGTCAACTATTGCCTATATTTATTCTATAATTATTGAAACAACTAATATACTGTATTATTTTTTGTTTGTGGTTGTTAGAGGCAAATGCTGATAGAAGTAAGAAGCAGAGGCGAATATTAATTGCAGTGACTGTTTCTGTGGCTTCAGCAGTGATCTTATTGGCTTCAATCAGCTGGTTCATTATTTGGAAAATGAGAAGAAACAAATGTAAATTTACCACAAAATTTTGATAGTTCCATTGTAGCATTTCATGGAAGTTTCAATCCTATCATTTTTATTAAGTTGTCTGTGTTCTTGTAAATAGCCAGTAGGCCAGATAATCAAGCAAACGTTAGTGCAGTTGAAGGAGAAAGGGATGACCTTGAGCTCCCATTATTCGATATGGCAACCATTGAAGCTGCCACAAACAACTTCTCTGCTGACAATAAGATTGGAGCAGGTGGATTTGGCCTAGTGTACAAGGTAAAATATAACAGTTTCACTGTCTGGTTCTCATTCAAACACTTTCAAAATCCTAAAATGGCCCTACAAGCTGCAATTTTCTTTATAAGCACTTTCTTGCTATGATTGTAGGGTGAGCTACTATCAGGGCAAGAAATAGCAGTAAAGAGGCTTGCAGAAAATTCTGGACAAGGTCTACAGGAGTTTAAGAATGAGGTCATCTTGATCTCCCAACTTCAACATCGGAACCTTGTAAAGCTTCTAGGTTGTTGCATTCAAGGAGAAGAAAGAATGTTAATCTATGAGTACATGCCAAACAGAAGCTTAGACTCCTTAATCTTTGGTTGGTATCTCTCTCTCTCTCTCACATACACACACACACGCAAACATATGTATGTTTGAATTTAGTGCAGCACATTGGTCATTTGGTCTCTCTTATTGATTTTCTAGTCCTATAAGTTATATTTACAAACTGGCTAAAATGGCATAGTTTCAAACCATTGGAAGTCAACTTTTATACAACGTAATGATTGGGCAGATGAAGCAAGGCGTCGTTCACTCAACTGGCAAAAGAGATTAGACATTGTTATTGGGATAGCTCGAGGACTTCTTTATCTTCATAGAGATTCAAGACTCAGAGTAATTCATAGGGATCTAAAAGTTAGCAATATTCTGTTAGACAGTGAAATGAATCCCAAAATTTCAGATTTTGGAATGGCAAGAATATTTGGTGGAAATCAAACTGAATCAAAGACGAAAAGAGTTGTTGGAACTTAGTAAGTAAACACATGCTTAGCTTATATATATAATTTTGGTATTTTGCTACTAAAATCTCTCTTTCTTGTGTTGGATGCAGTGGCTATATGTCTCCAGAGTACGCAATAGATGGACTTTTTTCTTTCAAATCTGATGTTTTTAGCTTTGGTGTTATACTGTTAGAGATACTTAGTGGCAAGAAGAACAGGCTGTTTTTTCATCCAGACCACAAACTAAATCTCCTTGGTCATGTGAGTAAAATAAATATGATCCTATCCAAATTGTTGAAAATAATTTTTACTTTACAGGGAAATTTTATTTTTGTGCTTTGATATAACTTGACATTATTTTAGGCATGGAAACTTTGGCAAGAAGGAAACGCCCTGGACTTAATGGACGTGTTGCTTGAGAATCAATTCCCTGCTTCTGAAGCACTAAGATATATTCAAGTGGGACTTTTGTGTGTCCAACAGCGCCCGGAAGAGAGGCCAACAATGCCATCTGTGCTTTTGATGTTGGATACTGAAAGTGTGTTGTTAGCTCAGCCTGGACGACCCGGATTTTATGCAGAAAGGTGCCTTCCAGAGACATATCCATCATTAAATGATAGAATGAATTCCGGTTCAAATGAGATAACTGATACATTGTTAGAGGGTCGTTAGGATATGGTTTGTGCTACTCACTGTCCTAGAAGATGGAAATAATTATTCTATCTGAATTTGCATTGCAACATTCAACAGATATACCATACCATGCTTGATTTGAAGCATGTAGATCCACTTATGTACATTGTGGTTATGAGATCCTTAGAAAGCTACTCAAATTTGACCAAAGAAAAAGGAAAATGAAGAGAGAGAGAGAGAGAGAGAGAGAGAGAGAGAGAGAATTATAGGATTTAATCTGTAGTTTATTCCTGTATTCTCCATTCCTCTTGGGGAACATACTCACCTATCTATTTGTAGCTCATGAATGATTACAAATTTGATCGATTTTGGACAAGAAATAAGTGTGATGTGATTTTTTTTATAAGTTGAACCTATTGTGCAACTAGAGAAGTTACAGAATCTCTTAAAATTGATTCAAGTTCATTTCTCACAAATTTGGCTAACCTCAGGCTTCTAAAGTCTTTGGAAGATTTATCTCAACCACCCAAAATATTTTTTTGCGTTATTTGGACAATTGTGAAGTCCTAATTTTTCCTACAAAACTATGCTTTCAATCAAAAGGGAAACCTGTAGAGAGAAAAATTCTTATATTATTTTAAGAAATATCCTAGTTGTCCATGTAACACCCTGCATGATTGTTTTTAATTATTACTAGTTGCTTACCGGTGCGTTGTATGTGATAATTTTTTTCGGATGGTCTCATTAAATATTTTACTAATAATATAATCTTGGTTATTAACCATTGGTTTTTCATTAGTTTTTAAGTTAATAGAAACCTTAAATATACCTTTTTTTACCTTTATACACACACACACACATATATATATAGTAAATCTTTACACATACCTTTAAGAAAACTCTATATATTCCATCTTTTTGGATGCGTAAAATATAAACTACTACTCCATAATGATAGTGGCTAATTAATTTATATATATATATATATATATATATATTAGTGATCTTATTTGTAACGCTTCTTATCATTATCATATATTTACTAACTGATGATTTGCATAACAAAGACAATAAATGAGAGGTAGTATTGTTCATTAGATTTTCGAAAGTAATGGTGTATGAAAATTATATATATATATATATATATATATATATATATATATATATATATTATAAATAAGGTTAAATGAAATGTCAAAAAATGGATTTTTAAATTTTCTAACTTTATTTCTTGTGTAATTTCTACTACTATCAGAGAACATCTCTTTTTTAGTTATGATTAATATGGTTTCCATAGTTTGAGTTTGATTAGTTTTAAATTTAAATTTAGTACTATGATTGTATTTAATTGTTAATTGTTGATTTAATTTTTAAGTGAATTTAATGGTTTATGTTACTACACCGTAAAGTTTTTAATGTTCTTCACACGGTAATCTCTATTTTATTTTTTTACTTCTCCTTATAACCTCTTTGTTTTCCAATCAACGATTACTAATTGACGTTTGGTTTTTTTTTTCTTTATATACTCTTTATTACTTTGTATTGGTTTTTTTTTTCTATACCATCTCTCTCTCTCTCTCTCTCTCTCTCCATTGGCAACCTATTGTTTTCCAAAATTTGATGATGATTCTATGACATTAAATATGCATTATTAGTTTTATTTATTTATTTAGTGTTTCTAACTTGATTTGTTTTGTATTTCATTCTTTCTTTGATGCATTGGGTGTGAGAATGAGTGTTTCGCTAGTATTACCCCACTTAATGTGGACAATTTTATTTTTTTAATTTAGGCAAAATATTATATTTTAAATTTTTTTAAATAAAAAAGGAGTGAAAATATAAATAATTTAAGGATATATATGGGGGAAGTGGCTGAATTTAAAATGTTAAGTAAAATGATATGAGAAAAAAATCAAAATAAAATACATAACAATAAACACTAAATTATCCAAATAATTCTATGTAATATAATAATAGTACATTCTTATATACTATTTTTAATTATTTATAATGCAATATGATAATATTTAACAATCAAAGTCATAAAAATAAAAAAACTTAAAGCACAAAACTAAATCCCACCAACCAAAATAGAGTTCTAAAGAACACAAAACTTTATCAAGCTAAAATAGAGATGCAAGAAAAATAAAAATAAAAATAAAAATCTACCAAAAAATTTAGGAAGAAAGAGTGGGAAATAATCACTTTTTTGTGAGAGAAAATTATGTAAAGAATGGAAGAGTGAATGACAAATTTATACTAAGAGGATAATAATAAAAAGAAACAAAATAAATGAAGATAAAAGGAAAGAGGAAGAGTGATATCAAGGTAGAATCTTTGGGGAGATGAAAAGGTAAAGAGAAGGATAAAGGTTGGAGAAAGTGTAAATGTTAAAAAAAATGAGTACAATTTGATGAGCACAATTTTCTTTTATTTGAATTTGAGTAAAATATTACATTTTTTATTTTTTAAAACAAAAAGAGAGAGAAAATATAAATAATTTAATGATAAGGAGGATGTGGTTGAATTTCAATATTGAGTAAAATAGAAGAGAAGAAAAAAATAAGAAAAATTAAAAGATATAACAATAAACACTAAACTATCCAAATTATGCTATGTAATGGAATACTATTTTATTTTTATCTACTATCTTTAATTTTTTATAATGTAATTGGATAAAATTTAACAATCAAAGAGCAAAATAATAATAATAATAATAACTTAAAACACAAAACTAAATCGTATCAACCTAAATTAGAGTTCTTAAAACACAAAAATTTATCGACCTAAAGCGGAGATGCAATAAAAAATAAAAATCCAACAAAACATTGAGAGAGAGAGAGAGAGAGAGAGAGAGAGAACATTTTTGTGAGAGAAAACTATACAAAGAATGGAAAAGAGTGACAAATTTATAGTAAGATGGAAGGGATAAGAAAAGACAAATAAAGGAAGATGAAGGGAAAGATGAATAGTAATATTAAAGTAGAGAATAGTGGGGAGATGAAAAGGTTAGGGAAAAAGAAAAGTTGAAAAAAGTGTAAATATTTAAAAATAAGTGAATGTAAAAAAAAAATTATAGGAAAATTGGAAATAAAAAAGAAATATATATAGATGTTAAAACTGACAAAGATGAATATGTAAAGTCAATAATCTATTTATATATGTATTTTTTTTTTTGTAAAAAAAAATGAATAAATAATAAATAATAATTATGTGGCGAATGACGTGGTGATGAGCTAGCGCAACAGGAGCTCAACAGTAATAAATGCCACACTTCAACTTTTAGTAATATATAGAATATAGATTAGTATCATTATTGTTTATTAAAAAAAAAACAACATAGAGATTGGAAATTTGTGTTCTAACTCGGATTCTATTTCCCACTACTTATGTGCTGCTTAAGAAATGATAAGTGAATGAAATTTAATTTGACTAGGACTTTAGAGTTATTAAGATAAACTTTGGAGTCCAAATCTACCTGAATAAATTAGGGACAATTATAGATTTAGAAAATCTGGGTGGGATATTTAGGACTCTTTAGGTTCCTTCATTAAACATATATTATAGAAAGAGGTGAGAGACGGCTAGGAACTGGTTTTCAGGGTTAACTCATACCATACCACTAAGGTTTTGATTTCTATCAAGATATTTATTGAAATTAGATATTTGGTATCTAATAACCATCAAAATTTGAGAAAAAAGAATGTTAAGAAGGGTGCAAGATCCATTTTTAGGAGCCAAAAGGAAATCAAGAAACCAATCAAGGTAAGAAATTCTATTGATAGTAGGATTTGTTTAGGTCACTATTTTACAATTTTATTTTCCAAAATTTTTGTGGATTGATTCCAAGATGTATTAGCATTAGTTAAGGGAAACAATATAATTTAACAAAATGTAAAGGGTGAAATTAATTAAAACCAGAAAAAAGATCAAGTTTGAAAATTGAAAAATACTATGTCTACAACATTTTCACAACAAATATTAAGTGAAAAGTTATTATTGACTATTACAGGTGGGTAAAAAAATAATTTAAGTGGTAGATTCAACTAGAACCAAACGGTAACACTTACCACTTATAATTTGTTGTAAAAATGTTATGGATGTAGCACTTTTCTTGAAAAATTGACAAAACTTACCTTTTTGGTTTTTACCTAATGTAACACTAGCTAGGAATTGAATTTCTCATTGAATTTTGGTTATTTAGAGCTTAGATATTGAGCTTTGATTTGAAATATTTTTCCCATAGTCACTAAGGGGTTTAAGTATTCGTGAACATGGATGAGTATAGTTACTAGAATTTTACCTTTAGGGACTATTTTGGAACTTTAACTTGGCTATGCCTCTCTTGAACACATTTGGAAAGCTTTTTTGTTGGTCAACATTTTCAATGTGAAGGTCACGTGGGTGTTCAATCTGCTTCTAGTTTAAAATAAGGGTTCTACTAGGCCAAAATTGGAAATTAACACTGTTTTCCAAACAATATAATTAGTAGGCATTGTTTTCAAACTATATATATTACTAACATCTCGAGTTTAAAAGACTCGATTTAGGACCTATAAATCGAGTCTCAAAGACTCGATTTCTATGGTCTGATCACGTATGATGTGGCATTTTTTCCACGTGGCATCCACCTAGAAATCGAGTCTTAGAGACTTGATTTATATGTGTAAAACGTTTACAGTGAAAAGAAAGCTTGAATAGGGAAAAAATCTCTGACACTGAATAGAAAGCATCTTTGACACTGAATAGTACCATCCTAGCAAACAGCAAAGCTACAGTGGATAGGGAAAAAAAATTAGAGTGAGTGCTATTGGTTTGTCTTGCAAAATTTAAAGGAGTAGGTAGGAAAAAAAATTTCAAAGTACATAATTTATTTTTTCTGAGTTTGCAGAGTCACTGGTTGAAAATGCTCAAAACTTCTCTCTTTTTCTACATTTGAGGTTTGCTTTAGTCAGGCATATTTATTGGAGTAGGTAGGACCAAGACTCAATAATTCTAAGCTCAGTCTATTATGGCCAGTTGGCTTGGATGGAGGGGTCATGTCCACAGGGTCTCTTTTGTATCTTCATTTTCGGCCAAAATTGGGAATTAAATTGGGTTGGCTCATAAATCGAATCTTAGAGACTCGATTTCTAGGTGGATGCCACATGGAAAAAATGCCAAATCAGATGCGATCAGAACACTGAAACCGAGTATTTGAGACTCGAATTATTAGCCTAAATCTAGTCTTTTAAACTCGAGATGTTAGTAAAAAATATAGTTTTGTAACAGTACCTACTAATTATATTGTTTGGCAAACAGGGTTAATCCCAAATTTTGGCCAGTTCTACTATCACAAACAAACTCACCACTTTTGCCACAATTCTCCTATGTAGCAAACTATAATTGGTTGTTTGTCACTTTCACATGGACCTACTACTTTTTCTTCACCAATCATAGTTAGTCACATGGAGAATTGCATGTGGCAAAAGTTGTGCATTTTTTATGGTAATGCATTTTTCGTTAAAATAAAGGCTAGCAACATGGGTAAATCTCCCCCCCCCCCCCCCCCCCCCCCACACACACACACACACACACACACAACACAAAACAACATAAACATAAATATAAACATAAACACAAACTCACACACTAAATTCAATAATTTAATAATTTATTAAAGTAAAACAACTAAATGAATCCATATCAATATCATAAACTATATATAATAGCAAAAGTTTTTTCCTACAATTAAGGCTATGCTACGATGTAGTAAAAATGCCCATCTAAAATTCCGCCATGCTTGCAATTAAAAAGTGAAAGTTGATATTGTTTTCGCAGCGAAAAAGCACCGTTTTAATAGTTTCCTAGTTTAATAAAAACTCACCAGTCAAAATTAAATACGATGAAAGGTCCATAGAGGTATTGAGATATGGAGGTAGAGAGAGATAGATACAGAGAAATAGAGAGACAGAAATGATACAGTTTGTAAGGCACATAGGAATTGAGATTGAGGAACAGAACTACCTCGTGACCAACATAATTATTCACTAAATTGCATCCTTTAAACTTTAAAGTTCGATCAACCAGAAGATTTGCTTGCTATGTGGAGATAGAGGAAGAACAAGAGATCGACGAAACTAAACACAGACCTGCGAAATTTACATCATATACTATATATAATAGCAGAAGCTTTTTCCTGCAATTAAGGAGGTGTTGCCATATAGGAAAAACACCCATCTAAAATTCAGCCACGTTCACACTTAAAAAGCGATAAATTATACCGTTTCATGTTAAAACACCGTTTGATAGTTTCTCAGTATATAAATAGAAAATAACCGATTAAAATACAAGACTTGCAATGCTCCCAAAAAAACTTGCAATAGAAAAAGAAAAACTCGCGATACCCGTCTGACTCTTTGCCAGACGTACACCATCGGAATTGCAAGCACATAGAGAAACAAAAAGTTGCCACTATCAGAGACGCAGGCTGTGTACTCATAATCGGCAAAGTTATTGTTATTGTTATTTTTCCTTTTCGTTTTCAAATCTAGGAATTGAATATAATTTTGGTTTGAATTTCTTGGTTGGATTGGTTTAGATTTAGATTTTAAATAATTTACTCATACGTACATAATTTAGAGAGAGATAGATACAGAGAAATAGAGAGATAGAAACGATACAGTTTGTAAGGCACATAGGAATTGAGATTGAGTAACAGAACTACCTCGTGACCAACATAATTATTCACTCAATTGCATCCTTTAAACTTTAAAGTTCGATTAACCAGAAGATTTGCTTGCTATGCGGAGATAGAGGGAGAACAAGAGATCGACAAAACTAAAAATAGACCGGCGAAATCTACATCATATACTATATATAATAGCAGAAGCCTTTTCTTGCAATTAAGGAGGTGCTGCCATATAGGAAAAACGCCCATCTAAAATTCAGCCATGTTCACACTTAATAAGCGATAAATTATACTGTTTCACGTTAAAACACCATTTGATAGTTTCTCAGTATATAAATAAAAAATAACCGGTTAAAATACAAGACTTGCAATGCTCCCAAAAAAACTTGCGATAGAAAAAGAAAAACTCGCAATACCCGTCCGATTCCTTGCCAGACGTATACCATCGGAATTGCAAGCACATAGAGAAACAAAAAGTTGCCACCATCAGAGAGGCAGGTTGAGTACTCATAATCGGCAAAGTTATTGTTATTGTTATTGTTATTTTTTTTTCCTTTTCGTTTTCAAATCTGGGAATTGAATATAATTTTGGTTTGAATTTCTTGGTTGGATTGGTTTAGATTTAGATTTTAAATAATTTACTCATACGTACATAATTTGGAGAGAGATAGATACAGAGAAATAGAGAGACATAAATGATACAGTTTGTAAGGCACATGGGAATTGAGATTGAGGAACAGAACTACCTCGTGACCAACATAATTATTCACTCAATTGCATCCTTTAAACTTTAAAGTTCGATCAACCAGAAGATTTTCTTGCTATGCAAAGATAGAGGAAGAACAAGAGATCAACGAAACTAAACACAGCCCAGCGAAATCTACATCATATACTATTTATAGTAGCAGAAGCCTTTTCTCGCAATTAAGGAGGTGTTGCCATATAGGAAAAACGCCCATCTAAAATTCAGCCATGTTCACACTTAAAAAGCGATAAATTATACCGTTTCACATTAAAACACTATTTGATAGTTTCTCAGTGTATAAATAAAAAATAACCGGTTAAAATACAAGACTTGCAATGCTCCCAAAAAAACTTGCGATAGAAAAAGAAAAACTTGCGACACCCATCCGATTCCTTGCCAGATGTATACCATCAGAATTGCAAGCACATAGAGAAACAAAAAGTTGCCACTATCAGAGAGCCAAGCTGTGTACTCATAATCAGCAAAGTTATTGTTATTGTTATTGTTTTTTTTTTTTTTTCCTTTTCGTTTTCAAATCTAGGAATTGAATATAATTTTGGTTTGAATTTCTTGGTTGGATTGGTTTAGATTTAGATTTTTAATAATTTACTCATACATACATAATTTAGAGAGAGATAGATACAGAGAAATAGAGAGACAGAAATGATACAGTTTGTAAGGCACATAGGAATTGAGATTGAGGAACAAAATTACCTCGTGACCAACATAATTATTCACTCAATTGTATCCTTTAAACTTTAAAGTTTGATCAACCAGAAGATTTGCTTGCTATGCGGAGATAGAGGAAGAATAAGAGATCGACGAAACTAAACACAGACCGGCGAAATCTACATCAAATACTATATATAATAGCAGAAGCCTTTTCCTGCAATTAAGGAGGTGCTGCCATATAGGAAAAACGCCCATCTAAAATTCAGCCACGTTCACACTTAAAAAGTGATAAATTATACCGTTTCACGTTAAAACACCGTTTGATAGTTTCTCAGTATATAAATAAAAAATAACCGGTTAAAATACAAGACTTGCAATGCTCCCAAAAAAACTTACGATAGAAAAAGAAAAACTCGCGATACCCGTCCGATTCCTTGCCAGACGTATACCATCGGAATTGCAAGCACATAGAGAAAGAAAAAGTTGCCACCATCAGAGAGGCAAGCTGTGTACTCATAATCGGCAGAGTTATTGTTATTGTTATTGTTATTTTTTTTTTCCTTTTCGTTTTCAAATCTAGGAATTGAATATAATTTTGGTTTGAATTTCTTGGTTGGATTGGTTTAGATTTAGATTTTTAATAATTTACTCATACGTACATAACCTATCCCTTCTCTCATCCATCTTTCTTCTCGCTGCCACTCTCTAATACGCAAACCCAAATTGTGAAATAGAGTTCGTAGAGTTTTGTCCACCATTAGACTCGGTAAAGTATTTTTTTTTTCATTGTTAAAATTTATGGATTGATTGTTATTTAAATTTGGTTATTTTGGTTGGATTGATATCGATTTAGGTGTTTGGATTAAATTTGATTTTGACTAAGGAATCTGGGTAAGAATGCTTTAGTTTGGGGTATTCGAGTTAAATTAGGGTTGGGTTTTTATGTTTATTTTTTTCCCTTTTCTTTTCTTAAGTCTAAACGTGGGAATTGGAGTGTGTTTTTTGGGTGGGAGTGTTTCTTTTTAATCTAAACATGGGATTGTAGAATTGTGGCAGTGTGGGAGTGTTTTTTTTTTTTTTTTTTGGATAAAGTTAAAATACCTTTTGAAGAAAAGGAATTGCTTGGTTTTAAACCTTTTCAATATTAATAAAACACAAACAAAACAATATGAACAAACAAAATACATTGAGAGAGAACAGTGGTTCCATATTCAGTGAGACGCAGAGAGAAATACCACTAGACTACTGCCACTGTCAAATGACTGAAACTGAAAGGTCAAGAAGGATTGCCCATATTTTCCTTAGTTGGATTTATATTTTGGGTTAGAATTTGTTGATTAATGTATTTGGGTAAAGGTATTGCCGAGAAACAAGGAATTTTCTTTTGTTAAAATGTTGTTTGGTTGTCATCCTATGTGAAGTTGTTCTTTTCTTCTTCTTATTTCAATTTCATTCTCTGAATT
Organism: Quercus glauca; assembly: GCA_023736055.1. Classification (NCBI taxonomy): domain Eukaryota; kingdom Viridiplantae; phylum Streptophyta; class Magnoliopsida; order Fagales; family Fagaceae; genus Quercus; species Quercus glauca. Next base: position 88,482,993 of record CM043319.1, on the reverse strand, counting down.
GTATTTTTTTTTTTTTTTGATCATTTGTTTATTAATTCCTTTTGATTTTGGTATCATTTTTTTTTTCAAATTTTTGTATCTACTGGTTTGGGTGTCAATGTTAACTTTCTAGTCTATATATATAATAATAAGTGTAACTGAGAGAAACTCAAATTAAAATTTTAAATTAGAGTTTCAATTTTGTGACATGTGTCCGAAATTATTTATTCTTAAAGAGTTTTATTTCTTAATTTTAAAATCAAATGTGGGACCACATCATAAATATCTATTCAAGTGAGTTATTAAGTACAAAAACCAAAGAGTCTAGAATAAATGAATATTTAAAAAAAAAAAAGTGCTTCACAATAAATTTTTTTTTTTAATAAAAAGTATGGACAATTTACATTTTATACCTAATAATATCTTTACAAATTTTTTTAAAAAGTTAACAAAATATAAAAATGACTATTAATAGTATTTAAATTATATATATAAGAATTATATTATGTATCATATTGTATATCTTTAAGTGTTTCCATGCATATGCATGATGTTACAAGCTAGTATATAATAATAAGTAAAGCTGAGAGAAACTCAAATTAAAATTTCAAATTAGAGTTCCAATTTTGCGCCATGTATCCTAAATTATATATTCTTAAAGAGTTTTACTCCCTTCGTCCCAATTTGTTTGTTCTCTATTCCATTTTGGGATGTCCTAAAATATTGTCTTGTTTCTAAAAATAAAAGTCATTAATTTAGTAATGTTCTTATTATACCCATATCTTATTTTCAAAACAATTTGAAAAGAAAACTAACAAATATTTAAAAAAATCAATCTAATTGGGTCACTTTTTTAGTTGCCTCATTAAGAATAACTCTTTTAAAAAAAAGTTGATAAATTTATTTAAGGGTAGTTTTGTAAACTCATACATTTTTATAAGGCGGACAAGATAATAAGTAACGTTCCCTTAAAAAGTTTGACTTTTCAAGCAGGACAAACAAATTAGGATAAGGAGAGTATTTCTTAATTTTATAATCAAATGTGGGACCACATTATAAATTTTATCCAAGTGAGTTATTAAGTACAAAAACTAAAGAATCTAGAATAAATTAATCGTAAAAAAAAAATAATAAAAAAAAACATGTACAATTTACATTTTATTCCTAATAATATCCTTACAAATTTTTTTAAAGAATTAACAAAATATAAAAATGACTATCAATAGTATTTAAATTATATATATAGGAATTATATTATGCATCTTATCGTATATCTTTAAATGTATCAATGCATATGCATGAGGTTACAAGATAATATATATAAAAGCAGAGACCTCATATGGGAATACATGAGGTCCTGTCATATAGTACTCTAATTTTGCATTTAGCTTTTTTAACCTCTTTTTATTAAGCTTTTTTTTTACTGTTACCTAATAGATCATAGTACCTTTTTTTTACTGATATATAAAATATGGGCTGCTCTTAGCAATTAGACCAAATGTTATTCTATATAAAATGGGCTACCTTTTAAAAACAAATCAAACCTTATGAAAAGTCCAAGCCCAGTTATTACTTTACATATTATGATCCAGGTCTAATCCTTCCTATGTGTAGATCAAAGCTAAAACTCTTACCCAGTTACAAACTCTCTCGCACCTCTCCCACGTGCAAATGATACTTCTAGAAATTCTCATGCTCATGAAAGCATGTCTATGCAATTTATGCAAGCAAATTCTCTTTGTCATCGACCAATCTTGAGATTCCTGAGGTTGATGAAATAATTAATAGATGCATATTTTTAAAATTATTAGTAACAAATTTTTTGATAAATAACATATACTATCTCAGAAAATACAAGAAAGATCAAAATTTAAAGCGAGATTATTATTAGGAATAAAATTTAAAGTGAGATGTTAATTCACAAACTACAGGTTCAAGGTACATATGTAACTTGGTGCAAGAATAAATTCTATTCCTATGATTTGCATAAGAAATTAATTAGTTGATGCTAAAAACAAAAGATGGCTCCTAAATAGCTTAACATTCTCAAGGTGATTGTCATATGTATGGTCCTTTTTGCTTGTAGTTTAAAAGAAAGGCAAACCTTAAGGTAGAGCCATTAAGAAAACCATCTATAACCTTTATATATATGAAAGGTGCTACGTTCACAACATTTTTACAACAAATCCTAGGTAGAAAATTATTATTGGTTCTAATTTGAATTCACAACTTAAATTACTTTTTTACCTAACAACCAATAACAACCCGTCACTTAGAATTTGTTGTGAAAATATTGTGGACTTAGCATTTATATACACACACTAGAGAGAGAGACATAAACATAAACATTAATGTAACATATGTATATACACAAACTTACTAAATTCTATATTTAATAATTTATAGAAACCATAAACTACCAAATTAATACATATGTGTTTGTGTGTTAATAAATTCAATTTAAATATGGGGAAAAAAATTCCCGAAATCCATTATTTTCTCAGTTTAGGGTAATTCACAAATTTCCCCCCTTATCTTTGGAGCCAACCAATTTCCCCTCTATGTTTGAGAAAAACATAAATATGCCAAATCCGTTATTTTCTCAGTTAGAATTAATGGAATCTTTTGATTCATAAAATATTCTATTGTAAGAAGTCTGTAATACCCTCAATTAAAAAATAAAACTTAATCTAATCCAAAAAACATAACCTGAGTAAATTAATCCATATCGTAAATTAAACCCAACATAATCACTTGAAACCTACTGTAAATAAAATCTCTTTTGATTGCTGTAAGGTGTCTACAAGTCTACAAGTCTACAACTACAAGTGCATAGAAAATCAACTTATGAGTTATTACCCTAGTCAACAATTAAAATGCGCAAGAGTAAGTTTTTCCTCAACATAATTACTAGGGCAAATTATCAAGCATGTTATCTGCATGATTTAACTTGTAGGTAATTTTGCACATTGTCCCTACTACCTACATGACTACATTATCATCTTGCTTATGCCTTTTACTTTATTGCCATCATATCCAAATCATTGAATAACGTGAATCAACCCAATAATTCTAGTGTTGTTTCAACATACAGAGACAATAGAAAGAGAGCAATGGTAGGTCACGCAGTGGTTGATTATTCCTTGCACAATGGCTGATTTCATGTTGGGTTTAATTTAACCCGGGTTGTGTTATTTTGGTTTGAGTTAAGTTTTATTTTTTTAGTTGAGGGTATTACAGAATTTTTACAATGAAATATTTTAGGAATCAAACAATATCCTAAATCTGTTATCTGGAGAAAGTAACGAATTTGGGATATTTGTTTATTTTCTAAACATAGAAGGGCAAATTGGTTAGTTCCAAACATAAGGGAGACAATTGTGAACTACTCTAAACATAAAGGGAGAAAAATGTTTTTTCTCCCTTTAGATATTTATATATAAATTCTCACAAAGAACAAAAAATTTAATGAGTTTTGAAAGGTAATTCTAGAGTTATTTTATTTTATATTTTTCATTTAATTTAAAAATACTACTTATTTATCTTTTTTATCTCATTAAGTTAGCTATTTGGGGTGTATTAGTGTGAAAGGTCAATGTTTTTGTTGGAAAAATCCCAAAATCATGAAGAGGAAAAAATATAGAAAACTCTAACTGAATTGGAGAAGCAATAAAAGGTGTGCAATGAAAGAAGGACAAAGCAGGGAGACTAATAAAATAATCTGAATGATATTATAGTAGGCTAAAAATTTAGAAATAAACTTATCAAAAAAATTTCCAAAATAATTTGAAAGCAAAATTGATAAAAGTATAATTGTAACAATTTTAGATTCCAATGAAATGACTTCATTTACTTGTGCAATATGCTAGATAGAAGATGTTGAGTCGATTTCTAAGACTAGCTAGGAAGGTGATTAAGAAACCATTTGAATGCCTTTTTTGAAAATTCATTGGATTTAAAAATTAAAAAAAAATGAAAGGGGAATGGATAAAATTATAATCGTAATGGTTTTAGATTTAAAGTGGAATCATTACCTTGTGCAATAAAGTTAAGAGAAAGCCGTTGTTGAGTTGATTCATAATGGTGCATTTTCATGTTATTTGTGTCATTGTGATCTAGCATTATTGAGTATAGACAGTAATCCTTTGTCGGGCCTTTTTCTAAGATCATTTGTATGGGCCATTTAGACTTTGATCTATACCAGGGGGACCATGAACACCTCACCACCTTTAATTCATTACAGCAATAGCTCTTATTTCACTTGTTGAGGAGAAAACACCTTGGCGAGCCACCAATTGTGTAGGTTTTTTTTATTTTTTTTTTAAGCTACAATTCATTAAGCTAAAGGAGAAAAAATAGGGGGGGTGGGGAGGGGGGGGGGGGGGGGGGGTGGGCATCTTCCTTACAAAAAAAGTCTCCAATTGAGTAGTTAATATAACATATATGGACACCATTTGACCAAAAAGACTCAAGCCTATGCAAGCTCAACTATGTTGTATTAACCACTATATGACATTCTTATTTAATGTGAGACTTTACTCATACGTGTATACTCAACATATTGAATTCTACTTCAAGCATGTTCCTGTTGCCTTTTTTTTTTATTAATTTGTGAATAATCTACTGTACATTTTTCTAATTTGCACATTCTTGATCACTTTTTGATCAACCAAAATTTTTTTTTTTTTGGAAGTTTTTGTTTTTTGGATCACTTTGATCAACTCTCAATTGATCAAAAAATTCATAGGGTCTTTCTATTTTTAGACCGACTCTTAATTGACTTTCGATCGATCAAAACTTGTCACAATAGTAGCATTGTCCCCGAATCGATTGAAATTCAGGATTCTTTTTAAATCTTCTCATCTTTTGTGGTTAGATCTCTCTCTCTCTCTCTCTCTCTCATGTGGGATTTGACTCCTTTTTCTCTCTTTCCAAATCAATTAAGTTGGACTCCAAATCCTTTAGGGCTCCATATTCCTATCTTCTTGTACCATCCTTATGGCACATCGTGCATAGTGCATAGCCCCCCTTAATTTTTAATTTATTTTTAAATAATTATTAGTATCCACATATAGGGAATACAAATCTTCTATACCACCTTTTGAGTTGCACTTTATATTCCACAAATCAAAACTTGCCATGTGCTTTTTTTTCTTTTTTTTTTCTTTCTATTTTAAACTTTGGCTATTTTATAAGGAAAGACAAATAAATATATGACAAGATGTAATTGGTAGAACATAAAATGGAACACAAAAAATGGTACAAGGGACTTGTATTCCACCTATAGGTACTAATTTAGCAATTTAGTTCAATAAAATTACAAAATCATCAATAGCAAAGTTACAAAAAAAATTAGCCCAATCTATTAATTTTAACCAAAAAAAAAAAGCCCAGCCCTTAAAAAATTTTGAAAAAAAACTAATCTAAATTAAAATTTCAGTCCTTCCATCAAATCCCCCCCCCCCCCCCCCCCCCAAAAAAAAAAAAAAAAAAAAAACCCCTAACTGAGAGAATGTGAGAGACACTGAATTGAAAAGAGAGGCAAAGAGGTAGTGTCATTGCAGCACAATACGACAATAGATTGAGCATATAGATATGTGCAGAATTGATGTTTTGAAGGACACTTGAGAGAGAGAGAGAGAGTTTATAGTGGACGAAATAAAGAAAAACGAAAAAGCTGAAATGAAGAAAGAGAAACAAGCTAATTGAGATAGTCGACATATGTATCCTTCATGTGATTGTCTCTAGTGGGTAGGAGCCCTTGTGTTTTGATTTTTCCTCTCCGCCAATTTTTCCTTCATCCTTGAGTTCTTCTCGAGCATATATATATGACTCTTCCTTTTGTGTCTATATTAGTGGTCATTATTATCGTATTTCTCCGTATATAGTATCCACAGTCCCATGCATTCCTAGGGTAGCTGACCCCCTATTTCCATATTCATCTATGTCTCAACCAAGTCCTACTGAAATGCTTTTTAAAATCACGGGCTACAGTGATGAGTTTCAGTTACTCATCTAAATCGTTTGTCCTAACTTATCTCCCATTTCTCATGTCAAGACTATGATGGTGAATCATTCTTGTAAGCTTTATGCTTTGTTGATGGATGTGGCTATTAATTGACATCTGCAATCACATTTGTGTTAGAGATATATTAGATATATTAGCCCAATGTAATAGGCTCAAACCTACTCCTACTTGTACTAGTAGTCTAGGGTTTAATCGCCTATATATACTCATGTTAGAGTTCAATGTAATGCTAGTTATTATACTATACACTTACATAATAAAGATGTAGCCCTTAAGGGTTTCCTCTGCGGATGTAGGCTGACAAGGCTACACCACGTAACCCACGTGTTCTCAGTGTTCCTATTTTATGCTTCCCCTTCTGTATCCACTCTAGCATATACAATATGATATAACACATCACGTTGATAATATATTTAACATGATATCAGAGCCAAACTTCGTTCTCGGCATTAAACAACTATCTTTACATAACAAAGAAGTTTCCCCCGTGCACACCACCAACTGAAATCACAGGAGCTTGTCTGTGACTTCAGATCTAAACTTCACGGCATCACTGCCATGGCTCACTACTGTGTCCAAGATTCACAAACACAAGCAATTTGTAACTCACTTGTCAATTTGTACACATCAAGCCTTTGCCTGATGAAATCAACCACATAGACGTGCTCCACGGCCTCTTGCGGTCAAAGCACAAGAACTAGGTCCCCATCGACAGTTGCATGCGCCACTATACTCTGTCAAAGGCTCCATAATCTCATCCCACATGCCTTCTTGGATCTTGTGTGCAGTTCATCGGTTAAATACATGCACCACTTTTTCGGCCTCGTCGTCCCCCGATCTGCAAAACCGTGAAATCCTGCGGTCAATCGTTGTAATACATGCCTACGCGCACCACCTGGAGTTCCTACCACATGCCATCACCATCACATGCCATACATGTTTCGAAGAATCCATCCTAATGTCATCCGACGTCATTCAATGATGTCACTAGGCTGTGTCAGCAAACACTCAAGCATGCCACGTCAGCCTGCACGAAAGCTTGCCCTGTTAGCAGTGTCGCCTCATTAGCACCACATCACCTAGCAGACCATTGACTCGAACCGACCCAACCCGGACATCCGGATCTGGCCCGTTGACCTGTTGACTTTTACTTAACTGTTGACTTTTAACTTTTGCGTTCACCTTTGACCAAAAGTTAAAATTTTCGAAAAGGCCTATCTTGCTTAGTTTTTCAAGTATATTCCGATTTTGGACTTTGTTTCTTCATTTGAATCTCCAAAATGTGTCAATTGGAACATTCTTCATCATGGTTTCTTCAAAGGTATTCTTCAAGGCATCTTCAAAAGATTTTCTCATACTTATCCAACCTCAAGCTTTCATCAAGCTTCTCTGCCTTGTGTTTAAGGGAGGGTGTTAGAGATATATTAAAAATATTAGCCTAATGTAATAGACCCAAGCCCACTCCTACTTGTACTAGTAGTCTAGGGTTTAGTTGTCTATATATACTCATGTTAGGGATCATTGTAACACATGTTGTTGTACTACACTCTTACATAATAAAGATATAGCCCTTAAGGGTTTCCTCCATGGATGTAGATCTACAAGGCTGAACCACATAAACCACGTGTTCTTAGTATTCTTATTCTATGCTTCCCTTTCCGCATACACTCTAGCATATACAAGACAGTATAATATATCGCGTTGCTCATATATTTAACAATTTGTAAGTTGGTCATTGCTACACATCGGAGCACTTCTCAAAGAAGCTGTGTTATGTTTCCTTGTGTGATCAATCAGTTTTCTTGCACTTCAGTTTTATCATCCAAGGGCGGAGCTAAGATTTTTTGTTTGGGGGGGCCAAATTTTGTTACTAATATATTAGTCTCGAGTCAAGATAAACCATCACACACATGTGTAAACTTACATACACAAATATAAACATTAATATTTTGATACTAGAGTAGGTCATAATTTATAAATATATTATATATAAAATTAACAATTTTCACATATGTATTTTCACAAAATAACTTTTTAGGGGAACTTATCATCTTTTAAACTCTAATAATATACAAAAGTAGTCTAGTTTGATATTAAACATGTACAAAAACCAAATTAGAGAAAACAAAAACTACATTGTCTCTATAACTACTAAACCAATTGACAAATTCTATTGATTTTTAAGAGCATCATTGGACAAACTCAAACATTTGGGGGGCCAACTTCTATTTTTGTAGCTAAATATTTAAAAATTTTAATACTTGTACATAATATAAAATAATTTTTTAAAATTTAGGGGGGCCATGACCCCTAAGCTTTGCTATAGCTCCGCCCCTATTTATTTCTCCCAGTCTGAATCCTCTTAAACTTCCACTACTATTGATTGTGTTACCAACTTAGTAGATCTCAGTAGATATGACCTTGGCCTCAATCTTCTTCTTCAAACCCTATTGATGTTTCCAATTAAAGACATTGATGCTACGGATGCAGCTACCCTTTTTGACGAAGACAATCCTAGTCCTTCCCCTATTGTGCTTCTTCGACTACTGATGTTTGGGGGAGACTTGCTAGCTTTTAATTATGTACCTTTGAAATTTTTTTAACCATCATTAGTTTTGACATCAAATTGTGCTGAATGTTTATCTGTTATTGATATGGGTTTGTTTCATATATGTTATGCTTATTGCCTATATTATCTTGCCATCTGATAAAGGATTTATGTAAGCCTGTCATTTTTAGCAATTAATGATATAACCTGTTATGATTTCTACATGGTACAATGCGTTTAATGTGTTTGTTTATGTTTTCATGAAAGATAGGTTTTCTATTTAGTTTTAAGTCTTATAAGTCAGTCAGTCTTGGTTCAATTTGTGGTTTTTCAGCTTTGTCACAAAATTGCCAAATGGGGAAATTGTTAGGATTTAAGTTGGTAAATTCCATGATTTTGTAATATCTTTTATTGATTTTGTAATATGTGTCAAAGTCTAGGTTCAAAAGGCCTAAGATGCAACCCAAAAGAAGACAGTTTTTCAAGAGTAATTTGTAATTTCAGTAGCCATTCGATTAATGCTCTATCAATTAAAGATGATTTTCGATAGATGTTTGATTGTGACTAGATTGATCAAAAATTATTAAAACAAAATCTGACGTATTTTAATTGAGTATGCTATTGCCCCTACATGCAAATATATGACAGGCTTATTATAGCACGACTTCAACAAGAGGTTTAGAGACTATTTTCATGTGATAATGAGAGAAAACCTATACCTAGTTTTGATCAGCTTATGTCTCATAAATCTTTATTTAAGAAAGAAGTTGGTCTTTTGGTAAACAAGAGCTGAAGGCATAGAGTCTATAATCCCAGTATGTTGATGCAGAAAACAAATCTTCAAGGTGGTCCTTGGAATCGGCTAGGTCTAATTGTGATCATAGATGCAATTCGCGAGACAAGGTATTCATAATTTCATACATAAGGGTTCAAAAGGTTTAAAGCTAGTGTGAGGAAATTATGTCACGTCAATAAGTTTATCTAACGATCGAGTACAGTAGTCTGGGGTCATCATATGGTGGATTACTTTATTGAGGTAGAGGTAATATCAGAGTGTTTTTTCATTTGAAGTTGGTTTCTCACTTCATTATTAATTATGTGTGTTCTTGTGTTGATTGCTTCAATCTCTAGATTTGGTTTATATTGTAGCTGTGGTATATTTTATTAATATTGTGATCATCAAATTGGTCTAATCAAATCATTGTTAATTTATCCGCATAATTAACAAAAGGTTTTTAAATGAAAACTTTTGAATTAATATTTATCCTCAATTTTATTTCGCCACAGACAAGAGTATTACATGGAGGTTGTGGTTCACGGGCTACTGTAACTAACTTCGGAATCTAACAGTTGCATTAGGAGACAACACCGTTTGGTGCAACACATAAAAGGCTTTTATTAAACATCATCGTTTGTATTAGTAATATCACATGGACACATAGTCTATGTTCTATAGCTACTTAATCATGCCATTCTTTAATTCACATTTTTTACTATTGTTTATTGCTTGAGTAATGCTAGAAATATTTGTGATTTTACTTTTTGTCTGTTTGTGTTTGTGTAATTGAAAGAGATTTTTTGAATTATTCTGACTTAGCTTTACAAGTCCTTTTACAATGTATGGAAATTACTGCAAATATTATGCTTTTTATCCACCAAAATACTAGGGAAAGAAAGTTATAAAAATAAAATAAAAAAAATAAAAAGTGAAAACGCCAGTTGTATAAAGTTCTCTATATCTGCTTTCTTCATATAGCAGATTTTTCTTTGGATGCGAATATGGTACAACAAATGAGGTGACTATACATAAATATTTTTTTTGATAATTCACTAGCTACAACAACAAAGGAGGTTTTGAACGGTTATACCACTGAATTTCAAAGCTTTTGGCGACTATTACACCATTAAAGGGTCAACATAAGAAATTATAAATTCATTTGTATTGATTGTGCAATACATTTTCCCATGTCCTCTACCTTGTACTTAAGCCTTAAATGGCATTTAGAAATATAGAATATACATTGATCTCATATGCTTGGTTGAGAATTCAGATAGTCTTTTAAACTTTAAAGTTAACGACCCGGGTGTTTTTTCCCTATCTGTCCCTAGCTCCTAGCCCCACAGCAACAACCTCTTCCTCCCTATATATTGACTAAAAATGAAATGAAAGTGATAAGTCTGCTTTTGTCCTCTCACATACTTCCTGCTTTTTTTACTCTTGGTTCAGCTTTTTGTAAAAGTGCATAATGAAAAAGTGGAGTTTTCAAAAAGTGCATAATGAAAAAGTGCATTTTCAAAAAGCTGAGTGTTTGGTAAAAACTGTTAAAAAGTGCTTTTTGAAAAAGCTGAGTGTTTGGCTAGCACTTATAAAAGTGGCAGTTTGAAGAATAAATTACCAAAAAGGACAATGTATATATAAGGGAGTTTATTTCATACTTTTTTTTTTTTTTTGGATGTGAGTTTGGTTCATACTTAAATCAACTACTTCATCATACTTAAATCAATTTTTCTCTTTCTAAAAAAATTATTTTTTTCTCACCAATATTAGCTAATAATAACCTACCACTTAAGATTTATTGTGAAAATATCGTGATAAAAATTGATACTAATTTTAATTTGAACGTACTATTAAAATTATTTTTTTCTCTTTCTAAAAAAATTATTTTTTTCTCACCAATATTAGCTAATAATAACCTACCACTTAAGATTTATTGTGAAAATATTGTGATAAAAATTGATACTAATTTTAATTTGAACGTACTATTAAAATTATTTTTTTCTCTTTCTAAAAAAATTATTCTTTTCTCACCAATATTAGATAATAATAACCTACCACTTAAAATTTATTGTGAAAGTATTGTGAAAATATTGTGATAAAAATTGATACTAATTTTAATTTGAACGTACTATTAAAATTATTTTTTTCTTTTTCTAAAAAAATTATTTTTTTCTCATCAATATTAGTTAATAATAACCTACCACTTAAAATTTATTGTAAAAAAATTGTGATACCATTTCCCTTTTGTTTTTTTTCTTTTTTTTTTTTCCTCTTTTTTTATCCTCCACACACGTACCACACTTCTTTTTCTTTTTCTTTTTCCTTTTTTCCCTTTTTTTTCTCCTCCACACACGTAACCCTTACACTTTTCTTATTTTACTTCTTTCCTCTTTTGCAACCTACCACTTCCTCCAAGCTCAGAACGTTCCAGCTCTCCTTCTTCCTCTTCTTTTTTTTTTTTTTTTCCTTACTTCCTTTCTCCCTTTTCTCTTAGCACTTCCTTTCTCCCTTTACTAAAAATATACCTTTACTCTTTTCTTTTTTTTCCTTCTTTCCTCTTTTTATCCTTTACTCTTTTCTGCTCTTTGGTTTTCCCAGAACCCACAGACTCACAGAGTTCTCCTTCAGTCATTCTTCCTTTTTTTTCTTTTTTCTTTTTTTTTTCCTTTTCTCTTAGCACATCGTCTGTAACACCCATTCAAGGGATTGATTTTTTTTTTTTTTTTTTTCCTTAGCTGATTTGGGAATTTGTTATAGATTTTTTTGTGTTTGGATTTGGAAATTTGTTATTAAGAGGGCAGAGCAGAGAGATGAGATGAGAGGAATGAGGACCGTGAGAGAACTGAAGCCATTTATCAAGGCTAATTTGGTATTTTTCGGCAGAGCCCAACGGATACCATTCAAACGTGCATTCAACTTTTTGTTTATGGACCTCCAGAGGTCCATAATTGTTTTGCGCGTTTATGCCTTCATCCAAAACGCAACTTTTTCCAAAAAGTTGGCGTTTTGGGCTGAGCCAAACGCAAAAAATGTCTCAGCATTTTGCAAATGCGCATAAATGGTAAAAGTGGGCTCAAAACACCCAACCAAATGGGCACTTAGTTCTTTCTTCAAAGATTGCACAATAAAATGAAAGTGAACATTATTGAAAAGACGTCGCTTGCATGCTAGATGTCATGTATTTCATTTTTACAATTTGATTTGGATTTTCTTTTAAAAGAAAATTAATTCATTATATCTATATTCATAAACTATAAACTGGTATCCATATTAATTTTTTTAACCTATATAATATGTTATCAATTTTTTACATACATTTTAACTACTTATGAAAATATTAATCAGTCGATCAAATTATAATGACAAATGCTATACAATTTAAACAAAAAAAAAAGGGTAAATATATAATTTTTTAAACATGGCACTTTAGGAAATTTGACTAAAAATGATATCATTCCATCATCTTACTAAGTTATTGTAACCAAACTGGTGGATATGAATACTTATTCCATTACAGCTTCTTCCATTCCTTGTTATCTTAGTCCCAGGCCAATTACATTGTAATAACCATTATAGTATACCAAACATGCCCTAAGTGTTTTTTTTTTTTTTTTTTTTTGGGAATTAATTCCTTAGTTAATATCACTTAGAAAGTTATTTAGGATATAAAATTTAAAAAAAATTAATATTGGAAAGTATTAAAATTTAATTGGTTTCTTAAGGGGTTTAAGTATTCACTAATACAGTTGACTATGGTTGCTGGAATTTTCCCTTTAGGGACTATTTTGGAACATTTACTTGGCTATGCCTCTCTTAAATACACTTGGGAAATACTTTTTTTGCCCAACATTCTCAATGTGATTTTCATGTGAGTGATAAGTCTACTTCTATTTTAAAATAAAGGCCAGTGCCAAAAGTGTATATATATTTCTTACAAGCAAACATTAACATAAACATTAACATAAGCATAAACACAAACTTACATACTAAATACTGCAATTTAATCATTTATTAGCAACAATATGTTCCTATGTATTTTAATCACTAAATTTTAAATATTTATATACAAAAATTTATGAAGAAAAATTTAATGATATTTGAATATTAATTTTTAAATTATTTTTATTGTATTTTTATCTTTGATTTAAAATTCTATTTCTTATTTACAATATTTTTCTCACTAACTTATTAATAAAACTATTAATGATGTATTTTTGTGAAAGCTCACTATTTTAGTTGGCATAAAAAGTTGTACAATGAAAGAAAGATAAAACATGGAGTCAAATTTTTTCAAAATAATTTGAAAGATAAATGGATGAAAGTATTATTTTAATGAAATTACTTGATTTGACAGTTCAACAAGATCGAGATAAAAAATTGTTGAGTTGAATCTTAAGGATTATGGAAGTTAATTAGAAAGTTATAAATAGGACAGTTCAACAAATTAGCTCAGTAACTAATTTGTACATTATCTTTTATTCTTGGAAGATCAAATTTCAGACAACACTCTGAAGGTAATGAACATCTGGGTGTAAGGATAAATTCTATTTCTTTGATTTGCTTAAGCAATAATTAGTTGATGCTAGAAACAAAATTTGGCTTCAAAGACGGCATAACATTCTCGAGGTGATTATCACAATTTCATCATACTCTGTCCCACATTCTTTGAAGCTCTATTTCCATACAACAATCTCAAGGTAATGGACATTTGGGTGCACGAATAAATTCTATTTTTTTGGTTTGCTTAAGCAATCAATTAGTTGATGGTACAAACAAAAGTTGGCTCCAAAGACAGCGCAACATTCTCGAGGTGATTGTCATATGTGTGGTCTTTTTGCTTCTAGTTTGTAAGAAAGGTAGTGCCAAAGGTAGAAACCGTAAATACACACACACACTTTCTCTCTCTCAAGACACACACACACAAACATAAACATTAACATTGACATATACATATACACGAACTCATTGAATTATGTATGTTAGGTTCTAAGGTCTTAGGATTTTATGTATTTAGAACTCTAATTTGTAATGTTGGCAAACCATGATCAAAACAATGTATTTACTCTTGTTTATGCTTGCTCAAAGTTGGTTAAATATTGTAAAGTTGGAATCGAGTGACTGCAGAAGCATTGGGGCTTCTCGGCCTGGCTCGATCGATCGAATGTAATTCTCGATCGATCGAAAGTCGGCCCAGATGCGTTTTTCTGCAGAATTCCAACTCAGCTCAAACTCTTTAAACGTTTAGGGTTTTATGTTTTTGCCCTAGGTATATAAGGCAAACCCTAACCACGTTTTTCAGAGTTGCACAAGTTGTATTGTTGCTCATATTTGCTGTTTTGTGTAAATCTCTTGTGAGATCTAGAGGAGCTTTCCTTTACACAAAGCTTAGGGTTTTCAAGATTGAGATCACTTCAACATCTTGATAATCAACTTGGTTGCTGCCTTTGAAGCTTAAAGAATATCAAGCGTGGGTGTTTGTAGCTGATTGAAGGAATACAAAGAAAGAAGTAGTCCGTGGACTCGGAGCCTGCGCGTGGTCGTGTCAGGAAGTTACTACTGGTGTGTAGCATTAGGAAGTCAAGCGGGGAGCTTGTAAGTCCTTTTGTCAGAACTTCAATTCTTTCTTAGTGGATTCCGTTTTGCCTTGAGGATCGGTGGGTAAAATCCTCCCCAGGTTTTTCCGTGTGGTTTCCTAGGTGATCATATCACTGTATTATTTATTTTCCGCTGCTTTATATGTTTATATGCATGATATGATTTTGTGATTGTTTTAACCTAGAATTATTTAATTTGACTAAGTAACAACTTGGCTAATTAATCTAGGCTACGCAATCTGGTTATAGTTTAAGGGGTCTAAATCGTTCAATGTAATTTATAATTATAGAAACCATAAACTACTATATAAATACATGTGTGTATACCTATTTATATGTTAGTATGTTAAGTTTAAATATTTATATATAAAAACTCACAAAGAACAACAAATTTAATTAGTTTTGAAAGCTAAGATAATTTTGAATTTTTTCTTTTTTCTTATTTATTATTATTATTATTTTTAATGGCCTTCAAGACCATGTACTGGGAAAGATTGAAGTTCTTAGGCACACAAAATTGGCCATCAGTGACACAAACTTCATTGCAAGCAGGGGTGCCCTATTGCGGCTGAATTAATATGACAACCAAAGGTCTAGAGTGTAACCTCCTTGAGGAGGAGGGTCTCAACTGGGCCCCTAAAACAACTCATAATGGTGGCCCAATTCATGGCTCAAGCCCGTAGTAGATCCAAACCGTTTATAAAACCTCACCAAGAGAGATGCCATTTGGTTGAAGAGTTGCCCTCACTTTGTTTGCTTTTCAAGAAAATATTATTCGTATTTTTCAATATTTGTTTCATTTTAAAATATTTTTAGATTGACCAAAAAATCCTTTGTCAAATTTTTGGTAAAACAATTTACAGATTGGTGAGCTCGCACAACCTCCTTCCTATTTAGGAAAACAAAATGTGTGTGTTTTTTTTTTTTTTTCGCAAATTTCAAAGAGAATATAAGATTAAAAGGAAAATATTTTTATAAGAAAAGTTCCCACCTAATGCTTTAGCATTAGTTTACCTTACAAAATACTTCACAATAAATTATTTATTACAATCTTTACTCACTTATGGCAGGAACCTTTTGAATACTTTTCCCATTGAGCACACCTACTAGGAAGCCAAGATTCTCTATGCAAGTAATGTTGCTTTTTCTCTTATTTCAAAATCCACTGCCTATGGTGGATCAACTCTATACCTTCGATAATGAGGTTCTGGAATCTAACAGCTACATAAGGAGACGACATCGTTTTTGAAACAAAACTTTTTTTTTTTTTGGGAGAAACAGGTACAATACATTTAAATGGCTTTTATTAAACGTTATTGTTTGTATCGGTTAATATCATGTGGATTGTGGACATGTCACTGTTTCATTTGAAAATAAATAAGGACCAAACTAGACCGAATGGGACCGAACACACACTGTCACAATCTCACCCTCTCCATCTCTCTCACTCATCACTGTTGCTCTGAGAGCCTCGATGCTGTGAAAGTCAGCATGGGTCCTAAGTTATTGCAAAGAAAAGAAATTTCTAGAAGAAAAGAGATATTCTCTGAAAGGAAACTTGTATTCACAAAGAAGATGAAAGGAACTAAAAAATCTTACACACTGATTTGTTATTTATACATCATAGCAATCAGTTACACGAGCCCAGAAAATTAAGCGAGAATCAAGCAAAATTAACTAACTAAAAACAGAGAGTAATCTAATGGCTAAAATGGAAAACAAATAAAATTACAACAAGTGTCCATCTAACTGCCTGAATCACGTGCCAGCAACTGAAGTTTCATTTAACAATACGACTTCGTTTTTCCTCTGTAGTTGCTTCTTTCCTTTGACAAAAAACGATGCCGTTTTCTTTAATTGCTTCCGCAGATGTCTTGCTTCAGTTTCATATTTCTTACTATTGTTTATTGCTTGAGAGCTGCTGGAGATATTTATTATTTTCCTTTTTTGACTGTTCGTGTTAGTGAGTGTGATTGCCTTTTTTTTTTTCTTTTTACTTATTCTTACTTTACATGTCCGTTTACAATGCATGGAAATTACTAGACATGGCAAAACGGGTCAGACCCGTTTGACCCGACCCGTTTGACCTGCAACCCGTTTGACCCGTAACCCGTTTGACCCGTTTAAAAATGACCCGTTTTGACCCGCGACCCGATTGACCCGACCCGACCCGCCCGTTTTGCCACGTCTACCAACGTTGAGTAGATTGAGATTGAGGTGTAATTCTTATAAGATATTTACTTATTCTTCTTCACTTAATATGTTATGTACTCCATTATAGTTTGTCATTCTTTACTTCCCACCTTCATTTTCTCTTCCTACTTTAAACAAATCAAAAATTATACCAAGATTAGCTTCTAGAAAGCTGGAACAAGAGTTGCACCAAATTTAAGTATCAAGTGTTTAGTGGTAATTGGTAAGTGGTAACAGTATCACCAATGAGAATCTAATCACAGTTAAGGAACTCAAAAACAATTGACAAATTGCATCTATTTCCAAAAAAAAAAAAAAAAACTTGTTTGAAAAATACGGGTCAACTCGACCCGTCCCACGACCCGACTTGACCCGTGACCCGTTTGACCCGCAACCCGTTTGACCCGTTTTTAAAATGACCCGTTTTGACCCGTGACCCGTTTTGACCCGCAACCAGATTGACCCGACCCGAACCCGACCCAACCCGCCCGTTTTGCCATGTCTAGAAATTACTGCAAATATTATGCTTCCTATCCACCAAATATTAAACTTTAAAATTAATGACCCGTGTGGTTTTTTCCTATTTGTCCTATTTTAAACTACTTCCAAGACATGGGTTTCAACCTTTTCTTTTTGGATAAAAGCAACCATTTAGTGAAAACCATAGTCTATACTAATTTGTAAATGCCATAGTCAACTAGGAATACGTATCAAAGCCAAAAGGAAAAGGTAGCTGCAGTGAAGCATAAGGAAGTTGCAGTGAAGCAACTTGGAGATTCAACTAAGGCAGCTAAGGAATTAATTGCGGAACAAGTAGAGTTGAAGTCATCCAAGCAATTTGAACAAGAACAGCCTTCAGGGACTCAATGTTCAAGTTGCCAAGTGAAGAAAATGAAGTTACTGCATCATAAACGGCAGTGTAGCATTTGTTCTTTAAATGAAACTTGTACTTAACGACCTGTAGTTTAGCTTTTAGAGTTAGTTAGCCTTTATTTCACGCGTGTAGCAGTTAGTTATTACTGTGACAGCTAGGATTAGTAGTAAATTCAGTTACAGAGTATGTATTTTAGCTTTGTATATATAATACTTTTCATCATCAGTCAATGAAATCAAGAAATCAGTTTTTACCAAATTGATATTTCTCACAATACGTTGACTTATGAAAGCCACCGAGTGCCACAAACTTCATTGCAAGCAAGGGTGGTCTATTGCGGCTGAATTAATACATTCTCTCTCTCCCTCCTCGATGTTGTGAAAGTCTAGCATGGGTCCTAAGGTTTATCGCTTTAGTACTGCAGTAGATATTTCATATTTGTGATTTTCCTTTTTGCCTGTTTGTGTTGGCGTGATTGTCATTTTATTTATTTATAAATTGTTCTGATTTTTTTTTAATAGACTCTGACTTCAGCTCTCGATCACCAAAATACCAACTCCATTGTAGTTTGTAGAATATAAGACTTTTGAATCATAGGTTGATAAAAAAAGTAAAAATGGTTGTTGTATAAAGTTCTCTCTCTGTCTTTTCACTTTTGGTAGGGAGACTTCATAATCCTTAATAAAACCACATATCAATATATTTTTCCCCCAAAAAATGGCCATGTCTTTGATTCTGAGCATTCTTTTCTTCCCATTTTGCACTTCACTTGACGCCTTAACACCAGACCAATTCATCAAGGATGGCCAATCTTAGGTTTCCAAAGAAAATAATTTTGCCTTAGGCTTCTTCAGCCCTGGCAACTCCAGCTATCAGTATCTTGGTATTTGGTTTGTCAAAGTGACAAAACAAACTGTTGTGTGGGTTGCAAACAGGTATGGTCCTATCAATGATTCCTCTGGAGTTCTCTCCATCAACCAGTTTGGAAACCTTAACCTCCATGACAGTTTTAACCGTCTTCTTTGGTTTACAAATGTTTCTGTCCAAGGGACAACCTCCTGTGTTGCTCAGCTTCAAGATTCAGGAAACCTGGTATTGATCCAGGGCAGTAATAAAAAGGTGTTATGGCAAAGCTTTCATCATCCTACAGACACTTTGCTTACAAACATGAGGCTTGGGTTGAATCGGAAAATTGGGCTAGACAGGTTCTTGACATCTTGGAAGTCACAAGATGACCCTGGAACTGGGGAATACTTCTGTAAGATGAATTCTACTTGTGTCTCTCCACAAGTCGCCATGTATAAGGGTTCGACCCTGTATTGGCAGTCGGATCCATGGCCATGGCAAACATCATCACCATCTTCATCAACAAGTGTCTCAAATATGGGTTTTAAGTATGACTTTGTTAACAGCAAAGATGAGGTATCTTACGCCTACTTTTTTGATGGCCCCTCCATCATTTCTAGAATAGTGGTTGACAACTCAGGATTGCACCAGATACTTATGTGGAATGATGGTGATCTTCAATGGAAGGAATTCTATTCAGCACCTAAATACCGGTGTGACAACTATGGACACTGTGGTGCGTATGGAAAATGTGGTCCGCAGTCTAGTGACAGTGTTGATAATTTTGAGTGTACGTGTTTGCCAGGGTATGAACCCAAGTCTCCGAAGGATTGGTATCACAGAGATGGTTCTGAGGGTTGTGTGAGGAAGAAGTCGGGGTTGTCGATGTGTGGGAGTGGAGAAGGGTTTGTGAATGTGACACGTTTGAAGGGTGCTGATTCATTTAATGCAGCTTGGATGGACATGAGAAGAATAATTGTTCGTGCACAGCTTTTATCAGCATGAATATTGACGGGATGGGGACCCGTTGCTTGGCATGGTATGGTGAATTGATGGACATTGTGGAGTATTCATATGAAGTGTGGGATCTAAATGTGCGTGTTGATGCAAAGGAGTTAGGTAGCCTTCTCTGGTTGCTAGCATTTTTTTTTTTTTTGTAAACTTTCACTTCTTCTTATCTCAGTTCTTGGACCGTGGAATCACCGTTTGTTTCTTTGTTTTATGTTTTTTTTTTTTTTTTGGTTCAGCTACTTACACTAAGATGTCCAAAGGTTTTCTTGGCAATAAGAGGAAACTGGTTATTACAATATTGTCTGTTGCTGTGCCATTGTTTCTGGCATCCTTGGTAGCCTTTACGTGGCTAATGAAGAAGAGGAAAAGAAAAGGTTACAAAATTGCTTCCATTGATTTCTCTTGGGAGGGTAATGAGCTTAAGGACAATAGTAGACATCCAGATTTGTTGATTTTTTATCTAAGTTGCATAGTTGCTGCCACTGACAATTTCTCTCTGGCCAACAAACTTGGGCAAGGTGGTTTTGGCTCTGTTTTTAAGGTACAGTTAAAATTCATAATGACTCCCCTCCCCCCTATTCCCTAACTTTTTAAAATTCATGGGGGAAAATGAGTTTCATAAGGTAAGAGCCTAAGACATAATAGGCATTGAACTCAGTTGCTTAAAACTAATAGTAACGACTTACTATTATGCTTAATTTTGAATCATGAATTCAGGGTCAATTATCTAACGGACAACTGATAGCTGTAAAAAGGCTATGCAAGAATTCAAGACAAGGAATAGAAGAATTCAAAAATGAAGTTATGTTGATTGCAAAACTTCAACATAGAAATCTTGTCAAGCTTTTTGGCTGTTGCATTCAGGAGGAAGAAAAGATGTTGATTTATGAGTACATGCCCAACAAAAGCTTGGACTTCTTCATTTTTTGTATGACTTCTTTCTAAAGATCTATTGCATTCGTTGATCTTATTTTCCTTTATTATATAAGTTCAAAGAATAATTTTGAAGTACATAAAACAATGTATTTTGAGTACACTAGAGAAAATTTTTGTTGTAGATCAAACAAGAAGTTCATTGTTGAATTGGAGGAAACGCTTTGAAATCATCATTGAGATTGTGCGTGCATTCAAATTGGGCTCTTATGTGTGCAAGAAAATGCGATAGATCGACCAACAATGTTAGCAATTCTTCTCATGCTGAGTAGTGAAACAGCTCTTCCTTCTCCTAAACAACCTGCTTTTATTTTTAAAGGACCTACCAATGATTTGGGATTAGTGAAAGGGGGAGACTTCTATTCTATAAATGACGTGACAATTACTAAGGTTGAAGCTCGCTAAAAAAGCTTCTAGTTAGCTGCATCTAAATGGCTTCTGTAAGGATTTGTAAGACAATATAACATTTTAATCTTTTTGTAATAAAGAACATATATAAGTTTGTGCTACTGCTTATATTCTTACTATTAGGCTGAATGCACCTTAATTTGATTAGTGGGGTTCAAATTCTCCCTCCCCATTGCTGTAACTATCGAATTATTATTATAAAAAAAATAAAACCTGGTCATTGCCATAAGATTCAGTAATTGAGACGCGGACTACTTTTCTATTTGTTTTCTCCTAGTTTAACTCCCGTATGTAAAGTGAAAATAATTCGTCTTTTCTTTCAATTAAATCTGGTGAAATGAAAAAAAAAATTATTCGCTTTTTTTACCAAGTGATCCAAAAGTAAGATATAATTGTGTAGGGTCTAATTGAGTAGGGTCTCATCCTTCGTGATTAAATTTTATATCCCCACAAATATAACTCAATTTAGTTTTGTACATCTCATAAACACAGGATTGAATAAAAAATCCAAAGAAAGAAATGATTAGGTTTTTCTCTTTGATTGTTTGAAAGGAAATTTCTTCTTCTTCTTCACTCTTCTTTTTTTTTTTTTTTTTCTTTTTGAGAAGAAAAAGACTAAAGAGGGAGAACTTGGGCCGAAAAACAAATTAGTCATTTTCTTTTCGCAACTTAACATTAACTCTGTTTTCACTCACTTTCTGTAGTCTCTACCAACTGAACTCCCTTCTTTCTCTGCTCTGTTCTCTGTTCTCTCCAGTCTCCACCACAAACCACTCTCTGTCTCTGCTTCGGCTAAAGGTAATTCCTTTCTCTTTTGGGGTTTGTTTTGCTCTGTATAAATATTTCCCCTTTTTATCTTTTGGGATTCTGCGGTTTTCTTTTAAATTAATAAATGTCTCTTTGTGATTAATCCAAGCACATAATTTAATAATTTTTTTTCTGGGAAAGTTCATATGGTCAATTAAGAACCATAAACCTTTACAACAAGTGCACCCATCCAGTTTGGCCGGGCATTCAACCCGGCGCAGGCAAGCCCATCTCAGCTGGTGGTGGCTTCAAGCTCCAACCAAGCAAGGCCTACTCTCTCCACCTCACTGCTCTCTGGTCCGGCCGCGGCCTCTGCCCGGCTTGCACCGACACGCCATTTTTGGCGACGTGTATACCAGCAGGACTTGCTGGACTCGGGTGTCCAAGCGGTGTCTTTTTTTTTTTTTTTTTTCTCCGACACAGCACTGGCGCGGCGTCGACACGCTAGCAGTGGAAAAAAAAATTCAAGATTTTGACAGATGGACAAATCCTTACCGTTGATTTTGTGATATACCCTTAGGTGAGAAGTGAGAAATCTCAAATCAGAAACCCACACAGCCCAACCGTTGATTTCCCTCTGCCTGCTGCCCTCTATCCATTGCGGGCGCTACATCGGGCCGATCGGCGAGTCGGCGAGCTCCCTCTGTCCCTTCCGATCTCTCTCTCTCTCTCTCTCGGCGTGACAGGTTCGAGCTTCTCTTCTCTCTCTCTGTTTCGCGATTTCTTTTTTTTTTTTTTTTTTTCTTTCTTTTATCTGCTGACTGCTTTGGACCTTTGGTTTGGTGTACTGTGGCGTGTTATATTTATAACACCCAAAGCTTTTTTTTTTTTTTTTAATCCCACTCACTGTGTTATATTTTGTGTGTATATATATATATATATATTTATTTATTTATTTGTTTTGTTTCTTTACTTAGCCTTGCCTTATAAATTATAATGTTTATTATGTATTTAGTGATTTTTGTTTTTGTGTGTCTTGCTATAGTTTTATTTATTTATTAAAGTTAAATATTGTAGGTGATTTTACTAAAGTTGGTTTTTTTTTTTTTTTTGGATAATTACAGCAAACCCACCTGAGGTTAAGCCCGTTTTCATTTTGCCTACCCGTGGTTCAAAACTTATCACTTTGCCCACCTGAACTTCAATCCGTTACCCCTCCGTTGCCCACCTCACCCTCAGACATTAAAGAAACACCCTTTTATTCCAAATTAGAACATAACGCGGATCAAACAACACGAACTCACTCTCTTTTCCTCACGAGCCCTAGAAACGCGAAAATCCATTTCTACATCTGATATTGACATTGTGCTGCAAGTGTAAACCCAGGCAAGCAACGGGTTGTTCGAGGGACTAAAATCCTGGTAAGAAATCAGTCACTGCTTGGGTTTTTACTTTGGACTTATGGTTGTTTATTGTGTTTTTAGTAATCAATCAATGGTCAATGTTACATGTAATGGAATGAGAATATTGGTTGTGTTTGTTGATGCTTATGAAAAATGTGACCACCCGTTCTTTGGATTTGTCTTTGTTTGTGGGCATTTTGTCTGTCGTGGTCATTGTGTCTCACAGTGGACCCAAGTTTCTATTAGCTTTAAATTTTAGTTTTTGCATGTGCTATTTAGTAAAAAAGAATAAAAAAACAAAGTAGAAAATGTGGTCCCTCTATGTGTGTTGCATCCCAAAAGCAAAACAGAAACATGCAACTGTTTACTTGCAAGTTGTTTACAATTCTTTAATTTTAATTGTATACGTGTCAAATGGTAATTTGTTATTGCAAATGGATGAGGAAGTGAAATTGGAGGTACGTTATAGGGGTGCTTTTCTGTGGAACCCTAGTTTAGAATACTTTGGTGGGAAAGTTGAAATAGTGTATAGGGATCTTGATTTGCTTAGTTATTTTGAACTAAAAGGTATATGTGAAGAATTGGGGATTGATGAACCATGTAGGGTTCATTATTTAGGTCCTGGGTGCAACTTGGAGCAAGACTTGAGGCTCATACAAGATGATCAAGATGTGGTACCCCTGTGCAAGCCTAATGAGGGAAGGCCAAGAGACACCATCATACTGTATGTGGAGAGTGGTAATGCTCCACTTGCAGTTGAAGTTCCTGATGGTGCAGGGGTTGGTGTAGGAGCTGGTGTAGGGGCTGGTGTAGGGGGTGCAAGGGCTGGTGCAGGGGCTGGTGTAGGAGCTGGTGCAGGAGCTGCTACAGGGGGTGATGGTCTGGAGGAGGAGTTTGATTGGTTGAATGAAGGTCTGGAAGGAGAAGACTTTGCTAATGACATTTTTGGTGAGTCTTCTCCACCTCATCCAAACACTGATACACCTCATCAGCCAAACACAGATGCAACTCAACCAAACACAGATGCACCTGGCCTAAGCAATGTTCCTCCTCCAAACATAGATTTAGATGAAGAATGGGCTGAACCAGCTTTAGAGGATGATATTGCAAGTGTGGATAGTTCTAATGATGAGCAGGGTGGAAATTTAGAGTTCAATGAGATGACTGATATGAAAAATGTTAGGTTGGCAAAAGGGATGAAGTTCCCAAACTCCCAGGTGTTTAGGAAGGCTTTGAGGGAGTATGTGATTTAGCATCACATTGATGTGAAGTGGAAGTTGAATGAAAAGAAGAAGATTTCTATACATTGTAAGAACAGTTGTGGATGGAGGTGTTATGCCACAATGGTGATTGGAGAATGCACATTTGAAATTAAGACATTTTATCCTGAGTGTACCTGCCCTCTAACATTTAAAAATGGGCAAGTTACATCAGTCTATGTGGCAAAGAGGTATTTGGAGGATTTTTCTAAGAATCCTAATTGGGAGGTCTCAAGTATTAAGCACCATGTGATGCAGAAGATTTCAATTGATTTAAGTCTTAGTCAGGTGTATAGAGCAAGGACGACAGCTAGGGGGCTGATTATTGGGGATGAAGAGGCTCATATGGCCTACTTAGAGATTATGCAGAAATGATATTAAGGACAGATGTAGGAAGTAGGGTGATTCTGCAAACAGAGATGGAAAATGAGAATGCAAAGCCTATTTTTAAAAGGATGTACATTAGGTACAATGCTCAGAAGGTTGGCTTTCTAGGTGGTTGTAGACCCTTTGTTAGGCTGGATAGATGCCACTTGAAGGGTAGGTTTGGTGGGAAATTATTGTCTGCCACTGTCAAGGATGGAAATGACAATATATTCCCAGTGGCAATGGCTGTGGTTGAGCAAGAGACAAAGGATAGCTGGATCTGGTTCTTGGAGCAGTTTGTAAATCACATTGGCAGGCCAGAAGAGCTCAATCTGGTATTCATCAGTGACAGGCAGAAGGTATTATCATCTAGCTCATGTTCATGACTTCATTACATGCTTAGCTTTTTACATGCTTAGCTTTTTACATGTTTACTTGCTTACTTGCTTACTTGATTGCAGGGCCTTTTACCTGCAATGGAGACTCTATTCCCAACTGTGGAGCACAGGTATTGTGTGAAGCACATATACAACAACTTCAAGCTTAACCACAAAGGCATGGAGTTGAAGAGTGTATTGTGGAGGTGTGCTGGCACAACATCAGCTAGGAAATTTGAGAAGGGGATGGACCATCTTAAGAGTTTGGATGAAGAAGCTTGGAAGTACCTGGCTGATATAGACCCTGCACAGTGGACCAGATCTCACTTTTCTTCAAGAGTTTTGACAGATTTTATGGTAAACAATTTGAGTGAGAGTTTTAACTCTATGATTGTGAAGGCTAGAGACAAGTCCATCTTATCAATGCTGGAGTGGATCAAAGTTAGGCTTATGAGCAGGCTGTATATAAAGAAGACTGGCATAGAAAAGTATGGTGGCAAGTTGTGTCCAAGCATACAAAAAAAGTTGGAGCAGTTAAAATTAGAGTCTAAGGGTTTCTGTGCAATGCCTTCTGGGAGGTTTGTATATGAGGTTGACAATTAGAGGGAAAGGCATGTGGTGGACTTGGTAAATAGGACATGGAGTTGTAGATTATGGGACTTGACAGGAATCCCCTGCAAGCATGGAGTTGCAGCCATTTTTGTGAATCGTCAGAAACTAGAAGACTACACCCATCCATGCTACTACAAGGATGCTTATGTGGAGACATACAAGACACCTATACCTCCCATGCCTGGCTAGTCTGAGTGGATATCAAGTGGCCAACCTAAGCCTGTTGCACCTATTGTCCATAAGCCACCAGGCAGTCCACCCATGAAGAGGAAGAGAGATGTTGATGAGCCGAACCCTTATAAGGTGTCTAGAGCAAACAAGCCATTGAGATGTGGAAGGTATCATCAAGAACGGCACAATGCAAGGGGATGCAAGGCCAATATCACTGGTAAGACACCATGGGAGAGGAGGCAGAGATTGCAGAAAGGGAAATCTGTAAGTTTTTACAAATTTTTTTTATTCAAATGCAAAATGCCAATAAATCCAACTGTAAAAACATGCTCATCATATTTAATTGAGGGGAAGTGGAAGGCCTTCTACACACAGATAAGGATCCCAGGCCCCATCTTCATCACAGACCCAATCCTCAGCTCAACCCCCACCAACACATCAGCCTTACACTATGGCCTCATCCTTATCCAACTAGGCAGCAGGGTCACAGCCACAAGCTCCAACTCCACAGCCACTTGCTCCATGGTTAGGGCCACCAGCTCTATGGTCACAGAACCCAAGTCAATGATACTCTTTAGACTTTAGGTACACAATTAAAGGAGCTCCTTGGTTCTCTTGAAGCCAGCCAGCACCACACACCCCTGCAGAAACATGGGATAGTAGAGCACCATCATTACAAATACTATAGTGTTAGGTTTGATGTTTTATTCATAAAACTGTGATACTGGTAGCTAATATTTGAATTCTTGTACTTTGTAGCCTACAAGACCACCTGCTACCAGAGGAGCTGCTTTAAGAGGAAGGGATGATGCAGCTAGGGCTCAGAAATGTAGAACAAGAGGTGGAAAGGCTAGCTATGGTGGGAGAGGCAGGGGCAGGGGCAGGGGCAGGGGCAGGGGTAGTAAATGAAGACTAAGTGAAGACACTTTTGTTGCTGTGTATAATGTATTAAGGTTATGTAGTAGTGTTAGGGTTTTATGTAGTTTCTAGACAATGGCAGGGCAGACAATGGCAACACTTTTTTATATAGCTGTTCAAACACTTTTTGTATTTTTGTAAGTTTTGTAAACATTGGGCAGCTGCAACTGTTTTGGTTGTTGTACCAAATGCCTTATAAATGGTTGGGCAGACAATGGCAACACATAGATTTATATAGCTGTTCAAACACTTTTTGTATTTTTGTAAATTCTGTAAACATTAGGTAGCTGCAACTGTTTTGGTTGTTGTACCAAATGCCTTATATTTACTGGTGGTTGATGAAAGACTATTCAATGCCACCTTAAAATATGTATACAATTTCCCAACTTAATGACAGGTGTTCAGAATTATTATTTTAATTATTGCAGTTTGTTATATGAGTTATTATTATATGAGTTTGTTTATGTGTGCAGGGTGTATCTTTTGAATAGCAGGTGTATGTGTGCATTTGTTCTTTTCTTGCAAGTTGACAGATTATCATGCACTTTAAATTCACTTTCAACACAATTGTCTTCACACAATGCACTTTGTGCACAAACCAACACAGCTCACAACATCCAACAAACACCAACAGCTCACAGCTCACAAGTAGCAAATTCACTTTAAACAAAAATACTAACAACATCTAACATAAATAACACTTTTATCTTTAAAAGGCATCTACCACATTACATAGTTCTCATTCTCAAAAAATTCTTTCATAGTTCTATTACAATACAATTGAAGACCAGCTTATATTACAACCCATCAGGCAGACTCAATCTCATCATTCCAACATTCTCATTTGAGCCAAAACATGAAAACAACATAACCAAAATAAAAAATAAAAATAAAAATCATGACAGAATTAGTGCAATTTTGCACTTTCTCTCTTGCTCTAAAGCTCTCACTGCAATCTCCTTGACTTGAACAAAGGAAGCTCGAAGCTTTCTCTCCCTCTCAGTGGCTTTTGCTGCCCTGTCTTAAGTAATTTCTGCCATTTGGGTAGCTTCTGCTGCTGCCTCTATAGCTTCTCTTTCCCTTTCGTGTGCAAGCTGCAGCTCACTCCGCAGTAAATCCAGCTTTTGTTGCACCAAATGGGCAGCTTCATACCTACGCATACAAGTGGGATTATCAATCCATTTAAAGAAAGGGCATTTGGGACCAACCTGTTCATAAATTGAATTGAACACATCACATTCCAATCTTACATGAATCAACTAGATTAAGTAAAAAAGTATACTTACCTTATATCGGCTACAACCCAGAAACCTTCTCCCAAAATTATCCACTGTCAGACTTGTTCTCAGCACACAAGTCTCATATGTACGCATATGCCCACTTCAACCTGAGTAATTTCCACTCGAAGAAGACATTGATTATCAACTTCCTGTGAATCAAAGCTACCATCAAAACTTGAAACCCCAGCTCAGCTCAGAACCATAAAGTAGAAGGTGATGATCTATCTTCGAATATTCAATGCCTCAAGACAACCCAGAGTCAGAACCTCACCCTTACATGAAAGCAGATGCAGAAAAATCAAAACCCCAGCTTAGTTACAGGGATTTTCACGTTTCTAGGGCTCATGAGGAAAAGAGAGTGAGTTCGTGTTGTTTGATCCGTGTTATGTTCTAATTTGGAATAAAAGATTAACAGATTGAAGTTCATATGGGCAAAGTAATTATCCCCTTTTTTTTTCTTTTCTTTTTTTTTTTTGTTTTTGATGTTGAATGTAGCCTATTTAAACTTTTGGTTTGTACTCTAAACATTTTATGTGTATTATTGTACTACTTTGGATGTTAGTTTACTTATTTGTAGTTCTTACATAATTTAAATTCTAGACATAAACGTATTTTATGTCTAAAAAATATGTCTAAATATAAAATTTAATTAATTATTTAATTGTCGTGTCTACGTCTTGTCGTGTCCTAATTTTTCAAAAATTGCCATATCGTTGTGTCCGTGTTAGTGCATCATAGCTCTGTGCCACTGGTCATTGTGGCGGCTCACTCTTCTGCAACGGTCTAGGTGGCACCCCACCAGCCACTCTAGCAGAAACAACTCTTGGAAACGAGCAAGACTTCTATGATGTAAGCCTTGTTGATGGCTACAGCTTGGCCATTTCAATCACACCCATCAAAGGCTCAGGCAAATGCAGCTACGTACGCTGGGTGTGTTAGTGACCTCAACATGCAGCTACGCTGGGTGTGTTAGTGACCTCAACATGATGTGCCCGGTTGGGCTTCAAGTTCGGTCCCATGATAATAGAAGAGTAGTGGCTTGTGAGAGTGCTTGCTTTGAGTTTAACTTGCCGAGGTATTGTTGTACTGGGAGCTTTGGAAGTCCTCAGGCTTGTAAACCCATAGCATACTCTAGGATTTTCTAGGCGGCTTGTCCTAAGGCTTACTCTTATGCTTATGATGATCCTACTAGCATTTCTACTTGCACTGGTGGCAACTATTTGGCCATATTCTGCCCTCACTACCGTTGATTAATCAGATCAGATGCTTATAGTTAATTGCTGATATAGTAATGCTAGTTCGTTTGGTTATTGGTTTTTGTGTTGGCGAGTTATGTGTCTTGTAGCTGATTTGGAATAGTGGAAACTTATCCGTTTGGTCACAATACATAGGTGTTGTCTTTTTCCTCTGCTAACCAATAAATAAATAAATAAATAAAATTTCAACATCACACTAACAAGAAGCCTTAGACCCCCTGATGAGAAAAACACAAAGCCACAAGAGCAAGTTTTGGAAAAACTGAATCCATAAGAGCATCCCCATCAGCTTGTGCATAATTGTACAAAATGGAAAAAGTGGCTAATTTTACACAATTTGGGCAAAAAAACACCCACATCAGTGGGTGTAAAATTGTGCATTTATGCACAATTGCTACGGTAACCATGCATATATGCACGGTTACTGTAGCATGTGAATTTAATATTTTATTAACTTTTTTCTCTCTCTTATCTCTACTCTTACTCTCACTCTCATCTGACTCTCCTTGTCTCTGCTCTCACCTCACCTCACTCCCCCTTTTCCTCATTTGCTCTCACTCTCACCACTGCCGCCGGTCAAACCATGCCTCCACTACCGCCGATCATCAAACCCTCCACTGAAGCAGTCAAGTCCATCACACTTGCCGCCATGAGCAAAGATGCTTTATCATACCCTCCAATCGAGCCGACCAACTTCGATCTAATCGTCCTTAGCACAGGCCTACCAGAATCTGTGATCGCTGGCGCTGCCTCCTCCAATAGCAAAACCATCCTCCACCTCGACCCTAACCCATTCTACGGCTCTAACTACACCTCCCTCTCCCTCCACAACCTCCTCTTTCCTCATTTCCCATTCTGCCCCTCCTCACTCTCTGCCCTCCACCCTATCCGACGGCCATAATTTCATCCCCACTACTCTCACCGCCTGTCCCTTCTTCTCCCACATCGAAATTTCCTCTTTTGCCCCTAACATCCTCAGTAAAGAACATTCCAGAAATGGGTTTCGGATTGGGTTTGTGAGAGAGAAGCGATGAGGGAGAGAATAATAAAAAATTGTAAAAAAAAAAAATGAATATTTTATTGAATAAATATGTAGAATAGATAAACTAATGTGGGTGTTTTGTAAAAATGGGAGTGCAAAATAGAAAAAGTAGCTTTTTGTGAAAAGTAGAATGAAAATTTGCATCAACTGATGCGGTTGCTCTAAGAAGCATTTCAACAAGAACTTCCTGTGCCACTTATATGAAAGAACAAAATTGGTACCTCACCAGCACAGAAATGTGCCAACGTTACAGTGAAATGAAATTTAAGAGCGAAATTCCAAAATTTTCTCAAAAATCAAAAAAGAAAAAGGGGAACAAAACAATGATAGAGAAATTAGGTTTTTGTTTGATTCTTACCTTAAACAAAATCAAAACAAGTTGATCCCTTAAAAAACCCTTAGCGGTGAGTAAATGAGGACGCCGATGGGATGAAGTGAAATTGACGGACCGGGGAGAAGAAGAAGCAATCTGAGAAGGAGAAAGAGGGAAGCACACGAGAGAGAGTGAGAGGATATGAAGTTGAGAGAGACCCACCAATTTTTCTTTTCTTTTCTTTTTTTGGCTTTTATATACTAACCAAGTCTACTGGTAATAGGTTTCGCAACTAAACTTAAATCAACGATCATAATTAAAATAACACCAATTAATGGTTTAGATTTGGTTGGGTATTGTACCCACTAAAAAAGAAAGGCGTACAATTGTGTGTGTGTGTATATATATATATATATATATATATTTATCTGGTATCGTGGCCAAAAAAAGAAATGGGAAAAGAGGTTTGTTGTTATTTGTAAAGTAACGATTGCACATGAAAATCAGGATTTTAGGAGAAATTATACCGTTTTTTTGGTAAACCACATCATTTGTCTACTATTCCAATAAAAGACTTTCATTTATTTAAAATTGCTGAATCAGTAATTAGTTTTTATTCTAAAAAAAATTAATTCAGTAATTTTAAACAAATTAAAGTCTTTTAATAGAATAATGGACTTATGATCACCTTATACTTTCTCGGATATTAGGTACTGAACGTGTGATTCCAAGTTCAACTCATGTAGTCAATTATGTTACACTTTTGAGTTTGACTGGTCAATAAAAGAAATTACAAAATCCATGTGTTTTATAAAAGGGAAATGCTAACGAGTGCCCTTAGGGCACTCTTTAAGAATCCATTTAAAGAAAGTTTTTATGGGAAAAGAAAAAAAAGTAATTAATGTTTTGACAATTTTTTTCATTTCCCATAAAAGTGATGTCAAAATTTTCTTAAAATGGGTTCTTAAAGAGTGCCCTAAGGGCACTCGTTAGCATGACCCATTATAAAATTGATGCTTGAATGCCTCCGGTCTCTTTGTTAGAAAAAAGAGAGGCGTGTAGTCCTAAAAGAAACAAATAGTCAGCGATAGGGATCAGAAAGAGAAGACTTCATAATTTTCTCTCTCTCTCTCTCTCTCTCTCTCTCTCTCTCTCTCTCTCTCTCTCTCTCTCTCTCTCTCTCTCTCTCTCTCTCTCTCTCCTTTCTTGCAGTAATACTTCATACCCACCCACCACCCCCTCCAAAAAAAATATTATTTTTAGTGAAAGACCAGTGCACACAAACATGGATATTGAAGCCATGGTCATGCCATTTATTCTGATCATGCTTTTCTTCCCATTTTGCACTTCCGTTGACACCTTATCACTAGACTAATCCAGCAAGGATGGCCAGTCTTTGATTTCCAACAAAAATAATTTTGCCTTAGGCTTCTTCGGTCAATACAAAATAGTTGTAAATAACAACTTTACACTTTGTATGTTCTTGGCTAGTTGTAAATTTTATGGTTATCAATAAGAAATAAATATCATAGGTGGCGTAAATAGTTATAGATGTAGTTACGTTAGTGGTATGTAAAAACCTTTTTTTTTTTCCTTCTTCTGAATTTTCAAGGAAATATGAAAGGCATTTCTCTAGTTTGGTCTCAATCAATTAAGATAACCATAATATATTCATGGAAGTAATAATGAGCTTTAAATTTTTTTTAATGTATGAAGTGGTTAGGTTAGTAGTATGTCAAAAGTTTTATAAAAAGAAATTGTGACTTTTTGAATTGTAGAAATATGATTGTTTTAATTACCTTATTTATAGATTTAATTATTAAGTTATAAACATCTATATTAGAGTAGATGAATGTATAAATGCAAAATTATATGTAAAGTTACAACTGTACAAGATAAATATGTATAGATATATTTTTTTTTTTATTCATGAATCATTATTTCATTTTTTACTTATAAATATCTAAATTAAAGTTTTTTTTTGAAAAAAAAAATCTAAATTAAAATAGATGAATATGTAAAGGTAAAATTATATGAAAAGTTAAAACTACCCAAGATGAACGTTTAACCATTAGTAGATGTGTGTTTTTTGAAGACTAAAAGTATACACAATTGCTTTAGCTGGAACTATATAACTATGCAAATATTATTGTGAGTGGTTCCATCATTTGCAAATTATCAAGTTTGGTAGCCTTACAAACATATACTACCTTCGTCCCACTTTTTTTGTCCTATTTGAAAAATCAAACTTTTTAAGGGAACATCATTTATTGTTTTGTCTACCTTTTAAAAATGTATAAGTTTCCAAAATTACCCTTTAAAAAATTTATCAAAAAATTGAATTAATAAATTAATAGGGGTATAATAGGAACATTAGTAAATTAATTACTTTTATTTTTAGAAACAGGAAAATATTTTGGGACATCTCAATATGGAATATAGGACAAAAAAAGTGGGATGGAGGGAGTATTTCATTTTGCAAAAAACTTTACATGAAGTCCTCTTTTGTGACAACCATTTTTTTTTTTTTTTTTTTTTTTTGCCGAAACAACTTAAGAATATTAAGACTTAAGTTAACACATGTGGTAGTTGTAAAACACGTCAGTGATATGAAAAATAGAAAGTTTTAAATATTTAAAAAAAAAAACATTTTTAGTAGATAAAAGTTTTTATCTAAATGATATATAGTAGTTCACATTTTTTTAGACTTGATCCAAAAGGTTCATTCTCAATAGCCTTTTAAGTCTACAAATTGCTCAATCTATGGGCCTAGACACATTCAAAGGGTGTTATCTAAATTGTAAATTATACGACCCTTTATCACATAAATATTTTGATTCCCCCAATGTATGGTAAAGGAAGACAGGTTTGTGTCTAGCCACTTTCTTGATTTGTGCTACATAATGTAATAGTATGGAGGATGTGACTGGATTTACATGTTGAATAAAATAAGATGAGAGGAAAAAAGAGTAAAAATAAATATATAGCAACAAACACCAAATTATCTAAGTCATTATATGTAATATAATAACATTATATTATTATATACTATATGTATAATGTAGTAGGATAATATTTAATCAAAGAAAATATAAAAGATAATAACTTAAAACACAAAAGCAAATTGCATCAACCCAAAGTAGAATTCTAATTAACACAAAAATTCATCAACCTAAAGAATCGATGCAATAAAAAAAAAAAATCAAACAAAAAATGAAAAACAAATTGAGAGAGAGAGAGAGAGAGAGAGGGAAGTAACATTTTTTGTGTGAAAAAACTATCCATAGAATGAAAAAGAAAATGTCAAATTTATAGTAAGATGTTGAGAATAAGAAGAGTCAAAATAAAAGAAGATAAAAATGTAGAGAAAGAATGATATTAAGGTAGAAAATAGTGGGGAGATGAAGAGGTAAAATGGAGGGAAAGTTTTGGTAAATTAATAATAAAAATAATGGTTAAAATATATTTTAATTTTTAAATAATGGACTTTTTAGGTCACCTTAAATGAGAAAATGTTTTAAAAAATATATAAAAAAATTGGAAACAAAAAATGATGACGTGGCTACTAATGTGGCTTAACGTGAGTGTAGTAATATTAAATGCTACGTTTCAGCTTTTAGTAATATATAGATTTCTATTATAGTAACATTGTTTCTGGTATGCTTGATAGCCTATATATGCCTAATGAAGAAGAGGAAAACAAAACGTAACAAAATCACTTCCATTGTATTGTTCACACACACACACACAAAGGAATATATATATATATATATATATATATATAATCAAGAGTCATTTTAGTAGACCACTTGAGCTATATAAATGCTCAATTGCAAAATTATAGTCAGCAATGTCTATCATTGTGTTTTAGGACAGTAAAGAGAAAATTGCACGATCAATCATTACATTTTACTGATACCATGGGCTATTTGGAGGGAAATGAGCTAGAGGAGAATAGTAGACATCCAGATTTATTGATCTTTGATCTAAACTGCATAGCAAGGTTTTAAAAACCGGTACGGTAAAAGAATCAGAAAATGAGCTAATTTTCGATTTTCTAGTCAAACCAGTGACGTCATAAATAATTTAATTATTATTTATTTAAATTATATAAGTAATTAATAATTTTTAAATATACTAAAACTAACTAACCAATAGTAATAAATATGTTTCCTTTAAAAAAAATACAAGTATATAACATCTTTTTAAAGAATTTAACATGATAACAATTGTGAAGATTTAAGCTGCCCACTTTTTCTCATTTCCCAACCCACCCAAGTGAAAAGTCCCCTATATCATTAATATCATCACCAACTCCCATTGTTACTCTATTTTTCTTTGTCTTTTGACTCTAATCTCTATATTCTCTTCTCACCGTACATGTCTCAAGTCCAGGTTCTCCTCTTATTGTCATTATTATCATCATCATCATCATCATCATCATCATCATCATCATCATCTTCTTCTTCTTCTTCTTCTTCTTCTTCTCCCCACATCCAAAAAGATTGAACCACCACCGCTGCTCCAGCTTTGATCTCCAAAAGGGTAGAGGTCAGAGGGTGAGGGCAAGACTAGAAGGAAAAAAGAAAAAAAAAACCCCAACTGAGAAGGGCAAAGGCGCAGAGCTTCAGATGTCGTGACTCATGGGGATGAGAAAGAAAAAAAAATTTGAGATAAGGGAGGCTAGTAGAGAGGCATGCGTGTGTGTGTTTCCTTGAGTTGAGTTGAAACTTGAGTGAGGCGAGTGAGATAATCACAGAGTGAGGCAAAGAGTGAGATGAGATGAGAGTAAGGCAGGGAGTCTGAGATGAGGGAGGAGAGAGCGTGAGACTGTGAAAGTGTGTGT
Organism: Quercus glauca; assembly: GCA_023736055.1. NCBI lineage: Eukaryota > Viridiplantae > Streptophyta > Magnoliopsida > Fagales > Fagaceae > Quercus > Quercus glauca. Next base: position 88,447,211 of record CM043319.1, on the reverse strand, counting down.
GAGAGTGTTTAGGTCCTTTAGGAGTTAGGGTTAGTTTTTAGGGTCAAAGCGACGTAGTTTTAGTCAGATTGTGGCATTGAACTCAATTGCTTTGAAGTAATTGTTATGACTAAGCTTAATTTTGGATCATGGATTTTGGGTCAATTATCTAATGGACAACAAGTAGCTGTTAAAAGGCTATCTAACAGTTTAAGGAAAGAAATAAAGTAATTCAAAAATGAAGTTATGTTAATTGCAAAACTTCAACATAAGAATCTTGTCAAGCTTTTTGGCTGTTGCATTCAGGGGGAAGAAAAGATGTTGATTTATGAGTACATGCCCAACAAAAGCTTGGACTTCTTCATTTTTGGTACATCTTCTTCCTATAAATCTATTGCATTCATCTATTTTATTTTCTTTTATTATATATGTTCAAAGAATATATTTGGACTATATACAACCAAATATTTTTACACTATTTAATCACATTTTGAGTATTCTGGAGTTAAATGTTATTGTAGACCATACAAGAAGTTCATTGCTTAATTGGGGGAAATGCTTTGAAATCATTATTGGGATTGCTCGTGGGATTTTGTATCTTCATCAAGACTTGAGATTAAGAATTATACATAGGGATCTTGAAACTAGCAATGTTCTCCTAGATGGTGAGATGAATCCAAAAATTTCAAATTTCAAGATAGCTCGTATATTCAAAGGGGACCAAATTCAAGACAAGACAATTAGAGTTATCGGAACATAGTAAGTACACATGTGCACACAAAGCCTTGCGCACTTTCCACACATATAGAAAATGAAGGCCTATGCAAACTTTAACTCTATTTTTAATACTATTCACATGTAGTGGTTATATGTCATCAGAGTGTGTAATATTTGGGAAATTTTCAACAAAATCAGATGTCTTATAGTTTTGGTGTCATATTATTGGAGATCATTAATGGCAAGAAGAATAACAATTCTTATCAAACACACCTTTCCCTAACTTTGATAGGGCATGTAAGTAACAAAAAAACAACAATCTTTTCCATTTGCATTTATAATACAACCCCTTTTGGATAATGCTATAAACCGTATAGGTCTAGGAACTATGGAGAGAACATAGAGTCTTGGATATAGTTGATTCATCTATTACTAAGTCATTTGTTTCTCATGAATTCTTGAGATGCATTCAAATTGGGCTCTTATGTGTGCAAGAAGATGCAACAGATCGACCAACCATGTTGGCTATTCTTCTCATGCTAAGTTGTGAAACAACTCTTCCTTCTCCGAAACAACCTACTTTCATTTATAGAAGACCTACAAATGATTTGGGATCAATCATAGGAAAGGAGTTTTATTCTATAAATGACGTGACAATAACTATGTTTGAAGCTCACTAAAAGGTAAAGATTGCTGCATCTAAATTGCTTCTATAAGGATTTATGGGAAAAATTAATATTTTACTCTGTTATAAGATAAAATATAATTCTTATTCTTTTTTCCTTCATTCTTTCCTTTTGTACTAGGTTTTTCAAAAGTAAAATATAAGTGTTGTTGAATACTGCCTACTTCAGTGGACTGTACTTTCCCCTAACCTTTGAAGATATATAATTAACTGCAGTGCAAGCTTCATAAGCTAATAAGTAATAATTGAAGCATATTAGAGAATGATGTAACCTATAAAGAGTTTTATGAAAGGCTGCCTTAGCCTTGGTAGCATGCCCATGGGGGCTACCTTGGCCTTGGCTGTGTGCTCATGGGGGGCTGCCTTAGCCTTGGCCTTGACAGTGTGCCCATGGGGGGCTACCTTAGCCTTGGCTGCTGCATGCTCGGGCCTTGGCAGCATGCCCACAAGGGCTGCCTTGGCCTTGGCTGCTGCTTGCCCACAAATTTGGAGTGATTTCCTAAAATTGAGGGTTTTTTTTTTTGGAAAATGAGATTATTTGCCCCAAGGAGGCAGGCATTGGGCATGGCAAATTGCCCAGGGGCATGCCTGCATGCACGTCGCACCGCATCGCCCCACACTCAGGCAAAATTGGCACATGCTTTTTTCCATTTTTGTGTCCCTAAATTCATTCGATGATTTTAGAGGAGGTTTCCAGCAAGTGGTTCGCGTGTTTCGAGAGTTTTTGAATTTTTTTAATGATTTTCTCTATTTTTCGACTTCCAAAAATCATAAAAAATAAAATATCTTGAATCTGGCTCCCAAATTTTGATTCAAAGGCCTAAGATGCAGCTCAAAAGAAGCCAATTGTTTAAGAGTAATTCGTAATTTTGATATCCATTCATTCGATTCAAAGATGATTTTTGAGGGATGTTGACTTTGTTAGTGGCTTGATGCATTGAAAATTGTGAAACCAAATCTAATTACGTTATTAGGACAATTGTTGTCTTGTTTTTCAAGCCTTACATGACGTCATATAAAAGGCTTGTTATAGCATGACGTCAACAAGAGGTTTAGAGACTATTTTCATGTGCCAAAGAGAGAGAAAGTCTAAACTACATTTTGATCAACCTATTATTCCAAAGTCTTTATTCAACAATGGAATTGGTATTTTGGTGACCAAGAGCTTAAGTCACAGAGTTTATTATCTCAATCAAGGGAGTCGATTCCGTACCATACCGGCCGGTATATACTGTACTGGCAAGCAATCCGGTACATATAACCCCCCTGTTTCGTACTGGAAAAAATACCGGTTGTATCGGCCAATTTTGGACAATACTGGCCGGTACATAAATTTTTTTTTTTTTTTTTTTTAGTTTTGTAATTTTTGAATTTTTGTTAGGGCAGAATGATAACTTATTTGCATTAACTTATTAATATTATTTGTTTTCTTAGTATGCAATGGTAACTTTTAAGCTTTCTATTTTTTATATTGTGTTTTTTTTTTTCTTTTAATTGATACTAAAGTCTAAAACCATGAATAATTAGTTCTGAATTGAGGAAATGTTTTATAGTAAATTTTTATATTTATTATAATATATATATATACACACACACACACACACATATATATATATATATATATATTTATATTTATAAATATAAAAAATAGTGGTAAACCCGAAACGGTACACTGGTATTGACCGGTACCTAAAATATACTGTTCTGCTGGCCAAACTTGTATAGCCTCTAGTACGGTATTGACTTCCTTGATCTCAATACGTTGCTGCAGAGAACAAATTTTTAAGGTGGTCCTCGGAGTCGTTTAGAGGGTCTAATTGTGATCACAGATGAAGATAATGAGAGAAGTGATTCATAGCTAAGAGTCCAAAGGGTATGAAAGATGAAAGTAGGGCGGGTTCATGAGAAGTGATAGAGAATGAATTCTTAAATTGGGTTTTGAGGTAGCATGTTTGTTTGTATTAATTTAACACAAACCCAAAAATAAATTGTATTAACCTAGCACAAAAACTATCAAAGAAAACGAAGACGAAATGGACAAAGAGAGAAACACAGATTCTTGGGTTTGTCTACTGCAAAATTATAGAAATCCAATTTTATGTTTGCAGTCCTGGCAGTGGAGGTAATGGTGGCGGTGGGTCTGCCATGGGAAGCTGCTAGTGGTCCTGTGGGTTTATATGTCAATTATGAAAGGTATGTCCAATTTTAGCTACATATTATGCTTCTCACATTTGTTCAAACAGAATTTTAAATTTTACCAAATTATTTATTGATTCACAAAATTGGATTCCCATAATATTAATATGAAGGATTTTACTATTTTAGTGTCTCACTTGAAAGTCCAGTTTTGATTATCTGTATAAGCTATTCCATAGCTACCTAATAATGAAATTTTGTTATCTTTGCTAAGATTTGGTGATGCAAAGATTGTGACAGAGAAGGAACTAAGCGAAGAAGAAAATAAAACAGAGACTATGAAATCTTAATTAACCTAAAAGCAACTCTAGCAAATTGAACTAACTCATAAAAGCTACATAGTACATATGATGACATCATTTGGTGCTTTACATTTAAAAGGCTTTGTTAAAGCGCCGTCGTTTGTATCAGTAAGTTTGTACCAATAGTAATAGGGAAATGCTAACGAGTGCCCTTAGGGCACTGTTTAATAATCTATTTAAAGAAAGTTTTTATGGGGAAAGAAAGAAAAACAATTAATGTTTTGACAGCTTTTTTCATTTCCCATAAAAGTGATGTCAAAACTTTCCTAAAATTGATTGTTAACCAATGCCCTAAGGGCACTCGTTAGCATGACCCATAGTAATATCACATGGACAGGTCTCTCTGTTCTAATGACGGAACGATGAGGCCTAATAATAAACGTCACCATTTGATTTATTATTACTATTATAATTTTTAAGGCTAAACTGCAAATTGAACTGTTTATGTTTCACTAAAATTTATTTTAGTACTTTAACTTTATTTTCTTTTAATTAAGTCTTTCAAGTTTCAAATTTATTCAATTGAGACATTTTTTCTAATTCCATTTTAAAAACCATTAAGTATGCAATTAACTAATGAAAAAAAAAATTATCACATAAAAAATATGTAAAATATTTTTATTAATTTTATAATTTATTTCATGTTAAAATAATATTTTTTTAGTGGCAAATTTTTAACGAAATTGGACAGAAGTCCTAAATTGAATAAATTTGAAATTTAGAGGACCCAATAGAAGGAAAGTAAAGTTAAAGGAGTGAACGCCAAATTTGAGATTTTCATTTTAGCATTCTTTTTTTATTTTTTTTTATGTACATTTATGTTGCTTTTATTTGGCTAAAACGATGTTGTCTTGGTCTTCTTGTTTAACACCTTTGACCTACCACTACATACCCTTGATGCGATGGTCACTCTATAAGTATAAGTGCTTGTGAGGTGTGAGGGATAAGGGCCGGAGTTCAAGTCTCTAGGAAGGAACTTCACATACATATATATATATATATATATATATAGATTAAGTTAGAGTAAAATTTCTATCTTGTAAAAAAAAAAAAAAAACCTTTGACCTTACTACCACACCGTGTTTTTTTTTTGGTATCGTGGTCAAAAAACGAAGTGGGAAGAGGGGATTCGCCGTTATTTTAAAAGTAACGATTTCACATGAAAGTCACAATTTTAGGTACTCAATGGGTGATTCTAAGTTCAACTCATGTTTTTCTCTATTGTTGTCCCACAGTTTTCTTTGCGTGTTGTGTTTTATTTGTGTGCATGTGATTTATTTATTTATTTGTTTTTGTTCAGTGTTTGTGTTTGTGTGTGTGTGTGTGTTTTATTTGGGGTTTAGGCCCAGTCCTTTTAGTCTTATCACTTATGCTAAAGGGTGTGAAGGAGCTTGCTGATGCTGTCAAAGTCACCATGGGTCCTAAGGGCTAAGGAATTCTATGGCTACCTAATCACACCATTCTTTAATTAATATTTCTGACTATTGCTATCTATGCAATTCATATCTTAAAAATATGTTTGATTAGCATTGGTGTTTCTAGTCACTTTGGGCCCAAAAATAAATCATTTGTTATATAATAGATATATGTCAAATGCTTATTGCTTGAGTGCTGAAGATATTTGTGATTTTACTTTCAGGTCAAGAAAAGAAATTACAAAATCCATGTGATTTAGTTATGCAATAAAGATTACCTTGTCCACTACCTTGTACTTAAGGCTTACATAGGGGTGTCAATTCGGGTTAACGTGTCGGGTTCGTGTCGTGTCGAGGTAGGGGTATTCGACTAAATGACTCAACCCTAACCCGACCCATTTAATAATCGTGTCATGATCCTTCAACCCTAACCCGACCTATTAATAAGGCGGGTTGACCTGACCCAACCCATTTGACACGTTTAATAAACAAGCCGTGTTGGGTTGACACGAATGTAACACAACCCATTTCAACCTACATAATATTAAATATAACATCCATCTAGAAATAATTTTTTTTACATCCCAAAAAGCAATGCTTACACTTCAAGTCTTCAACCCACATTCAAAATAATATAGTTCAACAAAAACATAACATTCATTTAGAAATAAGTTATTTACACTCCAAAAGAAGTGCATACACTTCAACCCAAATTCAAAATAACAAAGTTTCACAAAAATAAAATAACATAGTTCAACAAAAATATAATATTCTTGGAATTTGCCAAATGCTAAATATCAATATTGAAAAAATTTGAGCAAACAGTAGACTAATCCTGACTATGACCACGATTATCATCCATAGATTCTTTGTTGATATCCAAATTCATAACATCTTCCATAAGCTCATCTATTTCATTTGTGTAAGTTCTATGCCAAAAAAAAAAAAAAAAAAAAAAGTATTAGTAGTTTTAGGGTTGGTAAAGTTTCAATTTCTAATTATATCAATTGTAAATTTTTGTAATTTCTCACTTTTCTTTTTAAATTTAAAATATATGTTGGATATAAAAGGTATTTGACAAATCTAAAATAAAATAAATATTTATTTGTTATATGAGTTAAACGGGTTGTGTTAAGTGGGTCATTTCGGGTTGACACAAATAAATTGACGTGTCAAACGTGTCTATTATGGGTTATGCGGGTTGACCCGTTTATGACCCATTTCTTATCGTGTCGCTTTCGGGTCGACCCATTTATGACCTAAACCCATTAAGGCCCAACCCTAACCCGAAAAAACTCGTGTCGGGTTTGTGTCGTGTTCGCGAGTTGGGTCGAACATTGACACCCCTAGGCTTACATGCCAGATAGAATATACTTTGATCTCATATGCTTGGTTGGGAATCCAGATAGTCTTTTAAAATTTAAAATTGTGCTTCCAATTAGCTGTATTATTTTTCCCTATTTGTCCCATTTTTTTTTTTCCTTTTAGGACATGACTTTCTTACTTTTCTTTTTGGATACAATCAAAGCATTTAGTAGATTGCATAGTGTGTACTAGATTGTAAAGACTATAATCAACTGGTAGTAGGTTGATTCATGAAAGCCATTGAGATTTTCCGAAATGAGGTTAGCCAAAGAACAGCAGAAAGCTCTGGCATGATGCTAATTTCTAATTACCAGCTCAGGCATCAGGATAGTTAGCTCTGCCTTGATAACTCTTTTTTTTTTTTTTTTTTTTTTGATGTGCCTTGATAACTCTTTAGATCCCAATATGCCCATCTCAGCAAATTTTCTGGACAGCATAAATGCCATCCTCATCAGACTATCAATTACTCACTCAAGTATGTGCTAAAAGTTAATGAAATTTTAACATGTTATTCAATCCATCCATTAAATTGCACTAAAACTAAACAGAAAGATATTCCCGTTCGGCAGAGAAGTTTGAATAATGTTATTTGTAATTTTTAAAATACGTGTGAGTGAATAAATGTGTGATAATATATATAATATTATTTAAAAACTAAAAATAAATTGTTTAACAAATATTCGGAACCTTAATATTAGGTACGGGGACATTTGATTTGATAGTCATTTTCAGGTAGAAAAAAAAGCCTTCACCGAAATTTGATGCTTTAATTTGATATTTAGGATTATTGACTTGATGCAATATCCATTTTGATACGCTAGTTTTTTGTTTCAAAAAATATGCGCTTAGTCCAAAAAAAGAGAGAATAGTCAGAGACGGGGACCAGAGAGAGAAGACTTCATAAGTCTCTCTTTCACACGGTACGAAGACTTCATAATTCCCAATCAAACCAAACGTCAATATGTTTTGCCCCAAACCCCAAAAAAATGTTATTTTTAAGTGAAAGACCAATCACACAAACATGGATGCTGAAAAACTGATCATGTATTTGATTCTGATAATTCTTTTCTTCCCACTTTGCATTTCCCTTGACACCTTAACATCAGACCAATCCATCAAGGATGGCCAATCTTTGATTTCCAAAGAAAACAATTTTATCTTAGGTTTCTTCAGCCCCGGCAACTCTAGCTATCGGTATCTTGGTATTTGGTATGCCAAAGTGACAAAACAAACTGTGGTGTGGGTTGCAAACAGAAATGATCCTATCAATGATTCCACCGGAGTTCTCTCCATCAACCAATCTGGAAACCTTGTTCTCCATGACAGTCACAACCGTCTACTTTGGTCTACAAATGTGTCTGTCCAAGGGACAACCTCCTCTGTTGCTCAGCTTCAAGATTCAGGAAACCTGGAATTGGTCCAGGACAATAGCAAAAAGTTGTTATGGCAAAGCTTTGACTATCCTACAGATACTAAGCTTCCAGAAATGAAGATTGGGTTGAACAGGATAACTGGGCTCAACAGTTTCTTGACATCTTGGAAGTCACAAGATGACCCTGGAACTGGGGACTACTTCTTTAAGCTGAATCTTACTGGCTTTCCACAATTGCTATTGTATGAGGGTTCAACCCCACGTTATCGAGCAAGTCCATGGCCATGGAACAGACCAGCATTCAAACCCTCATTCGGTTTTAACTCAAATTTTGTTAACAATGAAGACGAGATATCTTACTTTTTCTCTCTTGATGACCCCTCCATCACTACAAGATTTGTGATGGACAGCTCTGGATTGTACCAACAACTTACGTGGAATGATGGTGATAGTCAATGGAAGCCAGTATGGTCAGCACCTAGATCATGTGATAACTATGGAAACTGTGGTGCATACAGTATATGTATTCTAGACGGCATTGACAGGTTTGAGTGTACCTGCTTGCCAGGGTATGAACCCAAGTCTCTCAGAGATGGTTCCGAGGGATGTGTGAGAAAGAAGTCGGGGTTGTCTATGTGTGGAAATGGAGAAGGGTTTGTGAAGGTGGCACATTTGAAGATTCCTGATGCATTTGATGCAGCTTGGACGGACATAAGTATGAGTAGCTTAGAGTGCGAGCAGGCATGCTTGAGGAATTGTTCCTGCACAGCTTTTATCAATTACAATACTAACGGTAAGGGATTCGGTTGCTTATCATTTTACGGTGAACTGATTGACATTTTAAAGTATACAGATGAAGGGTGGGATCTAAATGTTCGTGTGGATGCGACTGAGTTAGGTAGTCTTCTTCTCTAGCTCTCATTTTCCTAAATAAATATTCATTTGTCTCTTTCACTCTATGGATTACAGTTATTTTTGTTCCCTGCAGCTAAGTATACAAGGAAGTCCAAAGGTTTTCTTGGAAAGAAGAGGAAACTAGCTATTACAATATTGTCTGTTGCTGTGCCATTGTTTTTGGTATCCTTGCTAGCGTATATGTGGCTAATGAAGAAAAGGAAAACGAAAGGTAACAAAATCACTTGCTTTGTATTATTCACATGATGGGAGGTATATAACCTCTCCATTGGGAAATTATAGTGAGCAATGTCTTTCTAAATGTTAGGACAGTGAAGAGAAAATTGCATAATCCATCATTAAATTTTACTGGTACCAAAGACTATTTGGAGGGAAATGAACTCGAGGACAGTAGCAGACATCCAGATTTATCGATTTTTGATCTAAGCTGCATAGTTGCTGCCACTGACAATTTCTCTCCGACCAACAAACTTGGGCAAGGTGGTTTCGGTTCTGTTTTTAAGGTACATTTACAATTCATAATGACGTCGTTGAATGTTGATATCTTGCATATATTCCTTCTTGTTTCATATTCCATTATTGTGAATGCACGGTAAATGAGTTTTATAAGCCAAGACATAAGTGATTGAAGAATCAGATTGTGGCATTGAACTAAATGTTATGACTAAGCTTAATTTCGGATCATGAATTCAGGGTCAATTATCTAATGGACAACAAATAGCTGTAAAAAGGCTATCCAAAAGTTCAGGGCAAGGAATAGAAGAATTCAAAAATGAAGTTATGTTGATTGCAAAACTTCAACATAGGAATCTTGTCAAAATTTTTGGCTGTTGCATCCAAGACGAAGAAAAGATGTTGATTTATGAGTACATGCCAAACAAAAGCTTGGACTCCTTCATTTTTGGTATATCTTCTTTCCAAAAATTTATTGCATGCATATGTTTTACTTTCTTCTGTTATATACGTTGAAAGAATATATTTTAAGTGCATAAAACCGCATATTTAAACATTGTATATCACATTTTGAATACTGAAGTGAATTATTGTAGTAGATCATACAAGAAGTTCATCGCTAAATTGGAGGAAGCGTTTTGAAATCATAATTGGGATTGCTCGTGGGATTTTGTATCTTCATCAAGACTCGAGATTAAGAATTATTCATAGGGATCTTAAAACCAGCAATGTTCTTCTTGATGGTGAGATGAATCCCAAAATTTCGGATTTTGGCATAGCACGTATAATCAAAGGGGACCAAATTCAAGACATGACAACTAGAGTTGTCGGAACATAGTAAGTATCATTCAAACACATGCACACACGTGCGCATTGAGACTTGCACACTTGCTATACATACAACAAATAAAGGCCTATGAAAGCTTTAACATTATCTTTAATATTGTTCACTTACAGTGGTTATATGTCACCGGAGTATGCAATATTTGGGAAATACTCCACCAAATCTGATGTCTTTAGTTTTGGTGTCATATTGTTGGAGATTGTGAGTGGCAAGAAGAATAACAACTCTTATCAAAACCACCCTTCCCTAACTTTAATAGGGCATGTAAGTAACAGCAAACAACAATCTTTACTATTTGCATTTATAATACAACCCCTTACTAATAATGCTACAACTCGCACAGGTTTGGGAACTTTGGAGAGTAGATAGAGCCTTGGATATAGTTGATTCATCAATAAATGAGTCATTTGTTTCCCTTGAAGTCTTGAGATGCATTCAAATTGGGCTCTTATGTGTGCAAGAAAATGCAATGGACCGACCAACAATGTTGGCAGTTATTCTCATGCTGAGTAGTGAAATAACTCTTCCTTCTCCAAAACAACCTGCTTTCATTTTCCAAAGAGCTACTAATGAATTTGAATCAATCAGAGGAGGGGAGCTTTATTCTATAAATGACATGACAATAACCGAGTTTGAAGCTCGCTAAAGGCAAAGATTCTAGTTAAGCTGTATCAAATTTGCTCCTATAAGGATTCTAGTTAGCTGCATCTAGATTGCTTCTATAGGGATTTGTAGGAAAAATTAACATATACTCTTTTTGTATTTAAGAACAAACATGATTTATTATTCTTATTCTTTGTCTCTTTTCGATATTGCTGGCGAGGCTTAAGACTGTGATGTCTGGCTTGGGTTGCTAGCTTCTTGCGTGGTTTTGGCTTGAAAAAGTGAAAATGATTCTCTCAATACAGCTTTAAATACATAATATTTAATTCAAATTGTGAAATAAATACATTTCACATAGAACCAAGAAGTTATTTAAACTCATATGTGGCCTGGTAAATTATTCGTATAGGTTTTACATGTAACGTCCTAGCTTTTAAAATTTAAAAAAAAAAAAAAGGCATGGTCAGATTTTTATTTACATTCACACGTGCCCCCCACCTACCCGAGAAATTATAAGGTCCTCATAGTGGACAAGTGATGTGGTCCACCATTCCAGTAAAAGACTCACTTATTTAAAATTATGGAGTTTTAAATAAAAACTAAATATTGACTCAGCAATTTTAAATATGTGGGAATCTTTTATTGGAATGGTGGACAAATGACGTGGTCCACCATGAGGACTGTATAATTTCTCCACCTATCCACCATTCCCTACCACTCATTTTCACACCGTCTCTTTTTTCTCTTTTGGCCGGCCATCCCTTTTCTTCCTTTCATTTCCTTTCTTTTCTCTTCACTTACACACTCATTTGAGTCATTTCCCACACTCTCCCACCGGGTTCCACTCCAAACCACCGTCTCCACCATCATTTTTCCAGCAAAATCACCAGAAAATCCTTAGGAACTTCTAAACACCTTCACATATTTTTTTTTCAGGTAAAAATTTCTAATTTTTTTTTTGGTGGGTTTTATATGCTTTTGCTTGAGGTTCTTTAGTCTAAACTTTGATAATGATATTCATATGATTTATGAGCTTTGGAAGTAATATTCATGTGTTAATCTATATGGGTTTTGTCTTGGTGGATTTATTTGATGATTGAGTTTATGGTTTGTACTAATGGTGGCTATCTAAGGTTTATTTATGGTGGAAATTTAGAAGTTTTGAGTTATAACATGTGATGGTTGGTAAATCTAATTTTTCCATTGTTATTGGGTTTATTTGGAGTCCGAGGAAGTTCTAAATTTCTTGTCTTGGAGGATATTGTGATTTTGCTGTCATGGGTCTCTTGATGATATTGTGTAAATATTATGGAAGCTAGTCATAATGTTGAAGATGATATTGAATGGGTTAGCTTTATAAATTGGAGCTATGCCTTGTGAATTAAATTTTTGAGAAACTTTGGAAGTGGAATATATTATTTGTGAGGTTAAATACTCGGCTTGCCTAATTAAGTGCTTATTTGGCAATTTCTAATTTGTAGCTAGATACAATTTCAAGCTATATGCTTATTGTGATAGGTTTTCTTGATATTGTTTAGGTTCTAGTTAATCTTTTTTGGAGCTTGGAGAAATAGGTTTTTTATGGGTTGTGAGGTAAGTAGTTTTTTAATGGGATTTTTTGAAAATAATCATGTTGCATAAACATTGTTTTTGGGTTAAACACGTTTTTGGAAACTACTTATGGAAACTATATTTTCTCAAAAACTATTGTGTCATAACCTTAAATGTATATGACTATTTATGAAAAATGCATTATATTTGGTATTGCATTTGGGGAAATGCATGAATTGTTGACATGGAAAAATAAGCATCTTTTATTTAATCTTTGATAAGGAAATCATGGATTTTATGGTATATTAGAAAATTTAAAGATGCTTATCTTGTCTTGTTATTTGGGAAATTGATAAAAAAAATCTTTTTGACAAGAATGAAGTTGAAAATCTTACAAATTTTGTGGAAGTTAGATTATTTAAGGTTTTTTTTGAAATTACGTGGATATAAACTATGTATTTGAAAGTACATGTATAGTTGTGAGCTTTATGTTGTTTTAATCTTATGCCATGTGTGATTTCTCAGTGATCACCCAATTGGTTTTCGTAGTCTTTGTGACAATGGAATCAGATCTAGGTCAATGCTCTTCCCTGCTGCCTATAGGGGGAAGGGGTTCATTGGTTGTGTGTGGGTGAGGCTACTGCCCATGGGGCCAAAAGACCACATGTAAAAGAGGTCCTATTTGATGCGCTTTGCTTGCTGCCTATGGGGGTAGAGAAAAACTTTGAGGGTATAGGTGAGGCTGCTGCCCATGGAGCCAAGAGACTGCATACTAGAGAGGACAATATCATGCCAGTTATGAATGGGTGGATCCCCTGATCGGTCTATGTGGTAATGTGATATATTTGTGATAAATTACCTTATATTTGAGTTTATGGCTTTGGACTTATATTGCTAGTGCTCACAAATTATAGTATATAGTTTCAAGGTATTTACTTTGAAAAACTTTGTGTTCCATTATTTAATCATTCTTGTCATACTATTATTGAAATGATCTTCTAGTATTCAATTAGAATTTCCCAAATTAAAACATGATTTGTAAACTGTTTATCATCATGAAACTTGCATTTCCCCCACCCCCATTAATTATGCTACTTACTGGGCTTTAACTCATCTCACCCTTTAACAGTTTTTCAGATTAATTAGTTATACCTTGGGTATGGAGCTTACTTCATTGGTGACGATTGAAGTGCTATGTTAAATTTGGAGACTTTTGCTGTAAATGGTTGGTGACTCGATTTTGCTATGTCCAATGAAACCTTAATTAATTCTATTGGAGGTTGGTCACTTGAGGTTTGTTAGCCTTAGGTGTGGTAGGTCTAGATTCGGTGTTAAGGTTCCTTATTCTTGGTAAGATTGTGAGGTTGTGTAATCCAATTGGAGTTTTGTAATATATTCATGCATTATGTGGAGGCACATGTCTTTTTTTGTTATTATTCGTAAATGAGTTATAGAGCTCTAACTTGTAATGTGGAGATTTTAGTATCGTTATATATTCTTATCCTATGGAAAAGAAAAGAAAAATCTCCTACAGTCTCTCTCTTTATGGTTCTTTTCTCATACTTTGGACCATTTTGGGTTTGGGGAGTGACATTACCTACCCTTTTTTTATTTTATTTTTTCAAGAGAGATACCTGCCTTTTGGTTTTTTGGGTAAATAGAGGAACGATCATTTAACATAGGTTCTATTACATTAAGAACAATGCTAAAGGTATTACAAATTTTACTACATAAAGTGATAAAACTTACAAACCAATATACCAATTAAATTTATTAGACTTATACCTCTTCATAAATAAATATTTGAATTATCTTTTTATGATTAGTGAGACATTATTTTTATAAGATCAATATAGTAAAATTTGTAAATGTATGTACGGTACTACCCAACTCCATTGTTGAAGAAAAATGCAAGCTTGTTGAGACTTGAGAGTGTTCTGTTTGTGATTGCATTGTGGTATTGTTGAGAAAGGGATGGGTCACTAAGAATAGCACCCAACAGCAGGTGAGAGAATCAATCAGTGGTTGTAGGATTATCTATGTTAGTTAATGTTTGTAAGGATCCCCCTCTTTATGTCTTGTGTTTTGTTTATGTGTATGTGTGTGATTTAGATGGGTAATAGATTGAGTTGGAGAAGAAACTATGTAGCCAAAGATATAAATTTTGGGGTTTTGACTTGGGCTCTTTGTCTTATGCTAAAGTGTGTGGAGGAAATTGTTGTTGCTGTCAAAGTCACCATGGGTCCTAAAGTATTCTTTAGCTACCTAATCACACCATCCCTTAATATAAAGTTGTGATTTCCAATTATCTTTTGTTGGTTTTAATTCCGTGCCAAATTTTATTGTAAATTCTTTAATCATTTTCTTTGTATGTATGTGGGTTTATTTGTAAAGGATGAGTGTGAAAGATCGATGAAGAATCAAGCTTCAAATGATGAATTAATGGAATTCATGACTAGTTTGCGAGTAGCTCGCGAGAAGCAACCCGCAAAAAGGTCACATGTGGAGCATGACTGGAAGATGAAGAGTCATGCCAGGCTGTCAATTTCGCGAGTGTTTCGCGAGAAGGACCATCCCACAAAGTACCCGCGAAAGTTTCTGTTTGGCAAAAAGTTGTGATTCTTTACCAAATTCTTTATCCACACTATAAATACTCACATTACCCACGAATTGTAAGGTGTGCTTTTCAGAGAGAAAACCCTAGCAAATATATTTGAGAGTTAGAGATTGTTATACCCACAATCATCTACACATTTCCTTGTGGTTTTCCTCAACTCCTACCTCTCCATCTCTAAATCCTTGAGAGGTTGTTAGCCCAAACACTTACCACACCCATTTTGAGTGTCAAGTGAGATTTTGGTGTTGTTGGAAAGCATTGGAAGTAGCCAATCATTGGCAAATGCAATCGGGTTGAATTGCGGGATTTGGAAAGTTAGAGAAAACAAGACTCCGAGAAGTCCATTGGTTGCAGGAGCTTAGAGGGCTCAAGTACATGGGGTAGACTAGGCTTGAGGGTTTTTTGTTATTCGTGTACTCCAACTTTATTTTCTAATTGATCAATTTCGACTTGGAGGGTCATGGAGAGGTTTTTCATCAAATTCTTCAGTTTCCTCTTTGATAACACGTCTTGGTGTTATCTTGTGTTTGCATCTCTCTTCTCTACTCTTTAATCTTTCATTTTATTATTAATGATGGATGAATATGGCTTAGGGTAGCTTTATCGATTCATTGCGCTTATTTACTCTTGTTTTACATTAAGTTTAAGTTAAAGTAAAAGCAATCTAGTTATATTTTTTATTTAGGGGTCTGAATAAGCTCTTGGGTTTTAGCACAAATTTGAGCTTTCACTTAATTCATATTTCTGACCATTCTTTAACAATGTCTCAATAATCAGTTTGACCAACATTGGTCTTTCTACTTACTTTAGACCAAAAGATCGATCATTTATTGAAGTTTTCCATATTTGATTTCTTCATATGGCACATTTTGTAATGGATGGGAGATATGGTACAATAAGTGAGATGATTATTATGTTACACTATTAAGAGTCAATAAAAAGACTTTATTAAGTCCATGTATTTTGGTCGTGAGATAGTTACAACTTACAACATACCGTTAACCTCACAGTTCGAACTCATTAAGCCAATCTCAGCCCATTTTCTACACCCTTTATATGCCAACCTATTCAAACTATCAGTTACTCACTAAAGTAGGGAATACATGCCAAAAGTTATCATTTCACTCTAGCCATCATTAAGTTTCTCTAAAACTTAAGAAAAATATATTTAAGATAAGTATTGTGATATTTAATCTACTAGTCGGTGAAAATTGATGCCTAGAATGTCTCCAGTCCCTTGATGTAATTCTGGACTTGCGATGCTTAGTGATTGTGTAAGCTGACTTATTAACTTGACCCAACATCCATTTTGATACGCTACTCTTTGGATTGAAAGAAGGGATACTTAGTCCTGAAATAAAAATATTCATAGACAGAGATAAGAGAGATGATATTTCATAATTCTCTCCCTCTTATCACATTTTGAGTATACTGGAGTTAAATTTAATTGTAGATCATACAAGAAGTTCATTGCTTAATTGGGGGAAACTCTTTGAAATCATCATTGGGATCACTCGTGGGATTTTATATCTTCATCAAGATTCAAGATTAAAAATAATACATAGGGATCTTAAAACTAGCAATGTTCTCTTAGATGGTGAGATGAATCCTAAAATTTTGGATTTCGGGATAGCTCGTATATTCAATGGGGACCAAATTCAAGCATGTTTTAAATGCCTTTTTTGGGATAGCCAATTCCTAAGACTAGCCAATGCCTTTTTTGGGATAGCCAATTTTTTTAGCATTTTTGAGTATTGATAGTATTCCTTTGTCCGGCCCTTTTCTAGGATCATTTGAATGAGATATTTAGACATTGACCTGTCCCGTTAGGGGGGAGGGGGGGACCATGAACACCTCACCACCTTCAATTCATAACACCAATAGTTCTTATTTCACTTGTTCAGGAGATAACACCTAGGGGAGCCGCCAATTGAATATATATATATATATATATATAACTACAATTCATTAAGCTAAAGAAGAAAAATAGGGGGGGGGGGGGCATCTTCCTTACAAAAAGAGCCTCCAATTGAGTAGTTAATATAACATATAGAGACATCATTTGACCAAAAAGACTTAAGCCTATGTAGGCTCAACTATGTTCTATTAACCACTATATGACATTCTTATTTAGGGTCTGTTTGGATACCGCTTATTTTGCTGAAAACTAAAAACACTATAGCAAAATAATTTTTAAATATGTGAATAGTGCCGTGCAACCCATTTTTAATATTTTTTTCTGAATAAAATGGTTGTGTGTCCCGTGAACAGTGCATAATGTCTCCTGAACAATGTAATCCATGTGCATTAAAAAAAAAAAAAAAAAAGGAAATGCCAGACGCAGACGCTGGCTTTTCATCCGTATCCAAACAAATATTTAATGTGGGACTTCATACATGCACACTCAACATATTGAACTCTATTTCAAGCATGTTGTTGTTGTTGTTGTTGTTGTTGGTTTTTTTTTTTTTTTTTTTTTTTTTTTTTTTTTTTTTTTTTTGTGTGTGAATAATCTATTGTACTTTTTTCTAATTTTCACATTTGTGATCACTTTTTGATCAACCAAATTTTTTTTTTGGGAAGTTTTTGTTTTTCGGATCACTTTGATGAACTCTCGATCAAAAAATTCATAGGGGCTTTCTATTTTTAGATTGACTCTTGATTGACCTTCAATCAATCGAAACTTGTCACAATAGTAGCGTTGTCCTAAAATTGATTGAAATTCTGGATTCTTATTTTGAATCCCCTCATCTTTCATGGTTAGATCTCTCTCTCTCTCTCTCTCTCTCTCTCTCTCTCTCTCTCTCGTGGCTTGACTCCTTTTTCTCTCTTTCCCAAATCAATTAAGTTGGACTCCAAATCCTTCGGGGCTCCACATTCCTATCTTCTTGGACTATCCTTATAGCACATTGTGCATAGTGCCAAGGCCATTCTTTAGTTTTTGGAGGCAATGGTCCCCCCTAAATTGTTTTTAAAAAATAATTATTAGTATATGCATATAGGGAATACAAATCTTTTATACCACCTTTTGAGGTCCACTTTATGTTCCACCAATTACAACTTGTCATGTGCTTATTTATTTATTTATTTTTTTCTAATTTAAACTTTGGCAATTTTATAAGGAAAGACAAATAAATGTATGACAAGTTGTAATTGGTGGAACATAAAATGGAATACAAAAAATGGTACAAGAGATTTGTATTCCACGTATAGGTACTAATTTAGCAATTTAGTTCAATAAAATTACAGTTAAACCCCCTTAAAAATAACAAACTCCAAAATAATAAGCCCAATAACAAAATCATCACTAGCAAAGTTACAAAAATTAGTCTGATCTATCAATTTCAACAAAATAAAAAAAGCCTAGCCCTTAAAAAAATTTGAAATCTAAATTTAAATTTTCGGTCCTTCCATCAAATTCCCAAAAAAAAAAAAAAAAAAAAAAAAAAAACCCTAATTGAGAGAGTGTGAGAGATGCTGAACTGAGAAAAGAGGCAGAGAGGTAGCGTTATTGCAGCACAACACGAATATAGATTGAGCATATAAATATGTGCATAATTGATGTTTTGAAGGACACTTAAGAGAGAGAGAGAGAGAGAGTTTACAGTGGACGAAATGAAGAAAAAGGAAGAAGATGAAATGAAGAAAGAGAAACAAGCCAATTGAGATAGTCGACATGTGTATCCTTCATGTGTTTGTCTCTAGTGGGTAGGAGCCCTTGTGTTTTGATTTTTCCTCTCCGCCAATTTTTCCATATCATTGAGTAGTTCTTCTCGAGCATATATATGACTCTTCGTTTTGTGTCTATATTAGTGGTCATTATTATCATATTTCTCCGTATATAGTATCCATAACCATAATCCCGTGCATTCCTAGAGTAGCTGATCCTCTATTTCCATATTCATCTATGTCTCAACCAAGTCCTACTGATATGCTCTTTAAAATCACGGCCTACCGTGATGAGTTTCAGTTACTCATCTAAATTGTTTGTCCTAACTTATCTCTTATTTCTCATGTCAAGACTGTGACGGTGAATCATTCTTATAAGCTTTATGCTTTATTAATGGATGTGGTGTTAAGGTTTTTTTCTAATGGATTAAGTAGAGAATGATGCGGGTCACTTTAAGGGGACCTAACCTCCATGGAAGAGAGAGAGAGAGAGAGAAAGAGAGAGTAAATTGCATGAGTATTATTCACAATGCCCCATCTATTACAAGCTTTTACCCTTTATACCCGTGGAAACTTCTAACTAACCCATGTCCACTAACTACCTCCCAGTGTTACTATTGCTTAACCACTCATCCCTTTATTAACCAATGTAACAAACATTAACCCATAGTAACTAACTATTAACACATAGTAACTAACTATCTGTTACAACCAATATAGCACAATTGTGTAATTTCAACCCAATGACATAGATTCCTAACATTACCCCTCCCTTTCACAGCACCTTGCCCATAAGGTGAGGGAAAGAGAGCTGCAGCTGATGTAGAGACTCCCAGGTTGCATCTTCAGGTGAGGCACCTAACCACTGCACCAACACTTCAGTTATGACTCTGGATCTCAAGGACTTACTCTTGGTCTGCAGAATTTCAACAGGTTCAGTAAACACTTGCCCTGAATCATCTGCTGGAGGCTAGGTAGGTAAGGGTGTTACATGTTGGCCCAATTTCAACTTCAAACAAGACACATGGAACGCAAGGTGAAGCTTTGACTCTGGGGGCTGTTCCAACTTGTAAGACACACTCCCAATTCTCTGCAGCACCTTAAATGGTCCAAAATATCTTGGAGACAACTTCCACCTTCCTTTGGAAGCTAATGACTGCTGCCTATAGGGTTGCAACCTCAGAAAAACCCAATCCCCCATTGCAAAGGACCTCTCTTGCCTATGCTTATCTGCTTGTGTCTTCATCCTATCTTGAGCACTAGCCAAATGATCCCTTAAGATGTTCGGAACAGCCTGCCTCTGACTTAGCAAGGAATCTAGAGCAGCAACTTGAGTTGTGCCAGGAACATTACTTTGGAGCTTATGGGGAGGTAAGCCATACAAAACCTCAAAAGGTGTTAGCTTCAACATGGTATGGAATGAGGAATTAAACCAGAATTCTGCTAAGGGTAACCAAGAAGCCCACTGGTAAGGTCCATCACTGGTAGAGGCCTTCAAGTATTGTTCCAAACACTTGTTCACAATCTCAGTCTGCCCATCTGTTTGAGGGTGATAGGCAGTAGACATGGCCAAAACAGTGCCTTGTAGTTTAAATAGCTTTGACCAAAACAAAGAAGTAAAATTGGCATCTCTATCACTGACAATGGAAGAAGGCATTCCATGTAATTTGAAGACATGTTGCGTGTAGCGAGAAGCAATTTTGGCTGCACTATATGGATGTGAGACAAGAACAAAATGCACATACTTAGTTAATCTGTCCACCACCACTAAGTTAACTTCAAACTCCATAGATTTAGGAAGGCCCTCCACAAAATCTAGGCTCACATCAATCCAAGGAGTATTAGGAATAGACAATGGTTGAAGCAGGCCAGCTGGAGAAGAGGTATCAAACTTAATCCTCTAACAAGTATCACAATCTCTGATAAATATCTTGAGGTCAGTCTTTATCCCTTTCCAATAAAAATCACTCTTAGCCCTTTGATAAGACTTTAAGAACCCAGAATGACCTGCCAAGGGGCTGCTATGGACATGATGCAGAAATTGAAGCTTAAGGGGACAAAATGGACCAATGTTAAACCTTCCCTTGTAAAATAACAATCCATTCTGAAAAGTGAAGCCCTTAGGTGGGGTCCCTGCCTGGACAGCAGCAATAAGCTGTTGGATAGACTTATCCAAGGAGTAACTATCTTGCAGCACCTTCAACCAAGTAGGATCAGCGACTGTCAAAAGCATTAGTCAACTTGCTTTGGAATCAGAATTAGAAGTAGGCAGATCAGGAGCAGGTCCAAAAGTTCGTGACAAGGCATATGCCACCCTATTATCACACTCTTTTTTATATTCCACCACAAAGGCATATCCCAAGAGTTTGGCAAGCCACTTCTGTTGAGATGGTGTAGCAATCCTCTGTTCCAACAAGAACTTAAGACTCTGATGATCACTCTTCACCACAAAAGGCCTTTCCGACAAGTAAGACCTCCATTTTTTAACTGCAAAAGCTAAAGCCATCAACTCAGTTTCATAAGTAGATAAATGAAGGTATTTATCTTTCAAAGCTTGACTGTGGAAGGCTATTGGTCTCTGATCCTGCATTAACATAGCTCCCAAACCCTTCCCTGAAGCGTCACACTCAATGATAAATGGCCTAGAAAAATCTGGAAGAGCCAACACAGGGGGCTAAGTCACAACCTCCTTTAGTTTTGTAAAAGCTTCCAAAGCCTTATCACTCCAATGGAACGAATCTTTTTTAAGGAGATCAATCATGGATTGGGCAATGGTCCCATACCCCTTAATGAATTTCCTATAGTATCTAGTCAGCCCTAAAAATCCTCTCAAAGCCTTGACAGAATCAGGTATAGGCCATTGAACCATAGCTGAAATCTTCTTGGAATCTACCTTAACACCCTCCCCGGAGATGACATGACCCAAGTACTCAACTTCAGTACAGCCAAATACACACTTGGACTGCTTGACAAATAGCTGGTTAGACATCAACACCTCCAAAACAGTCCTAAGATGAGACACATGAGCATCCATGGACTGGCTGTAAACTAAAATATCATAAAAAAACACTAGAACAAATTTCCTCAAATAAAGTCTAAAGATAGAGTTCATTATGGCCCGAAAACTAGATGGTGCATTAGTCTACCCAAAAGGCATAACCAAAAACTAGTAATGCCCTTCATGAGTTCTAAAAGCAGTTTTAGGAACATTCTCACTCTTCATCCTAATCTAGTGAAAACCTAACCTGAGGTCTAATTTAGAAAACATTGAGGCACCTGCCAATTCATCTAATAGCTCATAGACAATTGGAATTGGAAATTTGTCTTTAATAGTAGCCTTATTAAAAGCCCTATAGTCTATACACATATGCCAGCTTCCATCAGCTTTCCTCATAAGCAAAACAGGTGCAGAAAATGGGTTTTGGCTAGGCTGTATTGACCCTACTTCTAGCAACTCATTTGCTATCTTTTCAATTTTAGATTTTTGAAAATGAGGATACCTGTATGGCCTTTCACAAACAGGCAAGGTTCCTTCCTTGGGGTTGATGCTATGTTCATGGCCCCTAATAGGTGGTAGGCTAGTAGGAACAATAAAAACCTTGGAGAATTCACTCAGCAATTTTGCCAGCACTAGTGGAAAATGAGGTTGGTCAGAGGAAACAAGGGTTGCAGCAGTAATTTGCAGCACTAAACCCTTCCTTGTTGACCTACTAAAAAGCTCTAGCATCAGAAATGGTCGAGGAAGCGGGTTGCAATCCCTTGAGGAACACTCTTTTTCCCAAATTTAGAAACTTCATAGTCAACAACTAAAAGTCCTAACTGATTACCCCCAAAGTACTCAGCCATTGGGTACACAAAATTACCTCACAACACCCCAAATGTAAGACATTAAAGTCCAATACAAACCTATGTCCTTGCAAAGTGATATTGACCCCATGACAGCTTCCCAAAGTCTTAATAACTGTGCCATCAGCCACTTTAACCTCTAATATCTGAGAGGTATCCAAGTGCAAGTGCTGCACAGGTAACACAGTAGCATCCAAAAAATTATGGGTGCTCCTAGAATCAATGAGAGACACCACATCATGATTCTGAATTCTCCCTTTTATCCTCATGGTATTGGCAGTAGGATTCCCCACCAAGGCATACAATGTGATCTCAGCAAGGTTAGCTTCATTCCTTGAACTAACATTTGTATTATCCAACAGAACTTCCTCCTTAGTAATCTCCATAAGTTGTACCCCAGAAGTTTTAGGTTCTATCTCCATTACCTCCTCCAACAAAAACAATTTAGCCCCTTTACACTTAATGCCCAACTTGCCATTCCTCATCACAGTTGTAGCATAACCCTTGCTTTCTTCTTTCCTCCATTTGTGCTTCAGTCAACCTTTGTAAAGGAAATTTGGTTCTTGATTCCATTCTTGTTTTTAACTTAGGTGACCCCAAGATTGAAACTTTACCATTTTCAATTGTATTCCTAATTCCCTTCCTACTATGGCTTAAGTATTCCTCCTGAATTTTTGCCAACCCAAAAGCCTCATTAAGAGTTTTAGGAACCAACATCCTAATAGGTAGTCTGATTTCATCCTTTAACCCAATTAGAAAACAACTCAATTTGTGTGTCTCAGATAAACCCTAGATTCTATTTGACAAAATTTCGAAGTTACCTTTGTAAGCTATCACAGTGGAACTCTGTTTGAGTCTGGTAAGAGCCTCTATGGGATTATCATAAGCAGTGACACCAAAAACGCATCTGCAAGGCTTTAATGAAAACCTCCCAGCTACTAAACCCCCCTGTTTGCTCTGCATCCTAGAACCAAATAAGAGCTTCTTCCTCAAGATGATACGAAGCCACCATCACCTTTTGGTGCTCTGGAGTGTTATGATATGAGAAAAATTGGTTGGCCTTATAAACCCAACAAGTGGGGTCTTCTCCATGAAATCTTGGAAAGTCCAATCTTAGGTTCTTGATAGAATTGAGGGGTGAAGACTCTGAATTTCCCCCATTATTGTTGATAAGAAGAGCTCGAGAACTTGAATTTGGGATCTGTTGGTGTTTTTCCTTTGTTTCGGCAACCTTTTGCATGAACCCAGCAATGGTTTGCAATTGCCTCTGGATTTCTTGTAATGCATGTTCATGATTCTCAGAGATCCTCGCTAAAGCCGCAATTTTCTTTGAAATCCGTTTCTCTGAATTTTGTGAAGTGGAATGGGTTTCTGTCATGGTGATATGAAAGGATCAAAGGCTCTGATACCAAATGTTAAGGTTTTTTTCTAATGGATTAAGCAGAGAATGATGTGGGTCACTTCAAGGGGACTTGACCTCCATGGAAGAGAAGAGAGAAAGAGAGAGAGAGAGATAGAGAGAGTAAACTGAATGAGTATTATTCATAATGCCCCATCTGTTACAAGCTTTTACCCTTTATACCCGTGGAACCTTCTAACTAATCCATGGTCCACTAACTACCTCCCAGTGTTACTACTGCTTAACCACTCATCCCTTTATTAACCAATGTAACAAACATTAACCCATAGTAACTAACTATTTGTTACAACCAATATAGCACAATTGTGTAATTACAACCCAAAGACATAGATTCCTAACATGTGGCTATTAATTGACATTTGTAATCACATTTGTGTTAGAGATATATTATACATATTAGCCCAATGCAATAGGCCCAAACCCACTCCTACTTGTACTGGTAGTCTAGAGTTTAATCACCTATATAAACTCATGTTAGGGTTCAATGTAAGGCTGGTTATTATACTACAATTTTACATAATAAAGATGTAGCCCTTAAGGTTTTCCTCTATGGATGTAGGCCAACAAGGCTACACCACGTAACCCACGTGTTCTTAGTGTTCCTATTTTATGCTTCCCCTTCTGCATCTACTCTAGCATATACAACATGGTATAACACATCGCGTTAATAATATATTTAACATGGTATTAGAGCCAAACTTCGTTCTCGACATTAAACAACTATCTCCACTACATAGCAAAGAAGTTTCCCACGTGCACACCACCAACTTAAATTATAGGAGCTTGTCTGTGACTTTAAATCTAGACTCCACGGCATCACGCAACTGCCATAGCTCACTGCTATGTCCAAGATCCATAAACACAAGCAATCTGTGACTCATTTGTTAGATTTGTGCACATCAAGCCTTCACTTGACAAAATTAACCACACAAGCATGTTCCATGGCCTCCTACGGTCAAAGCCTAGGAATTAGGTCCCCACCGGCAGCTGCACGCGCCACCACGCACTGCCAAAGGCTCAGTATTCTCATCCCACGCACCTCCTTGGATCTCAAGTGTAGTTCATTGGTTAAATACATGTGCTGCTCTACTAGCCTTATCATCCCCCGATCTACAGAAACATGAAATCTTACGGCCATCTGCTGTAATATGCGCCTACACACACCACCTGGAGTTTTTGCCATGTGCTGTTGCCATCACACACCATACACGCGCTGAAGAATCCATGCTGATGTCATCCAACATCATTCAATGATGTCACTAGGTTGCGTCAGTAGACACATAAGCACACCACGTCAGCCTTAGCCACGTTAACATGCACGAAAGCTCGCCACGTCAGCAGTGTCGCCTCGTTAACACCACGTCACCTAGTAGACCATTGACTCGGCCTGACCCATCTAGGACATCCGAATCTAGCCCGCTGACCCGTTGACTTTTACTTAACCATTGACTTTTGACTTTTGACTTTTGCGTTCACCTTTGACCAAAAGTTAAAATTCCGAAAGGGCCTATCTTACTCAGTTTTTTTTACGTATATTCCAATTTTGGACCCCATTTCTTCATTTGAAGCTCCAAACTGGTCAATTGGCACACTCTTCAACCTGGTTTCTTCAAAGGCATTCTTCAAGGGATCTTCTTATGCTTATCCAACCTCAAGCCTTCATCGAGCTTCCGCCTTGAGTTTGAGAAGGGTGTTAGAGATATATTAGACATATTAACCCAATGTATTAGGCCCAAGTCCACTCCTACTTATACTAGTAGTATAGTATTTAGTCACCTATATATACTCATGTTTGGGTTCATTGTAACACAGGTTATTGTACTACACTCTTACATAATAAAGATGTAGCCCTTAAGAGATTTCTCGTGTGATCACTTAGTTTTCTTACACTTCAGTTTTATCACCTAGGGGCAGAGCTAGGATTTTTTGTTTGGAGGGGCCAAATTTTGTTACTAATTTATTAGTCTCAAGTCAAGATAAACTATCACACACATGCATAAACATACATACACAAATATAAAAATTAATATTCTGATTCTAGAGTAGGTCATAATTTATAAATATATTATATATAAAATTAACAACTTTCACATATGCATATTCGCAAGATAATTTTAGGAGAACTTATTATCTTTTAAACTCCAATACTATACAAAAGCAGTCTAATTTGATATTAAACATGTACAAAAAAATGAATTAGAGAAAAAAAAAACTACATTGTCTCTAGATCTCCTAGACCAATTAATTGACAAATTCTATTGGTTTTTAAGAGTATCATTAGACTAACTCAAACATTTGGGGGGCCAACTTCTATTTTTGTAGTTAAATCTTTAAAATTTTAATACTTATACATAATATAAAATAATTTTTTAAAATTTAGGGGGGCCATGCCCCCTAAGCTTTGCTATAGCTCCACCCCTATTTATCCCTTCTAGTCTGAATCCTCTTAAACTTCCACTACTATTGATTATGGTACTATGGAACTTATAGATCTTAGTAGATATGACCTTGGCCTCAATCTTCTTCTTCAAACCCTATTGGTGTTTCCGATTAAAGACATTGATGCTACGGATGTAGCTACCCTTTTTGACGAAGACAATCCTGGTCCTTCCCTGTATTGTGCTTCTTCGACCACTGATATTTGGGGGGGACTCGTTAGCTTTTAATTATGTACCTTTGAATTTTTTTTTTAACCATCATTAGTTTTGACATCAAATTGTGCTGAATGTTTATCTATTATTAATACTAGTCGCTAACTCGTGCGTTGCACGGGAAAATTAAAAAAAAAAAGAAAAAAAAAAAAAGAGATCATCAAGCATTGTCGTTTCCACTTTCATGTATGTATTCTGAATTGATATTAGTTGCATTGAAAATACGAATAAAATACTAATTGCACAAATAAAAACCCATAAACATTTTTCTTTTCTTTCTAAACTAAAAATAGTACCAACCCAAAATAAGTGAATCATTGATTCCATAACATCCAAATTGTGAGCAGCACAAAAACATTAAATCAAAGAACACTAAGAAAAGTGTCAAGTGGACTCAGCATTAAAATCACAATTACTTGTAATTACTTGAATAAACAATTAGTTTGAATCATTATTCGAAAGAGGAGAGACATAAAAATTTGATAAGTCTCAAAGATGAAGTTCCTCTGATATATTTTAGCATCAATGTCCCAAGTTCAGCCCTACGTATAGCAAGCATTAGCAAAGTATCCACGACCTTCCTCCTTCGGAATTCACGAAGCTATTCCAAAGAAAAACTGTTAAACAATGGAATACCACCCTACGCATGTATTTACTTTCTTTAAATAAATAAATAAAAGAGGAGAAGAAGCATAAGACAACAAAAAGAAATAAAATCTAACTTATATAATTGCATAGTTTAAGTCAATAAATTTGTTTGAATCATTAAAATTCACCTTCATATTTACCCTAGAAGACCACATGCAAAAGATCTAACAATATCAAAGATATTTATTCACCAAAAAGAACAATAACTCAAGGAACTATAGATTGGAGAGGGGAAAATGTAGGAGATTATTATGCTGCAATGAATATGAACAAAAATCATGTACCAAAAACATGCAATTATACAGAACACAACCTCCAACACATGCTTAAATATTGTAAGAGACATATAACCCCATTTCGTATCCTATCATCTCAAGAGAAAAAGATTAAAAAATGTAAATGCAACCAAGCCTAAACCAACAAATTCTAGCCCAATATTAATGATAGGCTACGAACTGAAAACACAAGATGAAGATAGGGCGTTTTACATTTTCAAACAGGAGAACATGTATGCACAAAATTCAATGATGCTATTAGTTGCTATTAGTTGAGAATTATGACAATTCAAATTAAAAATGAAACAAAAAAAAAAAATTTAACCAAAGTACAAGCCTAGATTTCTTAAAAGGTGCTCATCAAAATTGTAGAAACCATTAGCAACTTAGGGCCTTACATCATTCAAATTAAAAAAACCCAAAATTGTCCCCACATAAAAAGACTAAACACGATCATAGAATACAAACTCATAAACAAGTTCATCTAGAATAAGGAAATTTTTTTATTTCAATTTCAACTGACAAATTAAACAACAAAACTATATTAGAGGAAGGAAAAGAATTGAAACAAAAACATGCAAAGAGACTACCTAGATGTTCATGGCCTTATTGCTGGACTCAAGTTCGCTTCCTGCACAGAGAAGTTTCTAAAATTTTCACACTATTCCATTACCATAAATTCGCCAAATTCAACACACTATTCTAATTTCAAAATTTATGTATTAAACCCCCAATAACTTGCTCACAATATATCAAAATTCTTTCATTAAACCAAATTATACCTTTTGGTAAAGTACATACATAGTAGTACATTCTTTTGGTGCTACTTAAAAACAACATGTAAAATAAAAAATTAATAAAAACAAAAGAGAAAAAAAATTCAAATACAGATATTATATTAAGCTTATTACAAAAAAAAAAGGAACAAAAAAAAAATCAATAAAGCAAGAATAGTATGTAACCCCATCTTCATCATGTACAACCACAAGCATAAAAAAATAAATACAGCAAGTACATGCAATGAATAAATAGATGACTTCTATATTTTATTTTTTGTCTACTACATTTATCGCTTTTATGGTAATTCAATTTTTATATAAAATAAAATGACATTCAAGATGATCGATGTTAGATTGCTAAAACATAAACACAATTCAACATCTACCTCTCAAAACTGAATAGTACCAAAAATTGGAACGCTTAGCACATCAAAACACACATATACACATAACCAAAACAAAAATCAAAAAACAAATAGATCCTTTACTCAAGAACCTCAAAAATGTAAAATTTTCCAAAAGCAAAAGCACATAGACATGCATAAGTACATGTCTACATAAATATCACAATCAACATGTATATATCTCATAAAGAACAAAGAGCATATTTGTTAATGTTCTAATTGTCAAGCGGAACAGTCCCAAGTTTACTACCAAAATGTGTCATAGGAATAGGTGGAGATTGATATTTTAGAACAAATTCATTGAAATTGTAGCCTCTCTCACTTGCAAGCAGTTGGCTACCTACATCTAATAAATTATTTTGTAAATTTTTTGGATGCCTTTGCCAAATTGTAACTTCAAAAGAGAAAGGAAGCAACTTGTTTATCTTAGATTACCTCTATTCAGCTTTGCAGTGGCTTTGGTGAGAGATGATGATGAGTTCACCTTGGGCCTAGGATTAAACAGAAAATCACAAAATGCATTGAACACAACCCAGTAAGTGGCAACAGTTTATAATTTTAATAAACACAAAGTTGTATTCTTTAATAGATAAACAAAAAGAATATTTTCAAATCTCATCAACAATAACAAAATACATAGATGAAGCACACATTATTAAGAAACCCCAAAAATGATGGAGAGAGATTTGCTATGGAGAGGTAGAGGCTGCATTTGAACTCGTCAAAAGAGAAAGATTCTTTTTAGTGTCTGAACTCATCCAAATAAAAAGACTCTAATAGTTTGGAGAAGACTAAATTTGAATAACAAAAAGTTATTCAAAAAATATATTAAAGAAATATGTAAATTTCTAGCATATAAAGATAAAATTTAAAAAGTGAAAGGAATATAATTATAAACGTAAAGGATGAGGAAAGCAAATTGATTGAAATAAGAGAGGGGCTAACCGTGTGGGTTTCTGGCATGGGCTAAGGGAGACCAATAAAAACTGTCTACATAAATCAAAACCAATTCTAAATTTTAAACCTTATTCAAAACTTTCTCTTTCTCATCTCTTTAACTCTCTCAAAACAATTCCAAATTTTAAACCTTAATTAAAACCAAATCTAGGCCTGATACGTAAATCAAAACTAAGTAGTCCATAACAATCAAACCTAAATCATAATTAATGCCAAAATTTGTGTATATAAAAAAATTCCTTTATCAATGTGGTGCCGGCTGTGTTACGGTGGTGGGATGCCGTTGAAGGTGGGTGCTAGCCTGATAATGTTCTTGCTTTTGGGGCTTTGCTTGCAAATAACTTGTATGGAAAAATTGTCTAAAAGTTGTCGTAGGAAATAGAGTAAAGAGAGTAGAGGAGGGAGGGAGAATAACGTACACAGGGAGAAGAAAGAAGTGGTTTAACTACTAATAGATAGAACGTTGTCTTTAGTTTACTAAAATATACGCTTGTTTTTATGAAAGGAGCTATATATTGGCAGGAATCAAATCCAAAACTATAAACTAGGATTTAGAGATACCTTAACCGAATCATCCAACTTCTGTCAGTATTTATATACTTGGAGGAGAGGAAGATTGGAAGGAAGGAAGATAGAGAGCATGAAGTAAATATGAAACCGAAGAATAGAAATGTGGGGAGAAACAAAACGTGGAGAAGCGGAAGGAAAGGGTTTTGCGTGGAAAATTTTGTAACTATGTTTTAGATGAACAAAACGTGGAGAAAGAAAACGTAGGAAGGGGAAGGAAAGGGTTTTGCGTGAAAAATTTTGTAAACGTGTTTTAGAAAGGGTTTCACAAAAGGTCCAAGTTGAAAAGGCTTTGGATTTGGGCTTTATGATGGAATTAAATGTATAAGAAGTGGGCTTTATGGTGGAATTAAAATGTATCAAAACTATTTTAAATTTATGGTGGAGATTATTAGTATTTTAAAAGGTGTAAAAACTTTTTTTAATTTGTAAGAAAAATACAAAAAAGATGATGGAAATTACATGGCCACTGATGTGGCTCAATGTGAACGTAGCAACATTAAATATTATGCTTCAACTTTTAGTAATATATATAGATATAGATGGGTTTGTTTCATATATGTTATGCTTATTGCCTATATTATCTTGCTATCTGATAAAGGATTTATGTAAGCCTGTCATTTTTAGCAATTAATGATATAACTTGCTATGCTTTTTGCATGGTACAATGCGTTCAATGTGTTTGTTCATGTTTTCGTGAAAGATAGGTTTTCTATTTAGTTTTAAGTCTTATAAGTCAATTAGTCTTGGTTCAATTTGTGGTTTTTCAATTTTGTCACAAAATTGCCAAATGGGGAAATTGTTAGGATTTAAGTTGGTAAATTCCACGATTTTGTAATATCATTTATTGATTTTGTAATATGTGTCAAAGTCTAGGTTCAAAAGGCCTAAGATGCAACCCAAAAGAAGACAATTTTTCAAGAGTAATTTGTAATTTCAGTAGCCATTCTATCAATGCTCTATCAATTAAAGATGATTTTTGATAGATGTTCGATTGTGACTAAATCGATCAAAAATTATTAAAACAAAATCTGACGTATTTTAATTGAGTATGCTATTGCCTTGTTTTTTGTGCCCTACATGCAAATATATGAAAGGTTTATTATAGCACGACTTCAACAAGAGGTTTAGAGACTATTTTCATGTGCCAAAGAGAGAAAACCTATACCTACTTTTGATCAACTTATGTATCATAAATCTTTATTCAAGAACGAAGTTGGTCTTTTGCTAAACAAGGTCTGAAGGCACAGAGTTTATAATCCCAGTATGTTGATGCAAAGCACAAATCTTTAAGGTGGTCCTTGGAATCGGCTAGAAGGTCTAATTGTGATCATAGTCTTAGATGCAGTTCGCGAGACAAGGTATTCATAATTTCATACATAAGAGTTCGAAAGGTTTAAAGCTAGTGTGAGGCGATTATGTCACGTCAATAAGTTTATCTAACAAGTACAGTCCAGGGTCCTGGGTTTGAACTAACTTGTACAACTTCTCTTCATATGGTGGATTACTTTATTGAGGTAGAGGTAATATCAGAGTGGTTTTTCCTTTGAAGTTGGTTTCTCATTTCATTATCAATTATGTGTTCTTGTGTTGACTGCTTCAATCTCTAGATTTAGTTTATATTGTAGCTGTGGTAAATTTTACTAATACTGTGATCACCAAATTGGTCTAACCAAATCATTGTTAATTAAATGAAAACTTTTGAATTAATATTTATCCTCAATTTTATTTCGCCACAGACAAGAGTATTACATGGAGGTTCTGGTTCACGGGTTACTGTAACTAACTTTGGAATCTAACGGCTACATTAGGAGACAACACCGTGTGGTGCAATACATAAAAGGCTTTTATTAAACGTCATCGTTTGTATTAGTAATATCACGTGGACACGTCTATGTTCTATAGCTACTTAATCATGCCATTCTTTAATTCACATTTCTTACTATTGTTTATTGCTTGAGTACTGCTAGAAATATTTGTGATTTTACTTTTTGTCTGTTTGTGTTTGTGTAATTGAAAGAGATTTTTTGAATTATTCTGACTTAGCTTTACAAGTCCTTTTACAATGTATGGTAATTACTGCAAATATTATGCTTCTTATCCACCAAAATACTAAAAACGCCAGTTGTATAAAGTTCTCTATATCTGCTTTCTTCATATAGCAGATTTTTCATTGGATGCGAATATGGTACAACAAATGAGGGGGGGGGGGGGGGGGGGGGGGGGGGGGGGGGGGGGGGTGGTGGGTTGTTTTGATCGGTTATGACACTGAATTACAAAGCTTGGCGACTATTACACTATTAAAGGGTCAACAAAAGACATTATAAATTCAAGTGTATTGGTTGTGCGTGCAATACATTTGACCTTGTCCTCTATCTTGTACTTAAGGCTTAAAATGGCATATAGAATATACATTGATCTCATATGCAATTGGTTGAGAATTCAGATACTCTTTTAAACTTTAAAGTTAATGACCCGTTTTTCCCTATTTGTCCCTAGCTCCTAGCCCCACAGCCACAACCTCTTCCGATCTCTAACAAAATATGGCTTTGTCCTCTCACATTCTTCCTGTCTTTTTTTCCTTTTTTTTCTTTTTAAATCAATTTTGTTCTTCCTCCATTGTTTTTTACTCTTCTTAGTTCTTTCTTCAAAGATTGCACAATAAAATGACAGTGAACATTATTGAAAAGACGCCACTTGCATGCTAGATGTCATTTATTTCATTTTTACAATTTGATTTAGATTTTCTTTTAAAAGAAAATGGTTCATTATATCTATATTTATATACTATAAACTAGTATCGATATTAATTTTTTAACCTATATAATATGTTATCAATTTTTTACATACATTTTAACTATTTATGAAAATATTAGTCAGTCGATCAAATTATAATGACAAATGCTATACAATTTAAACAAAAAAAAAGGGTAAATATATAATTTTTTTAAAATGGTACTTCAGAAAATTTGACTAAAAATGATATCATTCCATCATCTTACTAACTTATTGTAACCAAATCAGTGAATATGAATACTTATTCTATTACAGCTTCTTTCATTCTTTGTTATCCTGGTTCTTATTACATTGTAATAACCATTATAGTATACCAAACACACCCTTCGTGCTTTTTTTTTTTTTTGGGGGGGGGGGGGGGGGGGGAGGAATTAATTCCTTAGTTAATATCACTTAGAAAGTTATTTATGATATAAATTTAAAAAAAAAATTCATATTGGAAAATATTAAAATTTAATTGGTTTCTTAAGGGGTTTAAGTATTCACTAATATGGTTGACTATAGTTGCTAAACTTTTCCCTTTAGGGACTATTTTGGAACATTTACTTGGCTATGCCTCTCTTAAATACACTTGTGAAGTACTTTTGTTGCCCAATACTCTCAATGTGATTGTCATGTTAGTGACAAGTCTGCTTCTATTTAAAAATAAAGGTCAATGCCAAAAGTGTATATATATTTCTCACAAGCAAATATTAACATAAACATTAAAATAAGAATAAACATAAACTCACATGCTAAATACCGCAATTTAATCATTTATTAGAGAAAAACAAAAATATGAGTTCGTATGTCTTTTAATAAATAAAGTTTAAATATTTATATGCAAAAATTTATGAAGAAAACTTTAATGATTTTTTAATAGTAATTTTAAAATTATTTTAATTGTATTTTTATCTCTTGATTTAAAATTATATTTCTTATTTACTATATTTTTGTCACTAACTTATTAATATAACTATTAATGGTGTATTTGTGTGAAAGCTCACTATTTTAGTTGGCAAAAAAGGTGTGAAATGAAAGAAAGACAAGACATGGAGTCAAATTTTTTTTCAAAAGAATTTGAAAGATAAATGGATGAATCTAAGGACTATAGAAATTAATAGAAAATTTGTAGCCAGGACCCCAGCAACTTAATTGTACTTTGTCCTAGATTTTGTTAAAGCTCTATTTCTGTACAACATTCTCAAAATAATGGACATTTGGGTGCAAGAATAAATTCAATTTCTTTGGTTTGCTTAAGCAATCAATTAGTTGATGTTACAAACAAAAGTTGGCTCCAAGGACGACATAACATTCTTAAGGTGATTATTACAATTTCATCATACTCTGTCCCACATTCGTTGAAGCTCTATTTACATACAGCATTCTAAAGGTAATTGCCATAAGATTCAGTAATTGAGACGCGGACTACTTTTCTATTTGGTTTTTTTAAAATTAATTCTTCAAGTTTAGCTCCCATATGTAAAGTGAAAGTAATACGTATTTTCTTTCACTTAAATCTGATGAAATGAAAAAAAAAATATATATATATATATATATATATATTGTAGGGTGAAAATTCGTGGGCTAGGCACTGAATTTGCGTATTGTGAGCCCAACAAATCCCCAACAAT
This sequence comes from Quercus glauca, assembly GCA_023736055.1. Taxonomy (NCBI): domain Eukaryota; kingdom Viridiplantae; phylum Streptophyta; class Magnoliopsida; order Fagales; family Fagaceae; genus Quercus; species Quercus glauca. Next base: position 88,412,572 of record CM043319.1, on the reverse strand, counting down.
AAATTTGTAGAGAATGGGTTAAACAGCTGGGCTGGTTATGGATTTAGCAACGGTTCATGCAAGCAAACAAGAGTAAAAAGACATTCAGACAAATATTTAATAACATTTTCTTTGGTCCGAAGAGGCTTTGCATTTCTCAACTCTCTCAATACAATTTTTTCTCCCTCCTTTAGAGGCTTTTTCCCTTTATATATCCCTCTCCTTCTTCATCTTAACCGTACACTTGTTCTTCATCCAAGCGTCCACTTCAGTATACGTCACATCAGTCATCTGCTTTAGTAGGCCTTTGAGTGGTGGTAGCTGATACTGAACTGTTCAGGTGTCTTTTCCACATAAATGCAGCCAAGAAAGCTGCTGCAGTGCATTAAATGCGGTGGTGGCAGCTTTCCCTTTGAGATATTTTACGTCCTCCACGTCCCCAGTCATGCCCAGGATTTGCTCTCCTCCGCGAAATCAGTTGGGAAGGTCGCTTTTACTCTCAGCACATTTGATTGATTCAGCACCATGATGATCCGACGATGGGACCTCTTCGGACAGTGAGGAAAGTCTTCGGACGTATCCCAGTATTCTTCACCAAGTGTATATCTTCCAAATGGGCACGGCCTTGACCTCTTTCTTTTCTTCGGACGGGAAATGGTATATAAATTGGGCCCTGGGCCCAATTTGTAGCGTTGGGCTCGCCCCCACAATAGCCTCTCAAAATTCTAATTTTTCCCACACATCCGAAGGAAAAAATAGGATTTTAATCCGTTGCAAAAATAGAAGTTTTGAAAATATTTGAACCGCTAAATTCACACGTGTGCGCGCATAAATTTGGGCACCTCATTATTGCCGCTGTCGTTGCGTCGTTTCCCAAGCAGCATTAATTGCTCCAGGCGGCGTCTTGTCAATGAGATCCAACGATGGGTTAGTGATCAACGATCATGATTCTCCTCGAAATTTGGGCGGGATAAATCCCACCGGTTTGCTAGCTCCTATATAAATCCCCAAAAAAGGGTCATTTCCCCCTTGCTTTGCAAATTTCAGACTCTCAGCGAACTCAAGCTGCTGCGCTCACAACGCCCTTCCTGTCATCAGCTCCAACTCACCCCAGAATACACTACGATCGCTCCGCGAGCATCAAGGTCGTTCTTCCATTCAATTCCGCGTAAGTCCCTTGTTCAAGGTTCTCAAACTCTTTTCGGATTGCCTCTTCGGCCTCTGATAGCCTTTCCCTAGTTACTGTTTCGCTCTTCCCCCTCTAACCTAATCAAAAATGGGTAGATTTGAATACTTAGTGGATAGTCCTTCCCAGATAGAGAAGTTTAGGGCGACGTATCGCATTCCTCAGGGCGTGGGCCTAAGGTATTGCTCTACAGAGGGGTTACTAACGGATCGAGAAGTGGGTGAGGTTATAATCCCCATTATCGCTTTCCTGGAGGGAGGAATAACCATCCCCATGGGACCAGTTACCAGAAGTTATCTTACCGGCCAAAGACTTAGCCCCGATCAGTGCGCACCTAACCTGTTTAGGATTTTAGGAGCAGTTGACGACCTAAACCGTCATTTAGGATTGGGACTCACCTGGCACGACGTGGTACACATGTACGAGTGCCGTACCAAAGAAGGGGCGGGATACTATCTAAGGTCCTGATCCGATGTTGTCAGGCTCATCTCCTGTCTCCCCAAGTCCAATAAAGGGATGAAAGACGATTATGTGATCGTCTCGGGCGCATAGCATGACGGGATTCATTGCCCAACCCAGCCAGGAGAGCCAGGTGGGATATCCCCCATTGAGATTTTCTAACACTAGGCTTAGGGTTTTCTTTTTAGCTATTCGGCCCTCTCTTTCATCAAGTTTCAAGCTTTTCTGATAGTTTCATTGTAATGTTTACAGATAGGAATCATGTTGCTCCTCGGCTCAGCCTTACAAACACCGCGGCGCTTAATTACCTCCTTCGGTCAGAGATCTTTGCAAGTGAGGACGGACAGCTTAGGGCCGCTCACCTCGTCATCGGCTACACTCCACTTTCAAAAGATTTCCAACTGATCAGCAACGCAATAACACTCGGAGACCGCCGCATCAACCAGATTGACGTTGGTCGGAAGCATTTTTTAGCTCCCTTCGACCTCGCTCCGGTGCCACATCCTAACCCGCAGGGTGTACCACTGCTCGTTCAACCTGTTCAACAGGTTCCTCTTGAGCCAGTAGCAGCAGAAGAGAGAGTTGCTTCTTCTACCCCTTCCCTTGACGAGCAGATCAACCAGTTTAGATTTGAGGGTGAGGCTTCAGAAGAGATTCAAATTATAGACGTTGACGAGGATACAGACAGGCAATCGGTTGTCCTCCCCAAGAGACTAATCGTGTCGGCGTACTCTTCGGACGAAGATATGCAGAGTCTATCAGAGTTAATGAAGAATAGAGAGCCGAAAGCCGCGTCCAAAGGTATTGGTCCATCCCAGCCAGTGACCGATCTTCCTCCCCTTCTGCCTCAAGCCCCCTCGGATCCCAGCTTAAAACCGCTGCCGGATCTAAAGAAGAAAAGGGTTGCGACTGAGGCTGAAGGCACTGAGGCTGCGCCTAAAAAGGGGCCCAAGCAGCAGAAAGTGGCCCACGATACCAGGGGCAAAAGGGCTTCATCTACTAAAAGTAGGGAGGACCCTTCGGCCGCCGATGCACGCAGGGGCTCTCAGACATGGCCTCCAAAGGTGACGCTGGATGGTGCAGACATCCCATATGATGCCTCCATCAGAAATTATGGTGGAGGCAAAGCCGGTTACATCGCGGAGGCTTTGGAGCAGCCCTTGCTCCTTCTAAGGGACATGGAATCCTACAGGCGTTTCAGCCAGCAAGAACTTTTCTTATCCCTAAAAAGGGATCTAGGCATGGTAAGGGAATTGACCCTCTTATCCTCTTTTTGTTTTGTTTAACAACTAATAAGAAAGAAAACTTTCGCCTGTTGTGCAGATCGCTCAGCAGATATTCGTGGCCGAAGAATGGAACCAGAAGGCCCATATCAAAGTCCAAGCGGAGATCAGCGCCCGCTCGGATACTGAGAAGGCCTTGGGCAGCCTCAAAGATGAGTGCTTCCGGATGTCTGAGCAGCTGAAATAGGAGGCTAAAGAAAGGAAAAGTATGGAGGCGGGCCTTAAGAACGCCCAGGAGCAGGCTGAAGATCAGCGCAAAAGACTGTACACCACCGAGCTCAATCTGGAGACGGAGCGAGCGTTGGTGAAAGATCTTCGGGCCGAGCTCAACAAAGCCAAGGATTTTGCTAAGTTGGCCGAGCAGAACGCTCAACTGGCCAAGGAAGCACTTGAGGCTGAGAAAAAGGCCGCTTACTTGCTGGGGGTGCAAGAGACCTAGACGAGGCTGACCGAGGAGTTTGCCAAGGTCTGCAGGGAGTACTGCGAGATAACGTGGGGCAAATGCCTCGACGCTGCCGGAGTTCCCCCAGAGTCTGCCTTGAGGCAGTCTGGGAGTGTTTACTACGACCCCGATATCTGTGACCCGCCAGATACTTCCGAAGCTCCTCCGGTTGATTCAAGCATCCTAGACCCTACTGAGGCAAGCCACGCTCCTGCTCGGACTGGGGATATGGACGATCCATCGAAGGCTGACCCAGTGCCTCCGGAGAAGGCTTTAGGCGTCTAGGGAAAACTCTTTGTACTTGTAATTGTTTAAATGCCATTTCGCTTTGCTTTTGTAACGCCGTCACTTTTCTTTCATCAATGAAACGGTTTACTTTTTATCTTTATTACTATTATGTTATATGTCATGATGTGTCATTACAACAAATAACAATAGAATGACTGATGAGAAAACAACCAATGCCATGATTTCAATCTAAACGATGCTAAGTAGGCCTTAAGGCGGTAACAACTTTACTGGAATGTTTATTTGCGATAATAACCTGGTCAAAGAATTGTTGATGCCATTGAGTTCGAATTGGTATGCTTGGGGAAATTATAAACTTAGACCTTGCATCGCGTTGACGAAGTAGACAATAATACTCAAAAACTATTCGTAAGGGGGTCAGTGAGTGAGTGTTAACTAACCCAAATTATCCGGTCCGAGGATCGTGGGGATGATTGGATTTGAGGTCTAAACACTTATGAAATTCGTAAAGGAGTGTTAACTAACCCAAATCATTTGGTCCGAGGACTACAGGCATGATTGGATTTAAGTTTAAACATGTGAGAATCGTAAAGGAGTGTTAACCAACCCACATCATCTGGTCCGAGGACTACAGGCATGATTGGATTTAAGTTTAAACATGTGAGAATCGTAAAGGAGTGTTAACTAACCCACATCATCTGGTCCGAGGACTACAGGCATGATTGGATTTAAGTTTAAACACGTGAGAATCGTAAAGGAGTGTTAGCTAACCCACATCATCTGGTCCGAGGACTACAGGCATGATTGGATTTAAGTTTAAACACGTGAGAATCGTAAAGGAGTGTTAGCTAACCCACATCATCTGGTCCGAGGACTACAGGCATGATTGGATTTAAGTTTAAACACGTGAGAATCGTAAAGGAGTGTTAACTAACCCAAATCATCTGGTCCGAGGACTACAGGCATGATTGGATTTAAGTTTAAACACACGTGAGAATCGTAAAGGAGTGTTAACTAACCCACATCATCTGGTCCGAGGACTACAGGCATGATTGGATTTAAGTTTAAACACGTGAGAATCGTAAAGGAGTGTTAACTAACCCAAATCATCTGGTCCGAGGACTACAGGCATGATTGGATTTAAGTTTAAACACACGTGAGAATCGTAAAGGAGTGTTAACTAACCTAAATCATCTGGTCCGAGGACTACAGGCATGATTGGATTTAAGTTTAAATACTTGTGTTCTTAGCATAACAAAATGACATCGTGACTGAAAAGAGAATTCTTTCAATAGCAGTACCTTTTGAGGTTATTTACATTCCATGGCCGGGGTACTACGTGATTGTCCAGATCTTCTAGGAAGTATGCTCCAATGCCAGCCCTTGAAGTAATACGATATGGACCTTCCCAGTTCGGTCCTAGTTTCCCCCAAGCTGGATTCTTTGCATTACCTACCACTTTCCTCAGTACCAAATCACCAGGCTCTAGGGGTCTTAGCCTTACGTTGGCGTCGTAGCCCTGCTTAAGTTTCTGCTGGTAATGCGCTAGTCGGACCATTGCATTTTCCCTTCGCTCCTCGATTAGATCCAAGCTCTTTTCCAGCTGCCCATCGTTGCTGATTGGATTAAAAGAGCTAGTCCTGTATGTTGGGAATCCAGTCTCCAGAGGTATAACAGCCTCAGCCCCGTAGGTCATCGAGAAGGGGGGTTTCTCCAGTAGACCTGCGAGGCGTGGTTCTGTATGCCCACAATACGTGGGGTAATTCTTCTATCCACCTACCTTTTGCATCATCCAACCTTTTCTTTAGTCCATTAACTATGACTTTATTAACAGCTTCGGCCTGCCCATTTCCCTGAAGGTAAGCAGGGGTGGAGTATCTGTTTGTGATTCCCAATTCGCTGCAATAACCCCTGAAAGCTTTGCTATCAAACTGAAGCCCATTGTCCGAGATCAGGGTATGGGGGACCCCGAATCGAGTGACGATATTTTTCCAGATGAATTTCTTTATATCTACATCCCTGATATTCGCTAGAGGTTCGGCTTCGACCCATTTGGTGAAGTAGTCTGTTCCGACCAGAAGGTACTTCTTGTTCCCTGCTGCTTTAGGGAATGGGCCTACGATATCCAGTCCCCATTGAGCAAAAGGCCACGGGCTGGATAGTGGATTAAAGGCTCCTCCAGGCTAATGTATGTTCGGCGTAAAACGTTGGCACTGGTCACACTTTTTAACGTATTCATGTGCCTCTCTTTGCATATTTGGCCACTAATAGCCTTGAGTAATGGCTCGGTGAGCTAAGGATCTTCCTCCAGTATGGCTCCCACAGATCCCTTCATGCAATTCTTCTAACAGTGACTCAGCTGCTTCAGGATGCATGCACAACAAATATAGGCTCGAATAGGATCGTTTGTACAGTTTGTGATCCTCGGACAACCAGAACCTTGTAGCTTTTCTCCGTATTTTGTCCGCTTCCCCTTTTTCTTCGGGCAACGCATCGTCCTTCAAGAACTTGATGATGGGGTCCATCCAACACGGGTTGGTTCCGACGCAGTGAACTTGGAATGCCTTTTTTCTTAACTCCGTAGGTCTCTGTATGTCCTCGATGAGGATAACCCTTGGCAATTCCTGTGCCGAAGAGGTGGCAAGGGTGGCTAAAGAATCGGCGTGTGTATTGCCACTTCTGGGGATGTGCCGCAGGTTGAAGGATTCGAACTCGGATTGTAGGGACTTAGCCAGGCTCAAGTATCCCTGCATCCTTTCGTCTTTCGCCTCGAACTCTCCCAACACTTGGCCGACGACTAGCCTTGAGTCCGAGAACATCTCAATTGACTTTCCTCCCATCCTTCGTACCATCTTCATCCCCATCAATAGAGCCTCATATTCTGCCTCGTTATTTGTTGCTGAGAAATCTAGCCTTAATGCTTTTTCAATGATAATTCTCTCTGGGGATATCAGCACTGGCCGCACTCCTGAGCCTCGCTGATTCGATGCGCCATCCACGTACACTCCCCAGGGCAAGGGGCTCCGTGAAGAAACCATACCAACGGTCCTTCCTTTAGTGCCCAGCATTGGTGTTACTTCCTCTAAATGGGGCTCTGTGAACTCGGCGACCAAGTTCGCAAGGACCTAGCCCTTCACTGACGTGCGAGGCATGTATTTGATATCAAAAGCCCCGAGGATCGTCCCCATTTGGCAATCCTTCCAGTGTAATCGGCACTTCGGAGTATGGCTCTAAATGGGAGCTGGGTGAAGACTATAACGGTGTGGGCTTGAAAATAATGGGGCAGCTTCTTTGTACCTAGCACAACTGCCAGAATGGCTTTCTCCAGCGGCAAATAACGAACTTCAGCTTCCTGCAGTGACTTACTTATGTAATAAACTGGTTTTTGCACACCACAGTCTGTTCGGATCAGCACCAAGCTTACAGCATTAGGAGCCACAGCGATGTAAGCAAACAAGACTTCGTCTGGCTCAAGACTAGACATGATGGAAGGTCTAGCCAGGTAGTCCTTAAGTTGCCGAAAAGCAGTAGCACATTCCTCCGTCCATTCAAAATCCTTCCATTTATTGATCAGTGAGAAGAAAGGCCTACACCTGTCTGCCGATCTGGAAATGAACCTATTAAGGGCAGCAGTCATCCCAGTCAGCTTCTGAATTTCCTTGGGGTTCCGGGGAGCTCGCAAGTTATTGATGGCCTTTATCTGATCGGGGTTAACTTCGATTCCCCGGTGAGTGACCATATACCCTAAGAACTTGCCTGATCCAACACCGAACGAACACTTGGAAGCATTCAAGCACAATCTGTGTCCCCTCAAAATTTCAAAGACATCCCTAAGGTCCCCAATATGCTCAGCTATGACCTTGCTTTTTACCACCATGTCGTCAATATAAACTTCCATGCTTTTACCCAACTGCGGCTCAAACATTCTGGTCATCATCCTCTGATAGGTAGCCCCTGCATTTTTCAAGCCGAATGGCATTACCTTGTAGTGGTAATTCCCCACAGGGGTTACGAAAGCCGTTTTCTCTTGATCGGCGAGAGCCAGTGGTATCTGATGATAACCCTGGAATGCGTCTAAGAAACACATCCGAGAATGTCCCACAGTAGCATCAACTAGTTGGTCTATCTTCGGCATGGGAAACGGATCCTTCGGACAAGCTCTATTAAGATCAGTGAAGTCCACGCACACCCGCCACTTTCTGTTTTTCTTCTTTACCACCACCGTGTTAGCCAGCCATTCGAGATAAAAGATTTCCTTAATAACCCCTACCTGCTTGAGTTTCATCACTTCATCCCTGACCGCATCAGCGTGTTCCCTTGACGGACGCCGGAACGGTTGTTTCTTGAGGATAATGGTGGGATTAACGTTTAGATGGTGGCAAATAAACTCTAGGCTTACTCCTGGGGCCTCCGCGGAGTCCCATGCGAATACATCAACGTTGGCTCTGAGGAACTCTATCAGCTTCTCCTTCTCCTGAGGAGGCAGCATGGATTCGACTTGAAAGAACTTCTCTGGATCGTTATCAACAACTATCCTTGCCAAGCTTTCGCACTCCGCTTCTCCGGCCGAGGTTTCGGTGTCCAGCACCGAAGGTTTTAATTGCTATAACTTCTCTTCGTTACAGTCCGAGGACTCAGCCTGAGGTTTGTGCTGGATAGCCACCATTAGACACTGCCTGGACGTAGACTGATCTCCCTGGATCTCCTCGACTGTCCCTTTGGACGGATACTTGATCTTCTGATGAAGTGTGGAGGATACGGCCCCAAGAGTATGAAGCCAAGGTCTGCCCACAATAGCAGTGTAGGGCGAGTAGGTATCCACCACTATGAAATCTACCTCCACCGTCTCAGATCCGGTTTGTACAGGTAGTCTGATTTGGCCCTTCGGAATGACCACTTTGCCATCAAAACTGACTAAAGGGGAACTGTACGAGGTTAGGTCTTCGGGAGACAAGTTCAGCCCCTTATAAAGGTCTGGGTACATTATTTCTGCGGCGCTGCCCTGATCTACCATCACCCTTTTTACGTCGTATCCACCTATTCTCAGAGTAACTACCAGAGCATCATTATGCGGCTGTATAGTCCTGATTTTGTCCTGGTCCGAAAAGCCCAAAACTAATTGAACCTCCGTCTTAGGCCTTTTTGGCTCTCTGTTGACACTCTCCAAGGGCAGCCGAGCAACCGATAGTATTCTGGAGGGGCGTGATCCCATCCTCCCTGGCACGGCAAAGATAACATTAATCGTGCCCAAAGGGGGCCTTACAGGGTCATCTCTCCGAGACCCTGTGTTGGCCTGGTTTCCCTGACCATACGAGTGGTGTAAAAATTGCTTTAACTTGCCCTCGCTGACAAGCTGATTCAAATGGTCCCACAGGCTCCTACAGTCCTCAGTAGTATGCCCATGGTCAAGATGATATTGACAGTAGAGGTTGTGGTTGCGCCTTTCAGGGTTTCCGACCATCTTGTTCGGTCTCTTGAAGAATGGCTCATTTTTTATTTTGTCCAGGACTTGATGCACTGGCTCACGGAAAACAGCATTGACTGTCTGAAAGTTCGATGTACCTTGTCCGACCCAATCCTTTCTCGGCCTGTTGTGACTCTGCCGGTCCGACCTGAAATCCCTCATCTCCTGAGGGATAACCTTATCCTTTCCCTTGCTCTGCTGTTGGTCCTCTGCAACCCTTTTGTACTTGTCAATCCTATCCATCAGCTGACGTATACTGGTGGCGGGTTTGCGCGTTAGGGACGTTCTCAAGGGGTGTTCAGTGGGGAGGCCCAGTTTAAAGGAGCTGATGGCCACCAATTCACAATCTTCCTCCACCTTATTGTACGTTTTCCAAAACCTATCTGAATATGACTTCAAAGTCTCACCCCTTTTCATGCTGACGGACAACAGAGAGGCCATGGACTGAGGAACCCTTTGGCAAGTGACAAAACGGGACCCAAAAGCTTGAGTTAGCTCTTGGAAAGAGCTAATAGTGTTTGCTTTCAGACCATCGAACCATCTCATGGCTATTGGTCCCAAATTGGAAGGGAAAACCTTGCACATTAGGGCCTCGTCCCTGGAGTGAACCACCATCCGCTGGTTAAAATGACTCACATGTTCCACTGGATCGGTCCGGCCATTGTAGATGGTGAATGTAGGCTGGTGGAAACACCGAGGAAGTCTGGCACCCTCAATGTTACGTGTAAAAGGAGATCTGGAGATCTGATCCAGAGCTTTGCTCATAGCATCGTTCCCTGCGCCCCTTGGGAAGGGGCTCTGAGGGTCCCTCTCACGATGGTACACTTCCTCATAGGGGAAGGGTTCACTGACTGGTGTTCGAGACCTCCGCCTATAGTCATCGTCCTGCTCGTCCTCAGAATCCTCATCAGAGTATGAGGAAACGCGCTTCCTCTTTGCATGGCGCAACTCTTTTCTTAGCCTTTGAATCTCCAACTGCATGCTTTGGTTTTTCTCTGCATGGGACATGTGGCTCTCTCCATGTGATCGATTTTGATCGTCGCGGGTGGTGTGTACGCTGCCTTCACGATCCTGTCTCCGTTCCAGATGAACAGGATCAGTGTGCTAAGATGATCTGGACTCCATTGGTCGTTTCTTCAGTTCGGCCATTTCTGAGGTGTTGCTCCCACCTTTGCTCAAGCTGTTTCCCACAGACGGCGCCAATTGTAGGGTGAAAATTCGTGGGCTAGGCACTGAATTTGCGTATTGTGAGCCCAACAAATCCCCAACAATAAATTTGTAGAGAATGGGTTAAACAGCTGGGCTGGTTATGGATTTAGCAACGGTTCATGCAAGCAAACGAGAGTAAAAAGACATTCAGACAAATATTTAATAACATTTTCTTTGGTCCGAAGAGGCTTTGCATTTCTCAACTCTCTCAATACAATTTTTTCTCCCTCCTTTAGAGGCTTTTTCCCTTTATATATCCCCCTCCTTCTTCATCTTAACCGTACACTTGTTCTTCATCCAAGCGTCCACTTCAGTATACGTCACATCAGTCATCTGCTTTAGTAGGCCTTTGAGTGGTGGTAGCTGATATTGAACTGTTCAGGTGTCTTCTCCACATAAATGCGGCCAGGAAAGTTGCTGCAATGCATTAAATGCGGTGGTGGCAGCTTTCCCTTTGAGATATTTTACGTCCTCCACGTCCTCAGTCATGCCCAGGATTTGCTCTCCTTCGCGAAATCAGTCGGGAAGGTCACTTTTGCCCTCAGCACATTTGATTGATTCAGCACCATGATGATCCAACGATGGGACCTCTTCGGACAGTGAGGAAAGTCTTCGGACCTATCCTAGTATTCTTCACCAAGTGTATATCTTCCAAATGGGCACGGCCCTTACCTCTTTCTTTTCTTCGGACGGGCAATGTTATATAAATTGGGCCCTGGGCCCAATTCGTAGCGTTGGGCTCGCCCCCACATATATATATATATATATATATATATATTCTCCTTTTGTACCAAGTGATCCAAAGAAATTTCTTATTCTTCTTCACACTTTTTATTTTTTATTTTTTAAGATTATATAGATTTTTTATTTTTTATTTTTTATTTTTTGAGAAGAAAAAGACTGAAGAGGGAGAACTTGAGCGGGAAATCAAATTAGTCATTTTCTTTTCACGCCTTAACATTAACTCTGTTTTCACTCACTTTCTCTAGTCTCTACCAACTGAACTCCCTTCTTTCTCTGCTCTGTTCTCTCTAGTCTCCACCACAAACCACTTTTTGTCTCTACTTCGGCTAAAGGTAATTCCTTTCTCTTTTTGGGTTTGTTTTGCTCTGTATAGATCTTTCCATTTTTTTCTCTTTTGGGATTTTGTGGTTCTCTTTTAAATGAAAAAATGTCACTCTGTGATTAATCCAAGCGCATAATTTAATAATAGTTTCTCTGGGAAAGTTCATATGGTCAATTAAGAACCATAAACCTTTACAACAAGTGCACCCATCTAGTTTGGCTAGGCATTCAACCCGGCGCAGGCAAGCCCATCTTAACCCGTGGTGGCTTCAAGCTCCAACCAAGAAAGGCCTACCCTCTCCACCTCACTACTCTCTGGTCTGGCCATGGCCAGCCTCTGCGCCACTGGTCATTGTGGCGGCTCACTCCTCTGCAACGGTCTAGGTGGCACCCCACCAGCCACTCTAGCAGAAATAACTCTTTGAAACGAGCAAGACTTCTATGATGTAAGCCTTGTTGATGGCTACAACTTGGCCATTTCAATCACACCCATCAAAGGCTCAGGCAAGCAGCTACGCTGGGTGTGTCCAGTTGGGCTTCAAGTTCCGTCCCATGATAATAGAAGAGTAGTGGCTTGTGAGAGTAGGGGCGTAGCCAGGATTTTTTACATGAGGGGGGCCAATTTTCGACGAAGATGATTATTATCGTTGTATGAACAGTCTATATATTTAGGTTGATATAGACCTTCTTTGAGATAAGCTCGTCAGATTTCATTTTGTTTGTTGATAGGAAATTCACATATTTGTTTACATGATCCTAGATCACAATCTATCTCTTTAGATTAAATTCTTGAACATTTGGAGGGGTGTTCATTAGGCATTGAAGTATCAACATTTATTTTCATAGCTACATTTGTTTCTATAGCTACAGGTGTCCTAAATTTTGAATTTCTAACATCTTTTTTCATTAAGAATGCATCAATTGTTTTTTGTTTGCTCATAATTCTTTTAGCTTTAAGAATATGACTCAAAAATTAACTTGAAAAATAAAATCTTTATTAGAAATTTTTACTTAATTATATGGATATTATTCAGACTCAAGAAAAAAAAAATTTTCCACTATAATTTAAACAATCAACCCATCATCATTCCTATTATTCAAATTTTCCTGTATTTTAATTTTTTTTAATTAAGAATAACCCCTCAAACAAAAGCAAAAATTAAACACACACGCACACAATATAAACCAAACAATTTAACAACACCCACTGCCGCATGATATCTAACTAATCAAAAATCGGTAATAAATCAAAAAAAAAAAAAAATTACCTTAGAAACTTTATCTTCACAAAGTGCAAATTCTATCTTCCCTTCAAGACTCATCACAAACAGCTTCCCCATGCCCATGCCTTCAACCATATATTTCTCTAAAAATCTATGAAAAATTAAAGAGCATGTGAATACTTAAGTGCAGATAGTTGAGAAAAAAAAAAAAAAAAACACTAAAAAGAGAAGAAGCAGAAACTGAAAACTCACCCTCTGGCTACGACCCTGCTCTAAATGTTTTATTTTAAGAAAACAAGAAGAAAGAAAATAATGGTCAGTTTTTTTTTTTTTTGGGATTGTAAGGACTGAGTTTGAGAGGAGGGCTGAGCTGAGCTGAGGGTTTTGTTTTGTTTAGGGGTTGCTAGAACCAGTGGAGTGGGCGGGCGTGTGCACAATAGACAAGAAGAGAGTAGAAAGAGAAACAAAAAGGGTTCTGAATCTTTTGATTTTGAGTTGGAGAATGGGTGATAAAGTGTTGTTTTGTTGGTTAGTGCTTTGCATATTTAAATATAAGTGGGCTGTGGGCTATGTTTTGTTTTATTAGATGATAGAAACTAGAGCCTGAGAGTGAATTGAAGTACTGAACAGAAATGGGAGGGGGGGCCGGATGTACATCATTGGGGGGGCCCAATTAAAATTTGTATATATGCTAGTGGACTTTTTTATTTTTTTGCAGGGGCCACTACCCCCCCCCCCCCCCAAGGGGCAACGTTGCTCCACCCCTGTGTGAGAGTGCTTGCTTTGCATTTAACTTGACGAGGTATTGTTGTACTGGGAGCTTTGGAAGTCCTCAGGCTTGTAAACCCACAGCATACTCTAGGATTTTCTAGGCGGCTTGTCCTAAGGCTTACTCTTATGCTTATGATGATCCTACTATCATTTCTACTTGCACTGGTGGCAACTATTTGGTCACATTCTGCCCTCACCACCTTTGATTAATCAGATCAGATGCTTATAGTTAATTGCTGATATAGTAATGCTAGTTCTTTTGGTTATTGGTTTTTGTGTTGGTAAGTTATGTGTCTTGTAGTTGATTTGGAATAGTGGAAACTTATATTACTATTGGTACTGCTCTCTGTTTACTTGAAGACTATCAAGATCAAGGAAAAATAGCTAAGGAGTTGGAGCAGAGGAAGCAAGACTCAACGGATGTGATTGAAGTTCAAGAGGCTATATTTGATGCACTTGTAGTTTAGCATTTGTGCATACGACTTGTAGTAGTTTCCAGTTTTCTGTTATTAGCATTTGCACATGAGTTGTTAAGTGAGTATCACGTGAGTAGTTAGTATTCTGTTAGTCTAGTTGGTTAGTTTGGTTAGCTCTGTTTCTATCATTGGTTGAACCTAATATTGTATATAAGGAACAAACTAATTTTATTCAATACAATTTTCAATTTCCCCAATTCTATCATTTCTCATATGGTATCAGAGCTCTCTAGAAGCTTCAAATTCTAGGGTTTGATAGATTTGGGAATTTTCTTTTCTTGTCCACCATTGTTATTTTTCTTCAAGCTTTCTCGAAAAAAATTTAAGCTTTTCACTTTCCTTTAATGGCTGACACAGTAGCAGCTAACACTTCCACCACTAAATCTTCATCTTCTTCACAAGATTCATACAATCTCAACGATCCTTTGTTTTTACATCCCGGAGAAAATCCAGGGGCTGTTCTTACTTCTTAGCCTTTAATTGGGGAAGAAAACTATTCTGCTTGGGCAAGATCAATGAGGAAGTCTTTGATTGGCAAAAAAAAACTTGGTTTTATAGATGGTTCTATAACCATTTCTCCATTAGTGAATTCTCCAACAGCTGTTCAAGCATGGATTCGTGCTAATAACATAGTTGGTACTTGGATCATCAACTCAGTTTCACCAAAACTTCAAGGTAGTATCATTTATAGAGATACTGCATTTGAGATTTGGACTAAGCTTCGAGACACATTCAGTCAAGGAAATGACACCAAGGTTTTCTATATCCAGAAGAAAATTGCTGAGATTCATTAGGGAGAACAATCACTCACTGATTACTTCACTTAACTTAAAGTCTTGTGGGATCAGCTTCAGAATCTTAGTCCATTTCCTCAATACACTTATGGAAAGTGTGTGTAATATCAATCAAAGGTTGAAGGATCTTCAAGCCAAAGAAGCCACAATGAAGTTTCTCATGGAAGTCAATGATGTTTTTTCTCAAGTCAGAACACAAATCTTGCTTATGGATCCATTGCCTTCTGTCAATAAGGCTCATTCTTTGTTCATCCAAGAGGAAATGCAAAGATCTATCACCAATTCTATTAGAGTTGAGTCTACTGTTTTGGCAACCAAGAGCTCAAGCAACAATCCAAAAGGGAAGAAAAGACCTTTATGCACTCACTGTGGAAAGTTGGGTCACACTGTGGATAAATGTTACAAACTCCATGGTTTTCCACCAGGTTACAAATTCAAGAACAGGAATATGATGGCTCATCAAGTTTCAATTATTGCAAATCAGTTCCAGAGTCATTACTTGGCTCCAAATATTGATCATAATCCTGTTGCAACTTAGTTTCAAGGTCATTGCTTGGCTCCAAATGCTGATCATAATCATGTTGTCACAGCTCAAGCACCTGCATTTACTCCTGATCAGTACCAATAACTTTTGCCTTTGATTGGAGTTCACCGACTTCAACAATTCAAGAACCTCACATGGTTAATGCTGTTTCTTTGCCATCCAATGCAATTGCAGGTACTGTTTCTTGTTCACCACATTCAGTCTTTTCTGCTAAGGTTGTGAATAGAAAGGCTTTTGGTGTTGAAACTTGGGTTATAGATACTGGTGCTACAGATCACATAGTTTGTTCAATGCATTTATTGACTTCCTTTACTGCCATTTCACACACTGTGGTTGAATTGCCTAATGGGGAGGCTGTTCTTGTGACTCATGTTGGTACAATTAAGCTTTCCTCACATATTACCCAAACAAATGTCCTTTGTGTGCCTTCTTTTTCATTCAACTTGATATCTGTTGGTGCCTTAACTCATTCTCAACCTTCTTGTCTTGTATTTCTTTCCAATTACTGTTTTATACAGGACCTTACTTGTTGGAACACGATTGGAATGGGCCAAATGCATGATGGACTCTATCTGTTACAAGGATCTGGTCTTTCTAAAGCTTCCAAGTCTCTTGATGATTTTCTTCTCAGGCATAAGCTCAGCTCCTTTACTTCGTTTTCTTCTTCTGTTTCTCATGCCAACTTGTATTCTTTATGGAATTCTAGATTAGGACATCCATCTGATATGAAACTTCACTCTTTAAGTCATCTTTTTCCTTTCTTACAAAATTGTTGTACTAAAGACTGCAATGTATGTCCTTTGGCAAAGCAAAAGAGGCTACCATTTCCTTTTGATAATAAAAGAGCTGTTCATTCGTTTGATCTTGTTCACATGGATGTTTAGGGGCCATTTTCCATTCCTACTACTGCTAGACATAGATATTTTCTCCCCATTGTAGATGATGCATTAAGGGCTACTTGGGTTTTTCTTTTAAAGGCTAAATCAGAAGTTAGGCCCTTGATTGTTTCATTTTACAATATGGTACATAATCAATTCAATACTTCTATCAAATCAATTAGAACTAATAATGCCTTGGAATTCAATATGGTTGATTTCTATATTAGAGCTGTGTGTATACTCCACAACAAAACTTAGTTGTGGAGAGAAAACACCACACATTTTGGCTACTACTAGAGCCTTACAAATTCAATCCAATCTTCCTCTTGTTTTCTGGGGTGATTGTGTTCTAACAGCTGTCTATTTGGTCAATAGACTTCCTACTCCTTTCCTACAACATAAATCTCCTTATGAGGTCCTTTTCACCAAATTCCTTCTTATTCTCACTTAAGGACTTTTGGCTGCCTTTGCTTTGCTACTGATGTTACTCCATATAGACACAAGTTTACTCCTAGAGCTAGAAAATTAGTTTTCTTAGGATATCCTTTCAATATTAAAATGGTGTCTGTCAGGTGACTAAAATCCTTTGGCCAACAGGTGAGTAAAATGGTGTCTGTCAAGTGTGTTCTTTCAGTGGCTGTTGTGAAAGGATGTTTCCTTAGCCAACTTGATGTCGATAATGCATTTCTTCATGGTGACTTACATGAAGAAGTGTATATGGCCCTTCCACCTGGCTTTCACAGCAAGGGGGAGCATGAAGAGTAGCTTGTATGCAAGTTAAACAAGTCCTTTTATGGCCTTAAATAAGCTTCCAGACAGTGGTTCTCCAAATTCTCAACCACATTGATCCAGCATAGTTTCACTCAATCTAAAGCAGACTACTCTCTCTTTACCAGGCAGCAAGGGACTTCTTTCATTGTTTTGTTGGTTTATGTAGATGATGTTCTCATTGCCAATAATGATAAAGAGCAGGTTGATCAGTTTAAGGTACTATTGAATTAGAAATTTAAGTTGAAGGACCTAGGTGAGTTGAGGTATTTCCTTGGTTTGAAGGTAGCAAGAACAGATAAAGGCATTTTCTTGTGTCAAAGGAAATATGCCTTTGAGATTTTGGAGGATGCAGGACTTCTTGGTTGCAAACCTGTCAAAGTTCCCATAGATCAGAACTTGAAGCTTAGTAAACATGAAGGTTCATTGCTTGGTGTTCCAGGGTAATATAGAAGATTGGTGTGAAGATTATTATATCTGAGCATCACAAGACCGGATATTACTTATGCAGTGCATAAGTTAAGTCAATACATGGCTATACCAAGAAAACCTCACCTTAAGGCAGCACTTAAGGTTCTTCAATACTTGAAGAATGAACCTGGAAAAGGAATTTTCTTCTCAGCAAGTTCAAAGCTGCATGTGAAAGGATTTACTGATTCTGATTGGGTTGCGTGTCCAAATACTAGAAGGTCATTTACTGGATATCGTATATTCATTGGTGATTCACGAGTTTCATGGAAATCAAAGAAACAATCTACTGTTTCTAGGTCCTCAGCGGAAGCAGAGTACAGGGCAATGGCTATTTCCACTTGTGAAATTGTTTAGATTCTATATTTGTTAAAAGATCTTCAAGTTGATCACAATAGGGAAGCATTGTTGTTTTGTGACAGCCAAGCAGCCCTTCACATAGGTTCCAATCCTATTTTTCATGAAAGGACGAAGCATATAGAGATAGATTGTCATGCTGTGAGGGATAAGGTGTTGGAGACAGTTATCAAGTTTAACCATGTCAGAACTCAGTCACAATTAGCTGATTTGCTCACTAAAGCACTAGGTCACAGGCAATTTTCTGCACTTCTGTCCAAGATGGGACTTATCAACATTTATCAACCTAAAGTCCATCTTGAGGGGGAGTATCAAGATCAAGGCAAAATAGCTAAGGAGTTGGAGAAGAGGAAGTAAGACTCAACGAATGTGATTGAAGTTCAAGAGGCTATATCTGATGCACTTGTAGTTTAGCATTTGCGTATACGACTTGTAGTAGTTTCTAGTTTTCTGTTATTAGCATTTGCACGTGGGTTGTTAAGTGAGTATCACATGAGTAGTTAGTATTCTGTTAGTCTAGTTGGTTAGTTTGGTTAGCTCTATTTCTATCATTGGTTGAACCTGATGTTGTATATAAGGAACAAACTAATTTTATTCAATATAATTTTATGGTTTTTATTTTTATTTATTTTTGTTTGTTTGTTTTTTTTTGTTTTTGGTTGATGTTTGTGGAGGGAGGGTTGGCTAAAAGAAAGGACATTCAACTTTCGCACTTCTCTTTGAGTTGAAAGGGGAGCCCACTGGGGTGTCCGATTAGGCAGAAAAAAATTTAGCTAGTTCTTGCTCTGGGCGGAAAAAATTTAGCTAGTCCCTGCTTTGGGCTCTCACAAAATGGGTGGACCTTACACTTGGGTCGCAACATGGGGCTCACCCACTTTGTGAAAGGTCGAAGACTACCTAAGTATTGCCTGATTGGGCAAGGCTTTTGCCACAAAAAAAAAAAATCTCACAGGTTGCACATTCTTTATGAGAATCTAAAGCAATGCTACGGGACTACTTAAGAGTAAATTTTTTGACATAAATTGAAAATATGTTATATATGTCCTAGCAAGTATTTAGATCCTTTAACACAGTTTTACGGCTTAATCACTTTTAATGCTAAACTAAGAACCTAGTCCAATATAAGTGTTTAGTCAAGTTTCATATTGCAAACATGATAAAGAACAATCTAAAGCAAGTAAAGAGCAATATGAAAGATGCAGAAAATAAAACAAACCACATGAAAATACCAAGAAGTGTTTTCAAAAAGGAAAACCTGATCACCCTGGTGAAAAAAACCTCTCTACCAACCATCCGTCGGAAAACTCCAATAGCATGAATAGTTGGAGTACATAGATGACTACAAACCCTCCAAGCCTATATCTCCCTGTGTACTTGAGCCCTCCAAGCTCTAGCTTGCAACCAACTTCACTGAGTCTTTATTTCATGTAGCTTACCAGAGTCACCATCGTTGAGCTGCAAACAGAAAGCCACCAAAAGATTTGGATTTGATTTGACTTCACTAAGATTCCAACCCTTCAACAAACTCACACCACTCAAGGTTTGGTGATGAAGGTGAAGGTTACAAATTTCTCTGAAGGATATGTCATTTGTAAGAGAAAAGGAGAAGAGGGGATAAAGAGATATGTTTCTGTAGGCTAATGCACTTTCTCTCTCATACAAAAGGGTTGGGATGAACAAATGCTCTCTTTTGATCTTATAAGCTCTGCTCACACACTTACTTCCTATTCACACATGCAGAGGACGTGTGTTTTGGCTTATGTGGTGTGGGTTGAAAAGAAGATCAAAATAAGAATAGAGTAGACTGCTAGCGGGTATTTCGCAACCTTGTCGCAGGCTAATTGGTTGCGAGATGGTCCTGTCAACAGCCTCTCTAGATCTTTTGCCATGTGTCACTCGCAAGCTATCTGGTCGCCAGCAAATTGCCTCTAGGTTGTGGACCACTGGTTGATGCAGCTTTCCAACGTTGAGGGAGAGGCTCAAGTACATCTACCTCAAATTACATTACAGTCCTGGAAAGATACATTAAAAAGAGAGAATAATTAGAAATAAATTTGCCATAGAATAAAGCCAACATAAACATGGATTTTACATAAATGTGCAATGAGTTGTGTAGGGTCTAATTGTGTAGTGAAATTTTTATGGTGGTCCTTGGGGTCGGTTAGAGGGTCTAATTGTGAACACAGATGTAGATCGTGAAAGAAGGGATTCATAGGGAAGAGTTCAAAAGGTCTAAAACTGGGGTGGGGTCATGAGAAATTATAGAGAAGGAATTCATAAATTGGGTTTTGAGTTGACTTGTATGTTTGTATTAATTTAGTACAAACCCAAAAATAAATTGTATTAATCTAGCACAAAAACTATCTAAGAAAATGAAGACGAAATGGACGAAGAAAGAAACATAGAGTCATGGGTTTGTACAATTGGTGTCTCTGAAGGGTTTGTTTGCTTCAAAATTATAGAAATCCAATTTTTTTGTTTACAGTCTTGGCGGTGGAGGCAATGGCGACGGTCGATCTACCATGGGAAGTTGCTAGCGGTCATGTGGGTTTATACATCAATTATGAAATCTGGACACTTGTGATCAAATAATTAACCTCAAGTGTTTGACAGTGTCTTTTTAAATATATAACAGTATAGCGGTTGAATTGCTAGTCATCTTTAGTGCACATACTCTTCAAAAGGTATGTCTAATTTTAGCTAAGTATCATGCTTCTCACATTTGGCCAAACAGAATTTTTGATTTTACCAAATTATTTATTGTTCACAAAATTGGATTCCCCTAGTATAATATGAAGGATTTTAGTGTCCCACTTGAAAGTTCAGTTTTGATTATGTGTCTAAGCTATTCCATAGCAATCTAATGACGAAATTTTGTGATCTTTGTTGAGATTTGGTGATGCCAAGATTATAACAGAGAATAAACTAAAAGCCTATTTGGATTGAGGGGGAAAGGAGGAGAGTAAAGGGAAGTAGAGTAGAGTTGACTAAAAATAGGCCAATTTTCAGTCTATTCTACTCTACTCTCCCTCCCTCCCCCTCAATCCAAATGGAACTAAGCAAAGAAGAAAAAAGAACAAAGTCTATGAAATCTTAGGGCCTGTTTGGTAAAAAGATTTTTGTTTTTATTTTCAAAACAGTATGAAAACAATTTTCAAAAAATTGAAATTGAAACTAGTTTTCAAATAATAATTGTTACATTATCTGTGTTTGGCTCCCATTTTTAAGCATGGTTTTCAGACCCGGACCGTTTAACGAACTGTAAATGGAAGAGGTTCAAGGTTTTTGAGGTTGAACCATGGGCAAACCTTGATGACGTCATAATTAATTTATTAATTATTTAAAATATAGATAAATACTTTTAATTAGTACAAATAGAAAAATTAACTAAAATAGTCCAATTAGATAAAAGATATATCTTTATATTTTTCATATCATAATTTTGACAAGGCAAACAAAAAATATCAAAGCTTAAGCAAACATATATATAATATTTCTTTTCTTATTTTTATTTTGATTGGTTAAACTTGTGATAATAATAATAATAATAATAATAATAATAATAATAATAATAATAATAATAATAATAACTTTAGAAGGACGCTTTCCTTAAATAACATTTAAAAAAATAAAAATAAAAAAGGTACACCTATTGTTTAAAAGGACATCAATTTTGGCAGATGACAAAAGTTAAAAACATTTGAATGGTCAAATCTCACTATTAGTGGTTTTGTCAAGCAAAACAGTGGGCACACTTAACAAAAACAAGAATCAAGTTATTAGTGCACTACTCAAAAACAAGAAACAAGAGCCAATATGAGGTGATGAGTTTCTAGCTGTTGCCTGCTGGGTGAAGTGTTGCCGAGAAGGAGAAGAAGAAAATAGGAGGTGGGGATGATCGGAAAGATATACTACTAGAAAATTAATAATGATGTTAGCAACCTCACCAACTTGGCTCTCTGTTTTCTTTTTCTCTCTCGCAATTTGTTTCTTTTATTTTTTTTATTCAAATTCTTTATGGACTGAGAACTGTTTTCCAGCCAAATATGGTAAAAAAATGGAACCGTAGGAACCTCTAAAATCGGCCATGGTTCTCAGAACCGTATGGTTTGACTGCAATTCGAGCAGTTTCATGCATTTTTCACATAGAGAGGTTCTTAGAGCTAAAAGAACCAGAATAACGAGGGGTTCATGGTTAACCGGGTTGGACCGTACGGTCCGGTCCGGGTATGAGAACCATGTTTTTAAGAACAACTAGTAAGTTTCTTATGCGATGCACGGATAATTTTGTAACGTTTTATGTAATACAGTTTTGGAGAATATTATATATATATATATATATATATATATATATATATATATATATATATATATTATAATGAAAAATTAATCTAAATTTGATTACAAAAACATATACATTTTGAGATATTAAAAATTAGTTTAGTAGCTTCACTGCACATTTGTAACATTATCAAGGTAAGTTTAATTTTTTTTTTTTTTTAAATCATGAAACCAAAAATAAAAGCAAAAGAGTAATAGGACCATGAAAATCAACTAATTTGTATTGTGTTCACAGATTGCATACCATGAAATGAAAGTATGCCCAACTCTCTCATTACCTTCCACTCATTGATAATACGACATTAATATATGGTGTGAGCAAGTTCATATGAATATATCATATAAATGATTTAAAACCATGGTAAAAAAGAAATTTACCCATAGAGATTTTGGAGGCTTGATGGCGGTAGGAGGCCAATATGAAAGAGGTGGTGGCCCCTTAGATTCCTCTCTCTCTCTCTCTCTCTCTCTCTCTCTCTCTCTCTCTCTCTCTCTCTCTCTCTCTCTCTCTTACAAATGCTTTGTCAAACTCAGGTATTTTATTTTGGTAACAGTGAAACATTGCATTTCATTTAACAAGCCACAATATTTTCGTGTTTTTCTATCTCTTCCCAGTGCCTTATCTAGTTAGTTATTACTATTAGTCCTTAATTATTATTATTTTTTCTTTTGTTTTTAAAACTAAAATGGTGGGTATGCTAAAAGACATGAAGAAGAGAGAAATGTATGGTACAAACTTAGACAATCAATGGGAAATTAATGAGATAACAGAAAAATATAAGTTAATTTAAACTTTTGGATAACAGTAAAAAAATACTTAACGAAAAAAGGTAAAATAATGTTAAATACAAAATTAAAGCGCCACATGGTAGGACCTCATGCACTCTCACATGAGGTAGGACCTCAGCCACAATATATATATATATATATATATATATATATATTGATTTTCAAAATATTGAAAAAAAAAAAAAGTTTGGGAGACCATTTCTATTTTTGAGATTTCTTTGAAATTTTTTAAAAAAAAGTAATGTGTAAAATCTGTATATCACTTTTTTTTTTTGGATAATAATAAGGTAATAAAGCTCATGTACATTTTTCAAATTATATTATAATGATAAGTTTCAAATTTGAAGTGTAAGAATTTTTTGTGATAAAGATAAGCTCCTTAATTTAAAAGATAGAAGAGTTTAGAAAAATATGTAGGGTCCAATGTTATGAATACCGTTTCGGAACCTGTTTTGGTTTGTCCGTTAGAATAGAATGTTTCAGTACTAGCTTATTTTAGTGTACCATTTCGGGATGTCTCGGAGTTACCGCTATTTTATAAAATAATATATATATATATATATATATATATTATCAATAAAAAAATAAATAAAAAACCCATATAAATTGGTAAGGGTTTTGAAGGAGGTATAAGTACATAATAATAATAATAATAATAATAATAATAATAATAATAATAATAATAAGTATCAGTTCAATCATTTATAAGATATAATAAGAGTGATAATATGAAAAAAAAAAAAAAAAAAACCTAGATATTAATCTCATCAAAGGTGGGATAAATGATAAAAACTATTTTTAGCAACAAAACCACTAAAAAAGCCCCTACATCAATGGTGCTAAATTTAAATTTTTTAGAACCTATAGTAAGATGTTATTACTAACACCTTACTATAGCAAGTTGCTACTCATTTATTATTATTTTTTTATTCCCCTTCTCTCTCTCCCCTCAATCTCAGCTCTCTATCAAAAAGTATAAAAAATGATAAATAATTAATATTTTAATGAAGTGGTAAAAAAAAATAGAAGTTTTAATATTAAGTGTATTGTAAAGTGATGATTAAATGCTATAAAGATGATCTTTTGGATACTAAATGCTAAAAATTTTAAACTATTGATGAAAATGCTCTTAATAGGTGGAACGGTGGAAGAGGATTAAAACTTAAAAGGCTGGAACATTCTGTTTTTATTGTTACTTTGTTAGTCATGTGGGGCTCATAAAAACAAAACAAAGAAAAAAAATTCAAAATTTAAAACAGAACAAACAAAAATTTTTAAAGCAAAGGACATAGCATTAAGAGCATCCACAATAGCGGAGCAATAATTTTAGTTATTTGGCTCCACAAAAACTTACTTTATCTATTTTACGACTAACTTTACAAAACACCTGACATCAGTGGTTTTATTTTAGTTTCCAACACAATAAAATAATATAAACAACATAATAAAATAGTATATCCACTTTAATAAACAACAACCACCACCAGTCAACCACTACTTCAGACAACCCACCACCACTACCACTACCCACAGCCAACTCCTCCACTGCCACAACCACCAAAATTTTCCCATAACTACCCAAGAAAATCAACCCACAACCACAAAAATAAAACCCAAGGCAACATCACGGCACAACCAAACCACAACCACCATCACAACCTTAAAAATCTTAAAACACAGATATGCAATCTAAAGAGACCCACACAGCAACCACACACCACAAACCCAACAGCGGAGTGGAGGTGAGGGAAGAAGAACACCAACCATTTCGGCACTAAGACCACCCACGAATCGTTTCAGCACCGAACCCACCCACGAACCCAACCGTTGCCGAGCTTAGTCTCACCATTTCGACACCAAGATCCTCACTAAAATCATCACCGTTTCGGCACTGAAATCATCAACACTGTCGATCTCTGATCTCTCCATGGAGGAAGAGAAGGGGGGGGGGGGGGGGAAGGGAGAAGATCTAAAGAGGAAAAATGAATGAAATCTGTTTGGGCTACAGTGCTATAGAGGAAGAAGATGAGAGTAAATATTATTTAATTGAAAAGATAAATAACATATTAATATTTTGGTATAGCTTTGAGTTACAGTGCACCGCCAAAGATGGTTGTACATTGTAGCTCAAAAGCTAAAAATTTTAGATATGCCTCCACTACTATAGCCCCAATTTTTGAGTTTGTGGTGCTAAAAATAACAATTTAGTTTTTAGCACCACTATTCATGCTCTAAGAGCATTCGCACTAGATATGCTAAATGCCAAATGTAAGCATATTTTAGCACTTAAGCCCAAAATCCTCACTCCATCAGAACTTATAAAACCTAAGTATTGCAAAAAAATTTGGGATTACGCTACAGTGCAATTCCAAAGGTAGAATTGCACTAAAGCACTATTGAAAAACCGAAATATATTATTTTATGCTCAAAGTGTTTCTCATTTCCTCTATCTTTCTCTCACAGAGTTCATCCCTCTTTCTCTCAGTCCTCACTCTTTCTCTCATCTCACATCTCTCTTTCTCGTTCAAAGCTTGCACCGGAGCTGGGTTGGGTTCATGGTTTGATTTGGGCATGGTGGTGGGCTGGGATCGGTTGATGGTGGGATTGGATCGGCATGGATCGGTGGGCTAGGTTTGCTTGTGATGACTTTGATGGCTCCGATAGTGAATTTTTTTTTGAATGGGTTGATCGTTGGGTTTGATGGGTTTACTAATCAGTTTTGGCTGTGGGTTTGGGGCTAAGTTTCGGTGGTGAATCGTGGTGGCATCGATGTGGTGGGCCGTGGGTTGTGGTGGCACGATGGGTCTGGAGCTGAGTTTGGTGGGTTTGCTTTGTGGGTCAGATGGATCGGCATGTGTTGTTGATGGTGGATCAATGGGGTTTTTTTTTGGGTTTTTGATAAACAGTGTTGATGGTAGATCAATGAGGTTTTTTTGGTTTTTTTTTTTGGATGAACTGTGTTGGGGTTTTGGGTCTTCACGGTGGTGGTGGAGGTGATTAGAGAGAGAGAGAGAGAGAGAGAGAGAGGGAGAGAGAGACAAAAATGAGAGAGAGATAAATAAATTTTATTGCGTAAAAGTATTATTTTAATGAGTAGAATAGGAAAATAAGAATTGGGATGTTGGGAGTGTTGAAAAATAGTACGGTATAAATGATAAATGATAAAATGAGTTTTGAGATGGTAAAATAGAATTTTTTGTAAATTCCGGATGCGCTCTAAGTAGGCTGATAAGTACATTACCTGTACAGCACACAAATAAAAAAGTAAAGGCAGATTGGCAAGACCGAAAACCCACTGGAAGTAAAGAAGAAAAAGAAGAAGATATAAAAAAAACAAGATGAAGGGTCCGAAACCCACAAGAAGAAGAAGAAAAAGAAGAAGGTAGGATTTTTTATCTTCTTGTTTAACACCTTACTTTCATGTTGGGCCTAAAATGATGTTGTCTTGGTCTTCTTGTTTAACACCTTACTATCACACCATTCCCAACATATATATATATATATATATATATTATTTTTTCTATTTTTTATTTCTCTTCTAGTACCATGGTAAAAAAAAAAAAAAAAGAAATGGGAAAAGGGGATTCGCTGTTGTTTAAAAAGTAAAGGATTAGCCAACGGGAGCTTAGCTAAGTGGGTAAGGCTCGGGCGCTTCGTGCACCACACCTAGGTTCGAGTCCCACTGCCCGCAGGAGTCCGTTGGTGGGAATACTTAATGGGGGGTGTACTCACAAATGTGAGGTGACTCCCACATAGGTTTGCAAATATACGCTAAGCCTGGCTTCCTGCTCGGGGGTGTAATATAACCATAAAGGCTCCAATTTTTCTTAACCAAAAAAAAAAAAAAAAAGGGGGTAAACGATTTCACATGAAAGTCAGGATTTTAGGTACTCAATGTGTTATTCTAAGTTCAACTCATGTAGTCAATTATGTTACCCTGTTGAGTTTGACTGGTCAATATAAGAAATTACAAAAGCCATGTGTTTTGTAAAATTGATGCTTGAATGCCTCCGGTCCCTAGACGCAATTCTGGTTGACTGGTGATGCTTGGCTTATTGGGTTGGAGCAAAATCATTTTTGATAGGCTGCTTCTATGTTTGAAAAAAGAGAGGCGTGCAGTCCTAAAAGAAACACTTAGTCAGCGATAGGTATCAGAAAGAGAAGACTTCAGAATATTCTCGCTCTCTTTTCTAGTAAGTAGACTTCATGCCCACCCACCAACCACCCCCTCCAAAAAAAAATGTTATTTTAAGTGAAAGACCACTGCACACAAACATGGACCCTGAAACCATGGTCATGCCATTGATTCTGATCGTGCTTTTCTTCCCATGTTGCACTTCCGTTGACACCTTAACACCAGACCAATCCATCAAGGATGGCCAGTCTTTGATTTCCAACAAAAATAATTTCGCCTTAGGCTTCTTTAGTCCCGGCAATTCTAGCTACCGGTATCTTGGTATTTGGTTTGTCAAAGTGGCAAATCAAACTGTAGTGTGGGTGGCAAACAGGAATGATCCTATTATTGATTCCTCCGGTGTTCTCTCCATCAACCAGTATGGAAACCTCGTCCTCCATGACAGTTCTAACCGTCTTCTTTGGTCTACAAATGTGTCTGTCCAGGGGACAACCTCTGTTGCACAGCTTCAAGATTCAGGAAATCTGGAATTGGTCGAAGGCAATAACGAAAAGGTTATATGGCAAAGCTTTGATCATCCTACAGACACACTGCTTCCAGGCATGAGGTTTGGGTTGAATCGGATAACTGGGTTAGACAGGTTCTTGACATCTTGGAAGTCGCAAGATGACCCCGGAACTGGGGACTACTGTAATAAGATGAAACCTACTGGCTCTCCACAATTCGTCTTGTATAAGGGTTCGACTTTATATTGGCGGTCAGGTCCATGGCCGTGGCCCACATCATCATCAGCAGCAACATCCTCATCGAGTTTTAAGTATTATTTTGTTAACAACGAAGATGAGGTATCTTATGCCTACTTTTTCGATGACGCCTACATCATTTCTAGACTAGTGCTTCACAACTCTGGATTGCTCCAGCACCTTATGTGGAATGATCGTGATCTTCAATGGAAGGAATTCTGGTCACCACCTAAATACCGGTGTGACAACTATAGACACTGTGGTGCATATGGTAAGTGTGGTCCCGAGTCTGCTGACAGGTTTAATACGTTTGAGTGTACGTGTCTGCCAGGCTATGAACCCAAGTCTCCAAAGAATTGGTATCACAGAGATGGTTCTGAGGGGTGTGTGAGGAAACAGTTGGGGTTGTCGATGTGTGGGAATGGAGAAGGGTTTGTGAAGGTGGGGCTTTTGAAGGCTCCTGATTCATTTAATGCAGTTTGGATGGACACGAGTATGACTAGCTCAGAGTGCGAGCAGGCATGCTTGAGAAATTGCTCTTGCACAGCTTTTGCAAGCATGAATATTGATGGGAAGGGGACCAGTTGTTTGGCATGGTATGGTGAATTGATTGACATTTCGGTGAATCCATATGAAAGGTGGGATCTAAATGTACGTGTAGATGCAACTGAGTTAGGTGGCCTTCTCCACTTGCTTGTATTTTTCGTAAATTTTCATTTCTGCGTATTTCACCTTACAAATTGTGGACTCGGTTTTTTTTTTTTTTTTTTTTTTTTTTTTTGTCCTTCAGCTACTTACACAAGGAAGTCCAATGGTTTTCTTGGCCACAAGAGGCAGCGGGCTATTACAATAATTTCTCTTATGGTGACATTGTTTCTGGTATGCTTGATAGGCTATATATGCCTAATGAAGAAGAAGAAGAAGAAGAGGAAAACATCCCCCTCAAACAAAAAAAAAGAAGAGGAGAACAAAAGGTAACAAAATCACTTCCATTGTATTGTTCGCACAAACACAGAGGTATATATATATATATATATATATCAAGAGTCATTTTGGTAGACCACTTGAGCTATATAAATGCTCAAATGCAAAATTATATTCAGCAATGTCTATCAATCTATCAATATGTTTTAGGAAAGTGAAGAGAAAATTGCACAATCAATCATTATATTTTACCGGTGCCATGGACTATTTGGAGGGAAATAAGCTAGAGGAGAATAGTAGACATCCAGATTTATTGATCTTTGATCTAAGCTGCATAGTTGCTGCCACTGACAATTTCTCTCCAATCAACAAACTAGGACAAGGTGGCTTTGGTTCTGTTTTTAAGGTAAAGTTACAATTCATAATGGCATCGTTGAATGTTGATATCTTGCATATTTTCCTTTCTTTTTCAATTTCCATTATTGTGTGAGTGTGAATACAAGAAAATGATTTACATAATCTAGGACATAAGTTGTTGAAGAATCAGATTGTGCATTGAACTCAATTGCTTTGAACTAATTGTTACAACTAAGCTTAATTTTGGATCATTGATTCAGGGTCAATTATCTAATGGACAACAAGTAGCTGTGAAAAGGCTATCCCACAGTTCAGGACAAGGAATAGAGGAATTCAAAAATGAAGTTATGTTAATTGCAAAACTTCAACATAGGAATCTTGTCAAGCTTTTTGGTTGTTGCATTCAGGGGGAAGAAAAGATGTTGATTTATGAGTACATGCCCAACAAAAGCTTGGATTTCTTCATTTTTGGTACGTCTTCTTTCTATTAATCTATTGCATTCATCTGTTTTATTTTCTATTATTATATATATTCAAAAAATATTTTTGGACTACATAAAACCAAATATTTTTACACTATTTAATCACATTTTGAGTATTTTGGAGTTAAATTTTATTGTAGACCATACAAGAAGTTCATTGCTTAATTGGGGGAAACGCTTTGAAATCATTATTGGGATCACTCGTGGGATTTTGTATCTTCATCAAGACTCAAGATTAAGAATTATACATAGGGATCTTAAAACTAGCAATGTTCTCCTAGATGGTGAGATGAATCCTAAAATTTCAGATTTCGGGATAGCTCGTATATTCAAAGGGGACCAAATTCAAGGCAAGACAACTAGAGTTATCGGAACATAGTAAGTACGCATGTGCACACAAAGTCTTGCACACTTTCCACACATATAGAAAATGAAGGCCTATGCAAAATTTAACTCTATTTTTAATACTATTCACATGCAGTGGTTATATGTCACCAGAGTATGTAATATTTGGGAAATTTTCAACAAAATCAGATGTCTTTAGTTTTGGTGTCATATTGTTGGAGATCATTAGTGGCAAGAAGAATAACAGTTCTTATCAAACACACCCTTCCCTAACTTTGATAGGGCATGTAAGTAACAAAAAAAGAACAGTCTTTTCCATTTGCATTTATAATACAACTCTTTTGGATAATGCTATAAACCATACAGGTCTGGGAACTATGGACAGAAGATAGAGCCTTGGATATAGTTGATTCATCGATTACTAAGTCATTTGTTTCTCATGAAGTCTTGAGATGCATTCAAATTGGGCTCTTATGTGTGCAAGAAGATGCAACGGATCGACCAACAATGTTGGCAATTCTTCTCATGCTAAGTTCTGAAACAACTCTTCCTTCTCCGAAACAACCTGCTTTTGTTTTTAGAAGACCTACCAATGATTTGGGATCAGTCACAGGAAAGGGGTTTTATTCTATAAATGACGTGACATTAACTACGTTTGAAGCTCGCTAAATGGTAAAGATTGCTGCATCTAAATTGCTTCTATAAGGATTTATGGGAACAATTAACATTTTACTCCGTTTGTAAGAACAAATATAATTTTTTTTTTTTTTTTTTCTTCTTTCTTTCCTTTTGTACCGAGTGATCCAAAAGTAAAATATAAGTGTTAGAGAATATAGCCTACTTCAGTCGACTGTACTTTCCCCTACCCTCTGAATATATATTTAACTGCAATGTAAGCCTCATATGCTAATAAGTAATAATTGAAACATATTAGAGAATGATGTTACCTACTGGCAATTTCCTGTGCTCCAAGCATAAGAACTTTTAGGAAAGCTAAAAGGCAAACATGCAGTCTGTGGTGGATAGTACCGTAGGAACAATGTTCTTTTAATTTTTCAAGTAAATATAGTCGTCATAATCAAATGACAGGACTGTGTTTGCTGTTTATTCTCAATTATTAATAGCTTATTTAATCTAATCACCTGAAACCCTTGGATATTTTGATTTTGTAATGTATGTCAAGTCCAGGTTTCGTAGGCCTAAGATTCTGCTCAAAAGAAGACTGTTGTTTATGAGTAATTCATAATTTGGACATCCATTCAATCGATTGTAAGATGATTTTTGAGGGATGTTGAATTTGATAGTGGCTCGATGCATTGAAAATTGTGAAACCAAAATCTAATTATGTTAATTAAGTCGATTGCTGCTTTGTTTTTCACTCCCTACATGACATCATATAAAAGGCTTATTATAGCATGACTTCAACAAGAGGTTTAGAGAGAGAGAGAAGGCCTAAACTTCATTTTGATCAACCTATGATTCAAAAGTCTTTATTCGACAATGGAGTTGGTTTTTTGGTGATCAAGAGCTAAAGTCACAGAGTCTATTATCTCAATACGTTGCAGCAGAGAACAAATTTTTATGGTGGTCCTTGGAGTCGTTTAGAGGGTCTAATTGTAATCACAGATGCAGATCGTGAGAGAAGGGAGAGAAGGGATTCATAGGGAAGAGTCCAAAAGGTCTGAAACTGGGGTGGGGTCATGAGAAATGAGAGAGAAGGAATTCATAAATTGGTTTTGAGGTGGCTTGTTTGTTTGTATTAATTTAGTACAAACCCAAAAATAAATTGTATCATTCTAGCACAAAAACTATCAAAGAAAACGAAGAGATAAACACAGAATCATAGGTTTGCACAGTGCCCTTAAGTGTTTGACAATGTCTTTTTAAGGGCTTAATGCACATACTCTTCAAAGGTTATGTCTAATTTTAGCTAAGTATTATGCCTCTCACACTTGGCCAAACAGAATTTTTAATTTTACCAAATTATTTATTGATTCACAAAATTGGATTCCCATAGTATAATATGAAGGATTTTTAGTGTCCCACTTGAAAGTTCAGTTTTGATTATTTGTACAGGCTATTCAATAGATACCTAATGATGAAAATTTGTGATCTTTGCTGAGATTTGGTGATGCAAAGATTACGACAGAGAAGAAACTAAGCGAAGAAGAAAATTGAACGAAGAAAATTGAACAAAAACTATGAAATCTTAACTAACTAGAGATTAACTCCAGCAAACCAAACCGACTCATAACAGCTTTTTTAACAAACTCACTATAACGGCTGCATAAGATGCCACCCTTTGGTGCTTTACACTTAAAAAGACTTTGTTATAACATCATCATTTGTACCAATAGTAATACCACATGGACAGGCCACTCTGTTTTAATGACGGCATGTGAGGCCTAATAAGTAACCCATCATTTGATTATTATTATTATTATTATCATCATCATGGTTAAAATGCATAGTTTTAAAAATCGGACCGGACCGTCCGGTTCAACCGGTTCAACCTAGAACCGGACACAATCCGGTCCGGTTATTCATAAAAATCAAAAATGAAGAAAAAACCGGAAACAGCCGGTAACCGGAGGTTTAACCGGAAAAACTGAGAACCGAAATGGTTGAACCGGTTTTGCAACGGTTCTGCAAAATGGGTGAAACAGATCTGAAACCAAACATTTTGCAGCAAAGATCTATTTCTTTTTTTCCTTAGATCGGCGTCTACCTGTGATGACTGGAGGCTTTGGTGAACATGGCATCAAAGCTAGCCTCTTGAGCAGTCAAAATTCCTAACCTTGCCTGAAAACACACATCTTCACAAAGAGAGAGGCAAAGAAGAGATGGTTGAAAATCTTTGTTTGGATGTGCGAGAGGAGGACCACAATACACACGAAATTAAATTGATCCATTTTTCTTATGAGAGCTTCTTCTTAGTTTGTAAGAGAGAGACTGGTTTGCACAGTTTGTAAAACTGTGGTGTGCCGTGCTCTGCCTCAAATACTTGTTCAGTGTGCACACTGCACACGATAATCTATAACACAGTGAGAGCCACACATTTTATTTTTATTGTTTTTTGAGAATCAATGACAGCCACAACTTTTTAATTTTCCTTAGCCTAAGACTTTACTTTTGCCTTTAGTACTTAAAAGGGGCAGCGTGAGCAACTCATGTGGATTGGGGCCCCACCCCTTTTACATTTAGTTAAGATAATTATGATATAAAAAATTGGTGATTTTAATAATTAATTAAGCGAATAATTTTAAAATTTATTTAATTTTCCTTTAAAATAAATGCATAATACATAGACCATTTTGAGGGAAAAAAATAAACCTAAAAGAAGGGTGTCACTAAATGTTATGTTTTGAAAATAATTTTTGGTTATTGTTTATTTATATTTGGTTATTGTTTGTTTTCTACATGTATGATGTAAAAACTCACATAATTTTTTTAAAATATGTTATATATATATTTTAACATAATATTATATGTAATAATCTTATTATATATTTTATTAACTATTTTTATAATTTTAAAATTATTAATTAAATATTTATGACATCACCGGTTCGACCACTGGTTAGACCCCGGTCGGACCACAAAACCAGTAATCACTCACTTTTCCGGTTCTTTGACCGTACCGGTTTTTAAAACCATGTTAAAATGTAAATTACATCTTTTAAGTTTTTAGTCATCTAACTTTACTTCATTTAATCGAGTTTTCTAAATTTAAAATTTATTCAATTTAGATATTTTGTCCAATTCCATTAAAAAAATATCATTAAATATACAGTTAGCTAATGGAAAAATAATTATCACATAAAAAATCTACAAAATTAATAAATAATTTTATTTTTTTATCTGAAAACAATATATTTTTTTAATGACATTTTTTTAACAAAATTGGATAAAAGACTTAAATTGCATAAATTTGAAAATCACTGACTCAATTGAACGAAAGTAAAGTTAAATAACTAAAATACCAAATTTCAGATCAATTAGCATTTTAGCCTTTTTTTAAAATTATTTAATATTATATTTTATATACATTTATGTTGCTTTATGGGTCCCAATTAGTTTAACTAGTAAAGTCTAAGATGGTTGAACAAGAGATTTGGGTTCAATATTCGCCAACACCAAAAATCAATTAGTGTCTTAGCATGATTATAAAGAGCTATCATCTGGAGTAAAAGTCATAAGTTCAAACTCTCTAAAAATATATATAAAAAATGTTGCTTTTGTTGGGCCTAAAACGATGTTACTACCACACCATTTGTCACACCCTAATCACAAAAGGATCCAAAGTATGAAAAACTGAGCCTTCAAGAGATATTGTAGGGGATTTTTTTTTTCTTTCCATTTGATAAAATAAATAAATATACTGGTCTCTCCATAATATAAGTCAGAGCTCTATGACACACTTACAAAAAATACAAACTACAAATCATGTGTCTCCAAATATACATGAAAATCCAAATCTCCAAATAAATAAACACAAAGTCACGATCCTCTCTAAGATACGTAACCTCAAGAGAAAACCTAGGTCTATCACGCCCAAGGCAAACAAACCTCAAGAGCCCAACCTCCAATTGAATTAGCTATGGCCTCGAATAATTTAGTAAGTTGAGTCACCAACAATTTATAGCACAAATCTCCCACTTAGCATAGTACTCTAATCACCACCAACAAACTAAGCTCCATGCCCAACGTATAGCTAATTTATTTGTAAAACTATTGGAGAGTGGAATGAGCTAAAGCCCAGTAAGTATCATAATTAAAGGAGGCATGGGAAATGCAAGTCTCATGATAATTAGTATTTTTACAAAACACAGAACACGTTACACTTTGGGAGTTTCCACTTAATTTTTGCAAAATCAATCTTCATGGATAAAATGACAAGAATGATTGAAACAGTACAGAACAAAGCTTTTTCAAAATATCTCCATGTGAAACTACATACTATATACTGTGAGCAATAATAACACCATTCCAAAACCAGAAAATCCAACCCAAAGCCAGAACTCAATTGTCGACACAAAGCCAAAAATCATTGCTGACACAAAGCTGAAACTAATCTACCAACACAAAGCCGAAACTCATTGCCGACACAAAGCCGAAACTAATTCGCTAACACGAAACCAAAACTTAATAACCATCACAAAGATAGGTGCTAAGATACCAATGTTACACAGACTATAGTATCTAGCCAAGTAATTACTGGGTAATCACATGTCACAGTCCAATGGTAAAAACATAAAGAGCTCACAATTTTCATGAAATCAAAACACAATTCATTTTCAAATAGTTTCACAAAAAACTTTGTAATACCATACCCAATAGATTCACAAGGTTCTCAAAACCTTCAAACTCATTTCTTGTCAAGAAGATATTGTATCAATTTTCCCAAATATCACAAGTCAAGATAAAAGTATCTTTAAATTTTGCAAATAATGCAATAAATCCAAAAAATCCATTCTCTAGAATTTAATCAAAGATGATAGTCTTTCCCATGCTAACAAATCATGCACTTCCCCATATGCAATAAGAAATAACAAATCATGCATTTCCCCATATGCAATAAGAAATATGATAAACTTTCAATGTTTCAAGCATTTTCTATAAATGATTAATAATAATAGTATACATAGTATGTTTTAGGAAAGCCATGAATAATGTTCCAAAATGGGTTTAACTATGAAATACTTGAGTGCAATAATAATAATTTTTTGAAAATCCCATTAAGAAGTTACTTACCTCAGAAGGCCAACCAATTTTACCTCAACCGGGCACCATGAAATCAACCAATCCCATCACTAAGTCCATCATCAAAAATCTCGGAACTTAGAAACAAGATGATCAAGCCTATAAATAACAATGTCCATCACAAAGTACAATCAAACTTGTCTCCATAGACCGAAAATGTCCCATAAAATCAAATTGAGGGCCTAAAGCTTGACTTGACTATCCAAAGGCACCTTTTCCCAAAGGATACCAAACAAGCATACAAATTATCCAAAGGACCATAACATAACCAAAGCATTATAATACACTACTACAAACAATATGCATTTATTAGATAGCATAACACATCACTCTAAAATTGAGATAGCTAGTCTCAAGAATTTCTTTTGGGTACCAACTAATAAAACCAAGCCATTATAACAATTCTTATAAATTCCCAAGCATTCACAACAAAACAACTATGTTTAAGTGTTACACTAATTCATGAATTAATAATGTCAATACATATTAGATCACATAGGAATCAATTATAACATCATCTAATTACTTTTAAAGTTCTAAATCTCATTACATATCTCACAAAGTCCAGCTTAGAATTGAATAAACAACTATAAATAATTAAGCCCAACCTCATAACTCAATGAGGTAAAATATCAAACACTTGATGTGCAAAAAGCACAACGTCAAAGCAATTAAACTTTTATGGTTAAAACTTTCATTACCCATTTGTTTCAAGACAAGTTTATAGAACCCATTCTACGAAAGTTTCACCTACCTATCTCTCCACAACTCCAAGACCTCCAAACCCCATTACCCAAGACAAAATCGTGATTGGGTGAACACTCAAGACCAAACCAAACTTTTCATTCCAAATAAGAATTTCTTGCATAAACCTAGACATGGAAAAACAGGCGGGTCAGGTCGGGTTCGGGTTGGGTCAATCGGGTTGCGGGTCAAATGGATCACAGGTCAAAACGGGTCATTTTAAGCGGGTTAAAAACGGGTTCGGGTCAATCGGGTTGCAAGTCGGGTTGGGTCAGGTCGGGTTGGGTCGGTTGACCCGTATTTTTCACATGAAATTTTTTATTTTTTATTTTTATAAAGAAAACAATATGTATTTACCATTTGGAAAGTTATGCAACATATCACTTGATGTAAAATGCATTATTTTGAATTCACCGCTTATATCAAGAATGAATTTAGTTAAACTTATTAATACTTATTCAATAATTTTAAAATTATACAAATCCAAACATTGTTATCTAAAACAAAATAACACAAAGATAAGTAAAACAAATACACAAGTTTTATTTCTACACAATATCAACATTCCAAAATATAAAATAAAATTATAAATGACTTATTGAATAACTCATTTGATAAAGAATAAAAATTTATAAGAAAGTTACAGTCTTGAAAATTAATTTTATAATATATTATCAATTGTGGTTGACACTCTATTTCAATTTGAGATATACATTAAAGTTTGATTGCTTACTTATTTATACATGGTCTCTTTTATAGAGATCATATTGTTGTTAAGCAGTATATACTCTATGAAATATCATAATTTATTTTGAAAAACTATTTATTTTGAACATAAATTGTTAAAAAATAGGTCTAAGTATTCATAATTTATGCTAATTTGATACTTTGACTTTACTATTTTCATACTTGTGAATGTGTCTCACACATATCTACAATTTTAAATCTATTTTTAACTCTACTGTAACCAGATTATCTTGGCATGAACTTTGTTATTTGATATCTAAAAATCTTTACTCATTATAGAATGCTCAACCATTTATCTTTCAATTAATTTACATGCAGTTATGTAAATGTATTAATTGTTTCCTTAAAGCTCACAATAAACAATTAAATCAATATTGTCTTAATTTCATTATTTTTTTTACCAAAAAAAAAAGTTTTAAAAAAATGTTTCGGGTTCGAGTTCGGGTCGAGTCTCGGGTCGGGTCAGGTTGACTTGCACAAAACATGGGTCGGATCACGGGTCAACCTATTTTTACTTCGGGTCAAAAAAATCGAGTTCGAGTCAAATATTTTTCGAGTTAGGTCGAACTGGGTCAGAAAATTCTGACCCGTTTTGCCATGTCTACGTAAACCCAATAATGGGTCCCTCTCTTCCCAAAATCTTTTCTTTACAACCGGTAGTGGTGGCTTGAAAAGAAACTCATGGCTGAAGTATTTTTAGTGGAAAACCATGGAGAAAGAGAGAGAGAGAGGGAGGGATTCAAGTGAGAGAAAGGGAGAGGGGTGGCAGTTCGAGAGAGAGAGAGAGAGAGAGAGAGACGTGAATGTGAAAGTGATGACACCAATTTTTTTATCTTCTGGTGTTGTGGTCAAAAAAAGAAATGGGAAGAGGGGATTTGCCGTTATTTAAAAAGTATCAGATTTCACATGAAAGTCAGGTACTCAATGTGTGATTAGTTCAACTTCAACTCATGTTTTTAAGATTACTTTCACTTCAGGCACACAGTAGGGAGTTTATTAGAGTACTTTCTCTATTGTTGTCCGACATTTTTCTCTGTGTGTTGTGTTTTATTTGTGTGCATGTGATTTAATTATTTAATTGTTTTTGTTCAGTGTTTGTGTGTGGGTGTGTTTTAGATTGCAAGTAGATTGAGTTGGAGAAGAAACTATGCGGCCCAAGATATAAAAATTCGGGGGTTTAGGGCCTTTAGGCCCAGTCCTTTTAGTCTTATCACTTATGCTAAAGGGTGTGAAGGAGCTTGCTGATGCTGGCAAAGTCACCAAGGGTCTTAAAAATAAGTTTGATTAGCATTGGTGTTTCTACTCACTTTGGGCCCAAAAATGAATCATTTGTTATATAATAGATATATGTCAAATTGCTTATTGCTTGAGTGCTGAAGATATTTGTGATTTTCTTTTTGTCTGTTTGTGTGATTGAAAGAGATTTTTAGAATTATTACTTTATAAGTCCTTTTACAGTGTATGGAAATTACTGTACATATTATGCTTCTTATCCACTAAAAAACAAGGGAAAGAATTTATTTTATTTTTTTTTTTTTTAAGTAAAGATGCCTGTTGTTTGAAGTTTTCTACATCTGCTTTCTTCATATAACAAATTTTGCAATGGATGGAAGATATAGTAGGATAAAAGAAATTATAAAATCCGTGTGTTTTAGTTATGCAATACAGTTTACCTTGTCCACTACCTTGTACTTAAGGCTTACATGCCAGATAGAATATACTTTGATCTCATATGCTTGGTTGGGAATCTAGATGGTCTTTTAAATTTAAAATTGTGCCTCCAATTAGCTGTATTATTTTTTCCCAATTCGTCCCATTTTTATTTCCTTTGAAGGCATGACTTTCTTACTTTTATTTTTGGATACAATCAGTAGATTGCATAGGTTGATTCATGAAAGCCAATGAGATTTTCCGAAATGAGGTTAGCCAAAGAACGGCAGTAAGCTCTGGGTATCAAGCTTGGCCAAGTTGGCTGATGCTAGCCCAAGATCAGTCATGATGATAAATTACCAATTACCAGCTCAGGCATCAGGATAGTTAGCTCTGCCTTGATAACTCTTTTCTGGACAATATAAATGCCATCCTCATCAAACTATCAATTACTCACTCAAGTATGTGCTAAAAGTTAAATGATACTTTAACATGTTGTTCAAGCCATCCATTAAATTGCACTAAAACTTAACAAAAAGATATTTAAGATTAGGTATTGGGATATTTAATTTGATAGTAATTTTCAAGTAGAAAAAAGCCTTCACTGAAATATTGATGCTTGAATGCCTCCGGTCCCTCGACGCAATCCTGATTGACTTGTGATGCTTGGCTTATTGACTTGAAGAAAAATCCTTTTTGATAGGCTGCTTCTTTGTTTGAAAAAGAGAGGTGTGTAGTCCTAAAAGAAACAACTAGTCGGAGATAGGGACCAGAAAGAGAAGACTTCATAATTCTCTCTCTCTCTCTCTCTCTCTCTCGGCAGAAAGACTTCATGCCCACCCACCACCCCTCCAAAAAAAATGTTATTTTAAGTGAACAACCACTGCACACAAACATGGATGCTGAAACCATGGTCGTGCCATTGATTCTGATCATGCTTTGCTTCCCATTTTGCACTTCTGTTGACACCTTAACACCAGACCAATCCATCAAGGATGGCCAGTCTTTGATTTCCAACAAAAATAAGTTCGCCTTAGGCTTCTTTAGTCCGGGCAATTCTAGCTACCGGTATCTTGGTATTTGGTTTGTCAAAGTGGCAAAACAAACTATTGTGTGGGTGGCAAACAGGAATGATCCTATTATTGATTCCTCCGGTGTTCTCTCCATCAACCCCTATGGAAACCTTGTCCTCCATGACAGTTCTAAGCGTCTTCTTTGGTCTACAAATGTGTCAGTCCAGGGGACAACCTCCTCTGTTGCACAGCTTCAATACTCAGGAAATCTGGTATTAGTTCAAAGCAATAACGAAAAGGTTATATGGCAAAGCTTTGATCATCCTACAGACACACTGCTTCCACGCATGAGGCTTGGGTTGAATCGAATAACTGGATTAGACAGGTTCTTGACATCTTGGAAGTCACAAGATGACCCTGGAACTGGGGACTACTTCTATAAGATGAATCCTACTGGCTCTCCACAAGTCGTCTTGTATAAGGGTTCGACTTTATATTGGCGGTCAAGTCCATGGCCGTGGCCCA
This sequence comes from Quercus glauca, assembly GCA_023736055.1. Classification (NCBI taxonomy): domain Eukaryota; kingdom Viridiplantae; phylum Streptophyta; class Magnoliopsida; order Fagales; family Fagaceae; genus Quercus; species Quercus glauca. The sequence continues at coordinate 88,372,399 of CM043319.1, read as the reverse complement.
CATCATCATCAGCAGCAACATCATCGAGTTTGAAGTATTATTTTCATAACAACGAAGATGAGGTATCTTACGCCTACTTTTTCGATGACGCCTACATCATTTCTAGAGTAGTGCTTCACAACTCTGGATTGCTCCAGCTCCTAATGTGGAATGATGGTGATCTTCAATGGAAGGAATTCTGGTCAGCACCTAAATACCGGTGTGACAACTATAGACACTGTGGTGCATATGGTAAGTGTGGTCCCGAGTCTGCCAGTTTTAATAGGTTTGAGTGTACTTGTTTGCCAGGGTGTGAACCCAAGTCTCCGAAGAATTGGTATCACAGAGATGGTTCTGAGGGGTGTGTGAGGAAGCAGTTGGGGTTGTCGATGTGTGGGAATGGAGAAGGGTTTGTGAAAGTGGAGCTTTTGAAGGGTCCTGATTCAGTTAATGCAGTTTGGATGGACAAGAGTATGAGTAGCTCAGAGTGCGAGCAGGCATGCTTGAGAAATTGCTCTTGCACAGCTTTTGTCAGCATAAATATTGATGGGAAGGGGACCAGTTGCTTGGCATGGTATGGTGAATTGAATGACATTTCAGAGAGTTCATATGAAAGGTGGGATCTAAATGTACGTGTAGATGCAACTGAGTTAGGTGGCCTTCTCCACTTGCTTGTATTTTTCATAAATTTTCATTTCTGCCTATTTCACCTTACAAATCTTGAACCATGGTTTTTTTTTTTTTGGGTCCTTCAGCTACTTACACAAGGAAGTCCAATGGTTTTCTCGGCCACAAGAGGCAGCGGGCTATTACAATAATTTCTCTTATGGTGACATTGTTTCTGGTATGCTTGATAGGCTATATGTGCCTAATGAAGAAGAAGAGGAAAACATCCCCCTCAAAAAAAAAATTGGAAGAAGAGGAGAACAAAAGGTAACAAAATCACTTCCATTGTATTGTTCGCACAAACACACAGGAATATATTTATATATATCAAGAGTCATTTTGGTAGACCACTTGAGCTATATAAATGCTCAATTGCAAAATTATATTCAGCAATGTCTATCAATCTATCAATATGTTTTAGGACAGTGAAGAGAAAATTGCACAATCAATCATTATATTTTACCGGTGCCAGGGACTATTTGGAGGGAAATGAGCTAGAGGATAATCGTAGACATCCAGATTTATTGATCTTTGATCTAAGCTGCATAGTTGCTGCCACTGACAATTTCTCTCCAATCAACAAACTAGGACAAGGTGGCTTTGGTTCTGTTTTTAAGGTAAAGTTACAATTCATAATGGCATCGTTGAATGTTGATATCTTGCATATTTTCCTTTCTTTTTCAATTTCCATTATTGTGTGAGTGTGAATACAAGAAAATGATTTTCATAATCTAGGACATAAGTTGTTGAAGAATCAGATTGTGCATTGAACTCAATTGCTTTGAACTAATTGTTACAACTAAGCTTAATTTTGGATCATGGATTCAGGGTCAATTATCTAATGGACAACAAGTAGCTGTGAAAAGGCTATCCCACAGTTCAGGACAAGGAATAGAGGAATTCAAAAATGAAGTTATGTTAATTGCAAAACTTCAACATAGGAATCTTGTCAAGCTTTTTGGTTGTTGCATTCAGGGGGAAGAAAAGATGTTGATTTATGAGTACATGCCCAACAAAAGCTTGGATTTCTTCATTTTTGGTACGTCTTCTTTCTATTAATCTATTGGATTCATCTGTTTTATTTTCTATTATTATATATATTCAAAGAATATTTTTGGACTACATAAAACCAAATATTTTTACACTGTTTAATCACATTTTGAGTATTCTGGAGTTAAATTTTATTGTAGACCATACAAGAAGTTCATTGCTTAATTGGGGGAAACGCTTTGAAATCATTATTGGGATCACTCGTGGGATTTTGTATCTTCATCAAGACTCAAGATTAAGAATTATACATAGGGATCTTAAAACTAGCAATGTTCTCCTAGATGGTGAGATGAATCCTAAAATTTCAGATTTCGGGATAGCTCGTATATTCAAAGGGGACCAAATTCAAGGCAAGACAACTAGAGTTATCGGAACATAGTAAGTACACATGTGCACACAAAGTCTTGCACACTTTCCACACGTATAGAAAATGAAGGCCTATGCAAACTTTAACTCTATTTTTAATACTATTCACATGCAGTGGTTATATGTCACCAGAGTATGTAATATTTGGGAAATTTTCAACAAAATCAGATGTCTTTAGTTTTGGTGTCATATTGTTGGAGATCATTAGTGGCAAGAAGAATAACAGTTCTTATCAAACACACCCTTCCCTAACTTTGATAGGGCATGTAAGTAACAAAAAAACAATAGTCTTTTCCATTTGCATTTATAATACAACTCTTTTGGATAATGCTATAAACCATACAGGTCTGGGAACTATGGACAAAAGATAGAGCCTTGGATGTAGTTGATTCATCGATTACTGAGTCATTTGTTTCTCATGAAGTCTTGAGATGCATTCAAATTGGGCTCTTATGCGTGCAAGAAGATGCAACGGATCGACCAACAATGTTGGCAATTCTTCTCATGCTAAGTTGTGAAACAACTCTTCCTTCTCCGAAACAACCTGCTTTTATTTTTAGAAGACCTACCAATGATTTGGGATCAGTCACAGGAAAAGGGTTTTATTCTATAAATGACGTGACAATAACTACGTTTGAAGCTCGCTAAAAGGTAAATTGCTTCTATAAGGATTTATGGGAACAATTAACATTTTACTCCGTTTATAAGAACAAATATAATTCTTGTTTTTTTTTTTTTTTTTTCTTCTTTCTTTCCTTTTGTACCGAGTGATCCAAAAGTAAAATATAAGTGTTAGAGAATATAGCCTACTTCAGTGGACTGTACTTTCCCCTAATCTCTAAATATATATTTAACTGCAATGTAAGCCTCATATGCTAATAAGTAATAATTGAAACATATTAGAGAATGATGTAACCTACAGGCAATTTCCTGTGCTCCAAGCATAAGAACTTTTAGGAAAGCTAAAAGGCAAACATGCAGTCTGTGGTGGATAGTACTGTAGGAACAATGTTCTTTTAATTTTTCAAGTAAATATCGTCGTCATAATCAAATGACAGGACTGTGTTAGCTGTTTATTCTCACTTATTAATAGCTTATTTAATATAATCACCTGAAACCCTTGGATATTTTGATTTTGTAATGTATGTCAAGTCCAGGTTTCATAGGCCTAAGATGCAGCTCAAAAGAAGACTGTTGTTTATGAGTAATTCATAGTTTGGACATCCATTCAATCGATTGAAAGATGATTTTTGAGGGGTGTTGAATTTGATAGTGGCTCGATGCATTGAAAATTGTGAAACCAAAATCTAATTATGTTAATTAAATCAATTGCTGCCTTGTTTTTCACTCCCTACATGACATCATATAAAAGGCCTATTATAGCATGACTTCAACAAGAGGTTTAGAGAGAGAGAGAAGGCCTAAACTTCATTTTGATCAACCTATGATTCAAAAGTCTTTATTCGACAATGGAGTTGGTATTTTGGTGATCAAGAGCTAAAGTCACAGAGTTTATTATCTCAATACGTTGCAGTAGAGAACAAATTTTTATGGTGGCCCTTGGAGTCGTTTAGAGGGTCTAATGACTCTAATTGTGATCACAGATGCAGATCGTGAGAGAAGGGAGAGAAGGGATTCATAGGGAAGAGTCCAAAAGGTCTGAAACTGGGGTGGGGTCATGAGAAATGAGAGAGAAGGAATTCATAAATTGGTTTTGAGCTGGCTTGTTTGTTTGTATTAATTTAGTACAAACCCAAAAATAAATTGTATTATTCTAGCGCAAAAACTATCAAAGAAAACGAAGAGATAAACACAGAATCATGGGTTTGTACAATGCCCTTAAGTGTTTGACAATGTCCTTTTAATGGCTTAATGCACAAACTCTTCTAAGGTTATGTCTAATTTTAGCTAAGTAGTATGCCTCTCACACTTGGCCAAACAGAATTTTTAATTTCACCAAATTATTTATTGATTCACAAAATTGGATTCCCATAGTATAATATGAAGGATTTTTAGTGTCCCACTTGAAAGTTCAGTTTTGAATCTTTTGATTATTTGTACAAGCTATTCAATAGATACCTAATGATGAAAATTTGTGATCTTTGCTGAGATTTGGTGATGCAAAGATTACGACAGAGAAGAAACTAAGTGAACAAGAAAATTGAACAGAGACTATGAAATCTTAACTAACTTGAGATTAATTCTAGCAAACTAAACCGACTCATAACAGCTTTTTTAACAAACTCACTATAACGGCTACATAAGATGACACTGTTTGGTGCTTTACACTTAAAAAGACTTTGTTAGAGCATTCACAGTAGTTGAAGTATATTGCTATAATGCTAAAATTTAGCTCCACAAACACAAAAAGTAAGCTCTAGCAATGGAGCTATCCTTATATTTTTTAGCTGATTTGCTACAGTACACATCTTTAGATAGATGTGTACCGTTCATAAAAGCTAAAAAATATATATATATATATTTTAATAAATTTCTCTCTCCTCTTTCATTTAAAAAATATTTTCTCTTTCTTTCTTTTTCACTGTTTCTCTCTCCGGCTTCTCTTCTTTCTTCCTTTTTCCTTCTCATTTTTTTTTTCTCTCCCTTATCTACTCTCCTAACTGTTCTGGGTTCATCTTCATCACCCAGTCCTTCATCGCCCAATCCTTCATCGCCGATCTTCATCGCCGATTTTCATCGCCCAGTCCTTCATCGTCGTCCCTTCATCGCCGATCTTCATCACCGTCCCATCTCTGGGTTTCGTGATGGCGGTTTGGCTGGATTTCATGGTGTGGTGGTGGTTGTGGTTGTGTGGGTAGATCGGCGTCAATAGATGGTTGGGTTCATCGATGGGTGGCTGGGCTGTGGGCGCCGATCAGCACTTTTGTTTTGTTTTTTTTTTTTTTTTTTTTTTTTTTTCCTGCTGTGGGCTGTGGTGTGGTAGTGGTTGTGGTTGTGGGTGTGGTGGTGGTGGTGGTGGTGTGGTAGGTGGTTGGTTGATTTTTTTTTTTCTTTTGTTGTGGGCTGTGGTGGTGGTGGTGGTGGTTGTGGTTGTGGTTGTGGTTGTGTGTGTGGCTGTGATGTGTGGACTTGGTTGATTTTTTTTTTCTTTTGTTGTGGGCCGTGGTGGTGGTGGTGGTGGTGGTGGTGGTTGTGGTTGTGGTTGTGTGTGGCTGTGATGTATGGGTGTAGTTAATATATTATTTTATTATATTATTTTATTGTAGTGAAATAGATTATTTTATTGTAGTAGATATATTATTTTATTGTGTTGTTTATATTATTTTATTGTATTGAAAGCTAAAATAGATCCACTGCTGCAGCATGTATGTAGGTAAAATAGATAAAGTAACTTTTGGTGGAGCTAAAAAGCTAAATTTTTAACTCCACTGCTGTAAATGCTAACATCATCATTTGTACCAATAGTAATACCACATGGACAGGCCACTCTGTTTTAATGACGGCACGTGAGGCCTAATAAGAAAACCCATCGTTTGATTATTATTATTATTATTATTATTATTATTATTATTATTATTATTATTATTATTACTATCAAGGTTAAAATGCAAATTACATTTTTTAAGTTTTCAGTGATTTAACTTTACTTTCATTTAATCGAGTATTCTAAATTTAAAATTTATTCAATTTAGATATTTTGTCCAATTCCGTTAAAAAAATATCATTAAATATACAATTAGCTAATGGAAAAATAATTATCACATAAAAAATCTATAAAATTAATAAATAATTTTATATTTTTATTTGAAAACAATATATTTTTTTAATGACATTTTTTTAACAAAATTGGATAAAGGACTTAAATTGAATAAATTTGAAAATCACTGTCTCAATTGAACGAAAGTAAAGTTAAATAACTAAAATACCAAATTTGAGATCAATTAGCATTTTAGCATTTTTTTTTAAATTATTTAATATTATATTTTATCTACATTTATGTTGCTTTATGGGTCCCAATTAGTTTAACTAGTAAAGTCTAAGATGGTTGAACAAGAGATCTAGGTTTAATCTTCGCCTACACCAAAAACCAATTAGTGTCTTAGTATGATTATAAAAAGTTATCATCTGGAGTAAAAGCCATAAGTTCAAACTCTCTAAAAAATATATAAAAAATGTTGCTTCTATTGGGCCTAAAATCATGTGTCTCCAAATATACATGAAAATCCAAATCTCCAAATAAATAAACACAAAGTCACGATCCTCTCTAAGATACATAACCTTAATAGAAACCTCAACAAAAAATCTAGGCCTATCACACCCAAGGCTAACAAACCTCAAGAGCCCAACCTCCAATTGAATTAGCTATGGCCTCAAATAATTTAGTAAGTTGAGTCGCCAACAATTTATAGCACAAATCTCCCACTTAGCATAGTACTCTAATCACCACCAACAAACTAAGCTCCATGCCCGACGTATAGCTAATTTATTTGAAAAACTATTGGAGAATGGAATGAGCTAAAGCCCAGTAAGTAGCATAATTAAAGGGGGCATGGGAAATGCAAGTCTCATGATAATTAGCATTTTTACAAAACACAGAACACGTTACACTTCGGGAGTTTCCACTTAATTTCTGCAAAATCAATCTTCATGGATAAAATGACAAGAATGATTGAAACAGTACAGAACAAAGCTTTTTCAAAATATCTCCATGTGAAACTACATACTATATACTGTGAGCAATAATAACACCATTCCAAAACCAGAAAATCCAACCCAAAGCCAGAACTCAATTGCCGACACAAAGCCAGAAATCATTGCTGACACAAAGCTGAAACTAATCCACCGACACAAAGCCGGAACTCATTGCCGACACAAAGCCGAAACTAATTCGCTAACACGAAGCCGAAACTCAATAACCATCACAAAGACAAGTGCTAAGATACCAATGTCACACAGACTATAGTATCTAGCCAAGTAATTACCGGGTAATCACATGTCACAGCCCAATGGTAAAAACATAAAAAGCTCACAATTTTCATGAAATCAAAACACAATTCATTTTCAAATAGTTTCACAAAAACCTTTGTAATACCATACCCAATAGATTCATAAGGTTCTCAAAACCTTTAAACTCATTTCTTGTCAAGAAGATATTGTATCAATTTTCCCAAATATCACAAGTCAAGATAAAAGTATCTTTAAATTTTGGAAATAATGCAATAAATCCAAAAAATCAATTCTCTAGAATTTAATCAAAGATGATAGTCTTTCCCATGCTAACAAATCATGCATTTCCCCATATGTAATAAGAAATATGATAAACTTTCAATGTTTCATGCATTTTCTATAAATGATTAATAATAATAGTATACATAGTATGTTTTAGGAAAGCCATGAATAATGTTCCAAAATGGGTTTAACCATGAAATACTTGAGTGCAATAATAATTATTTTTTGAAAATCCCATTAAGAAGTTACTTACCTCGGAAGGCCAACCAATTTTACCTCAACCGGGCACCATGAAATCAACCAATCCCATCACTAAGTCCATCATTAAAAATCTCGAAACCTAGAAACAAAATGATCAAACCTATAAATAACAATGTCCATCACAAAGTACAATCAAACTTGTCTACATAGATCGAAAATATCCCATAAAATCAAATTGAGGGCCTAAAGCTTGACTTGACTATCCAAAGGCACCTTTTCCCAAAGGATACCAAACAAGCCTACAAATTATCCAAAGGACCATAACACAACCAAAGCATTATAATACACTACTACAAACAATATGCATTTATTAGATAACATAACACATCACTTTAAAATTGAGGTAGCTAGTCTCAAAAATTTCTTTTGGGTACCAACTAATAAAACCAAGCCATTATAACAATTCTTATAAATTCCCAAGCGTTCACAACGAAACAACAATGTTTAAGTGTTACACTAACTCATGAATTAATAATGTCAATACATATTAGATCACATAGGAATCAATTATAACATCATCTAATTACTTTCAAAGTTCTAAAACTCATTACATATCTCACAAAGTCCAGCTTAGAATTGAATAAACAACTATAAATATTTAAACCTAACCTCATAACTCAATGAGGTAAAATATCAAACACTTGATGGGCAAAAAGCACAACCTCAAAGCACTTAAACTTTTATGGTTAACACTTTCATTACTCATTTGTTTTAAAATAAGTTCAGATGCCATTCTATGAAAGTTTCACCTACCCATCTCCCCACAACTCCAAGACCTCCAAACCCAATTACCCAAGACAAAATCGTGATTGGGTGAACACTCAAGACCAAACCAAACTTTTCATTCCAAATAAGAATTTCTTACATAAACCCAATAAGCTTGCTCTAGCACAAACCCCATAGCTAGATTTTACTTAGTTTTGTTAGGAAAATAGGAATTTCACCTCAAATTCCTTGCTTGGCTGAATGGGTCCCTCTCTTCCCAAAATCTTTTCTTCACAGCCGGTAGTGGTGGCTTGAAAAGAAACTCATGGCTGAAGTATTTTTAGTGGAAAACCATGGAGAAAGAGAGAGAGAGGGAGGGATTCAAGTGAGAGAAAGGGAGAGGGGTGGCAGTTCGAGAGAGAGAGAGAGAGACGTGAATGTGAAAGTGATGACACCATTTTTTTTCTCTTCTGGTATTGTGGTCAAAAAAAGAAATGGGAAGAGGGGATTCGCCGTTATTTAAAAAGTATCAGATTTCACATGAAAGTCAGGTACTCAATGTGTGATTCTAAGTTCAATGTGTGATTAGTTCAACTTCAGCTCATGTTTTTAAGATTACTTTCACTTCAGGCACACAGTAGGGAGTTTATTAGAGTACTTTCTCTATTGTTGTCCGACATTTACTCTGTGTGTTGTGTTTTATTTGTGTGTATGTGATTTATTTATTTAATTGCTTTTGTTCAGTGTTTGTGTGTGGGTGTGTTTTAGATTGCTAGTAGATTGAGTTGGAGAGAAACTATGCGGCCAAAGATATAAAATTCGGGGGTTTAGGCCCAGTCCTTTTAGTCTTATCACTTATGCTAAAGGGTGTGAAGGAGCTTGCTGATGCTGTCAAAGTCACCATGGGTCTTAAAAATAAGTTTGATTAGCATTGGTGTTTCTACTCACTTTGGGCCCAAAAATGAATCATTTGTTATATAATAGATATATGTCAAATTGCTTATTGCTTGAGTGCTGAAGATATTTGTGATTTTACTTTTTGTCTGTTTTTGTTTGTGTGATTGAAAGAGATTTTTAGAATTATTACTTTATAAGTCATTTTACAGTGTATGGAAATTCCTGTACATATTATGCTTCTTATCCACTAAAAAACAAGGGAAAGAATTTTTTTTTAAAGTAAAGATGCCTGTTGTTTGAAGTTCTCTACATCTGCTTTCTTCATATAACAAATTTTGCAATGGATGGTAGATATAGTAGGATAAAAGAAATTATAAAATCCGTGTGTTTTAGTTATGCAATACAGTTTACCTTGTCCACTACCTTGTACTTAAGGCTTACATGCCAGATAGAATATACTTTGATCTCATATGCTTGGTTGGGAATCCAGATGGTCTTTTAAATTTAAAATTGCGCTTCCAATTAGCTGTATTTTTTTTTCCCAATTCGTCCCATTTTTATTTCCTTTGAAGGCATGACTTTCTTACTTTTATTTTTGGATACAATCAGTAGATTGCATAGTGTGTACTAGATTGTAAAGGCTATAATCAACTAGTAGTAGGTTGATTCGTGAAAGCCATTGAGATTTTCCGAAACGAGGTTAGCAAAAGAACTTTTAGGAAAGCTAAAAGGCAAACATGCAGTCTGTGATGGATAGTACTGTAGGAACAATGTTCTATTAATTTTCAAGTAAATATCCTCGTCATAATCAAATGACAAGACTGTGTTTGCTGTTTATTCTCACTTATTAATAGCTCATTTAATCTAATCACCTGAAACCCTTGGATATTTTGATTTTGTAATGTATGTCAAGTCCAGGTTTCATAGGCCTTAGATGCAGCTCAATAGAAGACAGTTATTTAAGAGTAATTCATAATTTTGACATCTATTCAATCGAATTGAAAGATGATTTTTGAGGGATGTTGACTTTGATAATGGCTCAATGCATTGAAGATTGTGAAACCAAATCTAATTACGTTAATTAGGACGATTGCTGCCTTGTTTATCAGGCCTTACATGACATCGTATAAAAGGCTTGTTATAGCATGACTTCAACAAGAGGTTTAGAGACTATTTTCGTGTGCCAAAGAGAGAGAAAGCCTAAACTTCGTTTTGATCAACCTATTATTCCAAAGTCTTTATTCAACAATGGAGTTGGTATTTTGGTGATCAAGAGCTAAAGTCACAGGGTCTATTATCTCAATATGTTGCTGCAGAGAACAAATTTTTAAGGTGGTCCTTGGAGCCGTTTAGAGGGTCTAATTATGATCACAAATGTAGATAATTAGAGAAGTGATTAATAGCTAAGAGTCCAAATGGTATGAAACTGGGGTGGGTTCATGAGAAATGATAGAGAATGAATTCATAAATTGGGTTTTGAGGTGGCTTGTTTGTTTGTATTAATTTAGCACAAACCCAAAAATAAATTGTATTAACCTAGCACAAAAACTATCTAAGAAAATGAAGACGAAACGGACGAAGAGAGAACATAATCTTGGGCTTGTCTGCTGCAAAATTATAGAAATCCAGTTTTATGTTTGTAGTCTTGGCAGTGGAGGCAATGGCGGCAGCGGGTCTGCCAAGGGAAGTTGCTAGTGGTCCTGTAGGTTTATATGTCTTTTTAAATACTATATAACAGTATATGGTTGAATTGCTATTCATCTTTAATGGCTTAATGCACATACTCCTCCAAGGGTATGTCTAATTTTAGCTTAGTATTATGCTTCGCACATTTGGTCAGACAGAATTTTTAATTGTACCAAATGATTTATTGATTCAAAAAATTGGATTCCCCTAGTTTAATATGAAGGATTTTACTATTTTAGTGTCTCACTTGAAAGTTCAATTTTGATTATCTGTATTATCTATTCCTACCTAATGATGAAAATTTTGTGATCTGTGCTAAGATTTTGTGATGCAAAGATTATGACAGAGAAAAAACTAAACGAAGAAGAAAATTGAACAAAGACTATTAAATCTTAACTAACTTGAAACCAACTCTAGCAAGCTGAACCAACTCATAACGGCTTTTTTAATGAACTCGCTATAACAGCTATAAGATGACACCATCTAGTGCTTTACATTTAAAACGTCATCATTTGTACTAATTATAATGCTACGTGGATAGGTTTCTCTATCTTAATGACGTCACATGAGGCTTAATAAGAAACGTCACCGTTTGATTTATTAAAAATAAAAAAGAAAATAATAATAATAATAATAATATTTTAGTTATCTAATATTACTTTCATTCAAGTGAGCCTTTTAAATTTTAAATTTATTCAATTCAAACATTTTGTCCAATTCCGTAAAAAAAAAAAAAAAAAAAAAATCATTAAATATACAATTAACTAATGAAAAAAAAGATTTTGAAAAAAAAATTATCACATAAAAAATCTATAAATAATTTTATTGATTTTTTTTTTCATATGAAAATAATATTTTTTAATGAATATTTTTTAACAAAATTGAATAGAAAACCTAAATTAAATCAATTTGAAAATCAGTAAACTCAATTGAACGAAAGTAAAGTCGAAGAACTAAAATACTAAATTTGGGTTCAATTAGCATTTTAGCAATATAAATTTGTATTTTTTATGTACATTTATGTTGCTTCTGTTGGGCCTAAAACGGTGTTGTCATGGTCTTCTTGTTTAACACCTTACTGCCACACCATTCCTAATTTTTTATTTTTTATTTCTCTTCCGGTATCGTGGTTAAAAAATAAAAAATTAAAAATTAAAAAAATTAAAAAAAAAAAAGAGGGAAAAGAAGATTTGCCGTTATTTTAAAAGTAAGGTAACGATTTCACTTGAAAGTCAGGATTTTAGGTACTCAATGTGTGACTCTAATGGCCTGTTTGGAAGTTTAGAGAGGGAGGAGAGTAGAGGAGAGTAGAGGGGAGGGGAGTAGTGGAGAGGAGAGTAGAGGAGAATGATTCCCCTCCACCTTGTTTGGATGTTTTTAAAATTAATAAGGGGGAAGGGAGTAATTAGCCATTCCCCTTGTATAATTTTGTTAATATAATAAGGGTAAATTAGGTAATTTACTTGGTCAATAGTTTATGTACTCTACTCCCCCTCCAAATCTCTCCAATTTGGGGGAATTAAAAATGGGGGGGTAGAGGGAGTTGAAACCCCTCCAAATCCCTCTCATTCCTTCCTTAAAAAACTTCCAAACAAGGTGATTGGATTACTCTCCCTCCCTTTACTCTACTCTCCCTCCATTTTTAAACATCCAAACGGGCCATAAGTTCCACTTATGTTTTTAAGATTACTTCAGACACAATAGGGAGTCTATAGAGTGCTCTCTCTCTATTGTTGTCTGACACTTTTCTCTGTGTGTTGTGTTTTATTTGTGTGTATGTGATTTATTTGTTTGTTTTTGTTCAGTGTTTGTGTATGTCTGTGTGTGTGATTTAGATCGGTAATAGATTGAGTTGGAGAAGAAACTATGCGGCCCAGTCCTTTTAGTCTTATCACTTTTGCTAAAGGGTGTGAAGGAGCTTGCTGATGCTGTCAAAGTCACCATGGGTCCTAAGGGCTAAGGAATTCTATGGCTACCTAATCACACTATTCTTTAATTCATATTTCTGTCTATTGCTATCTATGCAATTCATATCTTAAAAATAAGTTTCATTAGTTGGGCCCAAAAATAAAATCATTTGTTATATAATAGATACATGTCAAATTGCTTATTGCTTGAGCGCTGAAGATATTTGTGATTTTACTTTTTTTCTGTTTGTGTTTGTGTCATTGAAAGAGATTCTGACTTAAAAAGTCCTTTTACAGTGTATGGAAATTACTGTAAATATTATGCTTCTTATCCACCAAAAAACAAGGGAGAGAAAAAAAAAATTTTAATTTATTTTTAAGTAAAGATGCCTGTTGTTTGAAGTTCTCTACATCTGCTTTCTTCATATAACAAATTTTGCAGTGGATGGTAGATATAGAAGGATAAAAGAAATTATAAAATCCATGTGTTTTAGTTATGCAATACAGTTTACCTTGTCCACTACCTTGTACTTAAGGCTTACATGCCAGATAGAGTATACTTTGATCTCATATGCTTGGCTGGGAATACAGATAGTCTTTTAAAATTTAAAATTGTGCTTCCAATAAGCCGTATTATTTTTTCCCTATTTGTCCCATTTTTATATCCTTTGAAGACATGACTTTCTTACTTTTCTTTTTGGATACAATCAAAGCATTTAGTAGATTGCATAGTGTGTACTAATTGGAAAGGCTATAATCAACTGGTAGTAGGTTGATTCATGAAAGCCATTGAGATTTTCCGAAATGAGGTTAACCAAAGGACAGCAGAAAGCACTGGAAATCAAGCTTGGCCGAGATCGCTGATGCTAAGCTTCCAATCCACCAATCTCAGCCAATTTTCTGGACAACATAAATGCCATCCTCACCAAACTATCAATTACTCACTCAAGTATGTGCTAAAAGTAAATATAATTTTTAACATGATGTTCAAGCCAACCATTAAATTGCACTAAAACTGAACAGAAAGGTATTTATGATTAGGTATTGGGATATTTAATTTTATAGTAATTTTTAGGTAGAAAAAAAAAAGCCTTCACTAAAAATTTGATGCCTGAATGCCTCCGGTCCCTAGACGCAACTCTGGTTGACTTGTGATGCTGGGCTTATTGACTTGAAGCAAAACCCTTTTTGATAGGCGGCTTCTTTTTTTGAAAAAAGAGAGGTGTGAAGTCCTAAAAGAAACAATTAGTCAGAGATAGGGATCAGAAAGAGAAGACTTAATAATTCTCTATCCCCCCCCCCCCCCCCCCCCCCCCCCCCCCCTTCTTTTCATGTACAAATACTTCATACCCACCCACCACCCTCCTTCAAAAAAACTCAAACATGGATGCTGAAAAACTGGTCACGTCTATGTTTCTAATAATTCTTTTCTTCCCATTATGCATATCCCTTGACACCTTAACATCAGACCAATCCATCAAGGATGGCCAATCTTTGATTTCCAAAGAAAACAATTTTATCTTAGGCTTCTTCAGCCCCGGCAACTCTAGCTATCGGTATCTTGGTATTTGGTATGTCAAAGTGACAAAACAAACTGTGGTGTGGGTTGCAAACAGAAATGATCCTATCAATGATTCCACTGGAGTTCTCTCCATCAACCAATCTGGAAACCTTGTTCTCCATGACAGTCACAACCGTCTTCTTTGGTCTACAAATGTGTCAGTCCAAGGGACAACCTCCTCTGTTGCTCAGCTTCAAGATTCAGGAAACCTGGTATTGGTCCAGGACAACAACAAAATGTTGTTATGGCAAAGCTTTGACTATCCTACAGATACTTTTCTTCCAGAAATGAAGATTGGGTTGAACAGGATAACTGGGATCAACAGTTTCTTGACATCTTGGAAGTCACAAGATGACCCTGGAACTGGGAACTACTCCTTTAAGCTGAATCTTACTGGCTATCCACAATTGCTCTTGTATGAGGGTTCAACCCCACATTATCGAGCAAGTCCACGGCCATGGAACACACCAGTAGCTGAACCCTCACTCGGTTTTACCTCAACTTTTGTTAACAATGAAGATGAGATATCCTACTTCAGCTCTCTTGATGACCCCTCCATCATTACAAGATGTGTGGTGGACAACTCTGGACTTTTGCAACAACTTACATGGAATGATGGTGATCGTCAATGGAAGCAAGTATGGTCAACACCTAAATTGTGTGATAACTATGGAAACTGTGGTGCGTACAGCATATGTATTGTTGACAGCACTACAAGGTTTGCATGTACCTGTTTGCCAGGGTATGAACCCAAGTCTCTCAGAGATGGTTCTGAGGGATGTGTGAGAAAGAAGTTGGGGTTGTCTATGTGTGGAAATGGAGAAGGTTTTGTGAAGGTGGCACATTTGAAGGCTCCTGATACATTTGATGCAGCTTTGATGGACATGAGTATGAGTAGCTTAGAGTGCGAGCAGGCATGCTTGAGGAATTGTTCCTGCACAGCTTTTATCAATTACAATACTGATGGTAAGGGATTCGGTTGCTTATCATTTTATGGTGAACTGATTGACATTTTAGAGTTTACAGATTCTGGGTGGGATCTAAATGTTCGTGTTGATGCGACCGAGTTAGGTAGTCTTCTTCTCTAGCCCTCACTTTCCTAAATATTCATTTGTCTTTTTCACTCTATGGATTACAGTTATTTTTGTTCCCTGCAGCTAAGTATACAAGGAAGTCCAAAGGTTTTCTTGGAAAGAAGAGGAAACTAGCTATTACAATATTGTCTGTTGCTGTGCCATTGTTTTTGGTATCCTTGCTAGCGTATATGTGGCTAATGAAGACGAGGAAAACGAAAGGTAACAAAACCACTTGCATTGTATTGTTCACACACACACACATATATATCTTTTGATAAGTAACACACGCATATATATCAGGAGTCATTTAGACTAGTCCTCCACACGATGAGAGGTGTATAACCGCTCCATAGTGAAATTATAGTGAGCAATTTCTTTCTACATGTTAGGACAGTGAAGAGAAAATTGCATAATCAATCATTAAATTTTACTGGTACCAAAGACTATTTGGAGGGAAATGAGCTCGAGGACAGTAGCAGGTATCCAGATTTATCGATTTTTGATCTAAGCTGCATAGTTGCTGCTACTGACAATTTCTCTCCGACCAACAAACTTGGGCAAGGTGGTTTTGGTTCTGTTTTTAAGGTATAGTTACAATTCATAATGACGTTGAATGTTGATATCTTGCCTATATTCCTTTCTGTTTCATATTCCATTATTGTGAATGCACAGTAAATTAGTTTCATAAGCCAAGACATAAGTGATTGAAGAATCAGATTGTGGTATTGAACTCAATTGCTTTGAACTAATTGTTATGACTAAGCTTAATTTCCGATCATGAATTCAGGGTCAATTATCTAATGGACAACATATAGCTGTAAAAAGGCTATCCAAAAGTTCAGGGCAAGGAATAGAAGAATTCAAAAATGAAGTTATGCTAATTGCAAAACTTCAACATAGGAATCTTGTCAAAATTTTTGGCTGTTGCATTCAGGAGGAAGAAAAGATGTTGATTTATGAGTACATGCCAAACAAAAGCTTGGACTCCTTCATTTTTGGTACATTTTCTTTCCAAAAATTTATTGCATGCATATGTTTTACTTTCTTCTGTCATATATGTTGAATGAATATATTTGAAGTGCATAAAACCGCATATTTCAACACTATGTATATCACAATTTGAATACATTGAACCGAATTATTGTTGTAGATCGTACAAGAAGTTCATTGCTAAACTGGAGGAAACGTTTTGAAATCATAATTGGGATTGCTCGAGGGATTTTGTATCTTCATCAAGACTCAAGATTAAGAATTATTCATAGAGATCTTAAAACCAGCAATGTTCTACTTGATGGTGAGATGAACCCCAAAATTTCGGATTTTGGCATAGCACGTATAATCAAAGGGGACCAAATTCAAGACAAGACAACTAGAGTTGTCGGAACATAGTAAGTATTACTCAAACACATGCACACGTGTGCATTGAGACTTGCACACTTGCCATACATACAGCAAATAAAGGCCTATGCAAACTTTAACATTTTCTTTAATATTGTTCACGTACAGTGGTTATATGTCACCGGAGTATGTAATATTTGGGAAATTTTCAACCAAATCTGATGTCTTTAGTTTTGGTGTCATATTGTTGGAGATCGTGAGTGGCAAGAAAAACACAGATTCTTATCAGAACCACCCTTCCTTGACTTTAATAGGGCATGTAAGTAACAGAAAACAACAATCTTTACTATTTGCATTTATAATACAACCCATTTATGGATAATGCTACAACTCACACGGGTTTGGGAACTTTGGAGGGAAGATAGAGCCTTGGATATAGTTGATTCATCAATAAATGAGTCATTTGTTTCCCTAGAAATCTTGAGATGCATTCAAATTGGGATCTTATGTGTGCAAGAAGATGCAACGGACCGACCAACAATGTTGGCAGTTCTTCTCATGCTGAGTAGTGAAACAGCTCTTCCTTCTCCGAAACAACCTGCTTTCATTTTCAAAAGTGCTACCAATGATTTTAAATCAATCATAGGACAGGAGCTTTATTCTATAAATGATGTGACAATAACCAAATTTGAAGCTCGCTAAAGGCAAAGATTCTAGTTAAGCTACATCTAATTTACTTCCATAAGGATTCTAGTTAGCTGCATCTAGATTGCTTCTATAAGGATTTGTAGGACAAATTAATATTTTACTCATAAATATTTGAAATGTCTCTTTATGATTAGTGAGACATTATTTTTGAAATTTCAATATAGTAAAACTTGTTTTTGAAATTTCAATATGGTAAAACTTGTAATACCGGTATGACTCATAAATTAATGTTGTCTTGTGTGCAGACCGAAAAGCCCATGTAAAGCCCATGACACAAAACACTGTGACAAAGAGGCCACAAAAATTGCAAACAAAACAAAGGTTTTTTTTTGGAGCCAAGATAAGCTGGGAGTGTAAACACCCACCGGCTTGTGTTCTTTGTAACCAAACCCAACTCCATTGTTGAAGAAAAATGCGAGAGAGCGAGAGAGAGAGAGTTGAGACTTGAGAGTGTACTGTTTGCGCTTGCATTGTGGTTTTTCTGAGAAAGAAGGATGGGTCACTAAGAACAGCACCCAACAGCAGGTGAGAGAATCAATCTGTGGTTGTAGGATTATCTATGTTAGTTAATGTTTGTAATGATCCCCCTCTCTGTGTCGTGTTTTATTTGTGTGTGTGTGTGATTTAGATTGGTAATAAATTGAGTTGGAGAAGAAATTATGCAACCAAAGATATAAAATTTGGGGTTTTGGCCTGGGCTATGTCTTATGCTAGAGGGTGTGGAGGAGATTGCTGTTGCTGTCAAAGTCACCATGGGTCCTAATCACACCATTCCTTGAATTTCTGACCATTCTTTAATAATGCCTCAATAATAAGTTTGACCAGCATTGGCCTTTCTACTCACTTTAGACCCAAAAATCAATCATTCATTTCAGTTTTCCATATCTGCTTTCTTCGTATAGCATATTTTGCAATGGAT
Source organism: Quercus glauca (assembly GCA_023736055.1). Classification (NCBI taxonomy): domain Eukaryota; kingdom Viridiplantae; phylum Streptophyta; class Magnoliopsida; order Fagales; family Fagaceae; genus Quercus; species Quercus glauca. Next base: position 88,354,090 of record CM043319.1, on the reverse strand, counting down.
GGGAAATATGGTACAATAAATGAGGTGAATATAATGTTACACTACTAAAGGGTCAATAAAAAGGCTTGTGTAAGTCCCGTGGGTTTTGGTCATGAGAAAGTTACAACATACTGTTAACCTTACAGCTCCAACCCAATTTACCAATCTCAACCCATTTTCTAGATCCCTCATTTGCCAACCTATTAAGTTGCTCTAAAACTTAAGAAAAATATATTTAAGATAAGTATTGTGATATTTTGTCACGCCTCAAACCTAAAAGGGTCCAAAGCATGAGAAATACATCCCAAAAGTACCCGTAGATTTTTCCTTTTTGACAATTCAATCCAAACAATTCATGCAAAGTACCAACATCAAGAACTTTCATAATAATTTCATTAAAGATACTTCCAAAGTAAGTCAGATTTTTATGCAATAATTACAAGGACCATTAGCCACAAAAGAATGAAGGCTTGAATTAACTACATATAAACATCTTGTTTCTAAGATGGGATAAAAGTCATCACCAAAATCAGTTACAAAACAATTGTGCAAAATATCTCTAGTGTGTGCAGCTCCAACACTAGGTTAGGAGTCTCATACTCCTAAGGTCTATAATACCAAAAGTCTAGCTTCCAGAAAGTAGTTGCCTATCTATTACAAGCCATAATATCTAACTCAAAAGGTTGTTGCTTGCTCTGTAAAAATTCATAATTAAATAGTAGTGAGACAAAGCTCTGTAAGTAGCAATGTTAATGTGCTATTGGCTGTGTCACAAAGACTGCAAATACCAGTTACTGGCTACCGTGTCACACAGACTTAGGTGCCATAATATAAGCCACCATGTCACAAAGACTTACGTGTTGCACTACTGGCCGTGTCACAAAAACTACAAGTAGCAATTATCGGCTACTATGTCACATAGACTCAGGTGCCACCATAACAACATCACAAGGATCCAAGTTATCGGCTAGGTAATCACTAGGAAATCACAATTGCCATGACATGAGGTAAGGTGTCATAAGGATCTGGCAAGTTTATATAATTGAGTTTCATAACACATTTTCAATAAATTTGCATAATTTCCAAAGAAATTCCTATCCAGTAGGATTTCCCACCCACTTGTCAAATGATGCTTTCCAATTCTTTAAATTATCCAATTATTGGTAATATCCATTATAAATGAATCACATCAAGGCCAATCTCCTAGAATTAATAAAAACTTTTCATTATTCCCACATTATATATACACACACATTACATGTTTTAATTAGGTACTTACCTTGCAAGACTGCATAAAAGCCTAGCTTCCAAGTGCTCCAACAAGAATTAGTTAGAACCTAAAGAAAAGGTATACAGGTTTATCAAGACAAGTTTGAAAATCTTAAACTAAGTCTAGTTAAGTAACTTTAATCTCCCCTAGAAACAGTTCACTTAAGCAAGCCCAAACTTAGAATGTTGGGCATATTTTATTAGCTCCTTTGAGGCCACCCTCTTGCCAATCACAACTTTACCCAAAAATCTCCTTAATCTCATAATTTCTTCACTTGAAAGATCTCTCACAAAACTAGCATCACAAACATTTACCAAGACAATAAGGCATCAAAATCGCCAAATCTTAGCTATAGAAAGCCTCAAATGGCCACCATTCATTTAAATAAATAAAAACACTAAGTCCTTCATCAGAATATGTTCACCAATTCAAAACTCTTAAGGCTTAATCATGTGAATATCACTTCAAAAGCTTAGATCAACAATATGAAAATCCACCAAATTATTTAGAGTTTTTACCTTAATAGTTTGAGATGAAGGAGCCTAGAGATTCTTATGAAGTTCCTCGGTGAATCTCATCGTTAAAAAGATGGTGGTGGTGATCCGATGGAGTGGTGGCTGGTAAGGGTGAGAGAGAGATGAAGGTGTATATGTGTGTGTTTTTGTGTGAATAAAAGAAAGCAAAGTGGGAGAGAAGGCCTTAGGTGACCGGCAAAGAGAGAGTGAGAGATATTTTAAGAGATTGTGCGGTGGCGAATAGATGAATAGTTGGGAGCTCACGTGGGGGATTTTAAAAAAATAATATCTGCTAGTCAGTGAAAATTGATGCTTAGCCTACAGTCCCTCGACGCAATTCTGGACTTCTGACTTATTGACTTGACCCAGCATCCATTTTCTTTTCTGCAAGGAGGCTTCAGAATCCTCAATCAAACCAAATATCAATATATTTTTCCCACCCCATATTTTGAAAAAAAAAGAAAAAAAAAAAGAAAGACCGCTGCACACAAACATGGATGCTGAAACCATGGTCATGTCGTTGATTCTGATCATGCTTTTCTTCCCATTTTGTACTTCCGTTGACATCTTAACACCAGACCAATCCATCAAGGATGGACAGTCTTTGATTTCCAACAAAAATAATTTCGCCTTGGGCTTCTTCAGTCCCGGCAAATCTAGCTACCGGTATCTTGGTATTTGGTTTGTCAAAGTGCCAAATCAAACTATAGTGTGGGTGGCGAACAGGAATGATCCTATTATTGATTCCTCCGGAGTTCTCTCCATCAACCCCTATGGAAACCTTGTACTCCATGACAGTTCTAACCGTCTTCTCTGGTCTACAAATGTGTCTGTCCAAGGGACAACCTCCTCTGTTGCACGGCTTCAAGATTCGGGAAATCTGGAATTGGTCCAAGGCAATAACAAAAAGGTAATATGGCAAAGCTTTGATCATCCAACAGACACTTTGCTTCCAGGCATGAGGCTTGGGTTGAATCGGATAACTGGGCTAGACAGGTTCTTGACATCTTGGAAGTCGCAAGATGACCCCGGAACTGGGGACTACTTCTATAAGATGAGTCCTACTGGCTCTCCACAAGTCGTCTTGTACAAGGGTTCGACTTTATATTGGCGGTCAGGTCCATGGCCGTGGCCAACATCATCATCATCAGCAACTGCCTCATCGGGTTTTACTTACAATTCTGTTAACAACGAAGGTGAGGTATCTTACGCCTACTTTTTTGATGACCCCTCCATCATTTCTAGAGTAGCGGTTGGCAACTCTGGATTACTCCAGAAACTTATGTGGAATGATGGTGACCTTCAATGGAAGGAATTCTGGTCAGCACCTAAATACCGGTGTGACAACTATAGACACTGTGGTGCATACGGTAAATGTGGTCCTGAGTCTGATGACAATGTTAATAAGTTTGAGTGTACGTGTTTGCCAGGGTATGAACCCAAATCTCGGAAAAATTGGTATCACAGAGATGGTTCTGGGGGGTGTGTGAGGAAGCAGTTGGGGTTGTCGATGTGTGGGAATGGAGAAGGGTTTGCAAAGGTGGAGCGTTTGAAGGGCCCTGATTCATTTAATGCAGTTTGGATGGACAAGAGCATGAGTAGCTCAGAGTGCGAGCAGGCATGCTTGAGAAATTGCTCTTGCACAGCTTTTGTAAGCATGAATATTGATGGGAAGGGGACGAGTTGTTTGGCATGGTATGGTGAATTGATTGACGTTTCCGAGAATTCATATGAAAGGTGGAATCTAAATGTACGTGTAGATGCAACTGAGTTAGGTGGCCTTCTCCACTTGCTTGCATTTTTTGTAAATTTTCATTTCTGCCTATTTCAACTTACAGATCGTGGACTGATGTTTTGTGTTTTTTTTTTTTTTTGTCCTTCAGCTACTTACACAAGGAAGTCCAATGGTTTTTTTGGCCACAAGAGGCAGCTGGCTATTACAATAATTTCTGTTATGGTGACATTGTTTCTGGTATGCTTGATAGCCTATATATGCCTAATGAAGAAGAGGAAAACAAAAGGTAACAAAATCACGTCCATTGTATTGTTCACACAAACACAGAGGAATATATATATATATATATATGTGTGTGTGCGCGCGCGCACGTGCACGCATATTAAATCAAGAGTCATTTTAGTAGTCTACATGAGCTATATAAATGCTCAATTGCAAAATTATAGTGAGCAATCTATCAATATGTTTTTCGACAGTGAAAAGAAAATTGCACAATCAATCATTATATTTTACCGGTACTAGAGGCTATTTGGAGGGAAATGAGCTAGAGGAGAGTAGTAGACATCCAGATTTATTGATCTTTGATCTAGGCTGCATAGTTGCTGCCACTGACAATTTCTCTCCAATCAACAAACTTGGGCAAGGTGGCTTTGGTTCTGTTTTTAAGGTACAGTTACAATTCATAATGAATGACATCGTTTAACGTAGAGATCCTGCATATTTTCCTTTCTTTTTCAAATTCCGTTATTGTGTGAGTGTGAATGCAGGAAAATGATTTACATAAGCTAAGACATAAGTTATTGAAGAATCAGATTGTGGCATTGAACTCAATTGCTTTGAAGTAATTGTTATGACTGAGCTTAATTTTGGATCATGGATTCAGGGTCAATTATCTAATGGACAAGAAGTAGCTATTAAAAGGCTATCCAACAGTTCAGCACAAGGAATAGAGGAATTCAAAAATGAAGTTTTGTTGATTGCAAAACTTCAGCATAGGAATCTTGTCAAGCTTTTTGGCTGTTGCATTGAGGGGGAAGAAAAGATGTTGATTTATGAGTACATGCCCAACAAAAGCCTGGACTTCTTCATTTTTGGTATGTCTTCTTTCTATAAATCGATTGCATTCATCTGTTTTTTTTTTTCTTTTATTATTTATGTTCAAAGAATATATTCGGACTACATACAACGAAATATTTTTATACTAATTAATCACATTTTGAGTATACTGGAGATAAATTTTATTGTAGATCATACAAGAAGTTCATTGCTTAATTGGGGGAAACGCTTTGAAATCATCATTGGGATCGCTCGTGGGATTTTGTATCTTCATCAAGACTCAAGATTAAAAATCATACATAGGGATCTTAAAACCAGTAATGTTCTCTTAGATGGTGAGATGAATCCTAAAATTTCGGATTTCGGGATGGCTCGTATCTTCAATGGGGACCAAATTCAAGACATAACAACTAGAGTTGTCGGAACATAGTAAGTATCACCCAAACACATGCACGCTTGCTTGCACAGTTGCCACCGTTACGGAAAATGAAGGCCTATGCAAACTTTAACTTTATTTTTAATATTGTTCACATGCAGTGGTTATATGTCACCAGAGTATGCAATATTTGGGAAATTTTCAACAAAATCAGATGTCTTTAGTTTTGGTGTCATATTGTTGGAGATCATTAGTGGCAAGAAGAATAACAGTTCTTATCAAAGGCACGATTCCCTAACTTTGATAGGGCATGTAAGTAATAAAAACAACAATCTTTACCATTTGCATTTATAATACAGCCCCTTATGGATAATGCTCTGAACCATATAGGTTTGGGAACTATGGAGAGAAGATAGAGTCTTGGATATAGTTGATTCATCAATAAATGACTCATTTGTTTCCCATGAAGTCTTGAGATGCATTCAAATTGGGCTCTTATGTGTGCAAGAAGATGCAATAGACCGACCAACAATGTTGGCAGTTCTTCTCATGCTAAGTTGTGAAACAACTCTTCCTTCTCCAAAACAACCTGCTTTCATTTTTAGAAGACCTACCAATAATTTGGGATCAATCACAGGTGAGCGGTTTTATTCTATAAATGACGTGACAATCACCGAATTCGAAGCTCGCTAAAGGTAAAGATTCTAGTTAGCTGCATCTAAAATGCTTCTATAAGGATTTCTAGGACAAATTAAAATTTTTCTCTTTTTGTATTTATGAAAAAAAATGTAATTTCTTATTCGTTTTATTCATAAGTGCTAAATTTTTACCTTTTTTTTTTCAGTTGTTACTACTACTACTTATATTGTTACTAACAATCTGTTTTTCTTAACTTAGTCAGTGGCATTGCCTGTAGGGTTTGAAATTCCACTCTCATTATTGTAACTATTAAATTATTTAAAAATAAATGCACATTAACTTGGTTTTTTATCATAAGAGTCAATAATTGAGACACCCGCTACCTTTCTAGTTCGGTTTTTCAATTAATTCTCCAAGTTTGTTCAGCTCCCTTGTGAAAGTAACAATAATATTCTTTAATTTCTAAATAAGATGAAATATAAAAATAAATTGACTCTCCTTTTACTCCAAGTGATCCAAAAGTAAATAGAATTGTTTGTGAATATGACCTACTTAGGTGGACTGCACTCTCCCTTGATCTTTCAAGATCATTCTTTTTTCTTTTTTTTGGCTGAGACGTTGATCTTTCAAGATCTATAGACTATAACGCAGTGCAAGCCTCAACATATATATGTATTTAAAGCCAAAGCTAAAAGAAAATTCAACTAAATCTCAAATTTGAGTCTAATTTTATGCTATGTGTGTCTCATCCTTTTTTTTTTTTTTTTATAATTTTGGGGCAACTGTTTACTACACTACAAAAATCAAGGAATCTAATTTAAATTTCTTAATTTTTTGTGTTAAATGAGTTATTAAGTGTGAAAACTATAGAATCAAAATTAATAAACCTTAAAAAAAGTCACCATCATTGATTCATTTTTCTTATGGTATTATTATTATATAAATAATGGTTAGACAAACTAAAATTAAGAATTTCATGGATAACAATTATAATGATTTTTTTTTTCATTTGTTTCAAATAAACTTATATTTATTTTATTAGTAGCTATTTTATATTTTCAAATATACAAACATCATATACATATATATATATATATATATTATATGTATAATCATGGTAAAATTTTAATACACATTTAGTTATGCTTATTTGTAAATGTATCTCATGTGTATTTACGAAGTTGCAAGCTAAACATATTGGAAACTTACCTAACCTATTGACAAATTTATGAGTTCCAAGAAAGTTAAAGCCAAACATGCAGTTTGTGATGTATAGCACTCTGGGAACAAAATAGTTAGATAGTGGTTAGTACTCATGTACCATTAGGTCGTTACAACAAGTTTTATAAATAAATAATATTTTTTTTTTCTTCTTTTTTATGAGAATAATTTATATTTCTAAACATAAACATTAAAATCCATATATTTTAGAAGCTCAAATACACTAGCGCAAAATATTAGTCCAAATAGCTTGTTTTATAACCCCCATTTTTTTTTCGGATTTCTTGTATCAGTAGAAATATTAAAACCAATTGAAACATTTCTGCCGTTTATCCTCCAAAAAAAAAAAAAAAAACACTTGAGACACCCACAGTACAGCTCAATAATTTATTTAGTACATTTTGAGGGTATTTGAAATTGGTACAAAATTTACAACCTTGGAAGAGAGAGAGAGATAGAGAGACTTGTGACCTATTTGGATTGAGAGAGAGGGAAGATAAGTGGAGGAGAATAGAGTAGAATTGGCTGAAAAATCATGGTTTTAAAAACCGAACCGGGCATCAAACCGTTTTTTTCCCAATTTCCGGTTCAACCCCCGGTTTTTGACCGGTTTTTGGCCGGTTTTCCGGTTGTTGACCGGTTATTGACCGGTTTTTAGGCTTTTAACCGGACCGGTTTGGCTACCGGTTCCCGGTTGAACCGGTCGGACCGGCCGGTCTGATCCGGTTTTTAAAACAGTGTGAAAAATAGCCTATTTTTCAGTCAACTATACGCTACTTCTTTTCACTCTCCCCTCCTCTCCCTAAATCCAAACAAACCATTAGAGATAGGCTTGGTGTAAAAGGTTTGAACATATGAATATTGATGGTGAGGCTTGAGACAGTGATGTCAGCTTGGGTTAGCCTCTTGCATGGGTTTTTTGGTTGAAAAAAAGGTATAAGATCTTCTCCATTTCACTAGAAATAAAGAGATTCTATTTTTTGGTTAAGATATTATTTTTTTAGATCTAACAATATTCAAGTGGTCATTAAATGAGATGACAATCACTACACCTTTGAATATGTAAATTTTTTTTTTTCATTCTCATAAAAAAAAAAAAAAAAAAAAAAAAAAGAGTAATTTTTTTATCTCAATCATGAAATGGATCCATTTCAAATAGAGAAGAGTGTCCAAGAGGTTAGTTAAGTTCAATTGTGGCAATAAAGTAAGTTATTCATATTGGCTTTGCCTTATTTTTCTTTTTTTCTTTTTTTTTTTGATAAGTAAAGGAGTCATTAAATAGGTAAAGATAAATAGGGAAAAGTTTTGCTGCATAATAAGTTATATGGCAGCAAAAAGAAAGCAACATGCATTTAAGAGTCATGATCAGGTGTGTTAGGACATATGTGAATCATGTTAGGAACATATATCAATACAGAATTGGCTAATCATTTGACAAAATGCACTTTACTTGTAATTTGGTAGATCTAGGATGTGTTTAATATTTCAAGGAACAAGGTTTCAAGTTCAAGTGTTAAAGCCATGCAAGTTTGTCCAAGAATCAAGTGAAGAAGTGCTGGATTTTAAAACTCGGCAGCTAGTATCTATCGAGACTTAAAAGTTGTTTCAGCCTGAGACTCGATAGCTGCTCGATAGATAGGGTATCTGTCGAGATTTAAGAAAATCAGTTTTTCAGATCTAATTTCACTCCAATCCGTGAATAGATGTTTGGGCTTTCTTTTCTCACAACCTTAAACATATATAAGTATTGTTTTAAGGGCCGTCGTAGGTGGTAGAAACTCAATGCAAAGGTTTTTCACAAACATATTATGAACCAGAGACATATTCTCTAGTTCATCTTTCTATTCAAAAAGCTGTTGTGTTTGTACATCGTAGGATTTTGTAATCAGGAGTTTTGTGATCTTCATTGTGTGATGAACTGAAAAACTTTACAGCCAACATCTATCTCAAGTTAGCGATTAAGTCGCGTATTGGGATCCGCGCATCTATTGGTTAGTCACGTCCTAGGAGCCGTGAAATAAAAGGAGAGATTATCACTATAAAACAAGTCCAATTGGGGTATTGGGGTAAGAGTTTAACTGTAAATTGGTATAAGGTACTAGGATTCCTTTACTTATAACTACTTGTTGTGATAATAGTGGATTCTCAAGAGTGGTGACTTTAAAATCACCCGGTGGGGTTTTTACCGTATTGATTGTCCCCATTCGTAAATAAATTACCGTGTCAATTTATTTTCCGTTGCATACTTAGTTATTTGGTGATTTATTTGTGTTGCCATGCATATTGCATGTTAATCTGATTAATTAATCAACTTGGCTAATTAATTAGTTAATTCATCACAAATGATCAATGCATTCTTGGCCTATTAAGATGGACCCTTGAACATATGCTGCTTTTTTTTTTGCTATCTCATAACCCATTATGCGGCAGTTGTTGCATATTAATATGCAGCAAAACTTTTACCACAACATTTATATTGTAAAAGACTAGAGGCTGGTCTAGTAAATTAATGTTCACTTATTTTTCTTCTTTTATGAGGAGAAAATTAATGTTCAATTTTGTGGCGAAAGAATGGGCCTTTTAATAATGGTCAATTGGCTTAATCAGTGTAATATATTTAAGGAAGTGGAAATGGAATCTACAAGTGTTTTAGAGTTATTAAAATAACATTATAATAGATTTTTAAAAGGTCAAATTGTAAATTATACACAAAAAGTTTGGAAGTATTTAGATTTTACACTTTGAAATTTCAAATTTTTGATTTTACCCGTAAGTTTTAGGGGTGTTTGGATTTTACCCCATAAAATTTGGAGGTATTTGGGTTTTATATCTTGAAATTTCAAAATTTGGGGATGTAAAATCTAAACACCTCAAAACTTTAGGGAGTAAAATCCAAATTCTGAAACGTAAGAGTGTAAAATCCAAACATACCCAAATTTCAGGAGTAAAATTCAAATTCTGAAACTTTAGAATATAAAATCTAAACATCCCCAAATTTTAGGAGTGTAATTTGAAATTTACCCATTTTTGAAAGTCTAATATTTTATAGTTATTTAAATGATTTAGATTTTACTCCATTGTCAATATCATAAATAGACATGGCAATACGGGTCAGAATTTTCTGACCCGACCCGACCCGACCCGAAAAATACCCGACCCGAACCCGATTTTTTTGACCCGAAGCAAAAACGGGTTGACCCGTGACCCGACCCGATTTTTTTGCGGGTCAACCCGACCCGACCCGAATAACCCGTGACCCGACCCGTTAAAAAAATCGCAAAATTTTTTTTTTTTAATTACGTCCTGATACTTTGTACATAAAGCTCAAAGTATCAAAACTAGTAATAATTAATAAAGCAATGCTTGACAGTAGACAAAGACTAAGACAAGAGTATTGTACAAGTCATTGAAGTCTACAAATCACTACAAACAAAACACAATTACACAAAGGACAAGTCACTACAAACAAAACACAATTACAAAAGTGACAAGGCAAGTCAACTAGTCAAGACTCAAGGGCCAAGTTCCAACTTTCAACCGGCCAAGGGGCAAGGGCTCAAACATGAGGCTTTCTAACAAGTCACAAGTCAATATTCACAACCATTAAAAATAAAAAAAATCCCATTCACTTTCAATGCTTTAGCCTTTATGCCTTTATGCTTGCTGAGTTGCTGCTAGGCTAGCTGTAGTCCATTCCGTTTCAGCCACAAAACAATGAATTAATCAATTATAGTATATTAGTATTATCCAAACAAACTGTGCAAACTTTATTTTCAGAAACCTAGAGCTGAACAGTTGAGTTCCTCTCTTCACTTCACTTCCTCTACTTCTCATTTCTTGGGCCTCCAGAGTCTTCAGTTATCTAATTTTTTTTGTTTATCTAGGACTGCAACAAGGTGCCTTTTGGAAGCTATGGTGGAAGCAAGTCTCACTGCAACTGTTTATAACTCCCAAAGAATTTTGTTTTTAAGTGATTGTAGCTAAGAAGGAAACTTTACTGCCTTTGAACTAACGCTGGTTGAATCAGCTTTGTATATGAACTCTTAATGTCGTTTGTTTTCTACTTCTTGTTTTTGGTATCAAAAAAAAGAAAAGAAAAGATGCTTGTTAGAAATTTTGAGTTGGTTACTTAATGACAAAGGCGGTGGAAGGCTTGTAAGTTGTATATGAAAAAAATATGTGCTTAACAGCGTAAGTTCTATACATTAAATCAAAATGTAGTTGTTTTGCTTCTATTGGAAGTTAAATATAAATCTAGATCTTTTGCACTCTCAATGTGAGTTGCTCTTATTTCTTAATCTTTTTAGTTTGATATTAGTCTTTTTGAAATTGAAAAAAAAAAAAAAAATTTGTTTGAAAAATACGGGTCAACCCGACCCGACCCGCAACCCGATTGACCCGTAACCCGATTGACCCGTTTAAAAATGACCCGTTTTGACCCGTGACCCGTTTGACCCGCAAACCCGATTGACCCGACCCGAACCCGACCCGACCCGCCCGTTTTGCCATGTCTAATCATAAATGCATATCAAAATAGTGCAAGCCAATGTTTGTCTAAATATTGACAAAATTTGAATTTTTTATTTTTTTTAGAGAGTTTCAACATATAGCGTTTACTCCTGATGATAGTTCTTTATCATCAAACCAAGACACCAATCAATTTTTGGTGTAGGCAAAAAATGAACCCTAGATCTCTTATTCAATCATCTAATTGGAATCCACTTGAAATTTTCATTTAATTGTGAATAGATGCAACTTTGAGAATTTAATGTTGGAGTTACATTAAAAACTTGATAAAATCTATGGATACAAACAACAAAATCAATACGAAAAACTAGCTTTATAGTAGCATTTTTAGAAATTGCCAAATAGGTTGGCCTATTACAGCAGTTTAAAGTCTGTGCTTTCCTTAACAGTTGGCATCTCCTAATGACTCCAAAGCATCTAGTGTTCAAATCCTTTCTCCCCCAGCTATCAAATTAAAAAAAATAAAATAAATAAAGAACAAAGGTGTTATCTTCTCAACTATGCAACCTATAGAGGGAAAATTGTTGTAACAACCCCCTAAACTTTTAATTACTAGCCAAGACACCCCCTAAACTTTTATATTGGCCAATTTTTTCTTTTTCTTTTTTTCTTTTTTTATTTGAGAAACACACGCATACATATAGAGGAAGAGAGATGAGACAAGGGAATATACAATTTACCCTATAATCTATTTACAACTATCAAATAAATACATTAGTTAGTCTCCCATTAGAATACTAACAGATCGGTCACGTGAAACTCAGGTGGACTTCCAAAAACCATGAACCTGATGCTAGAGGAGAGAGAAAGCTTGGGGTCAAGTTTAGAGAGAGAGCGAGAGAGCCCATTGAACCAAACCAGCCATCTATAGTTTCATCCAAGTCGATATTGTACTTACCTTTTACTTTAAAGATATCATAGGCTCTCCTAAATGAAGCTTTGGGAACTCTAGGATTCCTTGCTTCAATCTGCTAGGCTGGATTATAGGCTAGCGATTAAAGTAGTACAAAAGAGCTTGTTTTTATTCCTTAGTCACCAGTAGAGTTCTAAAGGAAAGGAATCAAACAAGAAAGTTGTCTCACCGGAGCCAAAGTTTGTGTCCCACCGCCGATCTCACTATCCAACTCCTATGCAAGTCAATTAGGCCAGAGCAGAAAACTTACCCAACACAAAATGCAAAATCAAATAATATCAACAAGAAAGACACCCATCTGCATAATCAACTCAACATCAACCAAATAGTAGAAACCCAATAAAAAGTGAAAAAAATAAATAAATAAAAGGAAAGAAAACCATAACAGAGCTTATCATTGAAGCAAACAAAGGTTGGTGGACGGCGGCCCAGCAAGCTCCAGATGTGATGAAAACTAGTGGGGATGGTAAATTTGGAGAACACATGGTGGGTGGTTTTGTTCATGATGTGGTCAATGATGGCACAAATGGGTCGGGTTGTACCCGGGTCACGTTGGAGATATCATCTATGTCTTTGGTCAGTTGGAAATGGAAGAGAGGGGAATGGAGGAGAGAGGAAGGGATAGAAGAAGTAATATCAGAACCAACAAGAAGGGTAATGTTGTAATTTCTGGAGAGGAGAAGTTTGCCGATCTCAATACAAGGGAAGAGATGGCCTTCGGCAATTTTGGGCACCACCGAAATCTCACCTGAGCTTGAACTTTAACATGAAGAAGACATCTTTAATTGAACTTGTTTTTCATAAACACAACAGAAGAAAGCTAGTATTTGAGGTGATTTGAGTTGAGTGTACTAAAATTTGGTTTGGTTCGATGGGTTCCAACTCCAGTGAGACAAGTCTGGTTCCATGGGCTCTCTCCCTCTCTCTCTCAATCTGACCCCAAGGTTTCTCTCTCCTCTAGCATCTGATTCATGTATTAGAATTGGTTTTCTGAAGTCCACGTGAGTCTCACGTGACTGTTTTGTTAGTATTCTAACATAAGACTAATTTATCTATTGATTTGACAATTATGAATAGTTTATGAAGCCAATCTAAATGTTCAAAAAGTGTTTTATTTTTTGTTCTAGTTCAAAAAGTGTTTTTGTCAATAATTAAAAGTTCGAGAGATATTAGAGCATTTTTCCCACCTATAGTCCTAATGAACCTTTTGTAGACAAAAAGTTAAATAATGGATCTTTTAAACAGGTGAAGTAAATAATGTTTCCCTTTTAATAGTTACAAATAAATGTATTAGTATTAAAGTAATAATATTAGATAAAAATCACTTTTCACTAATTATTTATGGGAGAGTTCATAATTCTCACTCTAAACTATAAATTGAGTTGTCTCTCTTTAATAATTAAAAATGAGTAGATATCCCTTAGAACATTAGCATTGGAGAATGCTAATGCCAAATCTAAGGACAATTTAGCATTTTAAGTCTTAAAATGCTTTGCATCAGAGAATGGTAAACCCAACTATTGCAAAAATTTTTGCAATAGTGCTACAGACTTTAGAATTGTACTGTAGCACTATTCTAAAAAAATATATTTTATTCACTTTTTCTCCTGAAATTTCTCTTTCCTCTATCTTATTATTTCAGTTCTCTTCTCTCTCTTCCTTCTCTGTTTCACCATCTGCTTTCTCCTCTCTCAGACCCAAACACCTTGCTTCCTCCTATATCTCATTATTTTCAGTTCTGTGGTTGCTTTTTTTTTTTTTTTTTTTTGGCGTGGGTCACTGTGGTGGTGGTTGTTTTTGGTGTGGGTCATTATGGTGGTTGTGGTTTTTTTTTTTTTTTTTTTTTTTTTTTTTTTTTTTTTTTTGCTGTGATCGGTGCCCTAAAGGGGTTGTGGGTCGTGGTTGGGTCTGGTGTTTGGGTCATGGTTGGGCCCGGTGTTTGGGTCGCGGTTAGGTTGTGGTTGAAGTGGGTTGTTGGTTGTCGGAGATCGCTAGTGTTTGGGTCCGATGTTTCACACGGCCTCTCTCTCATCTCTCATCGTGGATTGGCGAGCTGGGTTTGGGTTGGTGGGCTGGGATCGGTTGATGGCGAGCTCTGATGGTGGCTTCGGTGATGATTTTTTTAATATGGGTTTGCTCTGGTGGCTCCGGTGATGATTTTTTTTAATGGGTTTGCTTCGGTGACTTCGATGATGATTTTTTTTGAATGGGTTTGCTCCAGTGATGATTTTATTTTAATGGGTTTGAATGGGTTTGCTCCGATGATGATTTTGTTTATCGGTGTGTGTGTGGCTCTATGTGTATGGCTTTGTGTGTGTGTGTGTGTGTGTATGACTGTTGAAAAGCCTAGGAAAATGGGATTGAAAAACGGTTGGAAAGAAATAATAAAGAAAGGTTAAAAAATAATATTTTAATAAATATAGAGTTTTGGGATGCTGGAAGTATTGTAAAATAGTATGGTATAATGATAAAGTGGCTTTTTGGAATGGTAAAATAGAGTAGAATTGGAATTCTGGGAGGCTACAAGTCATTAGCTGAGTGCTAGCTCAACTCCAAGCCATGGAAAAGTCTAAGAAGTTGTGATTCAAGCCATGGCTCATCGAGTCAACATGGAAGTTTTTATCTCATACGATGGATAAATGTATATTTTCTCTCATACTGTGTAAATACTAAATCCTACAACTATGTGGGATCTATGCTCTATAAAAGAGATGCAGTGTATGTTTAATGCATGAGATAAATACCTTTTTAGCATGAATAGGCTATTAAAGATAGGTGGACCATCGCACACTCTTGGTGTGATGGTCACTTCACAAATATAAATGCTTGTGGAGTGTGTGGGGCAAATGTCGAAATTCAAGTCTCTACGAGAGAGCTTCACTCACATATACATTTAGATTAGGCTAGAGTAGAAATTCTATCTTGTAAAAAAATAAAAAATAAAAATATAAAAAAATAGGTAGACCCCAAGATTTGGTTCTCTCTCTAACTTTCTCCTTTAATTCTCATTTGGGTTTGTGACTTTGTGTATTACAAGGCACAAATTTTATAATAGAATAGTCTTTTTCTTTAATTCTTTGCCAATGAATGTTGTTGGCAACTGCCCCGTCATCAAATTTCGTTAAAATTTGCAAAAGTAATTCAAAAAGCAAACCTCAATGGAACTAATTTGTATAAAGGATGCCTTAATTGAACTAGTTTATATAACTCCGCTTCATATGGTGGATTAATTTATAGGGGTAAAGGTACCATCAGAGTTTTTTTTTTTTTTTTTTAATCTTTGGAGTTGGTTTTTCATTAATTTTTTACTTCATTATCAAAATATGTGTGTTCTTGTGTTGATTGTTTCACTCTTTAGTTGTGGACCTTGTGGTTAATTGATTAATACTATGATCACCAAATTGATCTAATAAAATTATTTTTAATTGATCCACATAATTAACAAAAGGGTTTTAAATTAAAACTTTAGAATTATAATTTTTCCTCAATCTAATTGTCCATAGAAATTAAACTAGGGAAATCAAGAGCATACTATCAAATTTTTTTTTTTTTTTTTTTTAAGCTTGGCCCAATTTTCAATTGAAAATTTAATTTTTAAATATAGCAGGGATTTTAATAAAACACAAACAAAAGTATTACAGAAGGTTTTGGTTAACAGAATAACTATTTTTGAATTTTATATTAAAAATATTTATTTTTTTTTTCCTTTTTTTTTTTTTCATTTTGATAAAATCTGATAAACAAGTTTACACGATTGACCCGTTTAATAAATGAAAATCTTGACCTATTTAATAAACATGTTAGGTTAGTGTTGACCCATATAGTCGGATACTCACGAGTTGACAAGACACGAACCTGACACGCGAACACGAATTGCCACCCTTACTCTCAGTCTCGCCACTCTCTTCAATATAATTGGTCTCTCTCTACATCTCTAATCTCTGCTGATCGCAATCAGTCATGATGCTAAATTACCAATTACTAGCTCAAGCCAAGAATTAATATTTGGCCATGCCTTGATGACTGCTCTTTAATCTTTATATCCCCGTATGTCAATCTCAAGCCAATTTTCTGGACCATGTATCTGCCAACTTCATCAAACTATCAAAAATTTTTTGGTAAACTCAAACTACCAAAATTACTCACTTCAGTAAGGAATAAGTGCTAAAAGTTAATGACATGTAACATGTTGCTGTAGACATACATTAAATTTCTCTAAATCTAAAGAGATTTAATACGCCAGTCATTTTCAGGTAGAAAAATGCATACCCGTAGTTCGCTGAAAAATTGACGCCGAGAATGTTTCCAGTCCCTAGACGCAATTCTGTTTGACTTGATGCAATATCCCTTTTGATACGCTACTTTTTAATTAGTTTCAAAGGACTGCTTAGTCCTAAAAGAAAAGTCAAAGTCGGGGGATCAAAGAGAGAAGAGAAGACTTCATAGAATCATAATACTCAATCAAACCAAAAAACTTTTCTTTCTTCTTATGTCTTCGATTCTGAAACAAATAATTATGTCTTTGATTCTGATAATTCTTCTCTTCCCAATTTTTTGCACTTGCCTTGATACCTTAACACCAGATCAATCCATCAAGGATGACCAATCTTTGATTTCCAAAGAAAATAATTTTGCCATAGGCTTCTTCAGCCCTGGCAACTCTAGCTATCGGTATCTTGGTATTTGGCACGTCAAAGTGACAAAACAAACTGTCGTGTGGGTTGCAAACAGGAATGATCCTATCAATGATTCTTCTGGAGTTCTCTCCATCAACCAGTTTGGAAACCTTGTCCTCCATGACAGTTTTAACCGTCTTCTTTGGTCTACAAATGTTTCTGTCCAAGGGACAACCTCCTCTGTTGCTCAGCTTCAAGATTCAGGAAACCTGGTATTGGTCCAGGGCAATAACAAAAACGTGTTATGGCAAAGCTTTGACTATCCTACAGACACTTTGCTTCCAGGCATGAGGCTTGGGTTGAATCGGATAACTGGGCTAGACAGGTTCTTGACATCTTGGAAGTCACAAGATGACCCGGGAACTGGGGACTACTTCTATAAGATGAAGCCTACCGGCTCTCCACAAGTCTCCTTGTATAAGGGTTCGACCCTGTATTGGCGGTCAGATCCATGGCCATGGCACATATCATCTTCGTCATCACCAACAACGTCATTAGCCTCAATAGGTTTTCAGTATGATTTTGTTTACAACGAAGATGAGGTAACTTACACATACTTTTTTGAAGACCCCTCTATCATTTCTAGACTAGTGGTTGACAACTTAGGATCGTTCCGGGTACTTATGTGGAATAATGGTGATCTTCAATGGAAGGAATTATGGTCAATACCTAAATACCGGTGTGACAACTATGGACGGTGTGGTGCGTATAGTAAATGTGGTCCTGAGTCTACAGATACGTTTGAGTGTACATGTTTGCTAGGGTATGAACCTAAGTCTCCAAGGGATTGGTATCTCAGAGATGGTTCTGAAGGGTGTGTGAGGAAGCAGTCGATGTGTGGGAATGGAGAAGGGTTTGTGAAGGTGAAACGTTTGAAGCTTCCAGATTCGTTTAATGCAGCTTGGATGGACAAGAGTATGACTAGCTCAGACTCAGAGTGTAAGCAGGCATGCTTGAGTAATTGCTCTTGCACTGCTTTTATCAGCATGAACATTGATGGGAAGGCCACCCGTTGCTTGGTATGGTATGGTGAATTGATGGACATTTTGGAGGATACAAATGAACGGTGGGATCTAAATGTACGTGTGGATGCAACTCAGTTAGGTAGCCTTTTATGCTATCTTGAATTTGTTTTTCTAAATTTTCATTATTTCACTTTCTGAATTTTGGACTCACCATTTGCTTGTTTGTTGTTGATTTTTTTTTTCCAGCAACTTACACTAGGAAGTCCAAAGGTTTTCTTGGCCACAAGAGGCAGCTGGCTATTATTATATCATCTGTTGCTGTGCCATTGTTTCTGGTATCCTTCACAGCCTATATGTGTCTAATGAAGAAGAGGAAAACAAAAAGGTGATAAAATTGCTTGCATTGTATTGTTGATATACACACACACAGATATATATAGTTCTTACTCCTTAGATCAGCCCACCATGTGAGGTATATAAATACTCGATTGCGAAATTATAGTGAACAATTTCTATCAATATGTTTTAGGACAATGAAGAGGAAATTGCATAATCAAGTATCAAACTTTATTGGAACCAAAGACTCTTTGGAGGATAATGAGCTCGAGGACAGTAGTAGACGTCCAGATTTATTGATTTTCGATTTAAGTTGCATAATTGCTGCCACTGACAATTTCTCTCTGACCAACAAACTTGGGCAAGGTGGTTTTGGCTCTGTTTTCAAGGTACAATTACAATTCATAATGACATTGTTCATATCTTACCCATTTTTCCGCGGGTGTGAATGGCGGAAAATGAGTTCAATAAGCTAAGACATTTGTTACTGAAGTAGCAGATAGAGGCGTTAACTGAATTGCTTAAAACTAATAGTTATGAGTAAGCTTAATTTTTTGGATCATGAATTCAGGGTCAATTATCTAATGGACAACAAATAGCCGTAAAAAGGCTATCCAAGAGTTCAAGACAAGGAATAGAAGAATTCAAAAATGAAGTTTTGTTGATTGCAAAACTTCAACATAGGAATCTTGTCAAAATTTTTGGCTGTTGCATTCAAGAGGAAGAAAAGATGTTGATTTATGAGTACATGCCCAACAAAAGCTTAGACTCCTTCATTTTTGGTACCTCTTATTTCTAAAAATCTATTTCCTTGATTTGTTTTTTTTCTTTTACTATATATGTTCAAAGAATATATTTGAAGTTCATATAACCATATATTTCAACACTATTGAAATCACATTTTGAGTTCATTGGAAAAAAAAAATTGTTTTAGATCCTACAAGAAGTTCATTGTTGAATTGGAGGAAACGCTTTGAAATCATTATTGGGATTGCTCGTGGGATTTTATATCTTCATCAAGACTCAAGATTAAGAATTATTCACAGGGATCTTAAAATCAGTAATATTCTACTAGATGGTGAGATGAACCCCAAAATTTCCGATTTTGGCACAGCCCGTATATTCAAAGGTGACCAAATTCAAGACATGACAACTAGAGTTGTTGGAACATAGTAAGTATCACTCAAACACATGCACACATGTGCACATTGAGACTTGCACACTTGCCATACATACAAAAAATAAAGGCCTATGCAAACTTTAACATTATCTTTAATATTTTTCACATACAGTGGTTATATGTCACCGGAGTATGTAATATTTGGGAAATATTCAACCAAATCTGATGTCTTTAGTTTTGGTGTCATGTTGTTGGAGATTATGAGTGGCAAGAAGAACAATGATTCTTATCAGAACCACCCTTCCCTAACTTTAATAGGGCATGTAAGTAACAAAAAACAACAATCTTTACTATTTGCATTTAAAATACAGCCCCTTATGAATAATGCTATGATTCATATAGGTTTGGGAACTTTGGAGAAAAGATAGAGCCTTGGATATAGTTGATTCATCAATAAATGAGTCATTTGTTTCCCTTGAAGTCTTGAGATGCATTCAAATTGGGCTCTTATGTGTGCAAGAAGATGCAATGGACCGACCAACAATGTCAACAGTTCTTCTCATGTTGAGTAGTGAAACAACTCTTCCTTCTCCGAAACAACCTGCATTCATTTTCAGAAGAGCTACCAATGATCTTGAATCAATCACAAGACAGGAGCTTTATTCTGTAAATGACGTGACAATAACCAAGCTTGAAGCTCGCTAAATGCAAAGATTCTAGTTAAGCTGCATCTAATTTGCTTCTATAAGGATTCTAGTTAGCTGCATCTAGATTGCTTCTATAGGGATTTGTAGGACAAATTAACATTTTACTCTTTTTGTATTTAAGAACAAACATAATTTCTTATTCTTATTTTTTTATTTTTTTGGTTCAGTTATTTACTTTGTCACTAAAAATCCATATTTCTTAACTTGGTTAGTGGCATTGTTTGTAGGGTTCAAATCCCCCCCCCCCCCCCCTAAAAATTATGGTTGTAATAATTGAGTTATCAAAAAAAAAAAAAAATCTTAGTTGTTTTAGGGTGAGTTTGGTTCAGCTTTTTGAAGTTGGGCTTTTTGAAAAAGTTGAGTTTTCAAAAAGTGCATAATGAAAAATCTGAATTTTAAAAAGCTGAGTGTTTGGTAAAAACTGTTAAATAGTACTTTTTGAAAAAGCTGAGTGTTTGGCTAACACTTATAAAAGTTGTAGTTTGAGGAATAAATTACCAAAAAGGACAATGTATATATAACTAATATAAGGGAGTTTATTTCTTTTTTTTTTTTTTTTGGATGTGAGTTTATTTCATACTTAAATCAACTACTTCATATACTTAAATCAATTTTTCTCTTTCTAAAAAAATTATTTTTTTCTCATCAATATTAGCTAATAATAACTTACCACTTAAGATTTATTGTGAAAGTATTGTGATAATTGATACTGATTTTAATTTAAACGTACTATTACTTTTTTCTCTTTCTAAAAAAATTATTTTTTCTTATCAATATTAGCTAATAATAACCTACCTTTTAAGATTTATTGTGAAAGTATTGTGAAAATATTGTGATAAAATTGATACTGATTTTAATTTTAATGTACTATTAAAATTATTTTTTTCTCTTTCTAAAAAAATAATTTTTTTCTCACCAATATTAGCTAATAATAACCTACTCTTTAAAATTTATTGTGAAAAAATTTGTGAAAATATTGTGATAACATTTCTTTGTTTCATTTTTTTTTCCTTTTTTTTCCCCCCTTTTCTCTCCTCCACACACCTCCACACACATACCCTTCTCTTTATTCTTTTTTCTTTTCCCTCTTTTTTCTCCTCCACACACCTCCACACATGTACCCTTCTTTGCCCTTTTTCCCCTCCAGAACATTCCACTTTACTTTTCATTTTGTTTTCTTTCTTTCCCATTTTTCTCTTTCACTTCACCTCCAGAACGTTCCACCGCTGAGCTCTTTTTTTTTTTTTTTTTTTTTTGACAATTCGAAAGCCGAGAGGAAGACAGAAGATGATGATGATGATGAAGAAGATGAAGATGATTGAAACATTGGGTTTGTATTTGATTTTGATTTTGGGTTTGGGTTATGGGTTTTCAGTTAATGGGTTAAATTTTGAGTTGATTTTCTGTAGATTTTGGGTTTGATTTTGAGTTGGGTTTGAAATGGGTTTTGTTGATTTTGTTGATTGTGGTGGTAGACCGGTGATAGTTGGGTGGTGCTGTGTTTGTAGCAGCACGGTGAGGGCAGACCAGCGTGAGAACTGAGAACTGAGAACTGATGAAGGGTAATTTGGTAATTGAACTCACCCAACAGATATATATATCAAACACCCAGTCCAGCTTTTACAAAATGGACCAAAAATGTCCATAACTGAAACGCGCATTTCCTTCACAAATATAAAAACGCAACTTTTGCCAAAAAGTTGCGTTTTATAATCACCAAACGCTAAACTTGGGCAGGCTTTTATAAAAAGCCAACTTTTGGGCTCAAAACGGCCAAACAAACGGGCACTTAGAAGATTGAGTAATTGAGACACTAATTATCAATAAGGGACATCTAATCTATATATATATATATATATATATATGTATATGTATATCTAATACTATATATAATAGCAGAAGTCTTTAAGAAAGTACTGTCACACTAAGAAAAAAAGAAAAAAGGCCCTTCAAATGCTACCACGTATACAGCTTTTAAGTAAAACTAGTCGCACGGTGCAACGTTTGGCCTTTTAAAACTCTGCCACGCTTGCAATTAAAAAAAAAAAGATAAATTATATTGTTTCGTTAGGTTAACACACCATTTGGTGGCATCTTAGTATAAAAGGAAAAATAACCGGTTAAAAGGCTTGCAATCTCCCAAAAAAAAAAAAAAAACGCAGCAAAGAGAGAGAGAGAGAGAGAGAGTTCTTCGTTCCTTCGCTAGACTTAGAGCTAGGGATGGCCATGGGTAGGGTATGGATTGGGTATACCCATACCCGACCCGAAAAGTTTATCCATGGATACCCGATTATCAATACCCATTAATATTCATACCCGAATCTTACCCGAATATATTATCCATGGATATCCATACCCTACTCGAAACCCGAAACCCATTAAAATTTTTTTTTTTTTAATCCAAAACATTTTAACGTAAAAACATAGTTTATCTCCGTGAGTTCCGTAATTGGTTGTTTGTCTCCGTTACTATCATTCTCTTCATCGTCTACGCCATTTGTGGGCTTTTAGTTTATCTCATTATTGACTTAATGAACAAAAATATAGTGTACGACTACGAGTGAATTGAAAAAGAATCGAGGTTACTGAATTCTGTTATAAGGGATGTGGAACACGTTTTGAGTACAAGTTCTCCAATAGATGGTGAAGCCCATAAGCTCTGGCCAACCGAAGAACACAACCAGGAACTGAATGCAAGACTAAAAAGACGGTGCGTGGAAAACAATGACACACATGATCTCTTTGAAAAGCTTAGGAACTGTGATAAAACTTTTGAAAGTTGCTGTGACAAGCTACGGTTTGGACCTAAAATTGGTAAGTCAAAGGGGAAATAAAAAATCACTCCGAGGAAAAGAAAGATGAATTTGTTCACAACCTTGTAACATTGGAGAGTTTACGGTCTAAGATCAGAAAACTGCGGGACAGACCTATTGCTGGTGTGCGAAAAGTAGACAAACAACTCATTGCTGATCTCCTTGTTGATGTTCACAAAGTAGACGGACTCATTTCTAAAGTACAAAAACTAGATAAACCCATTGGCGATCTCCTTGCTGACGTTCATAATGAAGACAATCACTTTGCATCTCATATTAAAGGGGATATTCAGTCATTCACATTGCATCTGGCGCTAATCCGTGCTTTCCTCACTGATTTACAATGGTTTGGTCTCGAAACTGAGACGGAAAAAACTAGTTGGAGGAAGCAAAAGAGATAGTTGGCGAAGCACAGAAAGCCATTGGAAAATTCAGCAGACAAGAAACCAGTATTTGGATGTGGGTAGTTCCAAAATTTGGTACTAATAAGCGAGCAAGGAATGACGATGAGGAGAGGCAGAGAGGCAGAGAGAGTGTGAGTGACGGTAGAGAGGTTTAGGGTTTTTTTTTTTTTTTTTTAATGGGTCGGGTTTGGATAATATCCATACCCTACCTGAACAATTCGGGTAATATCCATACCCTACCCGATTAAGCTCTACCCATGAAGAACCGGGTATTACTCGAAATATTTGGATCGGGTAGGGTTGGATATCCATTACACAATGGGTATGGCCATCCCTACTTAGAGCATCGCTGCAAGCAGAAAGAAAAATCTATGGGCATCAACACCATTAAGCTATATATCTACCACCATCAGATCATCGGAACCGGCACCGTTACGTTTTTCTCCATTTTTCTAGATTTGGGTATGAAATATTACTTTTTATTGAGTTTTTTTGTTGGATAGGTTTAGATTTGATTTTGGTTTTGATTCCTTTTTGTTTCGGGCTTTTGGGTTCTCCGTGAAAATGTTTGTTTTCTCAATTTTTTGATTTTTTTTAAATATCACTAAGCCTTTCCCTGTTCTCTAATATCTGCGTTCATAGATTTTTTTTTTTTTTTTTTTCCTGGGGTTTTGATTTGGAAAACACCTTAGATGATCAAATTCTACTTAAAAATCTGGCATGCGTCTAAAAACCCAAAACAGCGAAAACGATAATGCCATCCGCTGTATCCATTGGTCAAATCATATAAATTCAATCAAAACTACACGTATGTTCGCATTCACCATTCATTTCTTCAAACATCGATAAAGTCCCTCACTCTTGCTTCTCAAAAAAAAAAAATCCTTCACTCTCGATTAAAAGCAGATACCTTCACTGATATGAGTAATCCCTTCAAAATCTCAGAAATCTTCACTCAACCTTGCCTTTAACCATCACCTATTTTCCATTCCCAAAAGACTATCTCTCGTACCTTTTACAAGGTTTAGCCTGCCGGACCCGCTACTAGTATTTTTTTTTTGTTATGTTTTAAAATTAGGTCGTTAAAAATATGATTTCGGTTTGGGTTTTTTGTTTAGATTCGTTTAGATTTGATTTATATTAGATTCATTTACGCTGTACAGGGTCAAATGGCAGCAAAGAGAGCAGGAAAAAAAAGGTACAGGTAATAGAGAGAGGCTTTTGTTGAACTTTGAAGTTCACGGAGAAGACAATAGGGTTTTTTGTATGAAATTTAGTCTCTTTGTCTCTATTTCTCTCCCATTATTTATTATTGTTCAAAAAATTTATCAAGCTCTTTGTTCAATTCTAATTTTTTGATATCATTTTTTTTCTCTATGCAAATGTTAATGCTTTGTTATTCACTAGAATTGTTTTAGGAACCCATGAAATATCTCCAGTTTACAATTCAAATATTACATTTTGGCCAAACTTCTACTTCTCTTATTGTATTTGCTGTGTTTATATTCAATTGCTATTCTTATTGATTTCTTCTAAAGAAAAACCCATGTAATATATCCCCTGTTGTTTAAATCAGTTCCGGTTAATTATTTTGAATGCAATACTGAAAATGTTCGCCTCAATAAAAGAAACAGGAATATGCAAATATGAAATTTGTCTATAATTTAATGCCAATCTCTCTCTCTCTCTCCTTGGAAGACTGACAATTAGGGGTTTTATTTTTTCAGGGCACTATAATTTTTCTCTATCCTAAAAGACTATTTATTGTTTTTGTATTTGAATGAATGCTTGAATGTGTGGCGAAACCCAAATAACCAAATATTTATTACAAGTTTGGGTATCTTAATTTTGGAACTCTGTGCATCCATCTTAATTTCACTAATTTTTGCATATAGGCTCAGGCTTATGTTCTTCCTATTAAATAAGTAGTGTTGTACTCAAAGTCGTTGGTTTGTAAGTGAATGGTTTGATTCAAGTGCTAATTTGAAGATTTTACTGATTAAGGTAGATCAAGATGTTTTTTCATATTTAGGTGTGGGTAGACTCAGGTTTGAATTGGTTTTTGTTCTGGATTCAATTGACCTATAACACTATTATGATTCCATTAATCTTCTTCCGATAGCTAAATAGATAGTTAGAGTTCTCTTTGATTTTTTTTTTTTTTTTTGGTCTGCTATGTTTTGTAATCAAGTTGGCTTATTTGTGTGTTTGTGAGGTTTTCCAATTCAGTCTAACTCAATGATTACATTGTCTTGCTTTTAAGGGTTTTGAGTTCTATTAGTGATTATTCTGTAATTGTTGAAAATGTATGATTTATGTTTTACGAAAAAAATTGTAGTAATTCCCACACATGAAGTGCTATTTATACCTACGTTAACATGTCTAGAAGTTCACATTACAACTACAATTACAAAACACAGAAGACAGTACTTTATGAGCTTATGATTGGCAAATGCTATAATTACAATCTTCAATTTAATTATTGTTACTGGATTACCATATTTTGAACTCTTGATTTTGGTACATCAAAATATGGTAGAGATCATTTTCAATTCTTAAGGCATAAATTGGTTAGTGACTTATCATGTTTTAATTAGAAAAAAAGCTTTGGCTTCCCATTTGGCCCTAATCTTTGAAATTTTGTAGCACATTTCTAGGAGTTAATATGAAGGGAAATGGATAATAAGTAGGGCTCATTATCATGGATAACTGCAACAAAAGAATGCTAGAACAGAATAAATTCATTTACTTTGGGAGTTATATCTCGGAAAGCCTTTTAAATCTCCATTATTGGGGAATTCTGCCAGTTGAAAATATTTCTGTTTTTAAAAAAAATAAAAAATTTGACGCAGTCTCTTTAGAGAACCTTTAAATCCTCCATTATTGGTGAGATTTGTATATTGAACATATGTGTTTTACTGAGGTTAAAAAAAAAGGTTAGTTGATGCATTTTCTTAGAGATTATTATTATTGTGGATGTTTAAATGAAAAAGAGCATGAACATTGTACTTAATTGTTACAGCAATGCTAACTATTGTCGGTCAAATTTTAGGCATTTGGGTTAGATTTTGATTTGATCAATTATAGGATTAGATTTGGTTTATGGTTAGGGTATATGTGTTGCTTTGGTTTGGTTTTGGGTTTTCGAGTTAAAATTGTTTTGGGTAATTTGTGGATTACAAAGTAGAGAGTATTTTCGGTCTCTTCAATTTCTTTACGCTTCTTGAATGAGCATTCTTGGGGAAGAGTTTCCAATTTGTTCATTCAACGTTTATCAAGTACAAATTTAGATTTATTTAACTCTCTCTTGGATTCAATTGTAGAATTCATTTGTCATTGATTGGTTTCAATTTTAAATTTGTGTAATAAAAAATTAAAGGGTTTTTTCTTTAGCTTTTCTTTTTCTGGGTTTGTAGGTGGAAAGGCAATCCTTGGAAGCAATCCAAGTCTGAGCAGTACTACCAGGTATAGTTTCCACTTTATTGTATATGTCTTATTACTTATCAAAAAAAAAAAAAAAATCCACTTTATTGGAACAAATTTTATTTGAATTTTCTTCAAGATTATTATTTAATTGTATATTGCTATGATCAACATGAAGATTAATTAATTTTTCAGATGCCTCTTAGAAGTAGTGAATCTAATTTTTAATATTAGTGCTTCCCCTCAAAAAGTCTAAACATGTGCACATTCTCATGGATTGATTCCTTAATGTACTACAACTTTGCCCAGTTTTTGAAACTAGCGGATATATGACAAAAACATGAATACGTAGTTTTTAGTGGTTAGTTCCATTGCCACTTATAAATGGCCATTAATATCAGATTGAATTAATTATGAATATAAGAACAAGCACCGTGAAACTAATTTGAATTTTAGTATAAAACTTTGAAACGAATAGTAAAGTAGAAATTGACAATGAACATTCCACCTGACAATTATCAATGAATATTCCATGCCTTTATGTATGGGTGGATTCTTTTATTTAACTTCTCTTATTTAGAACTCCCTTCATGCCATATCGTTAAGCATTATGAAATGTTAATCATGGAAAATTTTGGGCGAATTGTTACGTGTTTTCCTTCTCTAAAATGGGATATCCATGAAGTTTTGGAGTTTATGCATGTGCAGAAATAATAATCGCTTAATATGTGTCTTTTAATGAACCAATGCTGTATTCTATTAAAAATACACCAAATTTTATTTCGTTTTAAAATACATCAAGTAGGCTTTAGGATTGAGGTTCAATTTTTCTTAATTTCATCGAATTTTGCATATAAACTCATGTTGTTGTTGCATATAACCTCATGTTTAAGTTGTTTTTCATATTAAATAATTAGTGTGGTGCTCAATTAAGGTAGATCAAGATGGGGTTTTATATATATATATATATATATATATTTAGGTGTGTGGGTAGACTCATTAAATGACTTTGAGTGTCCATATGCTAAATTAGCAACATATGTGCATCTTGATGGCAAGTGTGAACTATAATATGGTGACATTTGCTGGTTGTGTTAATGGTTGAATGATAAAATTTAACTGGGGACAAACTAGCAATGATGAACAATGGAGTGGAGGATTTTTTATTATTATTTTTAAATGTATTTGAACAACAGTAATTTGTAGTAATTGTTTAGTGCACATTTTTCATAACTAGAACTTTTTTTTCTTTCTTTCATACATGCTTGCTTTTTGTTTCCTTTTAAAGGTTGGATGGAATGACATGTTGTCTTTGGGAAGATGCTATATGGGATGGATGTTGTCTACAAGAGTGAAGTAGAAGGATATCTTCCTTTCAGTTTTATAGAGTGCAACTCAATGCATCATTTATGTTTTATGCTAATGCTATTTTTTATGAATATTTTATTTTTATTTTGCTAGGTCTTAATTGCTACATAGAGCCAGAGAGTAGTTGAAAAAGAGGTAGAGACAAATAAGAAAATGAATATTGGTGAAACTGAGAAAAGTGCAAATATTATCAAGATCCTAATGAACTAGGAGTTGATGGAAAAGGATAGTGGTAGGAAGCATCAAGAAATTAAAAACCAAATGTACACGGCTCAAGGAAAGAGCAAGACAATGCAGATTTCTATTGGTACCAGTTCTTATCTTTTAATGATTGCTATTGAGAAAATTCTATAATGGAAGACTTGGTTAGGCCTACCATAGTCACTTTCTTTGCACTTACATAGGCTTGGACATTTGATCTTGATGGACCAATTTTTAGTTTCAATCAGTGCAAGTGCAAAATAAGGATTGGCTTCAAGGATCTCTTTTTTCTCCCCCCTACCTCAAGATATATATTTTGTTTGACTTTGTATTCTTGGAATTAATTGTTCTCTTTGTAATGTAAGGTTTAGGAATATTTTTTACATTGGCTGATGATATTTTTGATATGTTTAGCAAATGAAGAAATTATGAGATTAAATGCAATGTTCAAAGGCATGGTTGTTGACAACTTTGGACCTACAAGATTTAGAGATGAAGCATGAAGTCATTAAGCAAGGAATAAAATATTTGAAAGATTTTAATAAGTCATTAAATTATATGTATTGTTGTATTATGAGATTTGTATTTTTTAAACTAGCAATAAAACACACTTACTGATTACTTTATAAACTGTATACTATAATGCATTAGTTAAATGTTATAAATTTTATTTTGACCTTTGGATCTGATGCAATAAATCTACTTGAGAAAAATAGTTTGTTACCATTGCTTTAAGTTTTACATTTTGTTTGCAGTTTAAGGTTAAAGTATCAACCAATGCTTTGTAACTTTTTAACAGTTTTGGAATCGAAGATAGAGAGACAAATTAGAGAAGAAGATGTAATTCTAGATCTAAGTCTATCCAAGTTGCATTGGCAAGTATATCTGATGTAAAGATATAGTTGCATTCCTAACTTATTGTGGAGAAACTTGGTATAATATATATTTACTATGATTGATTGCACTAGTTTCATTTAATAACTCTTCCATGTGGTTATTAGGAAACTTTGTCCTAGACAATTTTTGTATGCTACCCTGTTTCTTAAATTATTCTCACCTGAATATCCTTACAAAAAAACATGTGGTATTGCTGTATATTCAATAAGTACTCTCAATCATGTTGTGATATTAGTCATTATTCGATTAGTCCATGAAAGAATCCTTCAATTGTTTTTTAATATGTAAAAATGATCCCGCGCATTGCGCGGGTTAAATGCTAGTATATCTAAAAGCTAACACTTAGCATTTATTGTTACTACACTCCTGTTAAGCCACCTCATCTTCCACATCACTGCCACATATTTATTTTTTACCTTTAATTTTTTTTGACAATATTAAATATATAAATACATTGACTTTACAAATTCATCTTAGGCAGTTTTAACTTTACATATTCATTTACTTTAATTTTAATATTATAATTAAGTATTTTTTATACATATTCCTCTTAGACGATTTTAACTTTACATATAATTTTTCCCATTTATCTTCCTTTATTTTGGCTCTTCATATTCTCATCCTCTTATTATAAATTTGTCAGTCTCTCCCATTTTATGCATATTTTATTCTCACACACAGAAAGGTTATTTCTCTTTTCTCTCTCTCTCTCTCTCTCTCTCTCTCAATTGTTGTTGTTGTTGTTGTTTTTTTTTTTTTTTTTCTTTCATTTTTTGTTGGATTTTTTATGCGGTTTGTACTCTCATTGTCTTATTATTGACTAACTCATATGTGTTCCTTGATGCAAGTTTTTATTTTATTTTATCATTTTATCTACAACACTAAACACTTTTAATGTTGTTAACCAAATTTGGGGAAAAATCATACTATAATATGTCCATATTTTGTGTTGTTGTCAGGTTTTAGTTTATTTGGAAAACGGGGGGATAGTCTGGACAATATGATGAAGAACAATTAGTGTAGTTGAACAGTTAGTGTTACAAAATTGACTTAGTTGCTTTATATATTAGAAAATCCTGACTTAACCTTACTTAACCATAGACTAACATAAAGTTAATTTTTCTATAACCACATGTAATTACAATTAGTTTGGACCTCTTGAACCATAATATGTCAAACAAGTGTGATCAAACAAGCTTAAGTTTATGTTCTGTGCACTGATGCACTGAACCTAACTCATGTTTGATCAAACGAGACCAATGTATCAGATTTTGTCAAAACTCTTTTGACTATGTGTACTTGGAAAAGTAATTTCATAAAGAGTTCCATTAACAAGTACTCAATTGCGTTGGTTAAGGTTGAGTTTTTTTTATTATTAAAATTGATCATTTGTTTTTTAATAGCTGTCGCACAATATTCAATTAAAGGGGTATTTATTTATTAGCTTTTTCCTCTTCTAAATGCAAAAAGACTAGCTTAATTCCTCCTATTACTAATAATATCATAAGTCATAGCTATTGTTAACCCCTTTCCTACTTGATAGTAATTAGTAGCTTGAGGGGGCAAAGTCAAAGTTGGGCATGAATGTGGAAGTAAACAAAATACATGAAAGTCAAATTTATTGTCAACTCGTCAAAGGCAACTATCATCAAGATAATGGATCCCTAGACTCCAGTCGCGTCTAGCTTTCCATACACAAATGCCGGTCTTCTTATGCATTTTTATTGGTCAAAATTTTTTACTAACAAAAACGTGGTTTGACATTTTTTTTCATACAAGCGAAAAAAAATTGTAAATATATTATAAGCTTTACTATATAAATCTTATAAACTAATATAATACTGAATGTGATTTGTGGGGGTCCGAGGATCAAGGAAGACTAGGAATGGTATAACCTTCATTAATTTATTTATGAAGCATCTTAAACCCGAGAAGTTGGTTTGTCCGAGAAGAGGATGGGAAAGTGCAAAATGTTTCACGAATGCCCGAGGGGAAGACGAAGCCTTAGAGGAGAAGGTCAAGGTAACTAGGAGAAGTTTCCTATAAAAGCTTACTTACTGCCTCCGCATTGAATGCATAGCAACAACCTTACCAGTAGCATTAATGAGGAAATGACACTTGAATAGTAAATTCACAGCTAAGCAACCCCTTCTACCATCTTCAGTAGAGCTTTGGAGGGACAAATGTCAGAAGGAAAGCCTTGAAGTATATAGATGGAGGGTTAGGATGGAAAGGAAAGAGGGTATATAAGAGAGGGGAACTTCCCAGTTAAAGGATCCTTTTCTCTTTCTTGAGATTTTTCTAAGAGAACATTACCAAAAGACAAGAATTGGAATAGTAAGAAAAATAGAAAAAAGTTTAAGACTTGTGTAGAACTTTTGTATAAATACCTATCCTCGGGCTGATCAGTGGGAATCAATAATATAAATTACTTTACAGTAATCTTTTCTACTCTTGCTATTCGGCCTTGGACTTAAACTTAATCAAACCTATAGTTGAAACTTCCTTCCACACTCTATCAATTTTCATTGTTTGCGGGCTTAGTCCAAAGACTAAGGCCTTACAATTCTCTGTGGGCTTAGGCTGTAATTTTTCTTGTGCCTTTACAATTGGCGCTGTCTGTGGGAAACTTTGCTAGTGCTTTATTTAAGTCATGGGTAATCTAGAGCAGAACAGGGAAGAATCTGTTGGTTCACAAAGGGGGGATCACTTCGTTAATCTAGAGTGAATGAGAGATAGAGAGTATAATCGTACACCCAATGTTATGGTAGAAACGCATCATACAGAGCACACTGAAAGGATTCATGCAAGGAACGGGAGCCATGTTTCACACGAACAGGAAACATGGAAGCTGAAGCGTGAGATAAATCATTTGTACAAAAAGTTGTGTCGAAGGAAACGTGATAGAAGAAGCCCCTCACCCCCATCAAGCAATGAATCTGAGTAGAGTAGGGATCGATCATATCGCCGTAGATCTAGGTCTCCATCTAGTGAATCCTTTTCCGCCTATTCCCATTTGGATAAACTGGAAAGGAATAAGTCCAAGCGTGTTGAGGGATCATTTCATCCTAGCATGGGAAATGATGCAATGAGTAAGACACTTCGCCAAATTTCAAAGTCACCTTTTGTAAGGAGAATCAATAAAGCTAAGCTTCCCCACCGCTTTACACAGCCGACGTTCACCATCTATAATGGCAGGACTAATCCAGTGGAGCATGTGAGCCATTTCAACCAGAGAATGGCTATTCATTCTAGGAATGAGGCTTTTATGTGCAAAGTGTTTCTTTCCAACCTCGGGCTCATGGCTATGCGGTGGTTTGACGCATTGAAGGAAGGGTTAATAAGGTCTTTTGAGGAGTTAACACAAGGGTTCGAGGCTAGATTTGTAACTTGCAGCAAAGTGCCTAAACCCTTAGATTCTTTGCTATCTATGGCGATGAGGGAGGGAGAAACTCTTAAGACTTACTCGGATAGGTATTAGGAGACATTCAATGAGATTGATGGGGATTTTGAAGATGTGGCAATAAGGACTTTTAAGGTAGGACTCCCTACAGAACATGATTTGAAAGTCATTAACGATGAAGCCTGCGCATAATATGAGTCAACTTATGGACCACATCGATGAGCATAAATGGGTAGAAGATGATCAAACCCAAGGAAAAGGCAAAGCTAAAACTTTCCCTGAAAGAAGGGATCCTCGGGTAGGAGGATATCACAATAACCAAACTAGGAGGGACTTTCCCAATCAGACACCAACAACAGGTGCACAGATGGTTAATTCGGTGTTTAAGGAGCCAATTTATCAAATATTGGAAAATATAAAGAATGAACCTTACTTCAAATGGCCCAATAAGATGGGTAGAGACCTATCTAAGAGAAACCAAAACCTTTACTGTCACTATCATCAGGAAAAAAGACATACAACTGAAGAATGCAAGACTTTGCATGATCATCTGGGTCAGTTAATGAAGGCAGGGAAACTGAAGCAATTCTTACACCAGCCTACAGGATAGTCCGAATAATCCAGAGTTGGGTATTAGAGAGATGGAGCTCCTCGGCCATCCCTGGGCACAATTAACATCATTTTTGCTGCGCCCAGAGGTGATGCTAGCACCTACTCGAGAATTATGTCTGTGGCTTCGGACTGTGACCTGGGGCATGGGGGTTAGATTTCTAAGAGGGCTAAAGTAGTGGCCGTGCCAACTTTGGGTTTCTCGGAGGAAGATAAGGAGGGCATATTCCAGCCACACGATGATGACATAGTAGTAACCTTTCGGATTGGTGGATATGACGTAAAAAGAGTCCTTATGGACCAGGGGAGGAGAGCAGAGATTATGTACCCGAATTTGTATAAAGGGTTAAATCTTAGGCCCGAATATTTGGAGAAATATGATTCGCCGTTGGTGGGCTTTGATAGGAGAGTGGTAATCCCCCGTGGGATGATTAGATTACCTGTTCAGGCTGGGGACGAAAAGGTGCAAGTTAATTTCATTGTGGTTGAAGCCTATTCTCTTTATACCACTATTCTAGAGAGGCCTTGGCTTTACGCTATGAGGGCAGTATCATCAACTTTACATCTGAAGATTAAGTTTCCCACCCAAGGATGAGTAGGGGAATTGGTGGGAAATCAAGCAATCGCTAGGCAATGTTTAGTGGCGGCCATTACGTAGCATTTCAGGGATTAAGCTTTGGTGGAAAAGGAGCAGATCCCATAGCAACTAAATGGGCTCGAAGTCGAATTTGGGACTGAGTTGCTGGGGCTATTGTCCAAGGAGTTGGAAAAGGTTTTAATAGGTTAAGATGACGAGAAATACTTTCAAGTAGGGGCTTAGTTACCCCCTTTGGAGAAAGCAGCATTAATGAGATTTTTGGAAGACAACATAGATGTGTTCGCTTGGAGTACTTATGATGTCCTAGGGATTGCTCTCGAGTTTATATGCCATCAGTTGAATATGAATTCTGATGCAGTACCAAGAAGGAAACCACCTTGGCATTCCTCAAAAGAACACGCTGAGGCTGTAAGGGTGGAGGTGAACAAACTTAAACAAGTGGGAGCAATCAAGGAAATCTTTTATCCTGAGTGGTTCGCCCATACTGTGGTGGTGAAGAAGAAAAATGGAAAATGGCAGGTGTGTGTAGATTTCACGGATTTAAATAAAGTTTGTCTAAAGGATCCTTTCCCTATTCCTCAGATCGACCAGTTATTGGATGCAATGGTTGGGCACCCTCGGATAAGCTTCTTAGATGCTTTCCAGGTGTACCATCAGATACCTTGAGCAGTATCTGACCATGAGAAAACTGCTTTTCGAACTCCCATTGGCAATTATCATTACCGGGTGATGCCTTTTGGCCTTAAAAATGTTGGATCCACGTATCAAAGAATGGTGACACGAATGTTTGAAGCACAGATTGGGAGGAATGTAGAGGCATATATTGATGACATGGTGATAAAAAGCAAACAAGTTACAGAACACTTAACAGACTTAGAGGAGGTGTTTTCAGTATTGTGGGAACATAAACTATGTTTAAACGCATCTAAATGCTCTTTCGGAGTCAGTTCGAGGAAGTTCTTGGACTACATGATCACGCGTCGAGGAATCGAGGTCAATCCCAACCAGATTAAGGCCATCAAAAGTTTACATCCTCCTCAAAATCCTAAAGAGGTATAAAAGTTGACAGGGATGACAGCAGCACTAAATAGATTTATTTCTTGGTCAGTAGATAGGTGTCGACCATTTTTCCAACTTCTCCATAAATTGAAGAATTTTGAATGGACCGAGGAGTGCGTGCTAGCCTTTAAGAAGTTAAAACAGTATCTATCACATCCCCCTGTTCTTTCCCGACCTGAGAATGAGGAAGTGTTATATGCATACATAGAAGTCACAGATCATGTAGTAAGCTTAGTTTTGGTCAGGAACGAGAACGGAGTGCAGAAACTTGTCTACTATGTTAGTAAGTCCTTGCATGAAGCAGAAACACGTTATTTTCCCTTAGAAGAAGTAGTACTGGCCATTGTACATTCTACGAGGAAGCTTCCACATTATTTTCAAGCACATACTGTAGTCATACTCACGCAACTTCCCTTACAGGCACTCCTGCGAAAGTCTGACTGGCAGGATTGCTAAGTGGGGAACCATGCTTAGGGCCTATAATGTTAGGTATATGCCTCATACTGTTGTAAAAGGGCAGGTTTTGGCTGATTTTGTGGCTGAGTTTACTGAGGATATTGTAGATAATGAGAAAATAGCAGTAGATGCTATTGTGGCTTCAATCTCTGCCACTGCAACTTAGGAAATGTATACGAATGGAGCAGCAAATCAAAAAGGCTCTAAAGTGGGAATTGTGTTGGTAACCCCCAAGAAACTAATAGTGGAGAATTGCTTACGTTTGGGCTTTTTGGCTACTAATAATGAAGCTGAGTATGAAGTTCTATTAGCTGGAATGGCAATGGTCAGTAAGCTATGGGGGAGTATTATAGAGGTATATTCAAATTCTCGTCTAGTCGTGGGGCAAGTTAATGGAGAATTCGAAGCTAGAGATGAACGAATGCAAAGATATCTTGTTAAGGTCAAGAGAGCTCAAACTCAGTTCAAGAATTTCATATTAAAGCAAATCCCAAGATGGCAAAACTCTCATGCCAATTCGTTGGCTATGTTGGCTACTACTTCGAGATTAGGCCTGCCTCAGATTATCATTGTGGAAGATGTGGTCACACCTAACCATGAGGTGCAGCTTTTGGTCGAAGTGCATAGTATCCAGGTGGGACCGAGCTGGATGGACCCTTTGGTTATATTTTTAAAGCAAGGACATCTGCCTGAGGATAAGGATGAAGCCAAGAAGAGCCGTGGAGCCCCTGTTGAAGGAGCTACATGAGGGAATTTGTGGAAGTCATACTGGTGGGAGATCTTTATCTCATAGAGCCTTCACCCAACGGTATTGGTGGCTAAGTATGCAGAAAGCTGCTCAAGACTATGTTAAGAA
Organism: Quercus glauca; assembly: GCA_023736055.1. NCBI lineage: Eukaryota > Viridiplantae > Streptophyta > Magnoliopsida > Fagales > Fagaceae > Quercus > Quercus glauca. The sequence continues at coordinate 88,317,968 of CM043319.1, read as the reverse complement.
GTGTGACTAGTGTTAGAGGTATACTCCAAATATCCATCAGCCTGGAGGAGTCTTGAATCCGTTTTCTAGTCCTTGGCCATTTACTCAATAGAGCTTGGATATAGTGGAACCATTTCCTAGGGCTGCAGGAAACAGAAGATGGCTCATTGTCGGGACAGAGCTTTTCACCAAATGGGTGGAGGCAGAACCTCTCTCAAATATTAGAGATGTTGATGCAAAAGATTTATTGGGAGAAACATTGTCACTAGGTTTGGGGTCCCTCATATGTTAATCTCGGATAGTGGGCTTCAATTTGACAGCAAAGCCTTTAAGAGGTATTGTGGAGAGTTAGGAATCAGAAATAGGTACTCTACTTCGGCTTACCCGCAAGGGAATAGGCAGGCTGAAGCCATAAATAAGGTCATAGTATTTGGGTTGAAGAAAAGGTTGAACGATGTGAAAGGGAGGTGGGTAGATGAATTTCCCCATGTACTATAGACTTATCACACCACACCCTAAAGGTCAACAGGAGAAACTCCTTTTTCATTGACTTATGGATCTGAGGCGATCATACCCCTTGATACAGGGTTCCCAACCTTGAAAATTGATCATTTCAGTGTTGAATAGAATAATCGCCAAACTTCCACTAGCTTAGAGTTGATAGAAGAAAAAAGAGAAGTTTCCATGGTTAAAATGACACATTATCGGAAAAAGCTTAAGCAAGAATATAATAAGGGAGTAAAGTTGAGGCCGCTAACCCTGGGGAATTTGGTCCTAAGTAGTAGGCATGGCGAAAAATCCAGCATGGGAAAAATTAGGCCCCAACTGGGAAGGTCCTTACAGAATAACGTCAGTGGCGGGCATTGGAGCTTATTACTTGGAAGATTTAGATGAGAATGCAATCCCACACCTATGGAATGTAAATAACCTATGATGTTATTATTATTAATAATATGAAAGTTTCTTTGTTCATTTCTTGTTCATTTACTTATTGTGGTAGTGGAAAGTCAAAACACAATGACTTATTTGAAATTGTTTAAGTGTTAAACAGAACCTCGATCTTGTTCGACTCTTCAGGTCACAAGTCTTGGGTAAATTAACTCTTATTTGAAATTGTTTAAGTGTTAAACAAAACCTTGGTCTTGTTCAACTCCTCAAGTCATAAGCCCTGGGTAAATTAATTCACAATTGTAATTGGTTAAGTTTTAAACAGAACATTAGTTTTATTCGATTCCTTGGATTATAAGACTTGAGCAAGTTAACCTTTAGGTAAAAACATATAATTATTGGGTAGAGTTATACTCATAGATAATTCTCAGAATTGCAATTTTGGAAATAACTTGAAGAATTGCAGTTAAGAGAAGTTAATTAGACTAATAAGAGAAAACAATGAAAAACTTGCATATATTTTTATTTCATAGCTGAAGATCATAATAGATATAAGCCTCATTCGAGCCCAACGTTCTACAAAATCATCCTATGTGCTAGAAGCTAAAGAGACCTATTCAGTTACATCTTTGGCTTTCTTTTTTTTCTTTTTTTTCTGTTGTTCAACCTCAATAACTTCTTCTAGTATGATTTCAACAACAGGAGATTAGGGCTATTGGTCTTTCTCTTTCTCAAAAGAAATGGTGGATGTTGAAGTTGCATTAGATTTAGGTGCTAAGGATGTAGAACTGGGATCGAGGGGAGAAGGAACCTGGGCAGGAGCGATACGTAGGGGCCGAAGGTGATAAACATTCTCAACCTCCCTCAACTCGAAGTCTGCAGCTACCCCAGCAGCATTGAGAGCCTCACCCCAGACCTCGGCGCAAAAGGCTCGGGCAACATCCCGAAGCTGGGCAGTTAGACTTTGAGCAATCTTTGTCATGCCTGCATCGTATGCAACCTGTTCCGCCTTCGCCTTTTCAGCATCTTTTCCTTCAAGTTGTTTTTGCTACTGCTTGGTCTTTTCTATTGCTAAGGACAATTGTGTTTCAACCTTCTTTAGGGAAGTCTGCACTTCTTCAGCCTGTTCTCAAACCCAGTCAAGGCTGATTCAGCATTTTTGCGCTCTTTTTCCACCTCGGCCAGGTGGAATAAGGTGTCCTTATATCTTTTTTTTTGTGTCAGCATGGACCTTCATAGATAGCTCTAACTTGTTTTCTGCCTTATGGGTCTTGGAAAAAGCATGGTTCACCCATTCTTCAGCAACAAACGATGCTTGCATCGCCTATAAGATCAGTGTATCAGTATCTTTATGAAATTTTTTTCAGTTATAGAAGGTAAGGATTTAAACGCATACCTTGGCAAGGTCTCTCTTAAGCGCTAGGAATATCTCGTGCTTCCATAAGAACTGAAGTTCATCCATATCCTTTGGAAGAAGGAGTGCCTTCTCCAAGCACTCGAATAGGATGCCGTACCTACCCTTTTGGGCATCTCGAAGGGTGTCATCATCCATAACCAGATCCCCCGAGCTCAATTTGAAGCTCAAATTCCAAATTGCAGCTTTGGGATGTTGTTCTCCCTTGGAACCTTTTGAGGACCTAGTGGGTGCGCTCTTTTTCTGTTGAGCCCTTATAACCCTAGACTCCTTGGTAGGTGGTTGTTGAATGGAGCAGGTTATCTCCCTCTCTTCAGTACTTTTTGATCCTTTTCCCCTTTTTATCTTCTTTTCGGGGACATCACTAGAAGGAGCAAGCGTAGGAGCTGGGGTTGGTGGTCAAGGCACCACGAGAATGGTGGAAGCGTTACCCCTAGCATGAGCAATGGGTAGTGCCAGCAAGTCCGGGGTTTTTTCTTCTAGAACCATGGCTTCAAGAATATTGGTTGTTTCTTGATTGGTACTCACGAAAGCAGCAGGAAGACGATGATGAAGTGGAATTGAGAGCTCCTCAGGATCTTCTTGAAAAAAGACTTCAAAGTCTTTATCTAAATCCTCTTTGGTTGGCTTGGGTGCATGTTCTTCCTGCTCGTCATCAGAAGGGATGGGTTGCTCTTGGGAATAAAGTAATTTCGTTGCAAGAGGGGCTAGTAGTTGTGCATCTTGAGTTCCGGACAGAGGGGGTTGTGTCAAAAATCCAGGAACAGCTACATTGATCAATGCTAGCCTAGCGTCCTTCGCTTTGATCATGTGCATGGGACTCTAAAAGCGGTTGGAGATGGGTTTGAATCCAAGGATAACGTGTACCGCCTGAAGTTGTCCATCTCGGTGGAGGAAAATTTCTGATTTGAGGATTCGGTTAAGATCTGCAAAGTTTACTAGACTCCTGGTTGGGATTGTATGGAGTTCGTTTGCAAGTGAACAGAAAATATGAGTCATAAACTAGTCTAAACATGTATAAAAGAAAAGAGGATTACAGAAGAATGGAAGCCCTAGGTTAATCTGTAATCTGCGAGAACCCTACCTGGTTCCCTATCTTGTGTGGGACAATGTAATCCGTCATGCCATTCTCCCGAGACAATGAGGAAGTCTTCATCCATGCCCTTATTTGATTTGGGTATACAAGAAACTAACCTAATGGAGGGGACCCTACATTTAAAATAATAACTGGTGTCTTTTCCTTTTTGGCACTTGTATACCCAATTTACATTATTCCAAGTGAGGTTGGTTCCCATTTTTCGGTTTATCATATCTACACTGTCGAAGACCCTAAAAAAATTAGGAAAGCATTGCGTCGAGGATAGTCTATAATTGATAAGAAAGTCCCTAGTAACCCTACCCATTGGAATTTCCATCCCACCTTCTATAAAAGCGATCATTAGAATGAAAACCTAACCAGGTGGTCTATTCATAACTAACCACTCTCCTAGTTCGCAATGCTGGATTTCAACATTGTCGAGAATCTTATACTTAGCTCTAAAAGCAACCATGCCTTCAAGGGTGTCTATTAGCCTAGCAAACCTACCCATGGTTCCCAATAAGGTTGAATATAACTATAAAAAATATAAAATATAAAAAAATAAAAAAAAAACCAAACAAACAAAAGCAAATATAACAGGAAGTAAATCCCCGTTTGGAATGAAGTGTGAGACCAAATGCACCAACGAGCACTGGAAGAACTTCTCCTCGGACTGCTACTTCAACAAAAATATTGTTAAAGCAAGTAAAATGGAACAGAGCCAGACCAATGCCTCCTTATATAAGGGTGAAAAATGAGCAGTAAATTTCCCGCTCAATAAATTAGGAAAATAAGGACCGTAGGATCGTCATCATATCGCTGAACGTAGGGGAGACATGCAGTCGCCTGACGCATTAACTACAAAAACGTGGATATCGAAGCGTCAGGAATATACAAAAGACAATTGAAATGACGTCTTCACGTGGGAACACATTTAACACAAATTAGCTGGCATGGTGTGGCTAAAACCTTACTCTTAGCTCAAGTTTTAATAGCAAGGTTTTAGGGGGCTAATGTGGGGGTCTGAGGATCGAGGAAGACTATGAACGGTATAACCTTCATTAATTTATTTATGAAGCGTCTTAAACCCGAGAAGTTGGTTTGTTCAAGAAGAGGATGGGAAAGTACAAAATGTTTCACGAATGCCCGAGGGGAAGAGGAAGCCTTAGAGGAGAAGGTCAAGGTAACTGGGAGAAGTTTCCTGTAAAAGCTTACCTACTACCTTCGCATTGAATGCATAGTAACAACCTTATCAGCTGCATTAATGAGGAAATGACACCTAAACAGTAAATTCACAGCTAAGCAACCCCTTCTACCACCTTCAGTAGAGCTTTGGAGGGACAAATGTCAGAAGGAAAGCCTTGAAGTGTACAGAAAGAGGGTTAGGATGGAAAGGAAATAGGGTATATAAGAGAGAGGAACTTCCCAGTTAAAGCATCGTTTTCTCTCTCTTGAGATTTTTCTAAGAGAACATTACCAAAAGACAACAATTGGAATAGAAAGAAAAATAGGAAAAAACTTAAGACTTGTGTAGAACTTTTGTATAAATACCCATCCTCGAGTTGATCAGTGGGAATTAATAATATAAATTACTTTACAGTAATCTTTTCTACTCTTGCTTGGATCATCGGCCTTGGACTTAAACTTAATCAAACCTATAGTTGAAACGGCCTTCCTCACTTTATCAAAAATGAATTGACCCCTTTTGGCAAATTAATTAATTAATTATCCAAATTAATTAATTAAGTCAATTTAACATACAATAGCATGGTAGCACAAAAAATTCACCAAATAACTAAATGAAACGAAAAATAAATTTGACACAGGTGATTTGTTTACAAATGAGGAAAACCATCGAGACAAAACCCCATCGGATGAATTAAAGGACACCACTCCCTAGAATCCACTATTTTCAATAACAAGCGGTTACAAGTAAATGGAATCTCAATACCCAATACTAACCTACAGTTGAACCCTTACCCCAATACCCAATTGGACTTGTATTGTAGCGGCAATCTCTCTGTTCAATGCACGGATCCTAGTACGTGACTAACCAATGATGCACGGATCCCAGTACGTGACTAACACACCAACTTGAGGAAGATGTTAGCTGCAAAGTTCTTCAGTTCATCCAATAATGAAGATCAGGAAGCTCATTGGTCAAAAAACCCTTGGCGTAAAGACGCAGTAGCTTCTATAGAAAATATGATGAACTAGAGCAATTTCTGTCTCCAGTCACAATATGCATGTATAATCACTTTGCATCACCTTGCATCCTTGTGACAATTCTTAAAATAATCTTTATATATGTCTAGGGTTGTGAGAAAAGAAACCCTACACAAATACTCAAGGATATGCGTGTAATCAGATTTGGAAAACCTGATTTCGTAATTCTCAATAGATACAACTTGTGTCGAGCATCAACATTAATCTCGATAGAAGTCTTTCTGTCGAGTCTGTTGTCGAGCTTTAATGAACAACACTTCTTTCACTTGTTTCTTGGTCAGACTTGCATGGTTTCAATATTAAACTTGAACACTTGTTTCTTGAAGTACTAAACCTATCCTAGATCTACCCAATTACAAGTAAAGTGCGTTTTGTCAAAGGATTAGCCAATTACATCAAATATGTCCCTAATATTATACACTATTCATACAAATATATACAATATGTAGTACGTACACATTGTCAAAAGCTTTGTGCAATGTCTATCTAAGACTGATATCGTATAGCTTCATGCACATGTAGTATAAACTATATAACATATAACTTCTTTGTAAATTTGTAATCACCCTATGTGCTACATTTCATATTTGGATAATAATTTTCCTTTGTCTTTTGTAAAATGTATATAATCTTATTTTAGCATCATCAAAATTACCAAACAAATTTTCTATTTTTTTCTTCATAAAACTATTTTTTTTTTCAAGAAACCAAACACATTTTTTATTTCAAAAATACAAGAAAATTGTTTTTCTTCTATTCCCAAAAATAATTTTTTGAAAAAAGAAAATAAAAATGGTTACCAAACATAACTTAATAGATTGATATGGAAAAAAAAAATGAAATACTTATAGGATTGCAAATAGGTGAAAGTTAGGGGGGTAATTTATAATTTATCGTAAATATTGTTGTGTGTTAGTAGAAGTTCTACAACTTGTTGTGTAATCATACTTATATATTTGAATACACAATAAATGTAAATTTTAGACCAAAATCATTAAACTAACTAATGTAATGCCTTTTTTTGTGTGTGTATATATAAGTATTTTTTTTCCCAGAAATGTAAATAGCAGGTGAAGAGAAGGTGGGGGTTCCAATCACAAAGTATTTTAAGATACGAGTAATGTTACTTCCACAACATTTTTACAATAATTTTCATAACAAATATGAGGTGGCAAGCTAGTACTGGTGGATAAAAAATTATGTTAGTGGCAAGTCCATATTAGAACTAGTAACAATTTACCACCTAATATTTATTATAAAAATGTTGTAAACATAACATTATTCTCCAAGAAATACCTAATTATGCTTTTGATAATAAAACCATTGTAAACTTTCCATCCCAAAAAAAAAATCAACTTTTAAGACAAATTTAAATAAATAACCAATTCCACTATTAAGTTTGTTCTTCAACCTTACTAAGGCTATTCTTCAACCTTACTACCCTCCATGAAAATTCCTAGCTTAAGCTATCCTCTAGAACTACTTGGAGTTTAGAGGACATTTCCATTATTTGTTAGATTTTTTGTACTTATTCTTTTGTTAGTGTTCATTTAAACTATAATTGTGCTACTCTAGTTCTTGCTAGTGTTGCAAAAAAAAAAAAAAAAAAAAAAAAAAAAAAAAAAAAAAAGAAAGAAAGAAAAGAATGAGGAGGTCTTTGCTTGATTAGAACAATGACTCCTCTTTTCTCTTCCTCATTGTATGACGTGATTTTCAATAAATAAAATCTACTGTCATTCTCTCTCTAAAAAAAAAAAGGGTAGTCTAGTAGTTACAAACGATGACATTTAATGAAAGCCTTTTAAATGTGTTGTACTAGAAACGGTGTCGTCTCTGTATGTAGCCATTAGATTCCAAAGTTAGTTACAGTAATATGTGAACCAGAACGAGTCCAAATCTTCTGTCTCATCAATTGTGCTCCACTTCATGCTCCATCAATAAAATTTGAACAACTAGCCTCTCTCATTAAATGAGGCAGCTAGCCTCTCTCATTAAAGTCAGAGTTATCTCATTTAATGAGAGAGGCTAGCTGTCCAAGTTTTATTGGTGGAGCATGAAGAGGAGTACAATTGATGAGACAGAAGATTTGGACTCAACCAGAACCTCCTTGTAATAGAAATACTTTTGTTTGTGATATATTAAATTGAAAATTGGGCCAAGCTTAAAACAATAAATTAAAAGAAAAAACTATTATAAAAAAAAAAATATATATATATATATATATATATATATAACGTTTACAATATGCTTTTGATAGTTTAATTTCGATAGACATAAAATTGAGGATAAATTATAATCCAAAAGTTTTACACCTTTTGTTAATTATGCGGATTAATTAACAATGACTTGATTAGATCAATTTGGTGATCACAGTACTAATCAATTAACAACAACTACAATATAAATCAAATCTGATCTAAAGATTGAAGCAATTAACACAAGAACGCACATACTATCGATTAGTACACAACAAATTAATGAATAGTGTAAGAGCACAAGAAAAATTACAGCCCAAGCCCACAAAGAATTGTGAGGCCCTGGTCTTTGGATTGAGCCCACAAACAATGAAATTTGATAGAGTGTGGAAGGAAGTTTCAACCATAAATTTGATTAAGTTTAAGTCCAAGGCCGAAGATCCAAGTAAGAGTAGAAAAGATTACTGTAAAGTAATTTATATTATCGATTCTCACTGATCAGCCCGAGGATGGGTATTTATACAAAAGTTCTACACAAGTCTTAAGCTTTTTTCTATTTTTTTTTTTTTAATATTACAATTCTTGTCTTTTGGTAATGTTCTCTCAGAAAAATCTCAAGAAAGAGAAAATGATCCTTTAACTGGAAGTTCCACTCTCTTATATACCCTCCTTCCTTTCCATCCTAACCCTCCATCTGTACACTTCAAGGCTTTCCTTTTGACATTTGTCCCTCCAAAGCTCTGCCGAAGGTGGTACAAGGGGTTGCTTAGCTGTGAATTTACTGTTCATGTGTTATTTCTTTATTAACGCAGTTGATAAGGTTGTTGCTATGCATTCAATGCGGAGGCAGTAGGTAAGCTTTTACAAGAAACTTCTCCCAGTTACCTTGACCTTCTCCTCTAAGGCTTCCTCTTCCCCTCGGGCATTCGTGAAACATTTTGCACTTTCCCATCCTCTTCTCGGACAAACCAACTTCTCGGGTTTAAAACACTTCATAAATAAATTAAAGAAGGTTATACCGTTCCTAGTCTTCCTCAATCCTCGGACCACCACAAATAGTAATTGTTATACACACAATTTTACATATTCATCCATACACACACAAAATGCATTGAAATTTCACTATTTTCATGTGGAAAATTATTGCATGCGTGTACAGATTTATAAAATAATTTGTGTAGCAGAATTTAGCCCTAATTATAAGAACAATGTAATTGATGCCTGCTTGCATACACTTGGCAACAATACATGCAAGTCTTCCTCTCCTAGTTTCTTTTTTCAAAATCACTCATGTTAGAGTAAGCAAAGAGGGAATCTAGCCTTATTTATATAATATCTAAAGCTGAAGCATAATATTTATTATTGTTTGTGGGGGCCTTTTTTGTTATGTTGGGCTGGGCTGCCCCTTTGTGGTAGTAGGCCCAAGTGTTTTGGGTTGCAGGAGTCAAGACCGGTCCAACTGGAACTCAATTTGGCCGGCTTGTGCGTAGACTATGCCTCGTCTGCCAGGAGAGTGCTTACAGCAGGCAGAGCTGTTTCAGAGAAGCTTGTGGCAGACAGATATAATTAACAAAAGAAACAAAGCACTCTGGAATGACCAGGTAGCTAGAAAAATGACCAAATAATCCGTAATCACATTAATATTAGTGACTGTTACAAATAAAGTAAGAGGGGCAAATGGTAATAGGAGTTAATCAAAAGATAAAGAAAGCTAAGTTAAACTTGGTCCGCAGGAGTAAGGAAAAAAGAAACCAAAGTGGATAGAACGTATCTTCTCAACGCAATCAATCTCCCAGGTTGATCCTGCCATAGAAATTGATCGTTTTAAGAGAAACGGACCTAGACGGTTAACGCCCAGAGATAATTCCTTCTGCTTTTGGCAAAAGCAAGGATTTTGAGAGGGAGAGAGGGGAAGAAACCTATTGGCCCATGCCTCCTAACTTTCGTTATCTTTCAATTCTCTCTTTTATACTTTCTTTCTTTCCTTCCCTTTTCTTTTGTCTCTCTTTTCTTTCTTAGTTTTCTCCCTTAGTAGTTCTTCACCACCGTGATTTTTTTATGTTGTATTTTCCTTTTCTTCCTCGTGTATATCACAAAGTCGTTTTTTTTTTTTTTTTTTTTTTTTGTACACGGCGAAGGACCCCTTTTTATAGTGCCTGCCATGACCAAATTTTACTATTCTGTCCCTTAACTACCTTTGTCTGGTCTAGGTGTACCTGCTGACCATTACTATTCTGTCTGCGAGCCACCCCCATTACCAGATAAAGACTACTATTTTGTCTGTTAGTCTACCGTGGCTCTTCTTCCTGCCGTGGTGTTATTTCTCTCTCTCTCTCTATCCCTCATGGCATGCACCTAGTGGTTCCAACTCAGTTTTGCCTCTTTTGGGAAGTATGTCATCCCAGCAGACGTATTCCCCAAAAGAGCTTGGTAGGAACCTCAAAACTGGTTTTCCCCTCTCCCCACCACTAAACCATGCCCTCTTACCTCTTACCTCTGACCCATGACCTCACCATGTCCCGTATTGGCTGGGTACAGGCTGGTGGTGCCTGGGCCTTACGCGTGCCTTCCGTCCGTATGTGTTTGAAATCTGCCTGTTGTTTCATGCGTCCGCTGCGGTCTGGAGACTTTGCCTGCACAGCTTGTCGACCGTTTCTAGCTTTTTTATGAGTTGCTACTTTGATTTCCCACTTCTTTAGAGATTGGGTTTCGTTTGGTATTGGACTTTGCATTTTCTTTCAGCCCATTTCTTAATTTACTTGACTTCCTGCCACATTACTTGTCATTCCTGTCGTGGCAATTTACTCATGCTAGGCCTCTTTTCAAGCCTGCCGTTTCATTCTTTCTCCTAGTGGCTTACCATGGCCACTGGTGTTCTTTCTTATGGGCTCCAGTGTCCCTTTTGTTTTCCCTCGGGCCTCTCCGGCCCATTTACTTCCTTTGGACTTCCTCGGCCCACTTAATAACTTTGTGTTCCCATGGGCTTTTACTGACTTGATTGGGCTTCCATGGCCCAATTTTCTTATTCTCATCCTTAGGGTTTATGGGTTTGCCATTAACCCCTTACTTTCTTTATTTACATTGCTTTGGGCCTGCTGCGGCCCGTTCTCACTTTTCTATACCACATACCGCCCATGGGTGCCATTTCTCTCTTTCTGGACCTTTTAGGTCCATTTGCTTCCTCAAGACCCATTTGTTTATATTATGGGCCTGTGATCCATTATTCCTGCCGCATGGGCTTAATGGTTTTGCTCTATACTTGCCATTTATTTGCTGCCCTGTGTTGCTGGGTTGGGCTTCCGTCTTTCTATTCAGATTCTAAAAATGACCCTCAACATTTAGCCCCTTAAACATATGGAGCGTTCCTGTGGTCCATATGTGAATGAAAGACCTTCCTGTCCTTTCTGTTTTCCCTCTTTCTTTTTCTTCGCGGGCTTTTTTTTTTTTTTTTTTTGAAACTGTGGACCCTTTCTCATATATATAATTCTTTTCCTGCCGTGAACAGTAGTGACTCTTCGAATTTCCCAGAATAACAGTTATCTTAAGACATAACCGCCACTTCATTAATTTCGCTCTTCTTTTAATGGCTGACCAGTCGCCTCCCTTCAGGCTGGTATTAATGACTCAGGTATTTAAGAAGAGAACCCCTTTGAAATCCAAACACAAATTCCTTCTTTTCCAAAACATTGTGTCCGTCCCTCTTCCTCTATTGTCTCCTTTTCTTCAAATACCCATTCCCATTTTACTCCGATCGAACCTTCGTACAATGGCGCCAATGAAAAGTCAAGGTTCTTCCAGCCGCAAAGGGAAAGAGACTGTGTCCGATTTTCCTGCCAGACAAGAGATGGGTAAAGAGGCCGTGTACTCCGATTCTGATCAGTCCGATGAGGAAGAGGCACCGCGCGACCCAGACGATGAGTGCGCCCCTCTGATTGACCCTTGGTATAATGCTTAACCTCATTTCCCCGAGGTTCTTGGTGACTACGCGTCGCCGCCGCCTGGTCGTGTGTGGTTTGCCCTTTACCGGTGAAACCCCGATATTTCTTGGGCCCCAGTGTCTTCCTCCATTTCCGATTTGGTCATCCATCAGGGTATTTTTCTTCCTATACCGATTCATTTCAAGTTTGGATCGGGCACGGCCTTGGGTTGGAAAGAGTGGGTTGACCAGGAGTTATCTGATACGGTCTTTTTGGGTTTGCTACAGTGGGCTAGTGTTCTGAAAGCCATTGTCTTATCCCGAAGTCTTTCCAATTTCCAAGACCTCTAGCACCTCCGCCACTTGGTCTGCCAGTGGTGCACCACCACCCATACATTCTTCTTCTCCTGCAGTGAACTAACCGTGACCCTTGAGGATGTGGCCAACCAACTACTCTTGCCAATCCTTGGCGATGTAAATCCTGCCACCATAGAGCTTTCTCTAGAGGAAGAAGCCATTGAGACTGAGTTGAGAAAAAAGATGGCTAGAAATGCTAAGTTATCGTACTGGGTTAGTTCTTCCTCTAAATTCTCTGCTGCCACCCAACGTGAGGCTTTTGTTGCATTTTGGTTCTGCAAGTTTGTCTTTGGCTCCCACCCCCACTATGCCATCAAGCTTTTGTACTTTCGTTTGGCTATCAAAATATCTGCCGGGGTGAGCCTACCGCTGGCCCCCATGTTTCTGGGGTATTTGTATGTTTAACTGGATATCCTGCGGAGTGACGAGAGTGAGGCGGGCTCCTGCCACATAGTCACTTCCTTCGTTCACAGCACCATCCTGCAGCAATAGTTGTTTGAGCGCTGCACTCAATACTTGACGAAATACAGGCCTGTTCATTTTGCGAAGGAGAAGTACCAATCATGTCCGTAAGTGATCACTGACTTCTACGGCAAGTTTGAATCCGATTTCCCTATGGCTTTTCGTTGGTCCAGTTTAAAGCCTATTGGTCATTTAGTTGTTGAGTCTTTTGATAGAGGTATTGATTTTACTTGGAGAGCTTATAGAAACTTGGGTAAGGGTTATACGTGTATTGATTCTGCTATGGGTTCGTTTACTGATACCATTAGGACCACCACTCCTTTGGCCAGTTTCGATGAGATGGGAATTACTTACTTAGCGGCCACCAATGCTGAATGGTTGCCTTATTTGGCTAATGAAGGTATCAGGTTTGTTCACTACCTCGTCATTCGAGTAAGAAGGCAATTTGGGCTGGATCAGGACATTCCTGATGACCTTTCCCATCTCATGGAATCTCCTACTTCAGTTCGGCCTTTCCTGCGACATACTGCCTTCGAATTTTGGAGACAACGTTTCAGTGTAGTTACAGTTCCTGGCTCATTGAGGGAGGGTCTTTGCACTCCTGCCATGCATGGCTATTAGCAGGCTGTGATGACTTCATTTGGACAAGAGTTGGTAGGTAGTCGTGGTTTCTCCCTTATCCCTTATGATGGGCTCAGCATGCTTGTTTCACCTAACCCTCAGTTGCTCCTGCCTTTTAAGTCTGTTTTAGCCTATGCCAGAAAACAAAGTCGTTCTGCCATCTTCGAGTGGGATAAGGAGAAGAAAGGATGGTGTTGGCTCACGAGTGATTTTCCTCCTGGTTGGGAGAAGAAGGTTAAGGTAACCAATATTCCTGTGTCGGTCAAGAAAGGTCCTACCAAGCTCAAGTCTGCAAGCAAGCCCAAGCATGCTGCGCCACAGCCAGCCACAGATGCTCCCCTTTCCAACAGGACAGGGGGTAGTAAGAGAAAGACAACTTCCCATCCTGCGTCTGCTGCTGAGCAAAGGGTACATCATGTTAGAAAAATTTTCCTTGTCTTTTTTGTGTTTTGACTCTAACTTCCCTGTGGCTAACTCATGTCATGCCTACTGACTTCTTTCTTTATTATTGCCTCTTGTCCCCCTTTTTCTTTGTAGTTTAAGCATAAGGAGGATGTGTCGGCCACCCATCCTATTGAGCTTGATGAGCCTGAATTTGAGGTGCATCTTCCTTCCCTTCTTCTTTCCTCCTTTTTTTTTTTTTTTTACATGTATCACGCCTGCCACGTGCCTTCGTCTATCTTGATCAACTATGGGTTCCTTTATTCTTTATCACACACACACACACACACACACACACACACACACACACATATATATGTTTTCCCTTTTTTTTTTCTTTTCTTTTGCCTTCTAAGATCAACCCGAGCCCCTTTCCATTTATCATCCCACGGTCGAGGAACTTTCTACCTCCATGGGTACACCCATGAAGGGTTTCTTTAGTGGTGCTGGTGAGACATTTCAAACACCTGTCACTTCTGCCGCTGCATATGGAGTTCCTGCCGAAGCTCCTAGCCCTCCCACCGGACCGGTACCCAGAGAAGAGGGTACTCATATTGAGGGGGTTAGCGAGACCACTCTTGCTTCGTCCGAAATGCCTACTCCTCCAAAGGAAGTTGTTCCTCCTGCTATAACTAAGACCGAGGCTATTTCACCTGTCACGCCCCTTATCATTTCCACCAGTGACCCTTTTGCGGCCCTGTCTCAAGCCGTGAAGGACAGTTTATCCTTGGTGGTTACTCCTGCCTCATTCCTAGTTCTGCCACCTTCGGGCCCGATGCTGATTTGTCTTCTAAGGAATCCGAGGATATTCTCGAGGATCCTGACGACGAGCCTGTCCTAGTGAGGAGGATTTCTGAGTTTGAGGAAGAAGGGGGTGCTCCACCCGAAGCTGAATTCATGGGTATGTGCTCTCTCCTTTTTTTTTTTTTTTTTTTTTTCTCTAAGTTCATTTCTCCTTCTTTATTTTCTGGGTTCTTTTTTTTTTTTTTTTTTTTTTGTTTGCAGAGACCTTTAAGGGGCTAGGCATTGCAGCAAGCGTAGGGGCACCTGCAACAGTTACTCCTACCGTGCCTACAACACCCATTCTTGTTGTATTCTCTATACCAGCTTCTGTCATATTCACTACGTCGGTTTTTGCTATTCCTTCTGTGCCTGTCTCTATTTTTTCCACAACCCCTATTATCACTGGCCCTGGTAAGCTTTCTTTTTCTTTGTCCGTTTCTTCTTCCCCGTGGATTTGCCTCTTTCCTCTTCCCCTTTTGGTTTCTTGCCTCATGCCTTGTATTTTCCTTGGCAGGTTCACTTCCTACGACCCCTCCCCAGTTCGAAGTGGGCAGTAGTTCCACCACCATTCCTGACCTTGTGGGTGAGGCTGCAGCCTTTTTCGCATGCTTTGACCAGTCTGAAGTCCATGATCTTGGACTTGCGAATTTCTGGGGCTCCAGCCCTTCTTACATAGATTTCCATAGCTTCAAAAAACCCGAGGACTGTGCTTCTCATTTGGAGATGATCTATAACAACCGCGAGGACTTCATGCAAGGATTCCAACTTGGCCGATCCGCTAGAGAGCATTTCTTGACGATGTTGGGGAATGTGTTGAATGACATTGAGCACAAATTTGTTGATATCATCTCCACTGAGAGGATCCTACAGTGGAGAGCTGCAGTGCAGGAGCTCATTAGCGTTGGTTTTGTCGTGGAGTTTATCTTAGACCACCTTCGAGAGATTGCCCGAGCTGTTTTCATGAGAAGAGTCCAGCCTACTGTTGATGCTATTAACTTGCACCTTGAGGTTCTGAGAAAGGAAGTGGTAGACTTGGAGGGCCGTCACGAGCATCTTATTTCCAGCATCGACGGGTTCGGTCGTTTTGGGGCTCGGCCACTCATTTCAGGACTCCATTTATGCTACTGTTCCTTCTTTGTTTTGTTGTTTCCTTTTTCCTTATTACTCCGTCTAGTACATTATGTTTCCTATAGTATCTATTTGGCTGGTTTGCCACAGTTTGGGTTTGTAACTCATAATGCTACACTTTGCTACTGTTTTTGGCTTTTGCTATGACATATTATGATAATACTTCGTATTTTTTATTACATCCTCATTAAAGCAAGTTACAAAAGAAATTCTGTCTTGTGATATAATCACTTGAAAGATGGAAAAGATAAAAGGAAATATAAGGGTCTTTCAACAAAACAAAAGGAAGGGACAACCACATAAGTCTTCTCGTCAGGCATAATAACGTTTCAACCACTTCCCATTGATGGGGTCCATTAAGTCTTTGCCATCCATCTGAGTCAAATGATAATACCCACTTGGATGTGCCTCTCTTATCACAAGGGGTCTTTCCCACTTTGGTGCAAACTTGGATGGTCTTACCATGCCTCTTCTAACATAGTTTGCTACTTCAGAACAAGTTGTCCTTCCACGAATACCCTCATTTTAGTCATCCTGCCGTAGGCCTCAGTCATTCTTTGCCTATATCTGCGGTTGCATTCCTAGGCCTTCTCTCTTTTTTCATCAAGTCCTTCTAGGTCTTCACACCTTTCTGCCGCAAAGACTTCTTCTTCCCCCTCTTTTTCTTGCATCTGCATGACTCTCAGGGATAGGGTCATTATCTCTGCTAGGCTCACCACTTCAGTTCCATAGACCAAGGAAAAAGGTGAAAAACCTGTGGCTGACTTGGGCGAACTTCTATAGGCCCAAAGAGCGTCTGGCAGGTGCATTGCCCATCCTTCAGTATACTCTTGGCTCATTTTACTGATAATCTTTATGAGAGTTTTGTTCATTGCCCATTTCCTTGAGGGTAATAAGGTGATAACCGGTGGTGCTTGACTTGGTAGAACTCTAGCATCTTCCTTACCTCATTGTTGACGAAAGGTATGCCATTGTCACTGATGATCCTGTGGGGCACCCAAACCTCACAATTATGTTTTTCTTGATGAAATTTGCCACTGCTCCTCCTGTGGCTTTACGAAACGGCACTGCCTCTGCCCACCTAGTAAAATATTTCGTAGCCACTAGTATCCCTATGTATCCGCGTGATGGTGGATTAACCGGTCCTACCAAATCAAGTCCCCAAGTGTGGAAGGGCCATGGTGTTACCATGTTGTGTAAATTCTGCGGATAAGTGTGAATCAAATTGGCTTGTACTTGGCAACTGTGGCACTTCTTTACAAAATCTGCTGTATCCTTTTTCATGGTAGGCCAGTAGTAGTCCATTTGTAACAAGCACCTGTAAAGCCTTTTCTTTCCTTAGTGCTCTCCGCACTTTCCTGAGTGCACTTCCTTTACCATTTCTCTTGCTTCCTCAGGACCCAAGCACCTTAAGGGGTCCCCATCATATCTTTTTTTTAAAAGGACCATATTGTGCATAAAGTAGCGTGTTGCCAACCTTTTAAGTTTATATTTTTCACTGTGTTTTTGCGGCAGGATGCCTTCTATCAGGTACTGTATGAATGGGCTTCTCCAGTCCTCGCTAATGAATACAGCGTAACTCTCCTCCCTATCTGCCGCAAGTTGATAGGTCTCACACTGGGTTTGGACTTGGTCTGCATCTTTACCCATGTTCGGCCAATAGAAGCCTACCTTTTAAAGTTTGCGGTAAAGGCTGACCTCCCCGTAGGAACCGCAAGTCCTGTCATCTACTTCTCTTAGCTTTCTCCGAACCTCCTCTTGCCTCACACATCTGGACAAGACTCCACCGGGCATCCTGCGGTACAATTCTCCTTTCACTAAGGCGTAGTCTTTTAGTACCTTCAGTCCTGCGGCGTCATTTTCCTTTATCAAGGCTTCCTTTATGGGAATCCGACAGTCCCCATTGCGCTGTTCCTCCTGGAATTTCTCTTTCAACATCTCAATTATTGATTCTTTCCTCTTGCTGACCTCTATTCTGGTGCTATCACCTTCGAACATTATTTGGGAGCCCAGCGCGGCTAGCGCATCCGCAAACCGATTTTCATTTCTTGGAGCATGCTCTATTTCAAAAGTTGAAAACTTTTCTTCCATCTTCTGGACCATTGCTCTGTATGGGGCTAGGCTGGGTTCTTTTAAGGAGAAGCTCCCTTTGGCCTAACAAACCACCAAATTCGAATCGTCCAACACCCTTAAGTGCTTGACTCCCATTTTGAGAGATGTGGCCAGCCCGGTTAGATAGGCTTTGTATTCTGCAGTGTTGTTTAAACAGGGGAATCCTAACTTGAACGACACTGCTACTGCTTTATTTTCTTCATGGTACAAAACTACTCCCACCCCTCCAGATTGGGTGGTAGAAGACTCATCAAATTTCATTACCCATTGCTCTTTGGCCTCTTCCACCACGGCTACTTCCCCTGGAACTTCATCATCCAGTGGGAACTTTTCAACCCCTAGGAATTGTGCCAATAGATCCGCTATGGCCTGACTCTTCACCACCCTAGGTGTCCCCATTCTTAAATCATATTGTGACAATTATAGCAACCATTGGGATATCCTACCAGAGAGAATTGGTTGCTATAGCAAAGCTTTGACGCCATGGGATTTGGTCATCAGCTATACTTCGTAAGCCAAAAAATAATGGCGCAACCTCTGTGAGGCATATACAATGGCCAAACACGCCCTTTCTGTCATTGGGTAACGAGTTTCTACATCTTTCAAGGCACAGCTGATGTAATACACTGGTTGCTTAACGCCACTCCCATCTTCTTGGGCGATTAACGCACCAATGGCATACGAATTGGTAGCCAAATAGAGTAACAGTGGCTTTTTGTGAATCGGGGCCTGCACTGTGGGGAGGTTCATCATGATCTATTGTAGCCTTTTGAAGGCTGCCTGTTGCGCTTCCCTCCATTTAAAGTTCTGCCATTTCCTGAGCAGCTTGGTGAAAGCAGAGGTGATTGATGCCAACTCAGGGATAAATCTCCAAATATACGAGACTTTCTCTAGGAAGCTTTTTAACTCCTTCATTGTGTTCGGAGGTCTCATGGTAGCAATGGCCGTGGCTTTGGCTGGGTCCACATCTATTCCTTTGCTGTGAACTAAGAAACCCAGGAACTTCCCAGAGGACACTCCAAATGTGCACTTGAGAGGGTTCATTCTTAGCTTGAAAGCTCTGCACCTCTCGAATACCCTCCTTAATACTTGGAAGTGTTCCTCTCTCTTCCTTGATTTTACTGCTATATCATCCACATAATCCTCCAATTCACGATGCATCATGTTGTGGAATATGGCTGTCATTGCTCGCTGATAGGTGGCACCCGAATTTTTCAGCCGAAGGGCATTATAGTGTAGTAAAAGTTGCCCATGGGTGTTCTGAAAACAGTTTTCTCTGCATCCCTTAGCGCCATCCTGATTTGATTGTACCCGCTGAACCCATCCATGAATGAAAACATCGCACTTCCTGCCGCAGAATCTATCAGTAAATCCATGTTTGGCAAGAGAAACTCGTCCTTCAGGAAGGTCTTGTTAAGATTTCTGAAATCTACATAACATCTTATCTGGCCATTCTTCTTCCTTACTGGCACAATGTTAGATAGCCAGCGCGGGTGTTGGATAAGCTTAATGAATCCTACGGTTAGCAATTTCTGTACCTCTTTGATTATTTGCCCTTCTATCTCCGTGTGGAACATCCTGGCAGGCTGGGCTATTGGCCTGGCCTTTGGGTCCACATTCAACGTATGGGCAACTAGCCTAGGGTCTAACCCTGGCATTTCATTGTATTCCTATGTGAAGACGTCTTTGAATTCTTTCAATAGTAGTATTAGCTCTTTTTTTTCATTTTTTGTTAGATTTGCACTAATTAAGATAGACCTTGATCCTTGTGAAACAGACCCTAAGTCAACTTCTTCCATTTCTTCTTTTGCCGCAACCTGTACTTCCTTTTCTACCACGACTTCTTCACTCTCCTTTCTATTACTTTCTTCCTCTAAACTTTCTTGAACCACGCAACACACCAAACTCTCGCGCTGCCATTCCTGGGTAGAGCCCTTCTACATTTTACTCATGGGCCCCGCATACCTTCATAATTTATACACAATCCTGCCATCAGGACCTCGGATCCTAACGCAGTGAGGTGTATCTTCTGATCCTGCGGCAGGCACTTCTTTCCTTTTTCCTTTTTCGGGCCAGCAACTCCCTCAGATTAGGCTCTGGATCATCCTGTACATCTCTCCATTCAGGTACGAAGGTACCTCGTGGTCTTGATACTGAACTTTCCCCTGACGAAGCCCATTGGTCGTAGAACATGGTTTCTACCAAATGAGCCTCTGCTTGCTCAAATGGTGAGTGGTTCGCTGCTATGCGTACAATTCTGCCATTCATTCTTCCCTTCACACATTAGTGATATATGGATGGAACTAGCCTGTGCTTGTGTAACGATGGCTGCCCCAAAAGCACGTGATATGAGACCTCTGTTTTCACTATGTGGAACCGAGCTAAAAAAGCTATGGGTCCCACTTTTAACCACAAATGGATATGGCCTGTGGTGTATTCTCCTCTTTCGCGAAATCATGTTACTTCCATTGGGCACCCTTGGATCTTTCTTTCTGAAATCCCTGCGGCTTGTAGAGTGCTCAACGGTATGAGGTTTACGGAAGCACCTGTATCTATTAAGGCCCTCTTTATAGGGATCTGATTTATGGATGCTGCCAGGTAGAGAGGCCTCCTATGGTCTGGGTATCCCACTTCCATATCCTCGTCACTGAAAGTGATTTCGGTTGACTCCTGTAAAAGAGCCTTGTCACCTTAGACTTCTGCCGATAAACATTCTACACCTGCCCCAGAGGCAATGTTTACCAAAGCCTCCGTGGCTACTTTTCTTTCCTTTGTTGTAAGCCCCAACTGGTCAAACAAAATTTTGAATTTGGAGCTCTGCTGTAAAGTGGTAATTGCTGCGGTAGGCAAGGCTGGATTCTCTTCTTTGTCCTCCCCTAGGTCTGCACAGATTACAACTGCTACTACACCTTTCCCTTTGTGATTTGGGAGTGGGTTTCTTTGAACTTCTTGCTAGGATAGTTCTAGAGTCCCCTCTTTGATTCTACGGTGCACTAGCCTGCGAAGCACCCAACATTTTGCGGTAGGATGTTGCACGTAGTTGTGCAAACGACAGAATCGTGGGTCCCTCCGCTCTTCTTCCGTGGGTTCTCTAGCAACTTAATTAGGTTTGAAAACTCCATCTGCTATCCACTTGTCTAGCAGTACGTCTAATTCTTTCGGGGTGCATGGTATCGGTAGGGGAGTATCATATTCTCTCCCCTCAGTCTTCCTTTTCTGTTCGCCGGTGGATACTGCCATAGCCTACGAGGCGTTTCTTTTGTCTGTACTCGGTTTCAGGGACTGGGCAGTCTTCCTGGCCTTCTGTAACAATATGGCGAATTGAGAAATTTCCAAATTTTCGAGGACTGCCCTGTACTCCCTGATCATGTTTGTCATGCACATTTCTACCAATGTTCTTTCCTCACAATGGTCATAGCAATCTAATGCGATGTCCTTGAACCTTTTGATGTACTCCATCAGGTCCTCACCACTTCTCTGCTTTGTTGCTTGCAGAGTTGCGAGCGTTACTATTTCCTCTCCGTGAAAATACTTAGTGCAAAATACGTCGACCATGTCATCCCATGTTGGAATTGACCCTGGCTTTAGGCCGATATACCAGGTGTATGCTCGGTCGCAGAGTGATTTAGAAAACTCTCGGAGACACAAGTCTTCATCTACGGCGTAAAGACCAAGAGTATCAATGAATTTACTCACGTGCTCAATAGCACTTCCCTTTCTACCATCATACTGTGCGAATGCCCTTGGCTCATACGTCTCAAGGTATAGTTTGCTGAGTACCCTTAGTGGGTAAGGAGGCCTTCGTGCATAGAATCTCTCCTTAGGTGCCTTGGCCCTTTCCTACTCCAAGAGGGCAGCTACTTCGGCTATGGTGATGAAACGCTGTTCTGCATTGTGCAGGACACCTCCTGCTGGTGTCTCTTCCTTATCTGTCACATGCTCCGGGTCATGTTGGCTCCCTTTTTCTTTTGTTTTGTCTGCTTTTAGTTGACGAATTTCTTCCATCATTTGTTGTTACGAGTGTTGTAATGACTGCAAGACTTCAATGAAAATGTTGGCATTGTCAGTAGGAACTCTTGGCGGCGGTTGGGGGTCAGCCCCCATTCCGTTAGCACCTTCCGCCTGGTTAGGCTATGGTTGGTGGGGCGTTGTAGGCCTGGACTCTACTTGTGATGGTACAGCACTCATATTTCGCATCTTCCTGGATTTCGAAGGCATTTGTTTGCGTGGGCTTTTCGTCCCTGCCTGTTTGTCAACTCCCCAACGGAGTCACCAATTTAATGTGAGGGCCTTTTTTGTTGTGTTGGGCTGGGCTGCCCCTTTGTGGTAGTAGGCCCAAATGTTCTGGGTTGCGAGAGTCAAGACCGGTACAATTGGAACTCAATTTGGCCGGCTTATGCGCAGACTATGCCTCGTCTGCCAGAAGAGTGCTTATGGCAGGCAGAGCTGTTTCAAAGAAGCTTGTGGCAGACAGATATAATTAACAAAAGAAGCAAAGCACTCTGGAATGACCAGGTAGCTAGAAAAATGACCAAATAATCCGTAATCATAGTAATATTAGTGACTGTTACAAATAAAGTAAGAGGGGCAAATGGTAATAGGAGTTAATCAAAAGATAAAGAAAGCTAAGTTAAACTTGGTCCGCAGGAATAAGGAAAAAAGAAACCAAAGTGGATAGAACGTATCTTCTCAACGCAATCAATCTCCCAGGTTGATCCTGCCATAGAAATTGATCGTTTTAAGAGAAACGGACCTAGACGGTTAACGCCCAGAGATAATTCCTTTTGCTTTTGGCAGAGAGTAAGGATTTTAAGAGGGAGAGAGGGGAAGAAACCTATCGACGCATGCCTCTTGACTTTCGTTATCTTTCAATTCTCTCTTTTATACTTTCTTTCTTTCCTTCCCTTTTCTTTTGTCTCTCTTTTCTTTCTTAGATTTCTCCCTTAGTAGTTCTTCACCACTGTGATTTTTTTATGTTGTATTTTCCTTTTCTTCCTCGTGTATATCACAGAGTCATTTTTTTTTTTTTTGTACACAGTGAAGGACCTCTTTTTATAGTGCCTGTCGTGACCGGATTTCACTATTTTGCCCCTTAATTGCCTTTGTCTAGTCCGGGTGTACCTGCCGACCATTACTGTTCCGTCTACGAGCCACCCCCATTACCAGACAAAGACAACTATTTTGTCTGTTAGTTTGCCGTGGCTCTTCTTCCTACCATGGTGTTATTTCTCTCTCTCTTTATCCCTCATGGCATGCACCTAGTGGTTCCAACTCAGTTTTGCCTCTTTTGGGAAGTATGTCATCCCAGCAGACGTATTCCCCAAAAGAGCTTGAGCAGGAACCTCAAAACAGGTTTTCCTCTCCCCACCACCAAATCATGCCCTCTTACCTCTGACTCATGACCTCACCATGTCCCGTATTAGCTGGGTACAGGCTGGTGGTGCCTGGGCCTTGTGCGTGCCTTCCGTCTGTATGTGTTTGAAATCTACCTGCTGCTTCATGTGTCTGCTGCAGTTTGGAGACTTTGCTTGCACAGCCTACCACCCGTTTTTGGCTTTTTTATGAGTTGCTACTTTGATTTCCCGCTTCTTTAGAGACTGGGTTTCGTTTGGTATTGGGCTTTGCATTTTCTTTCAGCCCATTTCTTAATTTACTTAACTTCCTGCCACATTACTTGTCATTTCTGATTTGGCAATTTACTTATGCTGGGCCTCTTTTCAGGCCTGCTGTTTCATTCTTTCCCTCAGTGGCTTAACATGGCCACTGGTGTTCTTTCTTATGGGCTCTAGTGTCCCTTTCGTTTTCCCTCGGGCCTCTCCGGCCCATTTACTTCCTTCGGACTTCCTTAGCCCACTTACTAACTTTGCGTCCCCATGGGCTTTTACTGACTTGATTGGGCTTCCCTGGCCCAATTTCCTTATTCTCATCCTTGGGGTTTATGGGCTTGCCATTAACCCTTTACTTTCTTTGTTTACATTGCTTTGGGCCTGCCGCGGCCCGTTCTCACTTTTCTATACCACATACTGCCCATGGGTGCCATTTCTCTCTTTCTGGACCTTTTAGGTCCATTTGCTTCCTCAAGACCCATTTGTTTATATTATGGGCCTGCGATCCATTATTCCTGCCGTATGGGCTTAATGGTTTTACTTTATACTTGCCATTTCTTTGCTGCCCTGTGTTGCTGGGTTAGGCTTCCGTCTTTCTATTCGAATTCCAAAAATGACCCTCAACATTGTTAAACTCCCGTTGAGTCATATCGGCATAACATTTTGGTCTAGTTCAGTTCATTTTCGCCTATTCAGTCCAGTTCGGTCTACTTTGGTCAAATTCGGTCCATTGTTGTATATTCGGTCTAATTCAGTCCACTCTGTCCACTTTGGTCCAATTCAGTCTATTTCAGTTTACTTTGGTCCATTTTAGTGATGCTTTGAGGGGAGATTTTTGTGTAGAAAGAGGGGCTACTTTATTGACAATTATGTCACATTCTCAACAAATGTTGGCAGGTTCTTTAATAAAATTATAATTTTCATATGTTATTATAGTTTTTTTTTTATAATAAATATAAGTGATGAATTTACTTATATCTGCTTCCTTTTTAAGTCATTCGAGTCATATGGGGGATGAATCATTTGTAAGGAGTACTAGATACAAATTCCAACCATACAGTACATTATTTACATTTTTGTGTAGAAAGAGGAGCTACTTTATTGACAGTTATGTCACATTCTTAACAAATTTTGGTAGGTTCTTTAATAAAATTATAATTTTCGTATGTTATTATAGTTTTTTTTTTTTTTTTTTATATAAAAATATAAGTGATGAATTTACTTATATTTACTTCCTTTTTAAGTCATACAAGTCATATGGGGGTGAATTGTTTGTAAGGAGTACTAGATACAAATTCCAACCATACATTACATTATTTACAAGGGACAGGTTTTGCTGCATACAGGGGTATGTGGCAACAAAAAGAAAGGGACATGACTAAGTGGACCTTAGATACTTGTCCCTTTTACTGCCACATACCTTCGGTATGCAGCAAATCTTTTCCTTGTTTACACAGGGTTTTGGATAATGGGTGCTTTTAAAACTTTTTTTTTTTTTTTTTTTTTTTTTTTTGAGGTCAAAATGATAGAAAACTTTCATTAATATGGAAAATGTATACAAGCAAGGCAAAAGCCAAGATTGGGATTCAAGTAGCTGAGCTACCAAGAAGCCAAATAGATTTTACATCAAGGTATTCCATGTGTATGCATTAGGCGCTGATACTTTTCGACCAAACCATTAGCAAGTTCAAAAATCACCTTCAGATGAGTTTGAAAGAGTTCAAAATAGACTATTCCTACCATTCCAGATTGCCCACACCGTAACTACCTACTTCTCCATTTCCTACTGGTCTAGTTTCATTTGTGATAGGTCAAAAATGTATTGATTCATTTTGGCAAATTAATTAATTAATTACCCAAGTGAATTAATTAAGTCAATTTTACATGTAATAACGTGGTAGCACAAAGAAATCACCAACTAAGTTAAATGTAGCAGAAAATAAATTTGACACAGGTGATTTGTTTATGAATGGGGAAAACCACCGAGACAAAATCCCATCGGGTGAATTAAAGGTCACCACTCCCTAGAATCCACTATTATCAATAACAAGCAGTTACAAGTAAAAGGAATCCCAGTATCCAATACCAACCTACAGTTAAACCCTTACTCCAATACCCAATTGGACTTGTATTGTAGCGGTAATCTCTTAGTTCAATGCATGAATCCTAGTACATGACTAACCAATGATGCACGGATCCCAGTACATGACTAACACACCAACTTGAGGAAGATGTTGGCTGCAAAGTTTTTCAATTCATCCAATAATGAAGATCAGGAAACTCCTTTGTCATAAAACCCTTGGTGTAAAGATGCAGTAGCTTCTATAGAGAATAAGATGAACTAGGGCAAAATGTCTCCGGTCACAATATGCTTTGTAACAACAATTGCAACGACCTTTGCATTACCTTGCATCACTTTGCATCACTTGAAACGGCCCTTAAAATAATTCTTATATATGTCTAGGATTATGAGAAAAGAAACCCTACACAAATACTCAAGGATATGCGTGTAATCAAATCTGGAATTTCTGATTTCGTAAATCTCAACATATTCAACTTTTGTCGAGCTTCAATATTAAATCTCGATAGAAAGGATTCTGTCGAGACATCTGTCGAGTTTTAATAAATAGCATTTCTTCACTTGTTTTTTGGTCAGACTTGCATGATTTCATAACTAAACTTGAACACTTGTTTCTTAAAGTACTAAACTCATCCTAGATCTACTTAATTACAAATGCATTTTGTCAAAGAATTAGCCAATTTATATCACATATGTCTCTAACAATTCCCTCGTATGTCCTAACAATTTGCATCTGTCGAAAAAGGATGAAGAAATTTGAGGCCCGTGTTGTTTTATTTCTGGGTTTCGCCCTTAAACACAGCACAAACATGAAACATTCCGTGCAAAAGGACACTCCCACAAGATGTGACTCACAGTTTCAGACCGGTGATGGCAAATTTCACAGTGTGGATCAATCCTTACCCGTCACCCGATGGAGATTGTCTCTAGTTGGTAGGCCGTTTGAGCACGCTCTCCATGTAAACATGCGCACTTTTGGAGGCATGTTAAGGGACCAGATTTTGTTCCACACGGGGCAGTGATCACTAGCCAAAGAATGCTCTGCTCAGGACTGGTTGTTCAGCCGTAGTGCAACTTAGTAGGCTATCTTCACTGTGAACATTTGGCTCCTATTTTCCTTCCAAATCAAAGTATCCTTGAAATGCAGATTGGTGAGTGGGATGTTCAGAATTTCTTGCCGTGTTCTTTGTGCAAAGATGGCTTCAAGTTTCCCCCTATCCTATTGTCTTGCATCTTCATAAATGAGATCACAAGTGTATTACTTCGCCTTCTTCTTCTTCTGTTAATAGACTTTTTTTAGGAAAGTTTTAAAACTCTTTTTCGAATCAAAACGTTTATGAGAAATATAAAAATTTGTTTAAAAAAAGAGAGAGTCTATTTTTAGGGCATTTTATTAACTTATTTCCTTATTTTATTTTAAATACTTGTTATATAATAATTGAACTTAAAATGTATTATGTTTATTAAAAAAAACAAAAGAGCCAGACAAATAAATGATTGCAAACAAGACGGAGATTTTCGGAGACAATTTGGGACAGGACTTATCCCAAGTCCCGAGTCCCGAGTACCGAGTTTAAACACCCATGAGCACTCGTGTCCTTTGATTCCTTTCCCTTTGTGACGAAACCCAACTCCATTTTTGAAGAAAAAATGTGAGCTTTCAGCTTCGTGAGAGAGAGAGAGAGAGAGGGATTGTTGAGAGAGAAGGGTGGGTTGCTAAGGACAACGCTCTCTGTCGTGTGGTTTAGATTGGGAGTGGATTGAGTAGAAGAAGAAACTATGCAGCCAAAGATATAAAATTCGGGGTTTTGGCCTGGGCTCTTTTGTCTTATGCTAAATGGTGTGGAGGAGCTTGCTGTTGCTGTCAAAGTCACCATGGATCCTAAGGTATATTCTATAGCCACCTAGTCACAACATTCCTTAATTCATATTTCTGACTAGTGCTATGTATGAAACTTATATCTTCATAAGAAGTTTGATTAGCATTGGTCTGTTTTTAGGCCCAAAAATCAATCATTTATTGAAGTTCTCTATATCTGCTTTCCTATAGCAGATTTTGAAATGGATGGGAGATATGGTACAATAAATGAGATGACTATTACGTAACACTATTAAAGGGTCAATAAAAGAAATTACAGATAGAATATATATTGATCCAATGGGCTGTTTCGTTTTCCACCTTTTCTTTTAAAACTAAAGAAAAATATATTTAAGATAAGTATTTTGATTTCTAATCTGGTAGTCATTTTCAAGTTGACAAAAGCTGATAATTGATGCCGCAATTCCGGACTTGTGATGCTTTAGTGACTGTTTAAGCTGGCTTATTGACTTGAAAGAACAGATGCTTAGTCCTAAAATAAAAATATTCAGAGACCGGGACTCTCCCTCTCTCGTCCTTTTTGGGAAGGAGACTTCATAATTGTCAATCAAACCAAATATCAATATATTTTTCCCAACCCAAATTTTTTATGTATTTTTGCTTTTTTATTTAAGTAAATAATCACTAACACATACATGGATGCTTAAAAATGGTTATTTCTTTGATTCTAATCATTCTTTTCTTTCCATTTTGCACTTCCCTTGACACTTTAACGCCAGGCCAATCCATCAAGGATGGCCAATCTCTGACTTCCAAAGAACACAATTTTGCCTTAGGCTTCTTCAGCCCTGGCAATTCCAGCTATCAGTATCTTGGTATTTGGTATGTCAAAGTGAAAAAACAAACTGTTGTGTGGGTTGCAAACAGGAATAATCCTATCAATGATTCCTCTGGAGTTCTCTCCATCAACCAGTTTGGAAACCTTGCCCTCCATGACAGTTATAACCGTCTCCTTTGGTCTACAAATGTTTATATCCAAGGGACAACCTCCTCTGTTGCTCAGCTTCAGGATTCAGGAAACCTGGTATTGTTCCAGGGCAATAACAAATTGGTGTTATGGCAAAGCTTTGACTGTCCTACAGACACTTTGCTTCCGGGCATGAGGCTTGGGTTGAATCGGATAACTGGGTTAGATAGGTTCTTGACATCTTGGAAGTCAAAAGATGACCCTGGAACTGGGGACTACTTCCATAAGATGAATCCTACTGGCTCTCCACAAGTCTTCTTGTATAAGGGTTCGACCCTGTATTGGCGGTCGGGTCCATGGCCATGGCAAACATCATCACCAGCAGCAACAGTTTCTTTGGATTTCAAGTATGACTTTGTAAACAACAAAGATGAGGTATCTTATGCCTACTTTGTTAATGACCCCTCCATCATTTCAAGATTAGTGGTTGATAACTCTGGATTGCTCCAGAAACTTGTGTGGAATGATGGTGATCTTCAATGGAAAGAATTCTGGTCTGCACCTAAATACCGGTGTGACAAATATGCACAGTGCGGTGCATTTAGTAAATGTGGTCCTGAGTCTCCTGACAATGTTAATTGGTTTGAGTGTGCATGTTTGCCAGGCTATGAACCCAAGTCTCCAAGGGATTGGTCACTCAGAGATGGTTCTGAAGGGTGTGTGAGGAAGGAGTCGATGTGTGGGAATGGAGAGGGGTTTGTGATGATGAAACGTTTGAAGGGTCCAGATTCATCCAATGCGGCCTGGATGGACATGAGCATGAGTAGTTCAGAGTGTGAGCAGGCATGTTTGAGTAATTGCTCTTGCACAGCTTTTATCAGCATGAATATTGACGGGATGGGGACCCGTTGCTTAGCGTGGTATGGTGAATTGATGGATGTTGTGGAGAATACATATGAATGGTGGGATCTAAACGTACGAGTTGATGCAACTGAGTTAGGTAGCCTTAAGCCTTCTATGCTACGATTTGCTTGTTTGTTTTTGTTGTTGTTATTTATTTATTATTGTTATTTTTTCAGCTACTTACACTATCAAGTCCGAAGGTTTTCTTGGCCACAAGAGGCAGGTGGCTATTGCAATATCAGCTGTTGTTGTGCCATTGTTTCTGGTATCCTTCATAGCCTACATGTGTCTAATGAAGAAGAGGAAAACAAAAAGGTAACAAAACCGCTTGCTTTGTATTGTTCACATACACACAATCATATATTGCAAGGTATATACTTGCTCAATTGTGAAATTGTAGTGAGCAATTTTGGTCAATATATTTTAGGACTTTGAAGAGAAAATTGCAAAATCAATCATTAATTGGATTTAAAGGCTCTTTGGAAGGGAATGAGCTTGAGGACAGCAGTAGACATCCAGATTTATCAATTTTTTATCTAAGTTGCTTAGTTGCTGCAACTGGCAATTTCTCTCCGACCAACAAACTTGGGCAAGGTGGATTTGGATCTGTTTTTAAGGTACAGTTACAATTCATAATGACATTGTTGATATTTTGCCCCTTTTTCTTTGTGTTTCATATTCCAATATTGTGTGGGTGTGAATGGCTGAAAATGAGTTTCATAAGCTAAGACATATGTTACTGAAGTAGCAGATAGAGGCATAAAACATTGTAATCAATTGCTTAAAACTGATAGTTTTGTGCAAAATTAATTTTGGATCATGAATTCAGGGTCAATTATCTAATGGACAACATATAGCTGTAAAAAGGCTATCAAAGAATTCTGGACAAGGAATAGAAGAATTCAAAAATGAAGTTGTCTTGATTGCAAAACTTCAACATAGGAATCTTGTCAAACTTTTTGGCTGTTGCATTGAGGGGGAAGAAAAGATGCTGATTTATGAGTACATGCCCAACAAAAGCTTGGACTCCTTCATTTTTGGTATTTCTTCTTTCAAAAATTCTATCTCCTTCACCTGTATTATTTTATTTATTTTTATATATTTTCAAACTATATATATGAAGTACATCAAACCACATAAATCAAGATAGATGAAATTTTGAGTACATTAGAGAGTTTTTCTTGTAGATCATACAAGAAGTTCATTGCTAAATTGGAGGAAACGCTTTGAAATCATTATTGGGATTGCTCGTGGGATTCTGTATCTTCATCAAGATTCAAGATTAAGAATTATTCATAGGGATCTTAAAACCAGCAATGTTTTACTAGATGGTGAGATGAAACCCAAAATTTCAGATTTTGGCATAGCTCGTATATTCAAAGGGGACCAAATTCAAGACAAGACAACCAGAGTTGTCGGAACATAGTACGTAATTCACAAACACACATGCTTGCACACAGAGACTTACACACTCTCCACGTACAATTGATAAAGGCCTATGCAATCTTTAAGATTATATTTGATGTTGTTCACATGCAATGGAAGTACCACACAAACACATGCATGGAGAATTGCATAGTGCACACTTGCCACATATAGAAAATAAAGGCATATGCAAACTTTAATATTATATTTGATACTGTTCACATGCAGTGGTTATATGTCACCAGAGTATGCAATATTTGGGAAATTTTCAACAAAATCAGATGTCTTTAGTTTTGGTGTCATATTGTTAGAGATCGTAAGTGGCAAGAAGAACAATGGTTCTTATCACAAGCAGTCTTCCCTAACATTGATAGGGCATGTAAGTAACAGAAAACAACAATCTTTACCATTTTCATTTATAATTCAGCCTGTTATGGATAATGCTATGAACCATACAGGTTTGGGAACTATGGAGAGAAGGTAGAGCCTTGGATGTAGTTGATTCATCGATAAATGACTCATTTGTTTCCCATGAAGTCTTAAGATGCATTCAAATTGGGCTCTTATGTGTGCAAGAAGATGCAATGGATCGACCAACAATGTTGGCAGTTCTTCTCATGCTAAGTTGTGAAACAACTCTTCCTTCTCCAAAACAACCTGCTTTCGTTTTCAGAAGACCTACCAATGATTTGGGATCAATCACAGGAGGGGGGGTTTATTCTATAAATGATGTGACAATAACTGAGTTTGAAGCTCGCTAAAGGTAAAGATTTTAGTTTAGCTGCTTCTAAATTGCTTCTATAATGATTTGTGGGACAAATTAACATTTTTTATTTAACCCTTTTTGTATTAAAGAATAAATATAATTCCTTTTTTTGTTTTTTTTTTTTTTGTTTTTTCTCTCTCTCTCGTGTACCAATTGATCCAAAAGTAAAATATAAATGTTGGTGAATACAGTTTACTTTAGTGGATTGTACTCTCCCTTGACCTTTCAAGATCTATAACTGCAGTGCAAGCCTCATATACTAATAATTGAAATATATTAGAGAATCATGTATGCTGTAGAAATGTTTTTGAGCTCCAAGCAATAAGTCATAGCCAAACATAAGAATTTTAAGAAAAAGCTAAAGGCCAAACGTGCAGTCTGTGATGGATAGGACTCTTGGAACAAAGTTCTATTAATTTTTCAAGTAAATATCCTCATCATAACCAACCGGCAGTAATGTGCTTGCTGTTTAGCCTCACATGTTAACCACCCATCTAATCTAATCACCTGCAACCCTTGGATTGACTAAGATTATTTCTAAAGTTTGAACTTTACTAACCACTAAATTGAAGGCCAAAATCTACTATATAATTTAGATTGGCTATGTTCATGAAAAAACAATTTAAATGTGCTTGATCTAAATAAGAATTACTTACTGAAGAAGACTGAATCTAAGCTTTGTGATTTTTTCCTGTCTCCCTTTATCATCCATCTTCTTGATTTTTATTTTTGGAGTTCAAGCTTTGGTGTTTGATTGCATCATGTAGTTATACGAGAATTGTTTTGAATGTACTCAAAATTGGGAGTTCAAACCGGTAATAATGCAGGAGATACTGTTAAAACTCCTTGATTCTTGGAGTAAGAATTGCAAACTGAACAAAACTTGAATCTAAGGCTTTGTAATTGTTTTCTTGTCCCTTCATCATCCATTTTCTTAGTTTTTTGTTTTAACAAAGTTTGGCTCCTAACACGTTTAGAGCTATCTTTTCCAACCCATTTATGTGGCTATTTATAAGATTATTTATGTGTATTATTTAAATAAGTCATATGAATCATTAACAAAGTCATGTGACTAAAACTAAACATGGATGGTCTCTTCAATGCATATAGTGAGTTGAAAAAAGAGAACACTAAATATGCTTAGAGCCAAACTTTTTCATTTCCTTTTGGTTTGAGGCCAAGCTTTAGGTGTTTGATTGCTTCATGCAGTTATATGAGGGATGAGTTTTAAATATACTCAAAATTGGGTGTGATCAAACCAGTAATAATGCACCAGGTCCTGTCAAAACTCCTTGATCAGTTGTACTTAAAAAAGAGTAATATTACTGAATGATAACAGAACTATTGTTTACCCTTTTGCTACGTGATAGTTACTTGAGGCAAAGTCAGAGCAGGGCATGTTTCACATGTAAGGCTTTGTTGTCTGAGCTCAAGCTAGGGTCCACCCCAAAACACGTGATCGTCATATTTCCTACCTTGTCGTACTTAAATGTGAATATGAGAAGCTGAATGTGGGTCAATTTATAGCCTTACATTACATCTCACATTCCCATTGATCAATGATCATTCTAGTTACATGAATATGGAAGTAGCAAAATACATGCAGGTCAAATTTATTGTCAACTCGTCCAAGGCATCAATGTTCAATCATCATCATCATGGAGATGGACCCCAGTCACGTCTAGCTTGTGCTATATGCAAATGCAGGTCTTCTTATGCAACTTTTATTAGTCAAAAATGATGGACCCCAGTCACGTCTAGCTTTTGCTATATGCAAATGCAGGTCTTCTTATGCAACTTTTATTAGTCAAAAATCATGTCCTGACTCGAGAGACATGGCTTGCCAGTCCTTTCTGAATATAAGCAATGCATATGGTAGACTCTGTAGTTTGTAGTTTCTATAAGCTATTATTAACTAGAAATAGATCATGAGCCTTGTAGGAATTTAATATTATTTCTAACCACCCATTAAGAAGAACCTTAAAAATAAAATAAAAATAAAAAATAAAAAACATCTATTAGAGAAAGGGATGAGATGAGACTAGCTGTCGTGACTTGAATTCCTTCTTTCCCCGTTTTATTAGGTGAAAAAATTGACCCCTCATTTTCAGTTGATTGGGAAAAATGTTTTGACTATAATTTTGTCTGAAACAATAGGAGCATTTAACTTAAAAGTCATCAAAATCATCATCATCATGGAGATGGACCCCCAGTCACGTCTAGCTTTTTTTTTTTGGTTAAAAAAATGGGTGCGTTTATGGTTGTATTAAACCCCCAGGCAAGACGCCGCACCATGAGATACTCACTTTTTTTTGCGCGTGTGAGAGTCACCTCATTTCTGAGTATACCCCTCACCAAGGATACCCACCAACAGAAGGCCATTGGCAAGACTCGAACTTAAGCCTGACAAGCAGGGAAGCGAAGTCCTGACCAACTCAGCCAAATTGCAGGTCTTCTTAATATGCAACTTTTATTAGTAAAAAATCCAGACTCAAGAAACATGTCTCGCCATTCCTTTTTTAATATAAGCAATGCATATGGTAGACTCTGTAGTTTGTAGTTTGTATAAGCTATTATTAACTAGAAATAGATCATGAGCCTTGTAGGGATTTAATATCATTTGTTAGGACATATGTGTTTACATGTTAGGAACATATGTCATAATTTATGTAAATTGGCTAATCCTTTGACAAAACGCACTCTACTTGTAATTGGGTAGTTCTAGGTGTTTTTAATACTTCAAGAAACTATGTTTCAAAGTCAAGTGTTGAAGTCATCAAGTCTGTCCAAGAAAAAGAAAGTTGAAGTGCAGAATTTTTAATGCTCGACACCTGCTCGACACCTACCTCGACACCTGCTAGCTGTCGAGAATTACGAAAATCAGAATTCTGATCTGATTTTATTGGGATCCGTAAATGTGTTTTTGGGCCTTCTTTTCTTCTAACCCTAAACATATTTAAGGAGTGTTTTAAGAGACGTCAACTAGGACACAAGTTGCATAAGCATTGAGCAATCCTTGTTCAAGCAAATTGTGCTCTGAGACGAAGTTCTTAACCTAGTTCATCCTTCTTCAAGAAGTTGCTGTGTATTGTGCACCTTAGGGTTTTGTGACCAAGCATCTTCCTGATCTTCATGCATAGGATGATCTGAAGAACTCTGCAGCCAACCTCTCTTTCTAAAGTTGGTGATTGAAGTCGCGTACTGGGATCCGCGCATCTGGTTAGTCACGTACTTGGGAGCCGTGCATCAAAAGGGGGAACTGTCGCTACAGATCAAGTCCAATTGGGTATTGGGGTAAGGGTTCAACTGTAGGTTGGTAAGGTACTTGGGATTCCTTATTTGTAACCGCTTGATTTGATAATAGTGGAGTTTCGGGAGTGGTGACCTGAAAATCACCCGGTGGGGTTTTTGCCGTTAGGGTTTTTCCCCATTCGTGAACAAATCACCGTGTCTTTTATTTTCCGCTGCATATTTTGTTATTCGGTGATTTGTTTGTGCTGCCACGTATTTGCATGTTAAATTGATTAATTAATAACTTGACTTAATTAATTAATTAGTTTAAAATCACAAGGGGTCATTCAGTTTGTGGCCTATCAAGTGGTATCAGAGCGGGCACACTCTGATTAGTTATTAATCTTTGCTGTGTTTGATCCATTGACCCCTGTTTGTCATGGATAGAGGACAATCTCTTATTATACCTCCTTTGTTTGATGGGACTAACTATGCCTATTGGAAAGTACGCATGAGAGCTTTTTTGCAGTCCCTAGATGAGAAGGTGTGGCAAGCTGTGGAGATTGGCTGGACAAAGCCAAAAGAAGCGCCGGCTGATTGGGATGAAGCCAAGATCAAGGCGGCAAACTTCAACAGCAGAGCGTTGAATGCACTGTTTAGCGCTGTCACTAATGAGGAGTTCAAGAAGATATCCTCAACAGAAACTGCCAAGGAGGCGTGGACCATCCTCCAGACAACCTATGAAGGAACAAAGGCTGTCAAGGATTCAAAGCTACAGAGGCTCACTACTAGCTTTGAAGAAATTAAGATGGAGGAGGATGAGTCGTTCGATGAGTTCTATGCCAAGTTGAAAGACATAGTGAACTCAGCCTTCAATCTTGGGGAAACCATCCCTGAACCCAAGGTTGTAAGGAAGGTGCTCAGATCTCTACCTGAGAGATTTCATGCCAAGATTACGGCAATTGAAGAATCAAAGGATATTGATAAAATTCCTTTGACTGAGCTGGTTGGGAACTTGCAGACCTACGAGCTAGGGCTATCAAGGATAGGCAAGTCAAGCAAGGGCAAGAGCATGGCCCTGAAGGCTAAGAGCAGTGATACAGATGAGTCTTCCGATGATGAAGATTCAAAGATGAAGTCCTACATTACGAGGCAGTTCAAGAAGTTTATGAAGAATGCCAATGGGAGGAGCTTCGACAAAGACCGAAGGCAATCCGGTTCTTCACAGTTCAAGAGCCAAGATAAGGGAAGGAAGGATGCCAAGGATGGCGGTCAGTACACTGTTCCTGCAGGACCAAAGTGTTTTGGGTGTCACGGGTTTGGACACATGAAGAATGAGTGTCCTACTTATCTGAAGAGCATTGGGAAGAGCAAGGCTCTAGCTGCAACCCTTAGTGACACTGAGCCTGAAGATGATTCCGATGATGAGGATGACGGAATCCTAAATGCCTTCACTGCTTCAGTCAATTCTACTGATGGGATTGTTGAAGAAGAAGAGGAAGAATTGGTGGACACTGAATGTGAAAAGATGGATGACAAAGATGATATCCATTCAGCCTATGAGAAGCTTTACAAGCTTTCTGAAAAGCATGAGAAGCTATACAGGCTGGCCACCAAGAAGCTCAGTGATGTGGAACTTGACAGAGAAGAATTGTCCACAAAGTTTGATGAGGCTAATCAAACTATTGGTGCACTGAGATTTGAGAACAACTTCCTGGCTGAGAAGACCAAGAAGCTTGAAGCTGAGCTGTTTCAAGTGAGAGCTCAACTGGAGAGGACGTCAAGTGCAAAGCTTGATGAGATGCTCAGCAACCAGAAATCTGCTTCAGATCGAACAGGTTTAGGGTATGGTCTTTCTATCTCTAACGCTGCTTCTACTAGTTCTACTGTTTTTGTTCCTCCTGCTAATAATGTTAAAATTGAGAACATTGATGCTAAAACTGAATTAGCTAGTGAGAACATAGACAAGGGCAAATCAATCTTAGGAGCACCCCCTAAGTTAGAAAAGAAAGATGCTAAACTCCCTAAGGATAAGAAGGCTAACTCTCAGAAGCCTAAACAAAAGAAGCAGCATCTCTGTTATCATTGTGGAGCTGCTGGTCATACTCGACCTAATTGCTACAAGTGGCTAGCCACCCAACAGAGCAATAGTATGACAGCATCTGGAAGCCAAAATTCGCTTCAATCCTCTCTTGCTCCT
Organism: Quercus glauca; assembly: GCA_023736055.1. Classification (NCBI taxonomy): domain Eukaryota; kingdom Viridiplantae; phylum Streptophyta; class Magnoliopsida; order Fagales; family Fagaceae; genus Quercus; species Quercus glauca. The sequence continues at coordinate 88,281,371 of CM043319.1, read as the reverse complement.
CTTGGAGATCTTCTTAAAGCCATCATGTTCCTTTCGAACTTGAACGGTTTCAATTCTTCCCCCTCACCTCCGGTTCAAGGTTTCAATCAAAGGAAAGGCTCTTCCAAGGAGTGGAAGAAAAAGGACTCTAAGTGATTTCATCACTTTCTTTTCCCTTCTTATTCTTCTTATTTGTTGCATTGCATGTGTGTTTTGCATTTTTGAGTCAGTCTAGTTTTATGCATTGTTTTGCTTTGTTAACATGTTTTTGTGTGTTTACTTTCAGTTTTGTTTATTTTGTTTTTGATATAAAATAAAAAAAAAAATTGAAAAATTGAAAAATACAAAAACAGTGTGTGTTTTGTGTACTTTGGTACTTGTGTACCTTAGATGGCCAATGAAACAAAGTTTTCTAAACTTTGTATCTCTTGTAGCTTAGATGAGCATCTTTATGCACAACTAAGCAAGTGAGCTTTGTGGCTCGTGTTTGTGATGAGTAAGATTAGGTTATTTCTTTGACTTAACACTCATATCACTCTTTTTGACGGGTAGGACTAGAAAATCCTAAGAGAAAGGCATAAATAACCATCTCACCACTGTTGCCCGCCAATCATTAATGACATCTGTATGCTTAGGCATAGCAAAAGTGTGATGTCAATGACATTTGTGTGCTTAGGCATAGCAAAATTGAAGTGTCAAATATCAATGGGTATTTCTTTTCTTTCTCATAAGCCCATGTATGATATGCTTAAAAAGAAAATATGCAAAGAAATAAAAAGCAAAAAGATTAAAAATGCTTTTAAAAATGGTTGCAAGCGTGTATTCTAGGAGATGTGGGAGTTATAGGATGTACCTCAAAGGTGATAGTCCCCATCAAACAGTTATGATTGTGTGTGAGTTAAAGTTATTTTCTCATATCTCAGATCGTCATAACATGTATACACTTATGCAATCTTGCGATGTTTTTCACACACAACACGCAATATTCTTTGCTACTTTTGATACATGTGCAGGTACAATGTGATTTGGCCATCACAAAGGTTTTACATGTGCTTTTGTATGCTCACTAAACTGTCATGACTTATTTTTGAAATATAAAATTCGTTAGACTTGTTTAGTGTGTGTGTGTGTTCTTGGGAGATCCATGTGCTTAAATTTTCATTGAGAGATGATTTTTGAGAGATTTATATGTTGATTGGATCATGATTAAGGTGCATGTCTTGATTGCATATTGTCTGTGTTTTTCAAATCTCGAAAAACTGCATTTCAAAGCTGGCTCGACACCTTCTCGATACCTGGTCAGCTGTCGAGCCTCTAAAACTTTTTCTTATCGCAATCTCGACACTTCCTCGACACCTGGTGGATCGATCGAGAACTCTCTGTCTGGTCGATACCTTCTCGACACCTCTTCGATCGATCGAGCTTCTGATGGTGGTTGAGCTGTTTGGTACCTCGATACCTCCTCGATACCTCAGCTGTCGAAGGCAAAACTTCTCGACACCTTCCTCGACAGCACCTCGACACCTCTCGACACCTCTGCTGTCGAGATTTACTGGAGATCCTATTTAAGCCTCTGTCGCGATTTTTCTTCCATTTTCTCGATCTCTCTTCGATCTGTCCGAGGCGGTTGGTGTTCCTGAGCAGTTTTCCTCAATCCAATCTTCATCCAACTTGATTTTCATCCTTTCTTGCTTCAAATCAAGTGGTATGATCTTGTTTTCCTTTGTTTTTCATGCATTCCATGTTTTAAAACTTAGGTTTTGGGTTTTTTCTTTGAAAACTTTGGGTTTTTCAAAATCATTGCGTTTTTGGTGAAATTTTGGGTTGGTTTTTCATTAAAAAGTGTTTAGAATATCATGCATTGCATTCCATGTGCATTAGAATGATATTTTCATGCATTTAGTTGTGTGATTCTTGAATGTGTGCTGCTAGGATTGGATTGGGCTGAGCCCATGATGTTTTTATTGTTTAGCATGTCACATGATCATGCATTCCCATGCATACGTCCATTTTTTTTTGTTCAATCTATTGTCATACTTGAACTGTTTGGGACTTTTCTGATTGTCTCCCTCTCTATCGTTTTCTTTTCTTTTACGTTAGTTGCATCTATGGCACCTAAACGTAAATCTACTCCGGCTCGGAACCCTCTGCGTTCTGGAGCTTCTTCATCTTCTGATCATGCTCCTCATAATCTTCGGTTCCGTGATGGAGATGCCTACAAGGCATTTACTGAGAACTTCTCTAAACGAGGTGTTCATTCGGAACGCCACGTTGTTCTGGCGGACTTCGCCGACACTGACCTTCCCTCTGTCATTCACAGTAGGGGATGGGAGTCACTGTGTGACGTCCCGGTCACTTGTCCTCTCGTGCTGATTCAGGAGTTTTACTCCAACATGCACGGGATTGATCGTTCAGTACCTCTCTTTTTCACTCGCGTTCGAGGTACGCGCATTGCTGTCACACCGCAGCTGGTTGCGGATGTGCTTCATGTTCCTAGGATAGAGTTTCCTGACTATCCTACTTGTGAGCGACTGAGGACTGTGTCCAGGGATGAGCTCATTTCTGCTTTCTGTGAGCGCCCTTCAGAGTGGGGTGAGCACATGTACACATCATGTAGACCTTTTGCTAAAGGTCCTAGATTCCTTAACATGGTGATGACTTGTGTACTTCATCCTCTCTCCCATTATAACTCTATCACAGAGCCTCGTGCTCGTTTCTTGCTTTCTCTTCTTGAGCATCTCACGATAGATTTTCCTTCTCACTTCATTCTATCTATCATAGATGTTCATCTAGATGCGGCGTCCCGTGATAAGCTCATCTTTCCTTCTGCTATCACGAGGATACTACGCCATTTTTCCATCCCTTTCCCTGTCTCCGACCACTTCACACACATCTCTGCCATAGATGCCGCTACCGTAAAACGTAGTCAGGCACAGTTCAGGGCGAGACAGCCGGATTTCACTCCGCCCTCCCGTTCGGCTCCATCCAGATCTGCTCCATCTACATCGACTTCTCTTCCTTCCTCCAGCGATGTATCCCTTGGAGATATTATGGCGCAGCTGCAGCGCATGGATGCTCGCCTTGATACACTCACCACTGAGTTGTATCAGGTGAACGTTCGTGTTGGTCGTATTGCACGACGGCAGGCGACCATGGGTGGTTTTGCTTCTGAGGCTTCTCCTCCACCTCCTCCAGTTGCTTCAGAGTCTGATGCTGAGGATGATGATGATGATAGTGATGACGATGATGCTTCAGATGATGATGGAGATGCTAGCTCTACTGATGAGATGTCTACATGACACTCTACCCTTTGTCACCCGTGACAAAAAGGGGGAGTAGTTTTGGTTTATGAGAGTAGTCATCTTAGGGGGAGAGTTAGTATAGGACATTTTGATAGGGGGAGTGTTTATACTTTTTGAGGGATGTAGTGAGGCTTTAGATGTATCTTTTTCTTTTCCTTCTTTTAGATACATTGGTCTTGTATATCAGTTTACATACATTGTACTTATCTTCTATATATGTGGATGTATGTTTCTTATTCACCTATCTCTTCATGTGTTGTTTCTTTTCTCTCTTTATACACATGTTCTTTATAATTGTATGCAATCTAATTATTTCTGTTTCACACAAGATGCCTTGATGAGTTTTGTTTATAAGTGTTTCAGAAATACAGGTTGTCAAAGTCTACTTGCCATAAACTCTCTTTTTGCAAAGTTCTTCAAGAGTTTGTGTTAGGATAGATTTTATTGTATGTAACAAGTGAATATGAGTTGAGTGATTTATGACTTCTCTCATATGTTCATTTGTTGGTTGTGGTTTTGTCACGGATTGCCAAAGGGGGAGATTGTTAGGACATATGTGTTTACATGTTAGGAACATATGTCATAATTTATGTAAATTGGCTAATCCTTTGACAAAACGCACTCTACTTGTAATTGGGTAGTTCTAGGTGTTTTTAATACTTCAAGAAACTATGTTTCAAAGTCAAGTGTTGAAGTCATCAAGTCTGTCCAAGAAAAAGAAAGTTGAAGTGCAGAATTTTTAATGCTCGACACCTGCTCGACACCTACCTCGACACCTGCTAGCTGTCGAGAATTACGAAAATCAGAATTCTGATCTGATTTTATTGGGATCCGTAAATGTGTTTTTGGGCCTTCTTTTCTTCTAACCCTAAACATATTTAAGGAGTGTTTTAAGAGACGTCAACTAGGACACAAGTTGCATAAGCATTGAGCAATCCTTGTTCAAGCAAATTGTGCTCTGAGACGAAGTTCTTAACCTAGTTCATCCTTCTTCAAGAAGTTGCTGTGTATTGTGCACCTTAGGGTTTTGTGACCAAGCATCTTCCTGATCTTCATGCATAGGATGATCTGAAGAACTCTGCAGCCAACCTCTCTTTCTAAAGTTGGTGATTGAAGTCGCGTACTGGGATCCGCGCATCTGGTTAGTCACGTACTTGGGAGCCGTGCATCAAAAGGGGGAACTGTCGCTACAGATCAAGTCCAATTGGGTATTGGGGTAAGGGTTCAACTGTAGGTTGGTAAGGTACTTGGGATTCCTTATTTGTAACCGCTTGATTTGATAATAGTGGAGTTTCGGGAGTGGTGACCTGAAAATCACCCGGTGGGGTTTTTGCCGTTAGGGTTTTTCCCCATTCGTGAACAAATCACCGTGTCTTTTATTTTCCGCTGCATATTTTGTTATTCGGTGATTTGTTTGTGCTGCCACGTATTTGCATGTTAAATTGATTAATTAATAACTTGACTTAATTAATTAATTAGTTTAAAATCACAAGGGGTCATTCAGTTTGTGGCCTATCATCATTTCTAACCACCCATTAAGAAGAACCTTAAAAATAAAATAAAAATAAAAAATAAAAAACATCCATTAGAGAAAGGGATGAGATGAGACTAGCTGTCGTGACTTGAATTCCTTCTTTCCCCATTTTATTAGGTGAAAAAATTGATCCCTCATTTTCAGTTAACTAGTAAGTTTTCTGTGCGATGCATGGATAATATTATAATATTTTATGTAAATTTGTTTTTGGAAAATATTATACATATATTATAGCATATTTATTATAAAACTTTGTTAGTAATAAGTTCATCATAAAAAGTAACAATTATAAATTGCACGCATATATTTATTATAATTATTTTGTTCAAGTAATGAGCAATAATGAAAACAACTTGGAGTAATATTGTATAATAAAAATTGATAAAAGCATATTAATTCATTCTATATTATTGATTTTTATTATGTGATGTAATAAAAAGTTTCATTACGAATTTTTTTTTTCTTCAATGCTTTGTTATTGTGGTATGGTGACGCTTGTTGTCATTATCAGTTTCTCCATCTTTAACATTTGAAATTTAGCCCGTCCATATTTGTTCAATTTTTGAGCTTTCATTATTTTTTCCTTTTGTTGCATCATTTGTGTTAATTACTAATGAATTGGCACCGAGTGATTCTTGATTAGATCTTACAAATGTTGGACTTTGTCGCTAAGATTTTTCATAGGTATTTGCATTTATATTAAATTTCAATGATGTAACAATTTTTTGTAAATTTTTTATTTTTGTTAATTTTGGAATAGTGCAGCAAAAAAAATTAACATAGCATGTTGAATTGTGTTTATTTTTTTCTTCTATACCTTTTTATCATTTGAAGGCGCATCAAAAATCTTGGCAACGATATAATTTTCAAAACCATCTTTTAGATTGAATTCATTCAAATGAAGTAGAGGAATCCATTTTTTTCCTAATTTTTTTTTTCAAAATAACGTGAGATTCCTTCTCCAATATCAATATTTTTACTATAATTTAAATAAGTTGTACCTTAGTTTATTTTTCAGCAAGATCTCAATCTTGTAGATTTATTTAGGATTTTTTCGGCATCTCGATCAAATATCACAAACTTTGTTTTGTTAGTTCCATTAAAAACTTCAATTTGAATCCTGTATCTAAAGTAGTTTGCAATTGTATATATATATAGTAGTTATTAGACTTTTTTGTTATTATAAATTTTAGAAATATGCACTTGTCAATTATTTCAGCAACCTGAGGGATCTCAAGATTTATATATATTTTTGTTGCACTGGTCGATGACAGAGAATTTGTCTGCATAAATTGCATAGAATATTATTAATAAACAAAAGCATATTGAATTGAAATGGGGGAAAAATGAAGAGATATTTCATGAGAATGAGATTTTCTAGAAGTATCATCTATACGTGGGGGAGGAAGAGGAGAGTTTGTAAGAGGGTAAGAGTTTTTTCTTTGATTTACACGTGGGAATGGTCAAACTTGGGTCATAATATATAAGGTAAGAACTAGGCCTGAGTTTTTCATAAGGTTTGGTCTACTTTTAAAATGATATTAATTTTATAGTGAATAACTTTTGGTCTAATTGGTCTAATTGTCAAGAACAACTCACATCAATATAATAGTAAAAATAAGTTACTATGATCTATAGGGTAACAGTAAAAAAAACTTAATAAAAATAGGTAAAAAATGCTAAATTAATATAATAGTAAAAATAAGTTACTATGATTTATTAGGTAATAGTAAAAAAAACTTAATGAAAAAATGTAAAAAAAAAGTTAAATGCAATAAGTTACTATGATCTATTGAGTAACAGTAAAAAAAAACTTAATGAAAAGAGGTAAAAAATGCTGAATTTATATAATAGTAAAAATAAGTTACTATGATTTATTTGGTAACAGTGAAAAAAAACTTAATGAAAAAAGATAAAAAAAAGTTAAATGTAATATTAGAGTGCCACGTGGTAAGACCTCATGCACTCTCACATGAGGTCTTTGCTTTTATATATATATATATTGAATATTGATTGATTGGGAAAAATGTTTTGACTATAATTTTGTCTAAAACAATAGGAGCATTTAACTTAAAGTCATCAAAATCAGAGAGAGAGAGAGAGAGGGTAATGCCATGGCTGTGAGTGAGAGAGACGGAGAGCGTGAGAGTGTGTGTTCAGTCCATTGGGTCTAGTTTGATCATTTTTTTTTTTATACAAGAAAGAAATTATATTCTAGTCTAATCTAAGTGTATATGTATGTACACATGATATTATTGATACCAACAATGACGTTTAATTAAAGCCTTTTAAATGTATTCCACCAAACGGTGACGTCTCCCTAATATATATCCGTTAGATTCCAAATTAGTTACAATAGTCTTTGAACCAGAACCTTCCTGTAATACTTTTGTCTGTGTGTTTTATTAAATTGAAAATTGGGCCAAGCTTAAAACAAAAAAACGTTGACAATATGCTCTGGATAGTTTAATTTCTATGGACAAATAAAATTGGGGATAAATTATAATTCAAAAGTTTTAATTTAGATACCTTTTGATAATTATGCAGATTAATTAACAATGACTTGATTAGATCAATTTTTTGGTAATCACAGTACTAATAAATTAACCACAACTACAATATAAACCAATTCTAAAGAGTGAAGCAATCAACATAAGAACACATATACTTGATTAGAACACAACTAATTAATGAATAGTGTTTGTTTTATATAGTTTTACACATTCGTCCATACACACACAAAATGCATTGAAATTTCAGAGTTTTCAAGTGAAAATTTATATCATGTGTGTACAAATGTGTAAAATAATGTGTGTAACGACATTTAACCCTAATTATAAGAACAATATAATTTTACTTCTCTCTTAATGTCATGAACAGATCTACAACAAATATTTGATTGTATACACCCAGCAACAATACATGCAAGTCTTCCTTTCCTAGTTCCTTTTTTCAAAACCACTCATGTTAGAGTGAGAAAAGAGGGGACTTAACCTTATCTACATAATATCTAAAAACTGAAGCATAACATTTATTGTTGTTATGCTCCTATTGAACATATCAAAGTAATGTTTTAGTCCAATTTAGTCCATTTTGGCCTATTCGGTCCAGTTTAGTCCATTGCGATCTATTCGATTCACTCGATCTATTTTAGTCCATTCAGTTCACTTTTGTTTAGTTCCGTCCATTTCAGTCAACTTAAATCAATTTTGGTCTACTTTGATCCAATTTAGTCCTATTCGGCCCATTATAGTCTACTTAGGTCAATTCGGTCTACTTCAGTCCATTTCGTTCCATTCGGTACACTTTAGTCCAGTTTGGTCTAATTCAGTCCATTATGATCTATTTCGGTTCACTTCGGTCCATTCGGTCCACTTTAGTGATGCTTTGAGTGGAGATGTTTGTGTAGAAAGATGAACTACTTCATTGACAATTATGTTACATTCTCAAAATAATGTAGATAGGTTCTTAATAAAATTATATTTTTCATATGTTATTACTCTTGTTTTTTTTTTTTTTATTATAAATTTTAATATAAGTGGTGGATTTACTTATATTTGTTTCATTTTTTGGTCATTGAAGTCATATAGAAGAGGTTTCTAAAAAAAAAAAAAAAGTCATATAGAAGATGAATTGTTTGTAAGGAGTACTAAGAAAAAAAAATTCCAACTACAAATTACATTATTTAATGGATGCTTTTAGGGTATTTGTTAATAGACAAATTTAAAACTAATATCATTTTCATGGGAAATATAAAAGTTGTAAATTTTTTTTCCCTATAAATGGTTTCCAAAAATATTTCATAAACCAATGTTTTTAGGGCATTTCATTAATTTTTTTTTCCATTTTCAAAATATCTCTTATATATAATATTGGACAAAATTTAGCTATAAAATAAATTATAGTCTAAGGTTATAATCTTACTCAATATTATTAACATTATTATATATTTCGAAAATCTAACTATTGGATTGCATGTTCTTTACGCGCTTAATACACATGTTAAATATTGTGTCAATTGGATATTATTTATTATATGTTCTATATAATTATATTTTATACATAATTTTAAATTACAAAAATTTGCAATTTAAACAATTTATTAATAACATAACTATTAATCTTTAATTTTTTTAGAAATTTTACAAGTATAGAGGATATAAGAAGAAAATGTAATCTAATGGTAAATTTGTCAAAATTTACTTTCAATAAAAAGATATTGAGTAAAATTGTAGTTTTAGGCAACAACTAACTAATCTGTGAGTTAAACTTTATTCAATAATAATTGAATGTAAAATAAAATATATTAGGTTTACATAAAAAAGAAAAGAAAAAGGGTATCAAAAAAAAAAAAAAAAGAAAAAGAAAAAGAAAAATGATTGCAAACAAAACGGAGATTTTCGGAGACAATTTGGGAGACGACTTGTCCCAAGTTCAAACACCCATGACCCACCTGCGGGGGGAATGTGCAGAAGAACTGTGAGAAAGAGTTGTATATGGTTAGTTAGGCAACGCTTGAAACTATAAGGAAAATTAGACATCTCGAGTTTTAGAAACTCGAGATCCATTCACATAGATCTCGAGTTTTCAAAACTTGAGTTCCATGCAAAAAAAAATTTAGTTTTATCGCCCCTATAGTGGCGTTTTTAAGTCTTATAGCGACGTTTTAAAGCCCTATAGCGGCGTTTTTCTGCAAAATTTTTTTTATAAGTGGCCATTCCAGGTTCAGGGAGCCCTATAGTGGCGTTTTTAAGCTCTACAGTGACGTTTTAAAGCCCTATAGCGGCGTTTCTTGCAAAATTTTTTCATTAGTGTCATACAAGAGCCCTATAGTGGCGTTTTTAAGCCCTATAGCGGCGTTTTCCGGAACTCGAGTGTTTAAAACTCGATTTCCACATGAATTTTTTTCCAAATCAGACCCATCCGTTTACAAATCGAGACTTAAAAACTCGAGTTTTATGTTGGAACTCGAGTTTTAAATACTCGAGATGCTAATTTTCAATATTCTTAAAATGACAACTAACTAAATTTTTTTATATTTATTGTTAAATGGAAAAAAAATTCCCCACCTGCGTGTGTCCTTGACTCCCTTCCCTTTGTGACGACACCCAACTCCATTCTTGAAGAAAAATGCGAGCTTTCAGCTTTGAGAGAGAGAGAGAGAGAGAGAGAGAGAGAGAGAGAGGGGGATTGTTGAGACTTGAGAGTGTTTGTGCTTGCCTTATGGTGTTGTTGTTGAGAGAGAAGGACAATGCTCTCTGTTGTGTGATTTAGATTGGCAGTGGATTGAGGAGGAGAAGAAACTATATATAGCCAAAGATATAAAATTCGGGTTTTTGGCCTGGTCTCTTTGTCTTATGCTAAAGGGTGTGGCGGAGCTTGCTGTTGCCGTCTAAGTCACCATGGGTCCTAACTCCTAAGGTATATTCTACAGCTACATAATCACACCATTCTTTAATTCATATTTCTAACTCACGCAATCTTTGCAATTCATATCTCAATAAGAGGTTTGACTAGCATTGGTCTTTCTACTGATTTTTGGCCCAAAAATCTATTCTTTATTGACTTTTGTTTTGTTTTTTTTTAAATGCTCTCTCCGAACACCAGATTTTGAAATGGATGAGAGATATGGTACAATAAATGAGGTGAATATTATGTTAGAGTATTGAAGAGTCGAAAAAAAAACATTATAAATCCATGTGTTTTGGTCGTACAATACAGTTTACCTTGTTCAATACCTTGTACTTAAGGCTTACATGCCAGATGCATTATATATTGATCTCATGTGCTTGGTTGGGAGTCTATGTAGTCTTTTGAACTTCAAAATTGTGCTTCCAATGAGCTGTTTCATCTTCCACCTTTTCTTTTAAAAAACAAGCCAAGCATATAGTAGACAGCATTTATGTTTGTAAAAGCTTTAATCAACTATTAATAGGTTGATTTATGAAAGCTCTAGAAATCAAGCTCAGGCGAGTTGGCTGTGGCTGGCCCAAGATCAGTCAAGATGCCGAATTACCAAAGATCAGTCAAGATGCTGAATTACCAATTACCATCTCAAGCCGGAATAGTTGGCCCGGCCTTTTCTTTTTTCCCTTGATAACTGTTATATCCCAATAAACCAATGTCATCCCATTTTCTCGACCACTTGTTTGCCAACTTAATCAAACTATCAATTACTCACTAAAGTAACGAAAAAATGCTAAAAGTTAACAATACTAACATGTCACTCTAGCCATCCATTAAGTTTCTCTAAAACTAAAGAAAAGTATATTTTAGATAATCTGCTAGTCATTTTCAAGTTGACAAAAGCCTTCACTGATAATTGATACCTAGAGTGCCTCCAATCCCTAGATGCAATTCTGGACTTGCGATGCTTAGTGACTGTGTAAGCTGGCTTATTGACTCGATCCAATATCCATTTTGGTATGCTAAATTTTTGGTTTGAAAGAAGGGATGCTTAATCCCTATAATAAAAATATTTAGAGACAGGGATTAGAGAGATAAGACTTCATAATTCTCTATCTGTTTTCTTTTTTGGTAAAGAGACTTCATAATCCTCAATCAAACCAAATATCAATATGTTTTTCCCACCCCAAAAAAAAGAAGTAAAAGATCACTAAAACAAACATGGATGCTGAAAAATTGGTTATGTCTTTGATTCTAATCACTATTTTCTTTCCATTTTGCATTTCCCTTGACACCTTAACACCAGATGAATCCATCAAGGATGGCCAGTCTTTGATTTCCAAAAAAATAATTTTGCCTTAGGCTTCTTCAGCCCTGGCAACTCCAGCTATCAGTTTCTTGGTTTTTGGTATGTCAAATTGACAAAACAAACTGTCATGTGAGTTGCAAACAGGAATGATCCTATCAATGATTACGCTGGAGTTCTCTCCATCAACCAGTTTGGAAACCTGGTCCTCCATGACAGTTTTAACTGTCTTCTTTGGTCTACAAATGTTTCTGTCCAAGTTACAGCCTCCTCTGTTGCTCAGCTTTAAGATTCAAGAAACCTGGTATTGATCCAGGGGAATAACAAAAAGGTGTTATGGCAAAGCTTTGATTATCTGTTTTCCTTCTTTCTTAAAATTTTTAATCTTTTTTGTTCTGTTATGTTCTGATCTTGTACATGAACTGTTGTATTGATTTAGAATGTTTTACTTTGTTTACATGTGGAAAGTTTATTTTTTGAGATTTGGGTCGTGGTTTTGGGGCTTTCCAGTTGATTTTGGAGGCTTTGGTGGTTAGTTTTTTTTTTTTTTTAGTGAAAAACTACATTTTATTGACTTCTCAAAATCTAACTTTGATTCCAATCTTTGTGCACCTGTTTAATTTATTTAATGCTTATCTAATAGATAAATTTATCTTTTTGAAAATTTGACTACTGAAAAGTTATTGCAATGTGTTGTTATTGTAAATTGTAGAGTTTGAGACACTTGTATGACTATTGGCATGTCAAATTAAAGTTTTCTATCTGATGAAATAAAATTTGTGACATGTATGTTCAATGTTCTGGAATAGTAATATAGCTATAATGTTCAAACACTTTGTATCACTATCTATTATATGGCGCAGAAAATTATTTATGCATTTATGAAAACTGATTTTTTTTTTTTTTTCTTTTTTCCTTATAAACTTTTTGGTGCTACTGTGCAGTGGACTGGAAAGCAATTTTTTTTAGCGTAGCTTGGTTGGTTTGTAAACTCAGGGAGGTGTGTGCTTTCCGTTGCCTTGTCTATGAGAAAGGCAACTTAACTTGTAGTGCAATGCAAAATTAAATTTACATCTTAATCATATTGGCATTTACTATTTAAAGTAGCAAAAGTAATAAGTTTAAAACTCCAAACTTGTGATCATATATAGCTTGCTGAAGAATAATTCATTTGTTAGTGATCCATTACGTTTCATGGACTTGTCAAAAGCTCACATGGACCCAAAAGAGTTGGTTATTTCGGCTCTTTGGTGATTTCATTTTGTGATACACAGATTGTAAATTCCTGGGCTAACTTGGGCTAGGTTTCTTAGGTCAAGTTAATGATGTTATGCCTGAAAAAGCCCATCTTATTTTTTTAATCTATATATATATATATAAAACCGAAGCTTTTACTCGCTCCACAATTTTCCACATCAGCATTAATTAAGTTAAAAAAATAATAATAATAATAAGCAGCCCAAAAATTTCTTCACAATTAATGAAAAGCAAACCCGATACCCTAAGCAACCTAAAAATTTTTCCACAATGAATGAAAAGCAAACACAATATCCTCTCTCTCTAGCCGTAGTCAAATTTTTCCACAAACCCAATTCTGAACCCTCTCGCTCTATTTCTCTACCCTTCTCCCCAAGACTCAACTCTGAAAATCAATCCCAAACGCCATCTTCTTCTCCACTCTCTTCTCTAAAACCGAGACTTCCCTAAAACCTTCTCTTCTCACTTCCCTTGGAAACCAAATTTAATCATCAATCTAAGGCAAACCCTATACCTAAGGTTATCGTCTCCCCAACGGCCAGATTTATCCGATGGAATTGTCTCAGACTCTCTCCAATGTAATTGTCTTGGTCTTTGAAACTTGATTTGTCCGAATGTCCCATGAGAGGCGGTCTCTTAGATCTGATTGGGGATTTTTGTGGTTTTGAAGTATTTCTTGTATCAAGAAATTCTTTCTCTACGATTTTCTTTAAATCTTATTTTTTGAGTTTCGGTTTCAGGTAATGACGATGATGCCAATTACTCTGTCCCAACACCAAGTGAACCCAAGCAAAGGTGTGGTTGCCTTTTCAGTTGTCACCATTGGCATCGCCAAGTGAAATTCTTTCTCTATTCCTCTTCTTCTTCTTTGATGCCTTATGTGAATGATCTGATTTATTAGAAAAGAAGAGCATGTTGTGCATATTGTTCGATCATATATTTGGGTTGTGCATTTTTTTTTCCTTAGGAACCAATATTGTTACATAGTTGCTGAATGTATGGAACATTGAGGTGCTCTTACTGACATTAGGTTTTAATATTGTTGCATAGTTGCTGAAATTTGCATAGCTATTCATTTGATGAAATAATAGTTACTGATATGGGTTTTAAATTGAAGTTGATGCATTGATTTAGATTGTGGTTTCAGAAATTTCTGTGATATATATGGGTTGTGCATTGCAGATAGATTTTGTTTATGGGTTTCAATAAAAATCTTATGCACAATTGATTTGATGCTATATAGTTATTGGTTTTTTTTTAAGACAATCTTTAGATTTTTGTCCTTAGTTCATTTGATTTTTGAAAATTTTAAGCATGCTCACCATCAAAGAGCCCCGCATGGTTGATTTGATGCTAAATAGTTATTGGTTTTGTTTTAGAAAATCTTTAGATTGTTGTTATTAGTTCATTTGATTTTTGAAAATTTTTATTACAAAATAATAGGTGGTTGCTGAGGAGCTTTTGTATACAGAGAACTGATCGTGTGCGAAGGTATGCAGTCAATGGATAATTTTGATAGAGGAATTAGACATATTTTACAATACTTTGTCTTATTTTACACTTGGTAAAGGTATCAAACATGTACAATTTTTCTATGTTTCTTATTTTACTTATTGATTGTTTAGTGAAATATGATACCGAAACATTGAGCATGTGTGTGAATTTAATTAGTAATGTATATATGAAAAGTTGATTGTGTAATTTTCTTTTAGTGTTATTAGTGTGTGGTTGATGCATTGTTGTCTATATAAAAGGTTTTAATTCCTCATTGTTTTGGTTTGTGACTTTTAATATCTCCCCCAAACTATTTCTCCCCTGAATTCCGATACTTCCTACCCATGGACCTCTACATTTTTCCAGTATGTTGGCAAATACAGAACCCTACATTATAAATGGTGTTTTTTTTAGAGATTATTTGTTACAATCGCAATTCACGGCTTAAAATTTGTATTGTTTGGTATGTCATTTTACTAATAGGCTTTAGCTTTAGGATTTTTACTTTTTATTTTTTATTTTTTATGTCAAGTTCTATAAAAGGAGCACTGTGATTTGTTCCTATGATTTAATTTGTACTTTGTATTGGTTGGTATGTGATTTTACTAATAGGTTTTGGCTTTGGGATTTTTGTTTCTAACATGCATTCAAATCTAAATAAATCAAGTTTCGTATGTCAAGTGCTATAAAAGGAGTAATGTGGGTTTGAAGGTTTTGTCTTGGTTATCTTTGTGTTTGTTCTCTGTGTAAAATTTGGTCTATGGATCCAATTTGTTAAAAAAGATTTCTTCTTCAAAACGTTATTTTTCTGCACTATTTTACATCTAAAATCTGAATTTTTTTTAACAACCAAAATTTGCATGGCACTGTTTCATAAAAATCTGCACTGCACTGCACTATTTCATAAAATCTGCATTGTTTTGAATAACTTTTTGTATTAAGTACTTTTTAGCGCCTATGATATAACCAATTTTCTGTTTCGTATGTCGAGTTCTATAAAAGGAGCAATGTGGGTATGAGGGTTTGTCTTGGTTATCTTTGTGTTTGTTCTCTATGTGTTTGTTTAAATTTCTCAGTAAATATGTATAACATATTGAATGTGTGTGTGTGTCTATATATATATATATATATATATTGGGAAAACATCAGTATTGCCTTGAATGATCTTAATTTGAATTCCTTTAACATTGTTTCCTTCATATTCAGAATCAATAATGATTAGATTACTAGGGCTCTCCTCTATGTGTTGGACTGAACTTTTTACTTTAGCTCACAAATTTAGTAGCAACCCTCAAGTGTTTAGCCATTCCTAACTGTGACTTGGATGATTTTTATGTTCTGAATGCTTTTGTTGTACTTTTTTCTTTGCATTTGTAGTTTTTTTTTTCGGTTGCAGTTGGTTTATTTAATCTGTTCTATTCCATTAATGTTTCTTGAATGTTGGCTGAAAATTGGATTTTATTGTTTTGTAGATAAGTATTTGGCATTTTGTTATCTGGGTTATTTGGAACTGTGGATTCTTATCTGTGTAAAACTCTTAATACAACAGCTAGATGGATTATTTGGAACTGTGGACCAGTATTCTCCTTTATTCTATATTGTTTCTTGCGTATTTATTGGTAATATGTTTTTAGAAAGAATTTGAAATTGGAATGTGATTGCATATTTAAACTTCTTTGTTATCTCAAACTTGGTTTTATGTTTGATTTAACTGTTTAGTTTAAATGACTATAGTGTCAAATATGGATGGGAATTCTATATGATAAAATGACAAAAGTACATATTTTTTTTAATATAACAAAATTACAAATTTGATATTTCAATTCTATATATTGTAATAGGTTTCTCAACCTATTCTATTGACAGGCTTACATTAGTAGTATTTCAAATGAATGTGACAATTTATCAAGTGAACAAGACGGTGATTCTACAAAGCTTCAAAAAAGTTGATGTTGAAAGCAATGTACAACTTACACTAACAAATAATACTTTAATGTTGCTTTTCAATTTATTTCAAATATTAATTAAGTAGTTCTTCAAATTTGTGTTTTATATATTTATTGGATGATTGAGGATGTTAAGGATTGTAATCTTAATTTTAATTTTAATTTAAGTTTGATTTATATTTTTCATTATGTAATTTAATGTTTCATATCAAGGATAGAAAATTCCGAGTCTAGAATCTTAATATACAATCAAAGAGGAAGATACAAATAATTGTTAACATTTACATATACAATAGCTTTCCCGTGTATCGCACGGGTTAGCGACTAGTTAGAGTATAAGATATATAATTAAGACCTGTTACCCCATCGGTCTTGTGAAATATACAACAATGTTTATAAAAGTCGCGTGAATACAAAGCTAATTTTAGTGAGATAACTATAGTATCTCCAACTTATGGTCCAATTCCAATAATCATTGTTTGGAATTAAAAAAAAAAAAAAAAAAATTAGACATCCTTTTTCGATTGGTCTGATGTTAAGGTGTCAAGGGAAATGCAAAATGGGAAGAAATGAAGAATCAAAATCAAATAAATGACCAGTTTTTCAGCATCGATGTTTGTGTTATTGGTCTTTCACTTAAAATAACTATTTTTGGGGTAAGGGGGAAAAATATTGTTATTTGGTTTGATTTAGGAATATGAAGTCTCCCTACCAAAGATATAAAATTCAGGGTTTTGGCTTGGGCTCTTTGTCTTACGCTAAAGGGTGTGGAGGAGTTTGCTGTTGCTGTCAAATTTACCATGGGTTCTAAGGTATATTCTATGGCTACCATATGACACCATTCTTTAATTCATATTTCTGACCATTCTTTAGTAATGTCTTAATAAGAATTTTGATTAGCATTGCTCTTTCTACTGACTTTAGGCCAAAAATTTAATCATTTGTTGAAGTTCTCTATATTTGCTTCTTCATATAGCGGATTTTGAAATGGACGGGAGATCTGGTAGGATTTTATACCCCGTATTTATTGTAGGATTTAATTGTAAGAGTTGTGTGATAGAGAGAGAGAATGTGAAGACTCAAGCAAATTACAGACTGAAGAGTTTTCGCGGGTAGCTCGCGACTAAGCATCCCGCAAAGTAATGCATGTGCCCTGCACATGATTGGAATGCAAAGAGTCAGAATAGAATGGAGACAGCTGTGTTTCGCTAGTATCTCGTGGGTAAGGCCTTCCCGCGAGATACCCGCGAAACATTTGGCCTTACCCGCGAGATACCCGCGAAACATTTGGCCTTACCCGCGAGATACCCGCGAAATATTTTGTTTTGCCAGACTGTACTATTTGATACACACTTTCTGTACCCATACTATATATACCCTCATTACCCATAAATGTTGAGGAGTGCTTCTGAGAGAAAACCCTAACTACAAACCTTGAGAGTTAGATATTGTTATACCCACATTTCTCTACACAATTGCTAATGGATTTTCCTCAACTCCTACTTCTCTATTTCCATACCATTGAGAGGTTGATAGCCCAAACACCTACAACACCCTTTTAGAATGTTTAGTGAGGTTTTGGTATTGCTGGGAAGTATTGAAAGAAGCCAAGGATGGCAGATGCAACACGGAGCTTGTTGCGGGATCTGGTGAACTAGACAAGACACGGTTCCGAGAAGCCTTGTTGGAGTAGGAGCTTGGAGGGCTTAGGTACATCAGGTAGATTAGGCTTGAAGGGTCTCTTGCTAACCCATGTATCTCAACTGATTGTCTAGTGGATCGATTACCGCTTGAAGGGCAGTGAAGAGGTTTTTTGCTGAGTTCTTCGATAACACATTGACGTGTTATCTTGTGTTTGCATTCTTCTTCCCTACTCTTTTACCTTTCATTTTATTGGTGTGTTATAATGATTATGGGTTAGAGTAGCTTGTTTGTTTATTTGCTCACATTTACTCTATTCCGAACTTAGTATTAAGTTAGAGTAAAATCTATCGAGCCGTAATTTTGATTTGGGGGTCTAAACAGCTCTTGTGTTTTCAACACATTTTAGAGCTTTTAATTAGTATCAGAGCGGGTGCACTAGCTGTGGTTTAATTACCTTAGTGTGATCATTGACACCGTTTGAGATGGACCGGTCTCAATCTTTAAATGTTCCACCATATTTTGATGGTAGCAACTATGCCTTTTGGAAAGTCCGGATGAGGGCATTCTTGTGTTCAATAGATGATACTGTTTGGGATGCAGTAGAAGTAGGATCAACTAGGCCGGAGGCCGCTAAATCCACTTGGGATAAAGCAGCACTTGTGGCAGCTAACGCTAACAGTAAAACTTTGAATGCAATTTTTTTGTGGTGTTTCTCCAGATAAGTTTGACATGATTTCTCACATAACAATTGCCAAGAAGGCTTGGGAGATATTGGAGACCACCTATGAAGGCACAAAGAAGGTGAAGGATACTAAGTTGCAGATGCTAACCACTCGATTTGAAGAGCTGAAAATGAGTGAAGATGAGTCATTCGACTCATTCTATAGCAAGCTGAATGAGGTAGTTGTTGCCAAGTTCAACTTGGGTGAGAAGACGGAGGACTTAAAGATAGTGAGGAAAATCCTTTGATCATTACCAGAGAGCTTCCGAGCAAAAGTCACAGCTATAGAGGAAAGTAAAGATTTGGATGAGATCAAAATCCAAGAGCTCATTGGGTTTCTCCAAACATATGAGCTGGAATTGCCTTCTCATAATTCGAGCAAATCTTTTGCTCTCAAAACCATCATCGAGAGAATGGATGACTCATTCGAAGAAAATGATGTGGAGAAGGACGTAGCATTCCTGGCAAAGAACTTCCAAAAATTTCTAAAGATGAAGAACAGTGGGAAGCCGTTCAGCAGAGGGAAGTTTTCATCCTCCAAAAGTGATAGGAAGGAGTTTAAGAAGAAAAATGGGAAGGATTCTTAATCCTCTCAAGGCATTATGTGTTATGAATGCAATGACCAAGGATATCTCAAGAAGGAGTGTCCCAACTATTTAAGCGGGAAGGGCAAGGCGTATGCCACAACTCTTAGTGATTCAGATTCTTCCAATTCAGATTCGGAAGAGAGCTGTGATGGAGAAGGGAATTATTTTGCTTTTATGATTATTACTCATATTGAGTCCTTGGAGGACTTGAGTTTGCTAGTGGAAGAGCTCGGGGAACATAGTGAAGTGGAGTCAGTGGGAGTAGTAGAAGAATCTGATGCTAAAAAAGATGAAAGTGCAGTGAGACTTCAAGAAAACTACAATTCCCTCCTTGAGAAGTCAGGAGAATATGCAAGGGTGGCCAAGGTAGCCGTTAAAAAGATGAAGAAGGCAAATGAGGACTATAGAAGTCTTCTAATGCGATACAAGGATGCCAAGTGTGAGATAAAGACATTGAATGGAGAGCTAATTGAAGCCTACATAAAGGTAAAATTTCTTAAGCTTGAAGTGATTCAAGCAAATGCTAAAGAAAAGCGAGTCTCTTCTAAGAAGCTTGATGAAGTCCTCTCTTATCAAAAACCTTTCTCCGACAAAATCAGACTGGGATATACTGGAGAAAGTAGTTCGGCTGTCAATGTAACCAAGGAAGTGAAGTTTGTGAACGGCAGGGAGCCAATAGTAGTTACCCCTACTGTTGAGAAAGTGAAGGAGGAGAAGAATAAGAATGTGGCTGACCAACGAGTGTTGAATAAACCTTGTAACCAATCAGGGGGTTAGGCCTGAAGTTAAAGGGAAATCACTTCCAAAATCATAAAGAAGTCCTAGAACAAAACATTTCTGCCATCACTGTGGACTTTAAGGACACACCAAACCAAATTGTTATAAGTTGTGGGCATTGAAGAATGCAAGTGATCAGATGTCAAGAGGACCAAGAAATAACAAAAGGAATTGGGCTGTTGAGCAATCAAAAGGTTAAGATAGTGATTCCAGAGTGATGATGTGATGAGAATGATTGATGCATTCACCACCTGTTTGGCAAGCTGCAATAGAAGGTTTGTAGCTCACAACATTCGTACCCAATCCTATAAGGATATCACCCCGAACGCACGTGACGTGTGGATGAACAAGGGTACTCATGCATGATCACTTCCTATGTCCATGCATTAATACTTCCAATGTTTAGGATCATAGGTTTATGCATCATGTCATGCTTTTCTTTTGGTTTATAGCATTTTCTTTTACTAGTTTTGGTTTGTACTTGCTTTTTGTTGATCTTACTTTATTTTTTGTTTTTGTTTTTGAGTGTGTTCAAAATTCAAAAATCCATAAAAATTAAAAAATCTTCAAAAAGTTTGATTGCTTATGTTGTGTGTATCACTTGTGAGTTTGGCCTAGTACATTCGTACTAATGGCGCAGTACATTTATGAGCTTAGCTTGTTCTGTATGCACGTATATTTGTGTTGGAAAAATCATGAAAACTATGTGTGATTGTTGTAAATAGATCTTTAAGCTTGTCACGAATGATTAGTCAATAGTCTTAATGGTCTTGATACTTGCATAGACTTGCGTCTATATCTCTTCCTACCTTTATTTTTTATGTTTTTGCTTAAAGAGCACAACAAAATGCATGATCACTTCCTATGTCCATGCATTAATACTTCCAATGTTTAGGATCATAGGTTTATGCATCATGTCATGCTTTGCTTTTGGTTTATAGCATTTTCTTTTACTAGTTTTGGTTCGTACTTGCTTTTTGTTGATCTTACTTTATTATTATTATTATTTTTTTTTGTTTTTGAGTGTGTTCAAAATTCAAAAACCCATAAAAATTAAAAAATCTTCAAAAAGTTTGATCGCTTATGTTGTGTGTATCACTTGTGAGTTTGGCCTAGTACCTTCGTACTAATGGCGTAGTACATTTATGAGCTTAGCTTGTTCTATATGCACATATATTTGTGTTGGAGAAATCATGAAAATTATGTGTGATTGTTGTAAATAGATCTTCAAGCTTGTCATGAATGATTAGTCAATAGTCTTAATGGTCTTGATACTTGCATAGACTTGCGTCTATATCTCTTCCTACCTTTATTTTTTATGTTTTTGCTTAAAGAGCGCAACAAATATAAATCTCTAAATGAAAAGAGATTATGAGCTGGAAAAGCCTGTCGCACATACTAGTATTTGTAAGGTTGAATTTAATCAATCATCTTATTGGTTTTATTTCGTGCCAAATTTACTTGTATTTTAGCAATTAGTAACCCTGTATTTAGGTGGGATTCATGTAAGGGTAGTGTATGAGAGAGTGTGAAGAAATGCTCAAGATTGTGTAAGGATGCAAAGACTCGCGGCTGGGACTCGCGACTGGCAAGCCGCCAACTGCAGCACACGTGTGAAGCATGTAGGGGAGCTGAAGAGTCACGCCAGTTGTCACACTACAGAACAAAAGTCCTAGGCTGGCCAGGCTATTAGCTCGCGGCTTGAACTTGCGACTCAGACCAGTCGTGAGGCCAAGTTGCCAGACCATCCTGTTTAAGAAAAACTGACTCTTCGCATTCCATACACACACCACTGTATATAGACCTTTATACCCACGAAATGTCGAGAGCTTCTAGAGAAAATTTTAAGAGAGAAACCCTAGAGAAAAACAAGATTGATTCATCCACAATCTTTACCTAAGAGACTTTTCAAATTCCTTTACTCTCTTCCTCTCCATTGATGCATCCTTGAGAGGTTCTTGGCCAAATTCTTTTCTCACAATACCCATATTTGTGAGAAGGTTTATTTGGTGCTTTGGGAAGCAGTTAGAAAGGGACCAATTTATATTGGTTGATGTTATGGGCTATAGCAGAATCTGGTAAACTAGAAAAGAAAAAGGTTCGGCGCAACCTCATTGGAGTAAGAAGCTTAGAGGGCTTAGGTACATTGGGTAGATTAGACTTGGAGGGTTTATTGCTATTCATGTATCCCAACTACATTTTCTAGTGGATTATTGACCGCTTGGAGGGCGGCGAAAAGGTTTTACACCGAGGGTTTCAGTTTCCTCTTCGATAACACATCGTGTGTTGTCCTTGTGTTTGCATCTCTCTTCCCTTTATCTTTACCATTTAATTACTACTGTGATTGTGATTATTTATGGTTTAGATTGTTTATTAATTCAGTTATCAGCTTATGTTCATGTTCTGCACATTTATTGTTTGACATTAAGCTTGAATTGATAATTTTGTAATTGTGGTTTAAACGTTCAAGAGTGTTTTACACACATATTGAACATTCAATTAGTATCAGAGTGGGTGCACTCGTTATGGTTTAATTACCTGAGTGTGATCCTAGACCCCTTGGCTTGCTATGGAAAGTGCTATGACAAAAGCCAATATGAAGTGGAGTAAAGGTGTTTGTGATAATGACTCTATAAGTATTTTTGGAGGTTTTTCCAGTAATGAAATTGTAGAGTTATTCAAGTCAAAGAAACATGCTAAAGTTTTCATATACATACTGAAATCATTAGTTCATAGAAATCATGATGTTCATAATAGCTTGTGTGAGTCGATTTCCTTGGTTGAAAAATATAAGAAAATGAATAGACAATTGTGTGATAAACTTGATGGTTTGAAAAGAAAGTTACAGTTCTTTATAAATGAAGAAAATAAGGATGAATCTTACTTTGATGATCAAGAATGCCTATCACATGCTTGTCTTTTTGTTCATACCACATAGAAAGTATTTAATTCATGCTTGTGGTATTTTGATAGTAGTTTTTCAAGGCATATGACAGAAGATAAATCTTTGTTCAAGACTCTTAAAGAGAAGGAAGATGGTTATGTGACATTTGGAGATGGTAGTAATTCACAAGTTCTAGGAAATGGAACTGTTGAGATTCCAGGACTGCCGTTGTTGACTAATGTGTTGTACATCAAAGGATTAAAAGTAAACTTGCTGAGCATCACTCAAATATGTGATGAAGACTTTTTAGTCCAATTCTCAAAGAAAGGTTGTCTGATTCTAAATGACAAAGGTGTTCAAGTGTTGAAGGGACTTAGAGCCACCGATAATTGCTAAGGTATCATTCCCAAACTAAGCATAGCATGTCGGAGTGCTCGAGTGAATCTTTTGGAGCTATGGCATCAACGACTTGGGCATGCTAATTACAAGCAAGTGGCTAAAGTCTCAAAGCTAGAAGCAGTGGTTGGTTTACCGAAGTTTGTAAAAATTATGAAAAGTGTGTGTGGTCTATGTCAAATGGGAAAACAAATAAATCAACTCATCCTAAAGTGAATGTAGTTGCTACTTCACGACCTTTGGAGTTACTTCATGTGGATCTGATGGGTCCAACAAGAACTGAAAGCATGGGAGGAAAGCGTTATATTATGGTAGTAGTTGATGATTTTTCAAGGTACTCTTGAGTGGAATTCCTAAGAGAGAAGTTGGAAGCATGTGATAAAATGAAAAGGCTATGTAAGAGACTACAGAATGAAAAAGAGGTTCCCATAGTCAAAATCAGAAGTGATCATGGGAAGGAATTTGAGAATGCTAAATTTGAAACTTTTTGCGATGAGCACGGCATCAAGAAGGAATTTTCAGCTCCAAAGACTCCACAACAGAATGGGGTGGTTGAAAGGAAGAATCGGGTGATCCAAGAGATGGCGAGAGTCATGCTACTCAACAAAAACATTCCACAAAAATTCTAGGCTGAAGCTGTGAATACATCATGTCACATTGGTAATAGAATCTACTTCCGAGCAGGGACAAAGAAGACGTCATATGAAATATGGAAAGAAAAGAAACTCAAGGTGAAATACTTCAGAATATTTGAGAGCAAGTGTTACATTCTGAATGACAGGAAAAATCCGAGAAAATTTGATGCTAAAAGTGATGAAGGGATATTTCTAGGATACTCCACAAATAGCCAAGCCTATAGAGTGTACAACAAGCGCACTAAAACGGTCATAGAGTCCATCAATGTGGTCATAGAAGACACCATATCAGAAAATGACTTTGATGATGATGGAAAGGAGCTAAATCTTAAGAAGAATAAGGATGATGATGATGATATGTCCCCAAGTGATGATGCTGAGAAAGAATCATCGAAAAAGGAGTCTACACCTCCTATATCAAGAAGAGAGACTAGATCAACACAAGAAGTTTCAAGTCCACTCACACCTCTGGAAGTTCAACCCCCAATTTCTCGTGATGAGGAACCTTCAATCTCCAAGAAACTTTTATCAAGAGTAACTCTTAATCACCTATCAAGTAATATCAATGGTGATGTAAACGAGGGACTACGTTTGAGAAAAGGGCCAAAGTATAGTGCTAACCATGTGACATACAATTGTTATCTTGCTCAATTTGAACTCAAAAAGGTAGAAGAAGCTCTGAAAGATGAGAATTGGATAGAGTCTATGCACCAGGAGCTACATCAATTTGTTAGAAATGATGTATGTGAGTTGGTTTTAAGGCCTAAAAATACACATGTGATCGGCACCAAGTGGATCTTTAAGAACAAAACTGATGAAGATAGTGAAGTTGTCCAAAACAGGTCTAGATTGGTGGCTCAATGGTATACTCAAGTGGAAGGCATAGATTTCGATGAATCATTTGCTCCAGTAGCAAGACTAGAGTCAATTCAAATTCTCTTGTCCATAGCATGCATTATGGATTTTAAGTTGTACCAAATGGATGTGAAGAGTGCCTTCTTGAATGGTTTTCTAAATGAAGAAGTCTTTGTTGAGCAACCAAAGGGGTTTCAAGATCCTCACTTTCCGGATCATGTGTTAAGGTTGAAGAAAGCTTTGTATGGGTTGAAGCAAGCACCAAGAGCATGGTATAATCACCTTACCACTTATTTATTGGATCGTAGTTTCAAAAGAGGTCAAGCAGATCGAACATTGTTTGTTAAAAGAGATGATAAATCCCTCCTTGTCGCTCAAGTGTACGTGGATGATATTGTTTTTTGATTTACAATTGGTCAACTAGCTCATGAATTTTCAGAAGAAATGAAAAGGGAATTTGAAATGAGCATGGTGGGAGAGTTGAACTACTTCTTAGGGCTTCAAGTGAAACAACGTAAAGATGGAATATTCATCTCTCAAGAAAAATATGCCAAAAATCTTGTCAAAAAATTTGGCCTAGATTCTAAGAAACACACTTCTACTCCCATGAGTTCCTCAGCAAAACTGAGCATAGATGCAGCCGGTGTTGACGTAGATCTAACACTTTATCGAAGCATGATTGGTAGTCTTCTCTATCTCACAGCAAGTAGGCCAGATATTGCATTCAGTGTCGGGGTGTGTGCATAGTTCCAAGCTGCTCCTAAAGAGTCCCACTGGACAGTAGTAAAGCGAATCATTCGTTATGTCAATGGCACATCTGACTATCGAATTTGGTATTTAAAAGATTCGAATGAGTGTTTGACGGGTTATTCAGATGCTGACTGGGCAGGGTGCATTAATGATAGGAAAAGCACTTCTGGTGGTTGCTTTTATCTTGGGAATAACTTGGTCTCATGGATGAGCAAAAAGCAAAATTCAGTCTCCCTTTAAATGGCTAAAGCTGAATACATTGCAACAGGAAGTTGTTGTGTACAATTGCTATGGATGAGAAAGCTACTACATGACTATGGGATTACTCAAGACACCATATGTGTGTTTTGTGATAACACTAGTGCCATAAATCTGTCAAAGAATTTAGTTCAACACTCCAAATTAAAGCATATCGAAATCCGGTATCACTTCATTTGAGACTTGGTAGAAGTCAAGATAGTGTGTCTGGAGTTCATCAATATAGAAAATCAAAAGGTAGACATATTCACTAAACGTCTTGATGGCCCCAGGTTTGAATCTTTGTGTAAGACCATTGATGTCGATATCATTTCTTAAACACTATCTTCCATGTGGGCTGTTTGAATTATGTTCTGCATTTTGATTGTTTTTAGCATTCCTTCATATGAATTTTTTTTGTGTTGGTTTTTATCAAACTTTTCTTATTTTTGCGTCAAAAAATCCAAAAATAAATAAAAAGTAGAAAATCCAAAAAGTTTGATCGACTTTGTTGAGTTTTGTCTCAAAGCATGTTTTGCCTTGTACCTTTGTACTACTGGTTTTGTGCATTTACGAGTTTAGCTTGTTTCTATTACACTCATATCATTGTGGGAGAAATTTTGAAATCTATGTGGCTGTTGTAAATAGATCTTCAACCTTGTCATGAATGATTAGTGAATGGCTTTGTTGATCTTGAGACATGCATAAACTTATGCCTATATATCTTCCCATTCTTTATTCTATTGTTTTGTTTAAAGAGCTCATCAAATGTAAATCTCCAAATGAAAAGAGATATTGAGCTGCAAAAGCTTGTCGCACATACTAGTATTCGACTAAGAAAAAGGGAAAGCGACCATAAATAAAATGTATGATGCCCAAAAGGCCAAAAGCTTACTCATAAATTGAAATATCAAAAATTTCAGGCATCAATCTCACAATGAGATGTATTGAATCAAAAAGATCAAATGATATGTTGTATATGGAGCCAAATGAAAAGTTTCAATGTTATGCTATTAAGCTTTGTGGGAGGTCATATATACTTATTTCTATAATTGAGATAGGTCACATTATCTAGTGCTAATTGTGTATGTCTTGGTTGAATTGATTATTGAAACTTCATATTAGACTAAAGACTATCTCATCCTTGATACCTACACACATCACACATGTCTATGATCAATGAATGCCATATTTATTTGTATGATTGTACTTGATTAAATGTGTTTTCACATGCTCAATCTTTGTTGATCAAACATAAAAAGATTTTTGAGTTTTTAGTTGTTTTTGGAAAGTATTTTTTTTTTTAATTGTCAAAAATTTCAAAAACAGTGTTGCCTTGTTTTGGAGACTCAGTCGCAGGTTGGCCCAATCGCCTGTCCTGGTCGCGAGCCCACTTAGAGATTTTTTGCAGCTCATTGGCGGGTCAATGTCTCAGTCGTGAAAAATACTTAGAATATTTTTCAAAATTTGGGTTTTTATGTTTCTCGCAGCTTAGTGTGGCGACTTGTTCGCGGGTGGAAGGTCGAGTCGCGAGGGTTACACAGAGATTTTCACGGCTCACCTCGCGACTTTCTCGCGAGTATACCTTCCAGTCGCGAAAAACACTTAGGAAATTTTTCAAAATTTTGGCCTTAAGTGTTCTAGCGACTGACTCTGGTGACTTGCACGCGGCTTAACCTAGTCGCGAAAAATGCGTATTTTGCACTTTAAAGTTAGTTTTTAAAACTTTTCATCTTTTCCCTCGAATTTTTGTGACTGTTCATTGTCTTCCCCATTTTCACTCTCTCAAACCACCGTGTTCACACACAAAACCCTAAATCTCTCTGTAAACACTTCATCATTCTTCAAGATCAGGTATGGGTTTTGTTTCTTACACATTATGTATCACTCATCTGCATATATCTCTTAGATTGTGTGTTTTATCTTGCTGATATTTGTATATCTCTCGATTAAATATGTGCATTTTTTTATGACATTGATTTGTGATTTTTTGGGGGTTATGTACTGATCTACTCTATCTTGAGTAAATTTTGTGTTATTGGTAACACTCACACACTCATTGTCATGATTAGGACCTAAATCTAAAAATGTTTAGGGTTTTCTTCATTATCCATGTTTGGAACAAACCCAAAATTAACAATGTTTGGTGTTTTTTGTGATTTCTCTTATTTTTGGTAAAATATGATGTAGAGTGGATATGTCTCCATTCAAGAGAGCAGCTGTGAAAGGGGGTAGCAGCAAAGGTAAGGAGCCTGTCCTTGATGTTGATGATTTCTCACCTCAAACAAAAAGTACTCGTTCACCATCAAGAGGTTTTGATCCAAATAAGTTCAGATCTTACATTGCTTTTCAGACTTATGAGAATTATTTCAGAGATGCTACATCGTTGATTGAAAGGGTTATTGATCAACCTTCTCTATTTGACACCAATATTCCTAAATGGTTTGCTCACAAGAATTGGAATTACCTTTTCTCCGATCTTGATGATGCATATGAAAATTTGGTAAAGGAATTTTATGCCAATGCAATTATTGAAGGCGAAGAACTCAAGTGCTGGATCAGAAGAAGAAGTTTTTCCGTCTCTCTCGCATATCTGGCAAAGATTCTTCACATCAACTGGCTGATGTTCAAACCCTCACCGGTTTATGATGATTTGTGTCCAGATGAGGATCTACTTCGGGATGCTCTTGGAAAAGATTTGGAATTCTCACCAAATGGAAACTCTGTCAGTGTTTCCTCTCTTCCTCCGAAATTGAGAGTACTTACAATCATCATGTTTCACAACTTGTACCTCTTATCTAGCACCGAGTATATGAACCTCGGTCGTACCTTGTTTCTTCATGATCTGATCTCTGATGTAAAGATTGACATTTGTGCACATATATTTCACATTCTGTGCAAAATGGTTCAAAGAACTGAATCTCGGATATGCATTCCATTTTGCTGCCTCATTTCTAGGATTTTGAAGCTCAAAGGAATCAATCCATCAGCCGATGAGACATCCTACACAAAACCAAGTCCAATCAGCATGCGTACGTTCAACGCTAGCACTGGTTATAATCGAAAGGGAATCAAAACGGAAACCTTAGCCTCTCATAGTGGTTCGCACTCTAGCTCATCCTTCTTTCACGAGAAGCTAGACAACATTGTGGCATCAGTCCACGAGTTGAGTACCAAGATGTTCGAACTCACATCTATTTTACACCACCACAACATTCAGTGGGATATGAAGTTCACCTCTCTCCAAACTCAATTGGATCAGATTCAAAGAAAGTTAGAAGAAGATGAGGAATAACTATTCCATAACAAAAATGGGAGAAGTTGCTGAGTACAATGATAGGGGGGAAAGAGCCTAATCAAAGGGGGAGTTTTCAATAAGCAGTCTTATGTTTAATATTTTGCTTTATATGAACCTATTTGGATATTTATGCTATATTGTTAAGTTTAAGTGTTTTGTATGATACTTTTGTAACCATTTGCTTTTGTAAGCTTTTAGGTTTTTGTACCATTGTTTTGTGGCTTTAGCACTTGTTGCTAAATGTTATGCATTTTCTTCAATACATCACTCTTGTGCTCTTGTAGGATTTTGTTCCTAGATGCATATATGTTTTATGCATTGGTTGAGTGTTAGACGTGCAAATGATTCTCTGTAAATGATCTTATCAGCTTGCATGTCCGGATGTTCATTCCTTGTGTGAATAAGCATTGTGATCTCTTTTGTATAGTGATTGCCTGTTTTGGCCAAGCCATGATTTATTGATTTATCTCATTTTGCTTGATCGCATTATGCTTGCTCCATATGCATTTCAAGTTTTCTGCATACAATGATATTATTGTGTTGTTGTGTTTCAAGAGATACTTGTTCTTATAGTTCAAGAGCTTATTAGAATCTAGAGTTAGGTGTGAGTGAGTTTTGTTCAATTGTTTCCAACTCACGCGTTAAGTCTAGTAGGGTTTTGTCACGAAATAGCCAAAGGTAGAGGTTGTAAGGTTGAATTTAATCAACTATTTTGTTGGCTTTATTCTGTGCCAAATTTGCTTATATTTTAGCAATTAGTAACCCTGTATTTAGGTAGGATTCATGTAAGGGTAGTGTGTGAGAGAGTGTGAAGAAATGCTCAAGATTGTGTAAGGATGCAGAGACTCGCGGCTAGGACTTATGGCTGACTCGCGACTGGCAAGTTGTCAAATGCCGCACACGTGCGAAGCGTGCAAGGAAGCTGAAGAGTCACGCCAGCTATCGCACTATAAGACAAAAGTCCCAGGTTGGCCAGGCCGTTAGCACGCGGCTTGAACTCGCGACTTAGACCAGTCGTGAGGGCAAGTTGTCAGACCACCCTGTTTGGAAAAAACTGACTCTTCGTATTCCAAACACACACCACTATATATAGACCCTTATACCCACGAAATGTCGAGAGTTTCTAGAGAAAATTTTGAGAGAGAAATCCTAGAGAAAGACAAGATTGATTCATTCACAATCTTCACCTAAGAAACTTTTTAAATTCCTCTACTCTCTTTCTCTCCATTGATACATCCTTGAGAGGTTCTTAGCCAAATTCTTTTCTCACCATACCCATATCTGTGAGAAGGTTTATTTAATGCTTTGGGAAGCAGTTAGGAAGGGACCAATTCATAATGGTTGATGCTATGGGCTATAGTGGAATCTGGTAAGTTAGAAAAGAAAAAGGTTCGGCACAACCTCGTTGGAGCAAGAAGCTTGGAGGGCTTAGGTACATCGGGTAGATTAAGCTTAAAGGGTCTATTGATGTTCATGTATTCCAACTATATTTTCTAGTGAATTATTGACCGCTTGGAGGGCGGGGGAGAGGTTTTACGCCGAGGGTTTTGGTTTCCTCTTCGATAACACATCGTGTGTTGTCCTTGTTTTTGCATCTCTCTTTACTATTTAATTACTGCTGTGATTGTGATTATTTATGGTTTAGATTGTTTATCAATTCGGTTATTAGCTTATATTCATGTTCCGCATATTTATTGTTTGACATTAAGCTTGAATTGATAATTTTGTAATTGGGTTCTAAACGTTCAAGAGTGTTTTACACACATATTGAACATTCAGTATTTGACTAGGAAAAAGGTAAAGCGACTTTTGTATTGAAATGTATGGTGCTCAAAAAGCCAAAGACTAACTCTCAATGTTGAAATATCAAAAATTTCAACAAGCATCGATCTCAAGAAGAGATGTATTATCCAAAAAGGATCAAATATTATAATTTATGCAGAAGCCAAATGAAAAGCTTCTAAGTTTTGTAATCATTCTTTTGTGGGAAGTCATATATGCTCATTTCTATAATTGAGATAGTCCACTTGACTTAGTACCAGTTATATATGACTGGATTGAATTGATCATTGAAGCTTCGTTCTGGTCTAAGGACTATTCCACATTTGATACTCACCCGCAACACACAAGAATTTGTTCAAATAATGCTTATCTCAATTGTGTGATTGTACGTGTTTGCCAGGGTATGAACCCAAGTCTCCAAGGGCTTGGTATTTCAGAGATGGTTCTGAAGGACGTGTGACAAAGCCTTTGGGTTTGTCTATGTGTGGAAATGGAGAAAGATTTGTTAAGGTGGCACGTTTAAAGCCTTCTGATGCATTCGTTGCAGCTTAGATGGACATGAGTATGAGTAGTTCAGAGTGTGAAAAGGCATGCTTGAGGAATTGTTCTTGCACAGCTTTTGTCAATTATGTAAAGTTGTAATTTACAACTATGCATTATGTTGGCTTTTATTCCGTGCCAAATTTAATTGTAATTTTATTTAATCTTTTATACCCCGTATTTATTGTGGGATTTAATTGTAAGGGTTGTGTGATAGAGAGAGAATGTGAAAACTCAAGAAAATTGAAGACTGAAAAGGTTTCGCGGGTAGCTCGCAACTAAGCATCCCGTGAAGTGATGCATGTGCCATGCACATGATTGGAATGTGAAGAGTCAGGACAGGATGGAGACAACTATGTTTTGCTTGTATCTTGCGAGTAAGGCCTTCTCGCGAGACACCCGCGAAACATTCTGTTTTGTCAGACTGTACTATTTGATACACTTTTTGTGCCCACACTATATATACCCACATTATCTATAAATGTTAAGGAGTGCTTCTGAGAGAAAGCCCTAACCACAAATCTTGAGAGTTAGAGATTGTTATACCCACATTTCTCTACACAATTGCTTGTGGATTTTCCTCAACTCATACCTCTCCATTTTCATACCATTGAGAGGTTGATAGCCCAAACACCTACCACACCCTTTCAGAGTGTTCAGTGAGGTTTTGGTGCTACTGGGAAGCATTGGAAGAAGCCAAGGATGGTAGATACAACATGGAGCTTGTTGTGGGATCCTGAGAACTAGACAAGACACGACTCTAAGAAGCTTTGTTGGAGTAGGAGCTTTGAGGGTTTAGGTACATCGGATAGATTAGGCTTAGAGGGTCTCTTGCTAACCCATGTATCTCAACTAATTTTCTAGTGGATCGATTACTGCTTGGAGGGCGGCTGTGAGGTTCTTAGAGTAGCTTGTTTGTTTATCCACTTGCATTTACTCTATTCCGCACTTAGTATTAAGTTAGAGTAAAATCTATCAAGCCGTAATTTTGATTTAGGGGTCAAAACAGCTCTTGTGTTTTCAACATATTTTCGAGCTTTCAAATTACAATATTAGTAGGAAGGGATTTAGTTGCTTGTCATTTTATGGTGAACTGATGGACATTTTAGAGTTTACAGATGATGGGTTTAATCTAAATGTTCGCGTGGATGCAGCTGAGTTTAAAAGTCTTCTTCGCTTGCTCTCATTTTTCTAAATTTGCATTTGTCTTTTTCACTCTATGAATCATTGTTAATTTTGTTCCCTTCAGCTAAGTATACCAGCAAGTCTATAGATTTTCTTGGCAAGAAGAGGAAACTAGCTATTACAATATTGTCTATTGCTATGTCGTAGTTTCTATTATCCTTGCTAGTCTACATGTGGCTAATGAACAAGAAAAAAAAAAAGGTAAAAAAATCATTTGGATTGCATTGTTCATGTATATGTACATGTGTGTTCCACTTAGTCATGAAAAATGTCCAATATATGAGGAGTCATTTAGATTAGTTCTCCATTGTGAAATTATAGTGAGCACTATCTGTCAATATGTTTATGACAATGAAGAGGAAATTACACAATCAATCATTAAATTTTTCTGGTACCAAAGGCTATTTGGAGGGAAATGAGCTAGAGGACAGTAGTAGACATCCAGATATATCGATTTTTGATCTAAGCAGCATAGTTACTGCCACTGGCAATTTCTCTCTGACCAACAAACTTGGGCAAGGTGGTTTTGGTTCTGTTTTTATGGTACATTTACAATTAATAATTACATTGTTGAATGTTGATAGCATACCTATGTTTGTGTTTTTTTTTTTTTTTTTTTTTTTTTCATATTCTGTTATTATGCGGGTGAGAATGGGATAAAATGAGTTTCATAAGCTAGCACATAGGTTATTAAAAAATCAGATTGAGCTTACCCATAAAAAAAATAAATAAATAAATAAAAAGATTTAGGCATTGAACTCAATTTCTTAGAACTAATAGTTATGAGTAAGCTTATTCTTGGTTCATGAATTCAGGGTCAGTTATCTAATGGGCAACAAATAGTGTAAAAAGGCTATCCAAGAGTTCAGGACAAGGAATAGAAGAATTCAAAAATGAAGTTATGTTGATTACAAAACTTCAATATAGAAATCTTGTAAAATTTTCGGATATTGCATTCAGGAGGAAGAAAAGATGCTTATTTATGAGTACATGCCAAACAAAAGCTTAGACTCCTTTATTTTTGGTATGTCTTCTTTATTAAAACCTATTTCTATCATCTGTTTTATTTTCTTTTATTATATGTTCAAAGAATAAATGTGAGGTACGTAAAAACCACATATTTCAACACTGTTTAAATCGCATTTTGAGTAAACTAGAGTAAAATTTTATCGTAGATCATACAAGAAGTTCATAGCTTAATTGGAGGAAATGCTTTGAAATCATCATTGGGATTTCTTGTGGGATTTTGTATCTTCATCAAGACTCAAGATTAAGAATTATTCATAGGGATCTTAAAACCAGCAATGTTTTACTAGATGCTAAGATGAACCCCAAGATTTCGGATTTCGGGATAGCCTGTATATTCAAAGGGAACCAAATTGAGACAAGGCAACTCGATTTATATGAACATAGTAAGTATCACACAAATACATGTGCACACATGCTCCCGTATATTATACAGAGACTTGCACACTTACCACACATAAGGAAATGAAGGCCTTGCAAACTTTAGCATTATGTTTATAATGTCGTTCATGTGCAGTGGTTATATGTCACCAGAGTATGTAGTGTTTGGGAAATTTTCAACAAAATCAAATGTCTTTATTTTTGGTGTCATATTGTTGGAGATTGTTAATGGCAAGAAGAACAATAGTTTTTATCACAAGCACCCTTCCATAACTTTGATAGGGCATGCAAGTAATAGAAAACAGAAATCTTTATGGTATGCATTTATAATACAGCCACATATGGATAATGCAACAAATCACGCAGGTCTGGGAACTTTGGAAAGAAGATAGAGCCTTAGATATAGTTGATTCATCGATAAATGTGTCATTTGTTTACCATGAAGTCTTAAGATGCATTCAAATTGGGCTCTTATGTGTGCAAGAATATGCAATGGATCAACCAACAATGTTGGCAGTTCTTCTTATGTTGAGTTGTGAAACAACTCTTCCTTCTCCAAAACAACCTGCTTTCATCTTCAGAAGACCTTCCAATGATTTGGGATCAATCACAAGTGGGGGGTTTTATTCTATAAATGATGTGACAATAATTGAGTTTGAAGCTCACTAAAGGTAAAGATTTTAGTTAGTTGCATCTAAATTGCTTCTATAAGGATTTGTCGGACAAATTAACATTTTTGATTTTACTCCCTTTGTATTAAAGAATAAATATAATTTCCTTTTATTTATTTATTTAAAATGTTGGTGAATACAATCTACTTCAGTGGGTTGTACCCTCCCTTGACCTTTCAAGATCTATAACTGTAGTTCAAGCCCCATAAGTTAACAATTGAAACATATTAGAGATTTATGTTAGCTATAGACAATTTCCTGAGCCTTAAGCAATAAGTCATAGCCCAATATTAGAATTTTAAGGAAAGCAAAAAGCTAAACGTGCAGTCTGTGATGGATAGTAGTCTGGAAACAAAGTTCAATTAAGTAAATATCTTTGTCATAATCAACCAATAGGAATGTGTTTGCTGTTTGAACCCACATGTTAATATAATCACCTGCAATCCTTGGATATTTTGACTCAGATTTTTCTAAAGTTTGAACTTTAGTAACCATTTTATATTTGAAGACCAAAATCTACTGTATAAATTATATTGGCTTTATGTTCAAAAAAGTCCGCACTTTAAATCTGCATGATCTCAGTAAGGGTTTGTTTGAAATCCGCTTATTTTATTGAAACTAAATTTTTTTTACTGAAAGTACTGTAAATAAAGGTAAAAGTTAGCTAAAATAATACAGTAGTGTAACACCCCCATAATTTTGATACCAATATAATTATTATACGTAAATTATAAAAGAGGCCTACAATTAAATTGATTAAATTGATTTGGGCCTAAGATATTAAAAATAAGATAAATACTATGAAATATGAAGCCCAAGTGAGGTAGCATAAGTAAATATATGGGCCTTGATAAGCTTAAAAAAATAAAAAATAAAATAAAACCCTAGCCTTCTTCCTCTTTAGTCACGTAGTCACACGTGTATTTTACGAATGGAGCTTCCTTTTGCTTCAGCCGACTATTGAACTTTGCCTTTCTTTACTATGGCGTTGAGTTGGAGTCTACAGGTATGATTTTCTCATGCTCTAGATTTAAGAAGTTTGAATGGTCAATAGCTAGCAATTATTATGAACCTAGACTATCATTATACTAATAGAAAAGGGCTCCTATAATTGTATCATATTAGATAAGGAATGGTCAATATGTCAGGAAAGGGCCACAGACTTTGAAATTGAACCAAATAGAGTAATAGGCTTGGCCTTTGTCACCATGTTAAAGGGAAAAGAGTGCTTGTGGTTAATATACATTCACACATAGCCTCAATTGTTGACCGATTAACCATCACCTTTTATTATTGTCTAAAACTAGTCCAGCAGCATTAGAGGTACAATAGACAACTAGATTGATAGTAAGGCTAGTACATGGATTCCTATATTTGATTGAATATATATATAATAATTTTTTTTTACTATGAAGATTTAAAGCTTTTAAAAGGAGGGATGATATTTGATGCAGTGACAGTACTAGGATTCGAAGTCGAGAGGGGCAAATATAGTTTTCTTGAGAGGGGCAAATATAATTTTTCATGGACTTATTTTCAAAAATCTTAAATATATACCTATTATTTAATATTTTAAAAAAATTGGGGGGACCCATAGCCCCCCTTTGCTTGTACATGGTTCCGTCCTTGATTTGATGGATCCCAATCTGGGAATCTGACGATGAAGTTGGTGTTATGATCTTCTGTTACACCCATACAATTGTAAATTGTGTGATGGAGAATTTCCCAAGCTGCCTTAACTTGATGAATTGCTTAGCCATAGCGTTTGTGGGAATAGGACTTAGATTGAATATATATAATATTAAAGTGAATTAGATAGTTAAGTGAATAAATAGAGAATTTGGATATATCAGTATTGTCTAGGATAAAATTGTTTAAGCATGAAAACTAATTTTAAGTGGGAAATTGTGTATTGATGGACCTATCTTTGGTGTTGCTAGGTTCTAATTCTATAGATTTGTTGTGACACAAGGGTGGTTGATTTCTTTATTTTGCAACTAAGAGGTAAGTGGTGTTTACTAATTTTGAAGGTTTTTCCAAAACAGTGTTGATTATTAAACTATTTTATATCAAAGAAATATGTCGATATTCTATATATAAATTGATATTTTATAAATGTTTGATGTGCACATTTACTATTCGTTTTATGAAAAACTTGTGGGACAACCTAAATTTAGTTAAACTTGTATGTGTGTATATATCTTTATATTTTTTAGAATTATGAATGGATTATTTTTGTGAGCATATTGAATATGTTTTGAAAACCTATGGCAAGTCGTGATTAAAAGCTTAGTATTGTATTTAGTCCTTAGTAAGGGACAATCAAACTGTAGCTAGTCCTTAGCAAGGGACGGTCCCAGAAAAAGGGACAATGCACATTTGATAGCTCCTTAGCAAGGGAGAATACTATTGAGGATCCAAAAAGAAAGCTCCTTAGCAAGGGAGTGCACCTTTAGGTTCCAAAGGAGCCATCCTTAAGAAAAGGGATGTAAAGGAGGTTCCAGTCCCAAAAAGGGGAAAGCACAACCCTGTCAACGGGGCGTAAATGTTGACCATGAGAAAAGCCTAGGAATTTATTTATATGATGGTGTTAGGACATATGTGTTCACATGTTAAGAACATATGTCATATTTTATGTAAATTGGCTAATCCTTTGACAAAACGCACTTTACTTGTAATTGGGTAGTTCTAGGTGTTTTTAATACTTCAAGAAACAAGGTTTCAAGATCAAGTGTTGAAGTCATCAAGTCTGTCCAAGAAAAATCAAGTTGAAGTGCAGAAATTTTAAATCTCGACACCTGCTCGACACCTACCTCGACACCTGCTAGCTGTCGAGAGTTAAAAAGTCAGAATTCTAATATGATTTTCTTGGGATCCGTGAATGTGTTTTTGGGCTTTCTTTTCTTCTAACCCTAAACATATTTAAGGAGTGTTTTAAGAGCCATCAACATAGACACAAGTTGCATAAGCATTGAGCAATCCTTGTTCAAGCAAATTGTGCTCTAAGACGAAGTTCTTAACCTAGATCATCTTCTTCAAGAAGTTGCTGTGTATTGTGCACCATAGGGTTTTGTGACCAAGCATCTTCCTGATCTTCATGCATAGGATGATCTGAAGAACTCTGCAGCTAACCTCTCATTCTAAAGTTGGTGATTGAAGTCGCGTACTGGGATCCGCGCATCTGGTTAGTCACGTACTTGGGAGCCGTGCATCAAAGGTGGGAACTGTCGCTACAGATCAAGTCCAATTGGGTATTGGGGTAAGGGTTCAACTGTAAATTGGTAAGTTACTTGGGATTCCTTATTTGTAACCGCTTGATTTGATAATAGTGGAGTTTCGGGAGTGGTGACCTGAAAATCACCCGGTGGGATTTTTGCCGTTAGGGTTTTTCCCCATTCGTGAACAAATCACCGTGTCATTTATTTTCCGTTGCATATTTAGTTATTCGGTGATTTGTTTGTGCTGCCACGTATTTGCATGTTAAATTGATTAATTAATAACTTGACTAAATTAATTAATTAGTTTAAAACACAAGGGGTCATTCAGTTTGTGACCTATCAGATGGTATTAATATATATATTATGATGGCTCACAATGTAAAGATATTTTTTTTATGTGAAATATTTGATGATAAAATATTGATTAATTACAAGTTATGAACTGTTGTAAGAATTATTTATTTGAAAGGTTTGTTCCCATACCCCAATATTAGTGAATTTCACTTATTGAGTTATCTCACTCCCTTTATTTCCCATTACAGATACGTTAGAAGGATTATTGGAGTAGAGATTCTTGGAAGACAGCAGTTATGAACTATTTTGTGGAATTGAGAATTTTATTATTATTTTTATGGCATTAAATATTGTATTGGAGAATTATTTTGAGAATGTTTTGTCTTTGATGAATTAAAGCTCTGACATTTGTGATGAGATTTAAGGTTGCTAGTTTCTTTTATTTAATATTTTTATAGATCATTCAGATTAAATAGACTTTTATTGCTTATGATTTTAGGGTGTTACAAGTGGGACCCATGAATAGTACAAAAAATAAGCTGAATAGTAAAATAAGTTAGCAAAAATAATCTTTGCCAAACGGTCAGTAAGAATTTCAAACTAAACAAAACTTGAATCTAAATTTTTGTAATTGTTTTCTTGTCCCTACACCATCCATTTTCTTGGTTTTTTGCTTTAACAAAGTTTGGCTCCTAACATGTTTAGAGCTATCTTTTCCAACTTATTTACGTGGCTATTTATAAGATTATTTATGTGTATTATTTAAACAAGTCATATGAATCATTAACAAAGTCATTTGACTAAAACTATATATGAAGAGAACTCCAAATATGTTTGGAGCCAAACCTTTTCATTTCCTTTTGGTTTGAGGACAAGATTTAGGTGTTAGATTGCATCATGCAGTTATATGAGATGAGTTTTAAATATACTCAAAATTGGGTGTGATCAAACCAGTAATAATGCACCAGATCCTGTCAAAACTCCTTGATCACATCTACTAAGAGTAATATTATTGAATAATAACAAAACTATTGTTTTACAAGATAGAAGGCTTTGTCATCTGAGGTCAAGCTTGAGTCCACCCCAAAAAACGTAATCGCCATATTTCCTACGTAGTCATATTTTAATGTCAATATGTGAATATGAGAAGCTGAATTTGGGGCTGGTCGCCTCAATTTATAGCCTTACGTTATTGTAGATGACTAAATTTTTAGTTTGAAATAAATCAAACAAGTTAAATAGTTTCACAAATGCGAACTTGTATTGATGAATATGTGATACAATTTTTTGAAATTACAAAAGAGTGATCCTCTTATTCGATATCTTTGAAAGATTTGTTGATTGGAATTGTAATAATGTGATTTTGACCTGAACACCAAATATCCTTCAATTTGACTGGAGAATGGATCGAAGGCCCTTGAAACATAATTACAATGAATCTTTGGCTATAAGCTTATTAGAAATTCTTTATCTGTGTTCTTCATATGTTCTTCGTGTTCGTCGCGTGTTCTTCATCTTTGAAGGCTTTGTGGTGAAAGTTCTTTGGGGCTTGAATCCATAGAGCTTCACTGATTTACGGTTTCTTGAAGTTTCTAGAGGCTTTTGAGCTTGATTCCAGTAAACTTTAAAATCTAGGAAGATAATTTAGATGGTTCTGTTTTGAATGTTCTTCGATTTTGAGATTGAAGTTTTTGAAGGCTTTGAGGCTTGATTCCTACATATCTTATGTACTTCTGAGTGCTTCTGAATCTCCTTTGATGTTGCTTGTGCTCTGGATGTCTTGGTTTGTAGAAATGCCTTAGGAAGACTTCTATATATAGGAGTTTGGGGGTAGGTGAGCTTTAAGACTTTTTCTCCAAGATATGTGGCATCTTTTGATTGGCTGAAATGCTTTGATTTTCAAGGTGACACATGTCAGCAATTAGATTGCCTATGTCATTGCTTACACGCGTTGGGCTGCTCATGTTATTGCTTACACGTGCCGATGTGTGATTGGTTTTGTAATTGACTGCATTTTATGGACTTAGTAGTATAATGTGTCAGTTTGTAATAAGTTGGAAATTTTCCTTCTCTACAATTACATCTCACATTATCATCGATCAATGATCATTCCAAGTACACGAATCTGGAAGTGGCAAAATACATGCAGGTCAAAGTTATTATTGTCAACACACCAAAGGCATCAATGTTCAATCATCATCATGATGGACCCCAGTCACGCCTAGCTTTTGCTATATGCAAATGCGGTCTTTTAATGCAACTTTTATTAGTCAAAAATCTTGACTAAGAGACATGGCTTGCCATTCTTTTACACGCGAGGTGCTGCTCATGTTGTTGCTTACACATGTCGATGTGTGATTGGCTTTGTAATTGACCGCACTTTATAGACTTAATAGTATAATGTGTCAATTTGTAATAAGTTGAAAATTTTCCCTCTCTACAATTACATTGATCAATGATCATTCCAGGTACATGAATCTG
Source organism: Quercus glauca (assembly GCA_023736055.1). Lineage (NCBI taxonomy): Eukaryota > Viridiplantae > Streptophyta > Magnoliopsida > Fagales > Fagaceae > Quercus > Quercus glauca. Next base: position 88,240,785 of record CM043319.1, on the reverse strand, counting down.
GAAGTGGCGAAAGACATGCAGGTCAAAGATATTATTGTCAACACACCAAAGGCATCAATGTTCAATCATCATCATGATGGACCCCAGTCACGTCTGGCTTTTGCTATATGCAAATGCGGTCTTTTAATGCAACTTTTATTAGTCGAAAATCTTGACTAAGAGACATGGCTTGCCATTCTTTTATGAATATAAGCAATGCAAATGGTTGACTGTAGTTTGTAGTTTGAAAAGGCTATTACAGGCCATGAGCTCTGTAGTTCAATAGACACTTTTGGGTATTTTTAATGAAACTTTTAAGGGTTGATCTTTCATCCACCATTGTTATAAGATTGAATTATCAAAAAAAAAATAAATAAATAAATAAAGGAAACGAAAAAAAAGAACACGCTAGCAGCTTGGGAATCAGGCTGGGCCGATTTGGACGAGAGGATAAATTTTTTATGCTCATAGAAACATTTTAAAGTTCAAGATCCGTGCTAAAAAATTGACCCCTACAATGTCTACTCAGCTCCTGTTGGTCTTGTGCTTGACGTGTAATGCCTAGTAACTGGTGTAAGACTTTAGACTTCGACGCAATAACATTTTTTTTTGTTACGCAACTAATCGTTTGAACTTTGAAAGACGCCTAGTCCTAAAACAAAAGAGATGGAAGACTTTATACTTCATAGCTCTCTCTCTCTCTCTCTCTCTCTCTCTCCCTTATTTTTTGGTCCAGAGACTTCATAATCCTCAATCAAACAAAATAAAAAAAAATAATAAAATAAAAAATTGCCCCAAAGATTTTTAATTCTAATAATGTTTTTTCACTTGCACATAACATAGATGCTCAAAATAATGTTCAAGTCTTTAATTCTAATCGTTCTCTTCTTACCATTTTGCATTTCCTATGACACCTTAGCACCAAACCAATTCATCAACGATGGCCAATCTTTGATATCCAAAGAAAACAACTTCGCCTTAGGCTTCTTCAGCCCCAGTAACTCTAGCCATCGGTATCTTGGTATTTGGTATGTCAAAGTGAAAAAACAAACTGTAGTATGGGTTGCAAACAGGAACGATCCTATCAATGATTCCTCCGGAGTTCTCTCAATCAACCAGTTTGGAAACCTTGTCCTTCATGACAGTTCTAACCGTCTTGTTTGGTCTACAAATGTGTCTGTCGAAGGAACAACCACAACCTCCTCTGTAGCTCAGCTTCAAGATTCAGGAAACTTAGTATTGGTCCAAGACAATAACCAAAATGTACTGCTATGGCAAAGCTTCGACTATCCCTCAGATACTTTGCTTCCAAAAATGAAGCTTGGTGTGAATTTGATAACTGGACTAGAAAGGTTCTTAACATCTTGGAAGTCACAAGATGACCCCGGATCTGGGGACTGCTTCTATAAGATGATACTTTATGGCTCCCCAGAAGTGTTTTTGTACAAGGGTTCGACCCCATATTGGCGGACAGGTCCATGGCCATGGCATAGCTCATCACCAGCAACAGTTTCATCAGGTTATAAGTTTGATTTTGTTAACAATGAAGATGAGGTATCTTATGCTTACTTTCTTGATGACCCTTCTATTATTTCTAGATTAGTGGTTGACAACACTGGATTGCTACAACAACTTACGTGGAATGAAGGTGATCTTCAATGGAAGGAACTTTGGTCAGCACCTAAATACCGGTGTGACAAATATAGACAGTGTGGCACGTATAGTAAATGTAGTCCTGATAATATTAATAGGTTTGAGTGTACGTGTTTGCCAGGGTATGAACCCAAGTCTCCAAGGGATTGGTATCTCAGAGATGGTTCTGAGGGGTGTGCTAGGAAAAAGTTGGGGCTGTCAATGTGTAGGAATGGAGAAGGGTTTGTGAAGGTGCAACGTTTAAAGGGTCCTGATTCAGCTAATGCAGTCTGGATAGACATGAGTATGAGTAGCTCAGAGTGTGAGCAGGCATGCTTGAGTAATTGCTCTTGCACAGCTTTTGTTAGTATGAATATTGATGGAAAGGGGACAGGTTGCTTGGCATGGTATGGTGAATTGTTAGACATTTTGGAGAATACAGATGAAGGGTGGGATTTAAATATTCGTGTGGATGCATCGGAGTTAGGTAGCCTCCTCTTCTTGCTTGCATTTTACTTATTTATTTGTTTTACTATTTTGATTTCTGCCTATTGCACTTTTGGATCTTGGACTCATTGCTTGTTTTATTTCCCTTTTCAGCCAAGTATACAAGGAAGTCCAAAGGTTTTCGTGGCAACAAGAGGCTGCTGGCTATTACAATATTGTGTGTTGCTGTGCCATTTTTTCTTGTATCCTTGCTAGTCTATAAGTTGCTAATGAAGAAGAGGAAAACGAAAGGTAACAAAATCAGTTGAATTGTGTGCTTTGCTAAGTCGCAAAAAACGTACCATATATTAGGAACCATTTAGATTAGTCATTATTGTGATGTAAATATATAAATGCTTAATTGCGAAATTATAGTGAGCAATGTTTGTCAATATGTTTTAGGACAGTGATGAGAAAATTGCACAATCAATCATTAAGTTTTATTGGTACCAAATGCTCTTTGGAGGGAAATGAGCTCGAGGACAGTAGTAGACATCCAGATTTGTCCACTTTCAATCTAAGTTGCATTGTTGCAGCCACTGACAATTTCTCTCCGACCAACAAACTTGGGCAAGGTGGTTTTGGCTCTGTTTTTAAGGTATAGCTAAAATTCATAATGACATTGTTGATATGTTGCCCATTTTTCTCTGTTTCATATTCCATTATTGTGTGGATGTTAATTAGGGGAAATGAGTTTCTTAGGCTAAAACATAAGTTGATGATGTAGCAGATGGAGTCGTTAAAACTAGAAGTCATGAGTGCTTAATTTTGAATATTGAATTCAGGGTCAATTACCTAATGGACAACAGATAGCTGTAAAAAGGTTATCCAAGAGTTCAGGACAAGGAATAGAAGAATTCAAAAATGAAGTTATGCTGATTGCAAAACTTCAGCATAGGAATCTCGTCAAACTTTTTGGGTGTTGCATTCAAGAGGAAGAAAAGATGCTGATTTATGAGTACATGCCCAACAAAAGCTTGGACTCCTTCATTTTTGGTAGTTTTTCTTCCTAAAATATATTGCCTTAACTGATTTTTGTTTTAATTTATGATATATATGTTCAAAGACTACAATTTAGCCCATAAAACCACATATTTCAACATTGTTAACTCACATGTTGGAGCAAAATTTTATATTAGATCATACAAGAAGTTCAATACTAAATTGGAGAAAACGCTTTGAAATTGTTGATGGGATTGCTCGTGGGATTTTGTATCTTCATCAAGACTCAAGATTGAGAATAATCCATAGGGATCTTAAAACTAGCAATATTTTACTAGATGCTGAAATGAACCCCAAAATTTCAGATTTCGGCATGGCTCGTATATTTAAAGGGGACCAAATTCAAGACAAAACAACTAGAGTTGTTGGAACATAGTAAGTTTCACACACATGCTAGCTTGCATGCACACAAACAGAGAAATTAAAGCATAATGCCAAAGTTAAAAATTACATTTGATATGTTTTCACATGCAGTGGTTATATGTCACCGGAGTATGCAGTATTTGGAAAATTTTCAATAAAATCAGATGTCTTTAGTTTTGGTGTCATATTATTGGAGATCATAAGCGGCAAGAAGAATAATGATTCTTATCAGAAACACCCTTCCCTAACTTTGATTGGTCATGTAAGTAACAAAAAAAAAAAAACAACAATATTTACAATTTTCATTTATAATACAGCTTTATATGGATAATGCTATATATGAAACACAGGTATGGGAACTATGGAGAGAAGGTAGAGCTTTGAATATAATTGATTCATCGATAAACGAATCATATGTTTCTGATCAAGCCTTGAGATGCATTCAAATTGGGCTCTTATGTGTGCAAGAAGATGTAATGGATCGACCAACAATGTTGGCAATTCTTCATATGCTAAGTAGTGAGGCAACACTTCCTTCTCCTAAACAACCTGCTTTCATTTTCAGAAGACCTATCCAAGATTTGGCTCCAGTCATAGGAGGAGGTTCTTGTTCTATAAATGAAGTGACAATATCTAAGGTTGAAGCTCGCTAATGGTAAAGCTGTAGAGGTTCATTTAAATTGCTTGTATAACAATTTGTAGGACTAATTAACATTATATTGTTTTATGTACTAAAGAAAAAATGAAATTCCTTAATTCTACTTCTTCTCTCTGACTCTATTAGTTTTTTTTTTTTTTTTTTATGAATGAAATTTTTCATTAAAAAAATTGAACTGTTAGGAAATGTGAAACCAAACCCAGATTAATGGGATGCAAACAACAAAAAAGAAAGAACATAAAAAAGATCAATGCACTTTGGTTCACCCAAAATTGGGGCTTTGTCCAGAGGTTGCTATAATTTTAGAGTTAATTCTGTACTAGGAGTCGCATGTATCATTAGCAATTTCGCATATACATATACCACCCTATTGCTTGGATTACACACATATAAGAAATTTCAATAAAGATCCCAAGAAAAAGGAATGGAATTGATAGTATGTATACTGTATAGGAATGTGTTTACGGTTTAATTAAAATCATATGTTAAAGCTCATCTAATCTAATCACCAACAAACCCTTGGATTTTTACTCAAGTAGTTATTTACTCGATAAAGATTGAATTAAACCACAAAATATTTGAAGCCGCATCGGACTAAATTTATTGCATATTTGCATAATTTATATTGGATATATATGTTCAGGAAGACAACATTTAAATCTACTTCTTTTGGGTGAAAATCCATAATCAAACTAAACCTGAATCTAATGCTTCGCGAGAATTGCATCTAACCCTTCATGCAGATGCATTCATGCAAAAATATGAATTTTATATTCTCACAAGTCACAATTACGTTCTATTATCATAGGCTTTGCTAATATCAAGCTTGATAGCTATGTAACCATCCTTCCCATTATGTTTATGCATGCTATGGAGAGACTCAAAAGCTACCAAGATATTATCAAAAATTAATCGGCTCTTATTAAAAGCACTCTCATGGTTAGTAATAATTTTTGGGAGAATTCTTTTAAGCCCTATTTGTAAGACTTTCAAAAAAAATATTATACAGTACATTACAAAGGCTAATAGGTCTAAAATCAGAAGTATGTTCCAAGTTCTGCTTTTTTGGGATGAAAGTAATAAAAGTATGATTGAGGTACTCAGGTAGGGATGCAATATTAAAAAATTTTAGAACAGAGAGAGTAATGTCATCACCAATTAAATTCCAATAGTGCTAATAAAAGAGAGGAGGCATACCATTTGGGTCTAGGGCTTTGAGAAAGTCCATTTGCTTGATAGCTTGTTGAACTTCCCATGCCATAAATTCAGATGACAGTTGGGAATTCATATCTTCTCTAATCAATATATATAAAAGCAGAAACCTCACGCGGTAGAGCACGAAGTTTTGCCAAGTGGCACTCTCTTTGAAAAGATAATTGATTTTTTTTTTCTTTTTAAATAAAATACATCATTCTTAATTTATTACACTTATTAGATGCCACATAAGTTATTTACTAAACTCAATAGATTTTAATAAGTAATAAATAAGACAAATGGATAAGATAGAGGGATGTTAATCATCAAAAACTCTTTATTTTCCTTATTCCTCAATCCAAAGATTTTCTTATGCTTATGCCTACTCCTCTTCCCTTATAACTAAATGCTTACTCTTCCTAAACCACTACATGCCTTCTCCTATGCCTATGCTGCTAAATTACCGATTCTATGTTCTATGATTTGCACAAATTAAAATAGCATTCAGATTATTTAAGAACACATGAAATCATATAAAAATCACCAAATTAGAGTTTAAAATTATAATTAAATTTTTAAAAGAAATCTAGGCACATTTGCACAAAAATTCCATGCAACTAAGTCACACTTAGGAATATTGGACCATTTTTCCTTTGTATAAATAGAAGGGTTCTAATGGGATGAGGGGACTAACAATTTTCTCTCCAAAACATTTATTGTAGGAACACAACAGTTTTCCATTATAGACTTTTCACAATTAAAGAACATGACTTACCAACTAATCAAACTAGAGTTTTTAGTACCTACAACAATTTCACAACATCAAGAACAAACCCCAGTGTATACAATGTCAAATTCCATAGTCTCCTGTTATATCAAATAAGTGTTTAATTTTTCTCGTAAAGTATTGAATAGTAAAGCTTTTGGGCCATAGTCTCAATTACAAATCTCAATCATGTTGGACTTGGATGACACCTATCAGCAACGTATCATTATGAGATGCAGAAAAAATTTGGAGAGTACACAATGTTTAGTGTGGATGGGAAGAAATTTTATCCTATTCCAATTGGTTAGGTTAGTAAGGGACCTATTCTAATTTAATGATCCTGGAATTTTGTATACAAGTAATAATCAAGGAAACTTCCACCTAAAATAAGTCAAACTTTTGGCAAGAGAGAAAATTAATGTCTAGACAAATCAAGCTAAGGCCGGCCAACATGGACCATATTCTTAATTTCTTATCTCTATTTGTTCCATGTACAAGACTTATAGTCAATGCTTGGCGTATAAAAGGTGAACATATCTAAAGTCCATCATCTAAAAGCTTGAGAAAAAATTCATTTAAACCAACACAATATATAAATTATAAAGGAATCAAAGAAAAATTGTCAAAAATAGTGAAAATTTAATCTATGCTTAAATTCTTATAAGAATGAACACAATAGCAATATCCATTTTTAAAAAATAAAGATAAAAAAATCTATACTTATTTTGTATGAATGATAAAGTCCTATCACATAGTTTTTTAAGACTCATGTTGATTAGTGATTAGAAATTATAAAGGAAAAATCATTAATATATATATATATATATATATATATATAAGCAGAGATCTCATGTGGGTCTGTGTGAGGTCTTGCCAAGTGATGTTCTAATTTTGCATTTAGAATTTTTTTACCTCTTTCATTAAGATTTTTTTTACTATTATCTAAAAGTTTACATTAACTTATTTTACTGTTATCTCATTAATATTTCATTAATTGCCTAACCTTACATCACACATTTCTCTCTTTTTCATGTCTTTTAGCGTACCCACCATTTTGATATTTTAAAAAAAGCAAAAAATAATAATTAAGGACTAATAGTAATAACTAACCAGATAAGGCCTTGGAGAGAGATAGAGAGACATAAAAATGTTATGGATTGTTAAATAAAATGCATTGTTTCACTATAAAATCAAAACGCATTGTTTCATTATAAAAGACCTGAGACTGACAAAACATTTGAAAGAGAGAGAAAGAGAAATCTGAGGGGACGTCACCTCTGTCGTATTGGCCTCCCACCACCATCAAGACGCTGAAACCCCTACGAGTATTTTTTTTTTTAATTAGGAGATTAAATATGATTTAGGTTTGGGTAATTTGGTTGAATAGTTTTTGTTTTGGATATATAAGTAAAGAGAATATTTGGAATGCAATGTAAAGCCATATTCTACCATGGTTTTAAATCATTTATAAGACACGTACATATACACTTGCCCACACCATGTTTTAATGTTTCACTATCAATGAGTGGAAGACAGTGAAAGAGTTGGACATACTTTTATTTCATAGTATTAAATATGTGAACACAACACAAATTATTTGATTTTCACAGTCCTATTACTCTTTTGCATTTTTTTTTTTTTTTTTTGTTTCATGATTTAAAAAAAAAAAGTTAATCTTACCTTTTTTTTTTTTTTTAGGGTGAAAAATTAATCTTACTTTGAGAAGGCTATAAGTATGCAGTGAAACAACAGTTATAAATTGCACATACATAACCATTTTTATTATTCAGTTCAAGGAATGAGTAAAAAGAAAATTTGGAGGAATATTGTAGAATAAAAGTTGTTACAAAATGTCTCTTTCTCAAAGACCTCATGCGAGAGTGCATGAGATCCTGCCAAATGGCACTCTAATTTTGCATTTAGCCTATTAATATCTCATTAATTGCCTAAGCTTACATCACACCTTTCACTATTCTTCATGTCTTTTAGCATACCTACTAATTTTTTTTTTTTTTTTTTTTTAAGTAAGGGCTAATAGTAATAACTAACTAAATAAGACTCTAAACAGAGATAGAGAGACACAAAAATGTTGTGAATTGTTAAATAAAAGATACTATTTCACTATACATTACCAAAATAAAAGACCTGAGACTAACAAAATATTTGAAAGAGAGAGAAAGAGGAATCTGATGGGTCACCACCTCCGTTATACTGATCTCCCACCACCATCAAGACATTGAAACCCCTACGGATAATCTTTCTTTCTTTTTAAATTAAGGGCTTAAATATGATTTAGGTTAGTTAATTTGGTTAGTTAGTTTTTGTTTTGGGTATATAAGTAGAGAGAATATTTGGTGCACAATGTAAAATCATATTCTACCATGGTTTAATTTAAAATCATCTATAAAACACATGCATATACACTTGCCCACACCATGTTTTAATGTCGCACTATCGATAAGTGAAAGATAGTCAGAGAGTTAAGTATACTTTTATTTCATAGTATGAAATATGTTAATACAACACAAATTAGTTCATTTCATGGTCCCATTACTCTTTTGCATTTATTTTTGGTTTCATGATTTAAAAAAATAATAATCTTACCTTAAGAAGGCTACAAATATGCAGTGAATCTACTAAACCAAATTTTAATATCTCAAAATGTATATGTTTCGTTACTCTAATTTAGTTTACTTTTTCTTTATAATTAATGTACAACATTATTTAAAACTATTTTACACAAAATATCATAAATTATCCGTGCATTGCACGGGCAACTTACTAGTAACACTGAATTGTATTTTCCTTTCTTCTTTTTTTTTTAGAAGGCACTGAATGGTAATTTGATTCTCCAATGCGCATTGAAATCAAAATGCTAAGGAAAAAAGTATCAATATAATAATAAATGTCATAGAAATATCAAAGGCGGGTATCTTTTATTGACATAAAGAAGGGAATTATTAAACAATTTAGATGTTCAGGGATATTTATTTTCACAGGCAATGTGACTCAACCTCATCGAGTAATATTTATCCAATCTGCAAATGACCAAAAAGGGGCCTAATAAAATCACCCATACATGACAGTGGTTGGGTTTAGCCCACACCTGTTTCATTACTTGAAGATTAATTTTGCGTCTACATCCATGTATATCTCTACACGAAATTGGATAAAAAACCGACTTCTCTACGCTAAACTAAAAGCCCATTATTTTATTGGGAAATGTCTCCTATACACGCCCACTTACGCTTTTTTGAACTAAAATCTTGAATTGAAGTTAAGATTTTCAAGTTGGAAATTATAACTTTGATTTTTATACAAAAGTGAAATGTGTGTAACAATTGTGTGTCTAATAAACATTGCCTTTTTTTATTTATTTTTTTATTTTAATTTCCTATCTGACTACACATGGGAAAGTAAAAGGTGAAACAACATTTCTAGAGTTTACCCTCTGAGCGCAATTGATCCTTCAAGTTTCAAGTGAATATTATTGGTTCCTCAAATGTAAAACATGAGTGCTGTTAGTCTTTTTGTTAACCACCGTTAGTGTTATTGCCTATGTGGCTAACGGAACAATAACATGACTTTTTTTTTTTTTTTTTTTACTGATTTTACATGTATTATGCCATGTAAATTAACTTTAAAATAAATTTATATGTACACGTTTTAATTAATTATTTCATTCATCACTATGTTAAAAACTTAAAAATAAAAAGTCTCCCCTTATCTCTCTCATCTTCTTCCTCTGCCATCTGTTGGCAATGCCCAAAATCAAACTCTAATCTGGTTAGTTCATTTGCACAAAACATCTGTTGTCTCATTCATTGATTATTTATTCTGTAACACGAAATGTATTGGTTGATAAAAATATTTTGAGTTATATACCCCAAGATTTCCTTACTCTTAACTTACGGATGGAGATCTCACGTGCATTGACTTATAGGGTTATTCTATGCAGACTTATGGTTATTTGGGCTATATTAAACACACTGGCAGAGCATTTACAGTGTGTAATACACTAATATCTCTCTTTTCTGGACTTTGGGCCAACTCTTTTCTTTGTGGGCCGAGGAACAAACTGGTAGAGTCTTTCTTTCAAGCAACTTCACTTTTAGTTGGGCTTATCATTGACACAAACTTATTACACAAAAAGTCAGCCTGAAATAAAGTGTGAAAATAACAAGATAATGGACTGAATTTTGTATTATGAATCTGTGTGAGGGTCAATGGGAAAATTGTTGTAAAGCCTCCAAGACCAATCTGGGATTGCCAAATGGGAAACAAGTATTGTTGGACAATTCTTGTAAAAGCCTCTGTCGTTCTTGATGATTAGAAGATTTGTGGAGGGCTTATGGGCTCAACATTAGAATCCCTGCTGCCTAAGCCATATTGCAAGTGGCATGGGGAAGCCATTGTATGCAGATAGTGTTACTGAATACTGAGTTTAATTAGAAGCTGATTTTCCAAGAGAAGTGGAAGTTGAGGTGGGGAATGGGCAATTTTTTACTGCTAAAATTGAATATCCTTGCATACTTTTGATGTGTACTAAATGTATTGAACAAAAAAGGTAGTCAAGGAAAGCATGGTGTGGCGTAGCACTCTCAAGGCCCTGGTCCATTGCAGTCCACAGCACAGAAGGAATTTTCCCATCTCACAGTGCAGCAGATCATAGAAGAAGCATTGAAGTCTTAGCACTAATATGAAGGTAAGAAGCAAGGAGAAGTTACAGGATCTTGGTGAATCTTCAAAGTGGACGGTGCTTCTCCTCCTATCTTCCATAATTTCTCATGAATTAGTTAATATGGAACACTTGATATGGTGTTGGTTAATCAACATTAGTTTTTTGGTATAAGGCACTTCGTAGTGGAGTTTCTAGACCCTGGGATTTCTGATCATTCCCCTGCTCTGTTAACAATTGGTTCAAAGAAAAGCTTTGGACCTAAATCATTTAGATTCTTTAACTTTTGGTGTGAGCATGCTGATTTCAAAAATTGGATAGAGGTGGCATGGAACTCTGAAGTTAGGGGAACACCCATGTAAAAGCTCCGCCAAAAGCTTAAGGCTACTCAGCTTAAACTGAAAGTTTTCAATAAAGATCTATATAGTGGGTTATCACAAAGGGTCCAGCTCAGAAGGGAAAGACTTGAAGCTGTTCAAATAGGCTTGCTACAAAACTCAAATGATACCAGGCTTACTGAGTTGGAGAAGAAGCTGCTGCGTGAGAATCACTCATTTAGTAGGGCTAGGAAGTCTTTAATGAAACAAATATTAAGAAATAAATGGCTTAATTTGGGGGATCATGAAAGTAGTTATTTCAATAGAATTGTGAAAGGAAGACAAGGTAGGAATGAATTTAAATACCTGCTTGACCAATGGAGTAAGGAGTGCATCACTACTCCTAGATTCTCAATAGCAATGAATGGAACCTTGGTGGATTATTTTAATGGAGGGAAGGGTCTAAGGCAGGGGGACCAATTGTCTCCCAACCTCTTTGTTATTGCCATGGAAGGCTTCAATAGACTGCTCAAATTCAAAGTCCTAGCATTTGGTTTATTCAAATATGATCCTCAATGTAAAGAGCAGCAAATTACACATCTTATCTTTGCTGATCTTCTTATTTTTTTCTTCTGCTGATCTATCTTCAATCTATGTTAATAAAGAAGCTCTTGAAGAATTCCAATAAAATTTTGAACCGTACATAAACCCAAGCAAAAGTGGGGTATTTTGCTCATTTATTTCTGATATTTTAAAAAAGCAAATTCTTTAGATTCTTCAATTCAAAGAAGGCTCCCTACCAGTAAAATATTTTGGTATGCCTCTAATTCCAGGTAAGCTTAGTTTTAAGGACTGCCAGCCTTTACTTGATAAGGTTTTGGCTAGAATTATAAGTCTTGGATTACCCGAAAACTGTCCTTTGCTGGAAGACTCAAATTACTACAATATGTACTCTGCAACATTCAAGGATTTTGGGCTAGTATCTTCATGCCACCAAAAAATTCCAACAAAAGCCAGAATGATTCAGTGGGGAATTTATGTTGACAACTTGTGTGGTTTCTGTTCTGCAGGTCCTGTTCATAGGACAGAAATCATCTAGTTGCACTGAAACTAAACAGAAAGATATTTAAGATTAGGTATTGGGATAATTAATTTGCTTAGAATGCCTCTGGTCCCTAGTCGCAATTCAGGTTGACTTGTGATGCTTAGCTTATTGACTAGAAGCAAAGTCCTTTTTGATAGGCTGCTTTCTTTTTTTGAAAAGGAGAGGCGTGTAGTCCTAAAAGACAGTTAGTCAGAGGATCAGAAAGAGAAGACTTAATAATTCTCTCTCTCCTCCTAAAAACTCAAAAATGAATGCTGAAAAACTGGTCATGTCTTTGTTTCTGATAATTCTTTTCTTCCCATTTTGCATTTCCCTTGACACCTTAACATCAGACCAATCCATCAAGGATGGCCAATTTTTGATTTCCAAAGAAAACAATTTTAAGTTAGGCTTCTTTAGCCCTGGCAACTCTAGCTATCGGTATCTTGGTATTTGGTATGTCAAAGTGACAAAACAAACTGTGGTGTGGGTTGCAAACAGAAATGATCCTATCAATGATTCCACTGGAGTTCTCTCCCTCAACCAATCTGGAAACCTTGTTCTCCATGACAGTCACAACCGTCTTCTTTGGTCTACAAATGTGTCTGTCCAAGGGACAACCTCCTCTGTTGCTCAGCTTCAAGATTCAGGAAACCTGGTATTGGTCCAGGACAATAACAAAATGTTGTTATGGCAAAGCTTTGACTATCCTACAGATACTTCGCTTCCAGAAATGAAGATTGGGTTGAACAGGATAACTGGGATCAACAGTTTCTTGACATCTTGGAAGTCACAAGATGACCCTGGAACTGGGAACTACTCCTTTAAGCTGAATCTTACTGGCTTTCCACAATTGCTCTTGTATGAGGGTTCAACCCCACATTATCGAGCAAGTCCATGGCCATGGAACATACCAGCAGCCAAACCCTCACTTGGTTTTACCTCAAATTTCGTTAACAATGAAGATGAGATATCCTATTTCAGCTCTCTTGATGACCCCTCCATCATTACAAGATTTGTGGTGGACAGCTCTGGACTTTTCCAACAACTTACGTGGAATGATGGTGATCGTCAATGGAAGGAAGTATGGTCAACACCTAGATTGTGTGATAACTATGGAACCTGTGGTGCGTATAGCACATGTCTTGTTGACAGCACTAACAGGTTTACGTGTAACTGCTTGCCAGGGTATGAACCCAAGTTTCTCAGAGATGGTTCTGAGGGATGTGTGAGAAAGAAGTTGGGGTTGTCTATGTGTGGAAATGGAGAAGGTTTTGTGAAGGTGGCACATTTGAAGACTCCTGATACATTTGATGCAGCTTGGATGGACATGAGTATGAGTAGCTTAGAGTGCGAGCAGGCATGCTTGAGGAATTGTTCCTGCACAGCTTTCATCAATTACAATACTAATGGTAAGGGATTCGGTTGCTTATCATTTTATGGTGAACTGATCGACATTTTAGAGTTTACAGATGATGGGTGGGATCTAAATGTTCGTGTTGATGCGACTGAGTTAGGTAGTCTTCTTCTCTACCTCTCATTTTTCCTAAAAATTCATTTCTGTCTTTTTCACTCTACGGATTACAGTTATTTTTGTTCCCTGCAGCTAAGTATACAAGGAAGTCCAAAGGTTTTCTTGGAAAGAAGAGGAAACTAGCTGTTACAATATTATCTGTTGCTGTGCCATTGTTTTTGGCATCCTTGCTAGCGTATATGTGGCTAATGAAGAAGAGGAAAACGAAAGGTAACAAAACCACTTGCATTGTATTGTTCACACAAACACAGAGGAATATATATACGTACATATTAAATCAAGAGTCATTTTAGTATTCTACATGAGCTATATAAATGCTCAATTGCAAAATTATAGTGAGCAATTTATCAATATGTTTTTGGACAGTGAAAAGAAAATTGCACTATCAATCATTATATTTTACCGGTACTAAAGGCTATTTGGAGGTAAATGAGCTAGAGGAGAGTAGTAGACATCCAGATTTATTGATCTTTGATCTAGGCTGCATAGTTGCTGCCACTGACAATTTCTCTCCAATCAACAAACTAGGGCAAGGTGGCTTTGGTTCTGTTTTTAAGGTACAGTTACAATTCATAATGACATCGTTTAACGTAAATATCTTGCATATTTTCCTTTCTTTTTCAAATTTCATTATTGTGTGAGCGTGAATGCAGGAAAATGATTTACATAACCTAAGACATAAGTTATTGAAGAATCAGATTGTGGCATTGAACTCAATTGCTTTCAAGTAATTGTTATGACAGAGCTTAATTTTGGATCATGGATTCAGGGTCAATTATCTAATGGACAAGAAGTGGCTATTAAAAGGCTATCCAACAGTTCAGCACAAGGAATAGAGGAATTCAAAAATGAAGTTTTGTTGATTGCAAAACTTCAGCATAGGAATCTTGTCAAGCTTTTTGGCTGTTGCATTCAGGGGGAAGAAAAGATGTTGATTTATGAGTACATGCCCAACAAAAGCCTGGACTTCTTCATTTTTGGTATGTCTTCTTTCAATAAATCGATTGCATTCATCTATTTTATTTTCTTTTATTATTTATGTTCAAAGAATATATTTGGACTACATACAACCAAATATTTTTACACTAATTAATCACATTTTGAGTGTACTAGAGTTAAATTTAAATTTTATTGTAGATCATACAAGAAGTTCATTGCTTAATTGGGGGAAACGCTTTGAAATCATCATAGGGATTGCTCGTGGGATTTTGTATCTTCATCAAGACTCAAGATTAAAAATCATACATAGGGATCTTAAAACCAGTAATGTTCTCTTAGATGGTGAGATGAATCCTAAAATTTCGGATTTCGGGATAGCTCGTATATTCAATGGGGACCAAATTCAAGACACGACAACTAGAGTTGTCGGAACATAGTAAGTATCCCAAACACATGCACGCTTGCATGCACAAAGCCTTGCACAGTTGCCACCCTTACGGAAAATGAAGGCCTATGCAAGCTTTAACTTTATTTTTAATATTGTTCACATACAGTGGTTATATGTCACCAGAGTATGCAATATTTGGGAAATTTTCAACAAAATCAGATGTCTTTAGTTTTGGTGTCATATTGTTGGAGATCGTTAGTGGCAAGAAGAATAACAGTTCTTATCAAAGGCACGATTCCCTAACTTTGATAGGGCATGTAAGTAATAAAAAACAACAATCTTTACCATTTGCATTTATAATATAGCCCCTTATGGATAATGCTATGAACCATATAGGTTTGGGAACTATGGAGAGAAGATGGAGTCTTGGATATAGTTGATTCATCAATAAATGACTCATTTGTTTCCCATGAAGTCTTGAGATGCATTCAAATTGGGCTCTTATGTGTGCAAGAAGATGCAATGGATCGACCAACAATGTTGGCAGTTCTTCTCATGCTAAGTTGTGAAACAACTCTTCCTTCTCCAAAACAGCCTGCTTTCATTTTTAGAAGACCTACCAATAATTTGGGATCAACCACAAGTGAGCGGTTTTATTCTATAAATGACGTGACAATCACCAAATTCGAAGCCCGCTAAAGGTAAAGATTCTAGTTAGCTGCATCTAAAATGCTTCTATAAGGATTTCTAGGACAAATTAAAATTTTGCTCTTTTTATATTTATGAAAAAAAAAATGTAATTTCTTATTCGTTTTATTCTTAAGTGTTAAATTTTTATCTTTTTTTTTTTTTTTTTTTTTTTCAGTTGTTACTACTACTAATATTGTTACTAATAATCTGTTTTTCTTAACTTAGTCAGTGGCATTGCCTGTAGGGTTTGAAATTTCACTCTCGTTATTGTAACTATTAAATTATTTAAAAATAAATACACATTAACTTGGTTTTTTATCATAAGATTCAATAATTGAGACACCCTCTACCTTACTAGTTCGATTTTTCAGTTAATTCTCCAAGTTTGTTCAGCTCCCTTGTGAAAGTAACAATAATATTCTTTAATTTCTAAATAAGATGAAATATAAAAATAAATTGACTCTCCTTTTACTCCAAGTGATCCAAAAGTAAATAGAATTGATGGTGAATATGACCTACTTAGGTGGATTGCACCCTCCCTTGACCTTTCAAGATCATTCTTTTTTCTTTTTTTTCTTTTTTTGGCTGAGACGTTGATCTTTCAAGATCTATAGACTATAACGCAGTGCAAGCCTCAACATATACATGTATTTACAGCCAAAGCTAAAAGAAAATTCAACTAAATCTCAAATTTGAGTCTAATTTTATGCTGTGTGTCTCATCCAATTTTTTATTTTTTATTTTATTTTTTTTTTGGTGCAACTGTTTACTACACTACAAAAACCAAGGAATCTAATTTAAATTTCTTAATTTTTTGTGTTAAATGAGTTATTAAGTGTGAAAACTATAGAATCAAAATTAATAAACCTTAAAAAAAGTCACCATCATTGATTCATTTTTCTTATAGTATTATTATTACTAGTCGCTAACCCGTGCAAATGCATGGGAAGTTTAACAAAATAAATTTATATATGCTAGAGTCCAAAGCTTTTTGTCCAAATTGCTTAAATTAACCACTATTATAGATACCTGCTCTAATTTAGAAAATTTGAATTTTAAACAACATTTTCATGAAGAAATTGTTTGCAAAGTCCTTGACAGGATTTCTTTTTTTTTCTTTTTTTCTTTTTTTTCTTTTTTTTTTCTTTTTTTTCTTTTTTTTTTTCTTTTTTTGGCTAAATGAAAATTTTCATTAATAAGAAATAAAAGATACATTTCTGAATCAAACCTCCCAAATGAAAGAGGAAGAGAGGAATTACTACAACATAAAGACAAACTATTAGTGGGTGCAAATTTTTCTGTCATTAAAGGATCACTGGATTTAAACTTTTCTTTGTCCAAGCTTTAAGATAGATTGCATTTCATCTTGAACTACTACTCTCAAAATTAAAGCATTCACTGGCATAGCAGCATCAACATTTACTACTGTACCTGGTGGGGTAATTTCCATCTTTTGATTACTTGAAGTCATTGCTCATGGTCTTCTCATCAGCCATTTGACAGGTAATTGGCATTAGCGCTAATGCACTTATTGAATCATTAGCCATTACACAGCTTTAATTCTCATGGATATGACAAAGAGGTTGAATTGTTTGACAAAGGGGTCTAGTATTAGACTTGATAAGATTGTGTATGTTGCAGTTTTGAGTCTTGCAGCCATATTGAACTTGTAAATGAAGATCAGGTGATTTATGGCTGTGTTGTTGGTATGCTGCCGCAAGGAGAGTTGAGGATGCTTAGGAGCTAAAATAGAGTAGGCCATTCAAACCTGATGAGTTTGTAAACCAAGACATCGATCATCATACTACTACTTTTCACATAAAATTTTTTAATTACAAATAATCCTAGACAATATTATCATTAAAAGTACATAATCTCAGCATGAATCTCCATTAATACACCAAAGAAACCATGCATAGATTATGCAGTTCTCTCCAATCATCTTATGGGTCAAATTTATATAAAAAATCCTCTAACTTCCTTTTAAGTTGTAAACTTATAGTTATTTCTTTCTGCAGATTATGCATGTGTGATCCTAACAAAAATTGTGGGTTTGGAGATTAATCCAGAGAGATCCTAAACCTTCCTACTTTTTGAAAGGTATTAGAAATAATGCATTGAAATACTAAACGAAAAAAAAGGGCACAATTTATAGTGAGTAAATAGACATTCCTCCTAGGAAGCACGGGTGCGTTTCGGGACTCGGGTGCAGGTGTGGGTGCGGGACTCGGCAATTTTTAAAAAAGGTGGGTGCGGGTGCGGCGGGACTCGGCGATTAAAAAATTATTTAAAATATTTTTATTTATATTTTTAATATATTACTAAGCATACTTTTTCACATTATATACACATATCCCAAATTTAAGAATAATAGTAGATAATAACTAAAATATAATACTAGTAAATTAAATAAAACCCACAAAATTAATCTTTTTTCTTTTTATTCTCTCCATTCACCTGCCACTCCAGTGCCAACAAGTCAACAACACATCTGGTCTCATCAAAATATCATCTTTATCTTTTATTTATTTTTTATTTTATTTCCCCAAGGCTTTTGGTCACATCAGAATATCAGCTTTACCTTTTATTTATTTTTTATTTTATTTCCCCAAGGCTTCCATTTTCCAAATCTTAATCTACACCACACCTTTTTAAAAAAATCTCTACACTAAGTCAGACTCAACCTTTTCCTTCTACATATTTTTTGTTCTACTTCCAGTTAGTCTTTCACTCTTTCTCACCCAACCATCTCCGCCTCTCCTCTCTCTCCCCTTCCCAGTTCATACCTTTTCTTTTTTTTAACCTTTCTTTAGTTTTCTTAAACCAGTTTACGCAACATCTAGACTAAGTAGAGGCAGGAAAACAAGACAGAGAGAGAAATAGAAGAAGATTTTGCACTTTTTTTTTTTGAATTTTGGCATTTTGGCGGACGCAGCCCGACGCGGCCAGACGCGGCACCGACTTGCGGTCAGCGGCGTCCCTCACGTGTCGCCGCATCGCGTCACGTCGGACACGGGTGCGGCTCCTCTGGCGCTGCGTCCGTGCTTCCCAGCATTCCTCGCTATGGTTAAATAAGCATCACATGATCCAAAATAATGCTGAGGCACCCTAGCCAATAATTTTCCTTCAAATTAAAGTTCTACCTATTTGCAATCCACACAACATAACCCAAAAACAAAAACAAAAACATGATTAAATAGTAATAATCAAGCTGTATTTCTCTTCAATAACTACTTAAAATCTAAAAGATAGAACGGCAAGGAAACATCTTAAAGAAACAAACTGAACTTTTTTTTTCCAAACAGTTGCATAATTTTTTAATGATGCATTAGTCAAATCCAAGGCAAACTTCACATATGCCACAAAATCTCTTTCTTGTGATTTGGCTGAGCTGCCCTTAGTTCCTACACATAAATCAAATGCACTCAATTTGCATAGAGTAAGAAAATGTAAATATTAAGTATTCTAAATGGCAGAATGGATTCTACATAGCCACATTCCCTAATCATATCAAAATATGCTCGAAGGATCCAAAAGCGAAGAAAAAATTTTCAAATTAAAAACTTTCACCCCTAACCATAACACTGTTTGCCTTATAATCAACTTTTGCATGTCAATTCCCAATTATTAAGACTATGAATTTTGGAGCTAAGCAAATGAGGATAGCTATTTTTCAATTAACGATATACATCTTAACACAACTGTAGGTATTGTTTTATCAAATTTTATTGTCTCTTTCTCCTAATCTCCCATTTAGTTATGCACTAAAATATGAACTTTGATAGTTTTAGTGACATGTAATGAAGCGTCAAAATTGATTAAGAAATTTAATTGATCCTAAAAAATTACGTGTCCTGTTTTATTCAGGTCCAATTTCTTTGTCATATTTGTTCCCTTTAAATACAAAGAATGGTTTTGGGAAATGTTTATAGATTTTATTTATCAGAACCTATATTTGTTCTACGTATTCACTGAAAAATTTAAACAAACACATAGAGAAAAAACACAAAGATAACCAAGACAAAAGTTATTTAAAAACAGTGCAGAAAGTTATTCAAAACAAAGCAGATTTAATGAAATAGTGCAGAGCGGTGCAGATTTTTATGAATCAGTGCAGTGTAGATTTTGTGAAAGTGTAGTGAAGATTTTAGGTGCAACAATGCAGATTTTATGTTTTTTTTTTTTTGATAAGTAAGAAGAAAATATTATTGATAAAAAAATAGTAGGAGAAACACAAAGAGTTCACGATAGTGAACAACAGAAAAGAGAAGCCAAAAAAACAGAAGCAGCCCCTAATCTATTCTAATAGATGAAAGAAAATCCAAAAGGGTAGAACAATCCGAATAACCCCAACATCGAGACCAATCAAAAAGGGTCTGCTGGCAATAGTGCAGATTTTATGTAGAAAAATAGTGCAGAAAAATAACATTTTGAAGAAGAAATCTTTTTAAGAAATTGGATCCATAGATCAAATTTTATTCACTAAGAAATTTAAACAAACAAATAGAGAACAAACACAAAGATAACCAAAACAGAACCTTCAAACTCACATCGCTCATTTTATAGAACTTGGCATATAAAAAAAAATCCCAAAGCCAAAGCTTATTAGTAAAATCACATACCAAATAAAATGGAGGTTATGATGTAGTTTTGGAGAAGGAGATGGGTAGAGAAAAGAGAGGATAGACTAACAAAACACAACGTATTCAAGGCCTAGTGATACCCATTGAGAAGCTTCAAACAGGGCAAAAAAAAATCCTTTAAAAAACCTTTCTTTTAAAGGTATAGAAAATAGGTTATACAATATCAATTGATTTTTTATATTCTAAATAAAATTTGATTTGTGGTAAATTATGATAAAATAAACTTCAAGACCCCAATATTTATAAACCACTGAAGTCAGAACATAAATTCCCAAAGTCATAATCTATTCATTCTAAAGACAACCACACAAAGACATTTAATATTCTTTCAAATAAAACCCTAACAAAAACATGTGAGAGAAAGAGAGAGAGACAGAGACAGAGAGGGGGTAATTATAGAGAGACAAAGCGAGAAAGCTGGTGAATCTATAGGAAAAAATTCTGTTTAGATTAGTATATTAAAGCCAATGAATGTTTTAGAAACCAAAGAATTTTGAAGGCTGATAGCAAAGGGGTTTGAAAGAGACCATTGTTGATTTATTTAAGTTTTAATTTTCTTTAAGAATACCTTACAAATTGGCTCCTTGACTAACTCTTCTCCCTTGTTTGGTTGAGTAACTGTTCTTGCTGAAAGAAACTAATACAAATGGAAAAATACAGAGGCGTTTACAATTTAAAGAAAACAGGTTAAACAGCCAAAATTGATGATATAAACTTTGCAACATTTTCTAATAGCGCAAAGTAATAAAAATAAGGAACCAAGCCAACTAAAACTTAGGCATACACTACCCCCAAAAAAAAAAAAAAAAAAAATTTATGCACAAAGGGTTCGTTCTATTACTTTAATTTAGTAGCTTTACTTCTTCGCTGTTCAAACTTCCTAACAATGGGGAAAGAAATACCCTTTCTTTATCTCAGATTTAGGCTTCTTATAAACTTCCTTTTCCTTGTTTCATAACAAAGACAGCACCACCTTAACGAAAACAATTCTCATGAATCATAATTCCTAAGCAAATCTAAAAATACTCATAAATTAATATCCAAAAGGAATATAAGCACAACACTTACCAAAAGGACTGCTATATTAATAGGATATATTTTCCTCGAAGCAAAAGCCTATTTGAAGAAATTTAGTGAAACCCTTCTCATTGAAGTAAAGATTCAAAATAATTTTCAGTAAGGATGGGAAGTCGTCTATCAGATTTTTTTACATTGTACTTACTAAGTGATGGAAAGCTTGGTTTGGGCATTTTTACAAACACTTTGAGGGAGCAGATAGCAGATAACACAGTCACCAACCTAAATCTTCAACTTGTAGTACAACTTTAAACAATGAATAATTCTTCAACTTTCAATTCCTAAATCATTCAAAACCTAGTACCAAAAAAATAATTAAGCTCCACTAAGTTCCACAAAACACTCCAAATCATCACACCACTATATCTCAAACCCAGTAAAAGAAAACATGAATGATATAAATAGTTACTAAGTATTTACCATCTAACCACTCTAAATTATCTCACACACACATACAATGAAGTATACAGAAAATTTCAAATACCAAGAGCAATAAAAACAAAGACAAAGTAAGAAAAACACAAAAAGGAATCTCACAATATGGTTCATGTGGGTGTAAGAGATGCAAAGGAAGTCTTGCTGTATAGCATGCTAGGGACAACAATCAATATTGAAAGCCAAATTGAAAGCATGCAAACTTATGCAGGTTTTGTGGCCTATGATGGACAGAAAACAGAGAAAGCAATTTTCTGGTGGTAGTCGAATAAAGCATAGATCATGACCCATATGTGTGTGGGTTTAAGGTTTTTTGGGTGGTCAAGTTTCTGCATGCAGGCTCCATAAATCCCCTCAAATTTCTGTGTCCCTAATGTATTTGTTGTTTTCTATTTAAAATGAAGCAGAGCATTCATAACCATAAGGGCAGAGTTGCAGAGACTGAAGAGAGTTGGGTTAAACGATGGAAAGAGATTGAGGTTGGGACTTGGGAGATTGAGAAAAGAGGGAGAGAGCAAACTGTGTTTAAAGAGTCGAATAGTTTGAAACAGAAAATAAAAGAGTCAAACTGTTTTATGTTTTGATTTTGGGTAGAAATAGTTTTTTTCCCTATATCAATATTCATAAACCGGAAAAAAAAGAAAAAGAAAAATCAGTTTGAAGTTTATATGACATCCCAAAGCATTAATAGTTAACACATGAAACAAAACACACCAAAAAATTTATTTGAATTTTCTCAAAAACGACCATAGAAACCCAATCTTTACTGCCAATCTCTTCAAACAACAATAATTCCCACAATCACAATTTAAATAAGAAATACATACCCACTTAGACAACCATTGGTTTCTGCTTAGAGAATTTTGTAGGGGGATTTTTGGAACTATGAGGAATCAATCAGAAGGGCAAAAACATAGTGCTCCTCCTCCTCCTTCCTCTTCTTCTTCTACTCCTTCTCTAGAGGATGATTGATATAGTTTTATGAATTGGCTGGGGTGTAGCCTTTGTCTATTTAGGTTTTTATCATATCTTAAAGGCTGTGCCCTCAGATTTCTCATTCTATTTCCCAGGATCCAAAACCCTTTTTTCCCCTTTTCTTTTCCCTCAATTTCTCAACAAACAAAAACAATCATAAGAAAATTGCACAAAAAAAAGTAATTTTGAGGACTTACAGTGAACCTTTGGACTTACTTCGGAACTTTGCAAATACTGCAAAAGAAGCCTGAGAAAACATTGAAAATATGGGTTGAATTGTCAAGAACACACCATTTAACCAAATCTTTGTCATTTATTTCTATGTTTCTATTTTAAAGAAGGCAGTAAATAATCAAAGAAAACAATAATTTCAATTACCTCTTTGTCAACCAAAATCATAGCAATATTGATCAGATCATGGTTGTTTGCTATGTTAACTGCATCCCACATTCACTGATATCTGCTTCAAAGTTTTGTACTCCATTGTGATTTGAATCTGTAATATTTGAACATTCTAAACATCAGCAAATAGAATAAATGCTATAGAGACCACAATCATAAATCATAATGTATGTGAGGAAAAACTCACAAAATCAAATTGAATTCAAAATATCAAATACACAGGGAAAAGGAAAAAAAAAAAAAAAAAAGGAAAAAAACCAATTTAATTAAGTACCCAAAAATCCAAAAATTCATATATAACTATATAACCCATATAGGCTCTTATAGAATCAAAATCCCATAACCTTGCTAGCAAGAAGAGTATTAATATAATGTATACAAACATATATAAGAACCGTATACAAATATAAAAAGAAACCAACTTGAACTAATTGATCCTAAAACCCAAAAATTCATATATAACCCAATTGGCAAATTATGGTCTTTTAAGAGAAAAACCCAGAAAAATTGCAGCAACCACTGTTTCAATATGTCAGGATAGTTAACAAACATGAACAACGAAAATTATTCAATAATCCTAAACAGGTAAATATCATAAAATTAGTATTTTAAAAAATTATTTATGAAACATTAAAAGAAACAAAATTTTTTTTTGTAGATTTACAAAAATTAAACACCTATTCAATAATTAAAAAGAAAACACAAATAGAAAAGACCTCTCTTTTCGTGAATTACGCTTCTTCTCCTTGGTCAGTTGCAAAGAAACGCCGAATCGCTCGACACGGCGGATCTTCTTCTGAATATTGGAAGCCGGGGATCCACATCAACAACATCCCCTGCTACAGGCAGTGGCTATAGTGCTCTTCGAATCCTAGGGTTTGTTTAAGGTTTTCTTCTGTAGTAGTGGTAGGGTTGAAGTTGAGTTGGTCTGATGAATCGGTGGCCATTGTGTGAGAGAATCAGAGATAGCGTGAGAATGGCACCTCTGATTGCTTACTTCTTTCTCATCGAAGTTTTGGATTTTGATTTTGGGGGAAGGATATGGTTTTGATTTTTAGGTTTCTGAGAAGAGAGAGGAGTTACGAGTTTCTCTCATTTCTCCTTGAAAAGTGTCGCCATTATTGGGATCTCTCGCTCTCGCTCTCGCTGTGTTAGGGTCTTCGACGCGCCTCATCTCTCTCTCCTTTCTCCGTGTACCACTCTTTCTTTCTTCTTTATTTTGGCTACGTTTGTTTTGGGTGAAAACTACATCTGGAAATGCTTTTCTGTTAATGCGGGTATTTGGTTTCGCGTGGAAAATAGCATTTCCAGAAATTAATTTCAGTTGACCGTGAGTCAAGGGTGAAATTCATTTCCCCTTTTATTTTCACTTCAAATGCCATTTTCCGAAAAGCACATAGAGAGAGCACAAAGAGAGAAAGAGAGAGAGAGAGAGAGAGCACGAGCCGCAAGCTCGAACCACCATTCCAAGCCCAGAGCAACCGCTGGCGACCTTCGACCCACGAACCGACGAACCCAGACCCATCGCCTTCGACCCAGACCCAAACCCATCGCCTCCTCAATCTTGTTAATCCACGAACCTCGATCTTGTCGTCGACCCAGACCCAGACCCAGACCCATCGCCTTCGACCCAGACCCAGACACATCGCCTCCTCGATCTCGCCTTTCCACGAACCTCGATCTCGTTGTCGACCCAAACCTAGACCTAGACCCATCGCTCTCTCTTCCTCAATCTCTCAATTTTGTTTTTTTAAAGTTTGATTGTTGTTGTTGTTGTGGTGGTGTGGTGGTGATGTTTTGGTGGTTGTGGCTTTTGATTGCCGGAATTTGTTGTTGAATTGGCTGTGATTTTGAAATTTTTTGTAATAAAATTTGTTTGGATGCTGAAAAAAAAGCTGAGAAAATGTGAAAAATGTGTAGGAAAATAGCATTTTCAGAATAGAACCAAACACATGAAAATATTTTCTACAACAATTTTCATTATGCAACCAAACACTTGAAAATATTTTCCTTTCCCGAAAATAGCATTTCTGGAAAATAGACTATTTTCCAGAAAATATTTTACGGGAACCAAACACAGCATTTGTTTTAAGCAGTTGGGGAATCTGAATAACTAATTTCGTTTTCCCAACTATCTAGTTACTAGTTAGTAGGCCACTTTTTCAAACTATATAACTTAGTGGCATCTCGAGCCTAAAAGACTTGATTTTGAGTTTATAAACCGAGCCTCTAAGGCTCAGTTTTTATGTTTTGAGGCACCCTGACGTGGAAACTTTTCCACGTGGAAATCGAGTTTTATAGACTCGGTTTTTATATCGAGCCTCAGAAGTTTGATTTCGGTGGTCTAAATATTCCATGTAGACGCCACTTGGATCTCGAGCCTTAGAGACTCGGTTTGCTAAAAGCGAAACTGAGTCTCAGAAACTCGATTTTTAAATTGTGGTCAAAATGTAGGACACATGGTCTGGGTCCCTAAAGATCTTGTTGAGCTTTGACTGAGAGTCTCTCGGGTCCTTTCACATGTTCAGCAGCTTGACTGAAGCTTTCACTTTCACATGTTCACTCCCTCTCTCTCATACAATCACATGTTCACTTTCACTTTCACTGAAGCTTTCACTTTCATAGCAGCTTGACTGAGTCTTCCCTGTCTCACTCCCCCTCTCACTCTCATACAATCCCAGCACATCCTCATGTCAGGTAAGGGTCTCACTCTCTAGTTAGTTGTTGGTTGTTTGTTGTTTGGTTTTGATATTTTGTCTTTAAATTTTTTTTTTTTTGCTTGATATATAGTTGGGATTTTATGGTTAAATTCCAATTTCGTCCTAAGCAGTTAGTTTCTTTTTATACGCAGAGGCTCCAAACAGTGTTTTAACACAGTGAAACAATGTAATTTATCGCTTTTTAACTTAAACGTGTCAGAATTTTAAGTGGCCTTTTTTCCTCACGTGGCAGCACCTCCTTAAAGGCTTTTACTTTTTTCATGGATAACAATTTAAATGATTTTTTTTTTCATTTGTTTCAAATAAACTTATATTTATTTTATTAGTAGCTATTTTATATTTCCAAATATACAAACATCATATATATATATATATATATATATTATATGTATAATCGTGGTAAAATTTTAATACACATTTAGTTATGCTTATTTGTAAATGTATCTCATGTGTATTTATGAAGTTGCAAGCTAAACGTATTGGAAACTTACCTAACCTATTGACAAATTTATGAGTTCCAAGAAAGCTAAAGCCAAACATGCAGTTTGTGATGGATAGCACTCTGGGAACAAAATAGTTAGATAGTGGTTAGTACTCACTACTCATGTACCATTAGGTCGTTACAACAAGTTTTATAAATAAACTAGTCGCTAACTCGTGCGATGCACGGAATAGTTAAATAAAAGGACAATTAACCAACATCACGTTAAAGTAAAAAAATTAGTGAGAGACTGATTTGCCCACCAAGAATTTAAAAGAAAAAAAGATTGATATAATAAAATCTAAAAAATTTAGAAATAGAAAATTGGGTTAATAATATACATATTATAGAAAATTGGGTTAATAATATAATAAATTATATATTTCTTCTTCTTTTTTATAAGAATAATTTATATTTCTAAACATAAACATTAAAATCCATATATTTTAGAAGCTCAAATACATGAGCGCAAAATATTAGTCCAAATAGCTTGTTTTATAACCCCCATTTTTTTTCGGATCTCTTGTATCAGTAGAAATATTAAAACCAATTGAAACATTTCTGCCGTTCGTCCTCCAAAAAAAAAAAAAAAACCAATTGAAACACTTAAGACACCCACAGTACAGCTCAATAATTTATTTAGTACATTTTGAGGGTATTTGAAATTCGTACAAAATTTACAACCTTGGAAGAGAGAGAGATAGAGACTTAGGGCCTATTTGGATTAAGAGGGAGGGAAAGTGAGTGGATGAGAGTAAAGTAGAGTTGGTTGAAAAATAGCCTATATTTTTCGGCGAACTCTACTTTACTTCCTTTCACTCTCCCTCCCTCCCCTTAAATCCAAACAAACCATTAGAGAGAGGCTTGGTGTAAAAGGTTTGAACATATGAATATTGATGGTGAGGCTTGAGACAGTGATGTCAGCTTGGGTTAGCCTCTTGCATGGGTTTTTGGGTTGAAAAAAGGAATAAGATCTTCTCCATTGCACTTGAAATAGAGAGACTCAATTTTTTGGTTAAGATATTATTTTTTTGAGAGATGCTATGTCTACAACAATTCTACAACATTTTTACAACAAATCACAGGTAGTTAGTTGTTATTTGTTCAAATTTAAAATTAATACTAAGATTACTTTTTTGCCCCAACAATAATAACCAGTAACAATCTGCCACTTAGGATTTGTTGTAAAAATGTTGTAGACATAGCATTTCTCTATTTTTTTAGATCTAACAATATTCAGGCAGTCATTAAATGAGATGACAATCAACCTTTGAATATGTAATTTTTCTTTTTCATTCTCCAAAAAAAAAAATGTAATTTTTTTTTTTTTTTTTTTTTTATCTCAATCATGAAATGGATCCATTTCAAATAGAGAAGATTTTCCAAGAGGGTAGTTAAGTTTAATTGTGGCAAAGTAAGTGATTCATATTGGCTTTGCCTTTTTTTTTTTTTTTTTTGGTAAGTAAAGGAGTCATTAAATAGGTAAAGATAAATAGGGAAAAGTTTTGCTGCACAATAGGTTATATGGCAGTAAAAAGAAAGCAACATGTATTTAAGAGTCATGATCAGGTGGACCCTTGGACATATGCTACTTTTTTTTTGCTGCCTCATAACCCATTATGCAGCAGTTGTTGCATATTAATATGCAGCAAAACTTTTACCATAACATTTATATTGTAAAAAGACTAGAGGCTGGTCTAGTAAATTAATGTTCACTTATTTTTCTTCTTTTATGAGGAGAAAATTAACGTTCAATTTTGTGGCGAAAGAATGGGCCTTTTAATAATGGTCAATTGGCTTAATCAGTGTAATATATTTAAGGAAGTGGAAATGGAATCTGCAAGTGTTTTAGAGTTATTAAAATAACATTATAATATATTTTTAAAAGTCAAATTGCAAATTATAACCCAAAAGTTTGGAAGTGTTTGGATTTTACACTCTAAAATTCCAGAATTTGAATTTTACCCCTTGAAATTTTGGGGTGTTTAGATTTTACATCCTAATGTTTCAGAATTTGTATTTTACCCTGTAAATTTTATGGGTGTTTGGATTTTACCCCATAAAATTTGGAGGTATATGGATTTTACATCCTGAAATTTCAAACTTTGAGGATGTAAAATCCAAACACCCTAAAACTTTAGGGGGTAAAATCCAAATTCTGAAACTTTAGAGTGTAAAATTTAAACATCCCCAAACTTTAGAAGTGTAATTTGAAATTTACCCATTTTTAAAAGTCTAATATTTTATAGTTCTATAAATTATTTAGATTTTACTACGTTATCAATATCATAAATGCATATAAAAATAGTGCAAGCCAATGTTTGTTTAAATATTGACAAAATTTTAATTTTTCATTTTTTTAGAGAGATTCAACCTATGGTGTCCACTGTTGATGATAGCTCTTTATCATTAAACCAAGACACCAATCCGTTTTTAGTGTAAGCAAAAATTGAACCCCAGATCTCTTATTCAATCATCTGAGACTTTACCAGTTGAGCTAACTGGAACCCACTTGAATTTTTCGTTTAATCATAAATAGATGCAACTTTGAGAATTTAATGTTGGAGTTACATTAAAAACTTGATAAAATCTATGGATACAAACAACAAAATCAATATAAAAAACTAGTTTTATAGTAGCGTTTTTAGGAATTTCCATAATAAGTTGACTTATTACGGCAGTTTAAAGCCTGCGCTTTCCTTAATAGTTGGCATCTTCTAATGACTCTAGAACATCTAGTGTTCAAATCCTTTCTCCCCCAGCTATCAAATTAAAAAAAATAAAATAAAACAAAGAACAAAAGTGTTATCTTCTCAATTATGCAACCTATAGAGGGAAAAATGTTGTAACACCCCATAAACTTTTAACTACTAGCCAAGACACCCCCTAAACTTTATATTGGCCAATTTACTCCATAAACTATTTACAACTATCAAATCAGTACATTAGTTATATATCCTCTATGTTTGCAAATTTTTAAGAAAATCAAATATCAATAGTTATGTCATTAAAAAAAAAAAAAAAATCTAAATTCATGTTTTTGTAGTTTTAAACTATGCATAAAAAAAAGTTTATAGATCAAATAGTAAATAATATTAAATTTAAAAGAAATTTGACATGCATGTTAAGAACATAAAGAACATTTAATCCAATTATTAGATTTTCAAAATATGCTGTCATGTTAATTTTTTAGTGAGAGTTTAATGCATTTTTCTTTAAATTAGTTTAGAAAGAAACTTTATCCATCAATATTTTCCAAAGCTTCTAACCCTACTTAATTTTAGAACTTAAAAGTGAAATGTACGAAATACTATATTCCACTGAATTTTCTTTTAGCAAGTAATTTTATAATTTTTTGAAGTGGGGGATTAAAAATTATAGAAAAAATCGTGGTCATTCGTCTTAAATGTTATAAAAAGTGATGGATCACTTATAGTAGATCATTTCATCATGTGGTAAAATTGTGTGAGATTGCAAATTGGGTGGGTCTTAAATTTATTGAAAAATATAGTTATTGTACATACGATTTATTTGGTTTTTATGTGTAAGAGAGTTATTGTTTTTTTTTTTTTTTTTTTTTTTTTTTTCCTTTGTTGATTAAGAAAAGGTGGAATAGTGGGAACAATTCACTTTCTAGAGTAAAACTCCCGCTCTAAATAACCCTGTTAACTCTGGTACTAATATTTTCCACGTCTCGAATCTAAGTGTTAAGATTAGATGGACGAGATACTTGATCACTTAACTCTTATAAATAATAAATAAATAAACGTGAAATCTTGGAAGCAAGTGTGTAGAAATACGTGTTGGTAAACAATTTTTGTTGTTTAAACACCGTTACTAAACGGAACCTAAGTTTATAGGAGAGTTATGATTGAATTGCAAGAGATTGCTGGACTTCTGATCAGCCCTTGTCAAATTACATGGGTCACTGTCAAGGTATAGACAACCCAAAGCAATTTGTAGCTCACATAGTCACTGTTAAAACTAGTCCCGTGTACAGTGAGAATTGCAAACTGAACAAAACTTGAATCTAAGGCTTTGTAATTGTTTTCTTGTCCCTTCATCATCCATTTTCTTAGTTTTTTGTTTTAACAAAGTTTGGCTCCTAACATGTTTAGAGCTATCTTTTCCAACCCATTTACGTGGCTATTTATAAGATTATTTATGTGTATTATTTAAATAAGTCATATGAATCATTAACAAAGTCATGTGACTAAAAATGTACATGGATAGTCTCTTCAATGCATATACTGAGTTGCAAAAAGAGAACACTAAATATGTTTAGAACCAAACTTTTCATTTCCATTTGGTTTGAGGCCAAGCTTTAGGTGTTTGATTGCATCATAAAGTTATATGAGAGATGAGTTTTAAATATACTCAAAATTGGGTGTGATCAAACCAGTAATAATGCACCAGGTCCTGTCAAAACTCCTTGATCAGTTGTACTTAAAAGAGTAATATTACTGAATGATAACATAACTACTGTTTACCCTTTTGCTACGTGATAGTAACTTGAGGCAAAGTCAGAGCAAGGCATGTTTCACATGTAAGGCTTTGTTGGCTGAGCTCAAGCTAGAGTCCACCCCAAAACACGTGATCGTCATATTTCCTACCTGTTCATACTTCAATGTGAATATGAGAAGCTGAATGTGGGTCAATTTATATCCTTACATTACATCTCACATTGCCATTGATCAATGATCATTCTAGGTACATGAATATGGAAGTAGCAAAATACATGCAGGTCAAATTTATTGTCAACTCGTCCAAGGCATCAATGTTCAGTCATCATCATCATGGAGATGGACCCCAGTCACGTCTAGCTTTTGCTATATGCAAATGCAGGTCTTCTTATGCAACTTTTATTAGTCAAAAATGATGGACCCCAGTCACGTCTAGCTTTTGCTATATGCAAATGCAGGTCTTCTTCTGCAACTTTTATTAGTCAAAAATCCTGACTCGAGAGATAGGGCTAGCCATTCCTTTTTGAATATAAGCAATGCATATGGTAGACTCTGTAGTTTGTAGTTTTTATAAGCTATTATTAACTAGAAATAGATCATGAGCCTTGTAGGAATTTAATATTATTTCTAACCACCTATTAAGAAGAACCTTAAAAATAAAATAAAAATAAAAAATAAAAAACATCTATTAGAGAAAGGGATGAGATGAGACTAGCTGCCGTGACTTGAATTCCTTCTTTCCCCGTTTTATTAGGTGAAAAATTTGACCCCTCATTTTCAGTTGATTGGGAAAAATGTTTTGACTATAATTTTGTCTGAAACAATAGGAGCATTTAACTTAAAGTCATCAAAATCATCATCATCATGGAGATGGACCCCAGTCACGTCTACCTTTTGCTATATGCAAATGCAGGTCTTCTTATGCAACTTTTATTAGTCAAAAATCCAGACTCAAGAGACATGGCTAGCCATTCCTTTTTGAATATAAGCAATGCATATGGTAGACTCTGTAGTTTGTAGTTTGTATAAGCTATTATTAACTAGAAATAGATCATGAGCCTTGTGGGAATTTAATATTATTTCTAACCACCCATTGAGAAGAACCTTAAAAATAAAATAAAAATAAAAAAAATAAAAAACATCCATTAGAGAAAGAGATGAGATGAGACTAGCTGTCGTGACTTGAATTCATTCTTTCCCCGTTTTATGAGGTGAAAAAATTGATCCCTCATTTTCAGTTGATTGGGAAAAATGTTTTGACTATAATTTTGTCTAAAACAATACGAGCATTTAACTTAAAGTCATCAAAATCAGAGAGAGAGAGAGAGAGAGAGAGAGAGAGAGGGTAATGCCATGGCTGTGAGTGAGAGAGACGGAGAGGGTGAGAGTGTGTGTTCGTCCACTTGGTCTAGTTTGATCATTTTATTTATTTTTTTTTTACAAAAAAGAAATTCTACTCTAGTCTAATCTAAGTGTATATGTGTGTGAAGTTTTCTCCTGAAGACTTGAACCTCGACCCTTACCCCCTATACTCCACAAATACTTATACTTATAGAATAACCATCACACCAAGTATGTACGGTAGTTAGTTTGGTCAATTATTTTTTGGAAGGAAACGATGACATTTCTTACCAGGCCTCGACGTGCTGTCATTAAAACACAGATGTGTCCACATGATATTATTGATACCAACAATGACGTTTAATTAAAGCCTTTTAAATGTATTCCACCAAACGGTGACGTCTCCCTAATATATATCCGTTAGATTTCAAGTTAGTTACAGTATTCTTTGAACCAGAACCTTCCTGTAATACTTTTGTCTGTGTGTTTTATTAAACTGAAAATTGGGCCAAGCTTAAAACAAAAAAACGTTGACAATATGCTCTGGATAGTTTACTTTCTATGGACAAATAAAATTGGGGATAAATTATAATTCATAAGTTTTAATTTAGATACCTATTGATAATTATGCAGATTAATTAACAATGACTTGATTAGATCAATTTTTTGGTAATCACAGTACTAATAAATTAACCACAACTACAATATAAACCAATTCTAAAGAGTGAAGCAATCAACATAAGAACACATATACTTGATTAGAACACAACTAATTAATGAATAGTGTTTGTTTTATATAGTTTTACATATTCGTCCATACACACACAAAATGCACTGGAATTTCACAATTTTCAAGTGAAAATTTATATCGTGTGTGTACAAATGTGAAAAATAATGTGTGTAACGACATTTAACCCTAATTATAAGAACAATATAATTTTACTTACTTCTCTCTTAATGTCATGAACAGATCTACAACAGATATTTGATTGCATACACCCAGCAACAATACATGCAAGTCTTCCTCTCCTAGTTCCTTTTTTCAAAACCACTCATGTTAGAGTGAGAAAAGAGGGGACTTAACCTTATTTACATAATATTTAAAAACTGAAGCATAACATTTAT
Source organism: Quercus glauca (assembly GCA_023736055.1). Classification (NCBI taxonomy): domain Eukaryota; kingdom Viridiplantae; phylum Streptophyta; class Magnoliopsida; order Fagales; family Fagaceae; genus Quercus; species Quercus glauca. The sequence goes on along the minus strand of CM043319.1, from coordinate 88,207,413 downwards.
TGTTATTATGCTCCTATTGATCATATCAAAGTAACATTTTAGTCCAATTTAGTCCATTTTGGCCTATTCGGTCCACTTTGGTCCAATTTTGTCCATTGCGGTCTATTCGATTCACTCGATCTATTTCGGTCCATTCAGTTCACTTTTGTTTAGTTCAGTCCATTTCGTCAACTTAAATCAATTTTGGTCTACTTTGATCCAATTTAGTCCTATTCAGTCCATTATGGTCTACTTAGGTCTATTCGGTTCACTTCAGTCCATTTCGCTCTATTCGCTACATTTTGGTTCAGTTTGGTCTTATTCAGTCCATTATGATCTATTTCGGTTCACTTTGGTCCATTTGGTCCACTTTAGTGATGCTTTGAGTGGTGATGTTTGTGTAGAAAGATGAACTACTTCATTGACAATTATGTCACATTCTCAAAATAATGTAGATAGGTTCTTAATAAAATTATATTTTTCATATGTTATTATAGTATTTTTTTTAATTATAAATTTTAATATAAGTGGTGGATTTACTTATATTTGTTTCATTTTTTGGTCATTGAATTCATATAGAAGAGGTTTCTTAAAAAAAAAAAAAAAAAAAAAAAAGTCATATAGAAGATGAATTGTTTGTAAGGAGTACAAAGGAAAAAAAAATTCCAACCACAAATTACATTATTTAATGGGTGCTTTAAGAGTATTTGTTAATAGACAAATTTAAAACTAATATCATTTTCGTGGGAAATATAAAAAGCTGTAATTTTTTTTTTCCCTATAAAAGGTTTCCAAAAATATTTCATAAACCAATGTTTTTAGTTCATTTCATTAATTTTTTTTTTCCATTTTCAAAATATCTCTTATATATAATATTGGACAAAATTTAGCTACAAAATAAGTTATAGTCTAAGGTTATAACCTTACTCAATATCATTAACATTACTATATATTTCAAAAATCTAACTGTTGGATTATATATTCTTTACGCTCTTAATACATATGTTAAATATTGTGTCAATTGGATATTATTTATTATATGTTCTATATAATTATATTTTATATATAATTTTAAATTACAAAAATTTGCAATTTAAACAATTTATTAATAACATAATTATTGATTTTTAATTTTTTTAGAAATTTTACAAGCATAGAGAATATAAGAAGAAAATGTAATCTAATGGTAAATTTGTCAAAATTTACTTTTAATAAAAAGATATTGAGTAAAATTATAGTTTTAGGCCACAACTAACTAATTTGTTAGTTAAACTTTATTCAATAATAATTGAATGTAAAATAAAATGTATTAGGTTTACATAAAAAAAGAAAAGAAAAGGGGTAAAAAAAAAAAAAAAAAAAAGAAAAATGATTGCAAACAAATCGGAGATTTTCGGAGACAATTTGGGAGACTTGTCCCAAGTTCAAACACCCATGACCCACCAGCTTGTGTCCTTGACTCCCTTCCCTTTGTGACGACACCCAACTCCATTCTTGAAGAAAAATGCGAGCTTTCAGCTTTGGGAGAGAGAGAGAGAGAAGGGGGGGGGGGGGGGGGGGGGGATTGTTGAGAATTGAGAGAGTTTGTGCTTGCCTTATGGTGTTGTTGTTGAGAGAGAAGGACAATGCTCTCTGTTGTGTGATTTAGATTGGCAGTGGATTGAGGAGGAGAAGAAACTATATATAGCCAAAGATATAAAATTCGGGTTTTTGGCCTGGTCTCTTTGTCTTATGCTAAAGGGTGTGGTGGAGCTTGCTGTTGCCGTCAAAGTCACCATGGGCCCTAACTCCTAAGGTATATTGATATTCTATAGCTACATAATCACCCCATTCTTTAATTCATATTTCTAACTCACGCAATCTATGCAATTCATATCTCAATAAGAAGTTTGACTAGCATTGGTCTTTCTACTGATTTTTGGCCAAAAAATCAATTCTTTATTGACTTTTTTTTTTTTTTTTTTTAATGCTCTCTCCGAACACCAGTTTTTGAAATGGATGAGAGATATGGTACAATAAATGAGGTGAGTATTATGTTACAGTATTGAAGAGTCGAAAAAAAACATTATAAATCCATGTGTTTTGGTCGTACAATACAGTTTACCTTGTTCAATACCTTGTACTTAAGGCTTACATGCCAGATGCATTATATATTGATCTCATGTGCTTGGTTGGGAGTCTATGTAGTCTTTTGAACTTTAAAATTGTGCTTCCAATGAGCTGTTTCATCTTCCACCTTTTCTTTTAAAAAACAAGCAAAGCATATGGTAGACAGCATATTAGTTTGTAAAAGCTTTAATAAACTATTAATAGGTTGATTTATGAAAGCTCTAGAAATCAAGCTCGGGCGAGTTGGCTGTGGCTGGCCCAAGATCAGTCAAGATGCCGAATTACCAATTACCATCTCAAGCCGGAATAGTTGGCCCGGCCTTTTCTTTTTTCCCTTGATAACTGTTTATATCCCAATAAACCAATCTCATCCCATTTTCTTGACCACTTGTTTGCCAACTTAATCAAACTATCAATTACTCACTAAAGTAAGGAAAAAATGCTAAAAGTTAACAATACCAACATGTCACTCTAGCCATCCATTAAGTTTCTCTAAAACTAAAGAAAAGTATATTTTAGATAATCTGCTAGTCATTTTCAAGTTGACAAAAGCCTTCACTGATAATTGATGCCTAGAATGCCTCCAATCCCTAGATGCAATTCTGGACTTGCGATGCTTAGTGACTGTGTAAGCTAGCTTATTGACTCGATCCAATATCCATTTTGGTACGCTACATTTTTGGTTTGAAAGAAGGGATGCTTAATCCCTATAATAAAAATATTTAGAGATAGGGATTAGAGAGATAAGACTTCATAATTCTCTGTCTGTTTTCTTTTTTGGTAAAGAGACTTCATAATCCTCAATCAAACCAAATATCAATATGTTTTTCCCACCCCAAAAAAAAAGAAGTAAAAGATCACTAAAACAAACATGGATGCTGAAAAATTGGTTATGTCTTTGATTCTGATCACTATTTTCTTTCCATTTTGCATTTCCCTTGACACCTTAACACCAGATGAATCCATCAAGGATGGCCAGTCTTTGATTTCCAAAAAAATAATTTTGCCTTAGGCTTCTTCAGCCCTGGCAACTCCAGCTATCAGTTTCTTGGTTTTTGGTATGTCAAATTGACAAAACAAATTGTTGTGTGAGTTGCAAACAGGAATGATCCTATCAATGATTCCGCTGGAGTTCTCTCCATCAACCAGTTTGGAAACCTTGTCCTCCATGACAGTTTTAACTGTTTCTTTGGTCTACAAATGTTTCTGTCCAAGTTACAGCCTCCTCTGTTGCTCAGCTTCAAGATTCAAGAAACCTGGTATTGATCCAGGGGAATAACAAAAAGGTGTTATGGCAAAGCTTTGATTATCTGTTTTCCTTCTTTCTTAAATTTTTTAATCTTTGTTTGTTCTGTTATGTTCTGATCTTGTACATGAACTGTAGTATTGATTTAGAATGTTTTACTTTGTTTAGATGTGGAAAGTTTATTTTTTGAGCTTTGGGTCATGGTTTCGGGGCTTTCTTGTTGATTTTGGAGGCTTTGGTAATTAGTTTTTTGTTAGTGAAAAACTACATTTTATTGACTTCTCAAAATCTAACTTTGATTCCAATCTTTGTGCACCTGTTTATTCTATTTAATGCTTATCTAATAGATAAATTTATCTTTTTGAAAATTTGACTACTTAAAAGTTATTGCAATGTGTTGTTGTTGTAAATTGTAGAGTTTGAGACACTTGTATGACTATTGGCATGTCAAATTAAAGTTTTCTATCTGATGAAATAAAATTTGTGACATGTATGTTCTGGAATAGTAATATAGATATAATGTTCTAACACTTTGTATCACTATCTATTATATGGCGCAGAAAATTATTTATGCATGTATAAAAACTGATTATTATTTTTTTTCCTTTTTTCCTTATAAGCTTTCTGTTGCTACTGTGCAGTGGACTGGAAAGCAATTTTTTTTAGCATAGCTTGGTTGGTTTGTCAACTCAGGGAGGTATGTGCTTCCCCTTGCCTTGTCTAAGAGAAAGGCAACTTAACTTGTAGTGCAATGCAAAATTAAATTTACATCTTAATCATATTGGCATTTACTATTTAAAGTAGCAAAAGTAATAAGTTTAAAACCCCCAACTTGTGATCATATATAGCTTGCTGAAGAATAATTCATTTGTTAGTGATCTATTTCGTTTCATGGACTTATCAAAAGCTCACATGGACCCAAAAGAGTTGGTTATTTTGGCTCTTTGGTGATTTCATTTTGTGATACACAGATTGTAAATTCCTGGGCTAACTTGGGTTTGGTTTCTTAGGTCAAGTTAATGATGTTATGCCTGAAAAAGCCCATCTTATTTTTCTTATTAGAGTATAAGATAGATAATTAAGACCTGTTACCCCATTGGTCTTGTGAAATATACAACAATGTTTATAAAAGTCGCGTGAATACAAAGCTAATTTTAATGAGATAACTATAGTATCTCCAACTTATGGTCCAATTCCAATAATCATTGTTTGGAATTAAAAAAAAAAATTAGACATCCTTTTTGGATTGGTCTGATGTTAAGGTGTCAAGGGAAATGCAAAATGGGAAGAAAAGAAGAATCAGAATAAAAAAAATGACCAGTTTTTCAGCATCCATGTTTGTGTTATTGGTCTTTCACTTAAAATAACCATTTTTGGGGTATGGGGGAAAAATATTGATGTTTGGTTTGATTTAGGAATATGAAGTTTCCCTACCAAAGATATAAAATTCGGGGTTTTGGCCTGGGCTCTTTGTCTTATGCTAAAGGGTGTGGAGGAGCTTGCTGTTGCTGTCAAATTTACCATGGGTCCTAAGGTATATTCTATGGCTACCATATGACACCTTTCTTTAATTCATATTTCTGACCATTCTTTAATAATGTCTCAACAAGAATTTTGATTAGCATTGCTCATTCTACTGACTTTAGGCCAAAAATTTAATCATTTGTTGAAGTTCTCTATATCTGCTTCTTCATATAGCAGATTTTGAAATGGATGGGAGATATGGTACAATAAATGAGGCGACTATTATGTTACACTATTAAAGGGTTAATGAAAGACATTATAAATCCAATTGTTTTGGTTGTGCAATACAGTTTACCTTGCCCAATACCTTGTACTTAAGGCTTTACATGACAGATAGAATATATATATATTGATCTCATATGCTTGGTTGTGCATCTATGTAGTCATTTTTAAAAGTTAAAATTGTGCTTCCAATGAGCTGTATTGTTTTACACCTTTTCTTTTTGGATACAAGCAAGGCATGTAGTAGATTGCATACTAGTTTGTAAAAGCCACTGAAATTTGCTGGACTGAGGTTAGCCGAAGAACAGAAAAAAGTTCTAGGAATCAAGCTCAGATGAGTTGGCTGCGGCTGGCCCAAGATCAGTCAGGATGCCAAATTACCAATTACCATCACAAGCCAGGATAGTTTGCCCTGCCTTGATAACTCTATGTATCCTAATAAGTCAATCTATGGACTAAGCACCTCTTTTTTCAAACAAAAAAAATAGCGTATCAAAATGGATATTGGATCAGGTCAATAAGCCACCTTACACAGTCACTAAGCATCACAAGTTCAGAATTGGATCTAGGGATTGGAGACATTCTAGGCATCAATTATCAGTGAATGCTTTTGTCAACTTGAAAATGACTGGCAGATTAAATATCAAAATACTTATTTTAAATAGTGCATTTTGGTTTGCAGGATGGATGCTTAGTCCTAAATAAAAATATTCCGAGACAAGGATCAGAGAGATTCCTAACTCTCTCTCTCTCTCTCTCGGTAAGGAGACTTCATAATTCTCAATCAAACCAAATATCAATATATTTTTCCCAACCAACAAATTTTTAATTTTTTTTTTAATTCGAGTAAATAATCACTAAAACAAACATGGATGCTGAAAAAATGGTTATGTCTTTCATTCTAATCATTCTTTTCTTTCCATTTTGCACTTCCCTTGATACCTTAACACCAGACCAATCCATCAACGATGGCTTGCCTTAGGCTTCTTCAGCCCTGGCAACTCCAGCTATCAGTATCTTGGTATTTGGTATGTCAAAGTGAAAAAACAAACTGTCATTTGGGTTGCAGACAGGAATGATCCTATCAATGATTCCTCTGGAGTTCTCTCCATCAACCTGTTTAAAAACCTCGTCCTCCATGACTGTTATAACCGTCTTGTTTGGTCTACAAATGTTTCTGTCCAAGGGACAGCCTCCTCTGTTGCTCAGCTTCAAGATTCAGGGAACCTGGTATTGGTCCAGGGCAATAACAAAAACGTGTTATGGCAAAGCGCTTTGACTACCCTACAGACACTTTGCTTCCATACATGAGGCTGGGGTTGAATTGGATAACTGGACTAGACAGGTTTTTGACATCTTGGAAGTCACAAGATGACCCTGGAACTGGGCAATACTTTTGTAAGATGAATCCTACTGACTCTCCACAAGTTGTCTTGTATTAGGGTTTGACCCTATATTGGCGGTCAGCTCCATGGCCATGGCAACATTAGCAGCAGCAACAACAGTATCTTTGGGCTTTAAGTACGATTTTGTTTACAACGAAGAAGAGGTATCTTATGCCTACTTTTTTGATGAGCCCTCCATCATTTCTAGAGTAGTGGTTGACAAGTCTGGTTTGTTCCAACAACTTTTGTGGAATGATGGTGATCATCAATGGAAGGAACTATGGTCAACACCTAAATACTCGTGTGATAACTATGGACACTTTGGTGCATACAGTAAATGTACTCCTGACAATACTAACAGATTTGAATGTATGTGTTTGCCAGGGTATGAACCCAAGTCTCCAAGGGCTTGGTATTTCAGAGACGGTTCTGAGGGATGTGTGAGAAAGCAGTTGGGTTTTTCTATGTGTGGAAATGGAGAAGGATTTGTTAAGGTGGCACGTTTGAAGCCTCCAGATACATTCGTCGCAGCTTGGATGGACATGAGTATGAGTAGTTCAGAGTGTGAGCAGGCATGCTTGAGGAATTGTTCTTGCACAGCTTTTATCAATTACAATATTAGTAGGACGGGATTCAGTTGCTTGTCATTTTATGGTGAACTGATGGACATTTTAGAGTCTACAGATGATGGGTTTGATCTAAATGTTCGTGTGGATGCAGCTGAGTTTGGTAGTCTTCTTCGCTTACTCTCATTTTTCTAAATTTTCATTTCTGTCTTTTTCATTTTATGAATCATTGTTAATTTTGTTCCCTTCAGCTAAGTATATCAGAAAGTCTATAGATTTTCTTGGCAAGAAGAGGAAACTAGCTATTACAATATTCTGTTGCTGTGTCGTTGTTTCTGTTATCCTTGCTAGCCTACATGTGGCTAATGACGAAGAAGGAAAAAGAAAGTAAAAAAATCATTTGCATTGCATTGTTCATATATGTATACATGTGTGTTCCACTAAGTCATGAAAAATGTCCCATATATCAGGAGTCATTTAGATTAGCTCTCCATTGTGAAATTATAGTGAGCACTGTCTGTCAATATGTTTTAGGACAGTGAAGAGAAAATTACACAATCAATCATTAAATTTTACTGGTACCAAAGGTTATCTGGAGGGAAATGAGCTAGAGGACAGTAGTAGACATCCAGATATATTGATTTTTGATCTAAGCAGCATAGTTGCCGCCACTGGCAATTTCTCTCTGACAAACAAACTTGGGCAAGGTGGTTTTGGTTCTGTTTTTAAGGTATGTTTACAATTCATAATTACATTGTTGAATGTTGATAGCATACCTGTTTTCGTTTTTGTTTCATATTCCATTATTATGCGGGTGAGAATGGGATAAAATGAGTTTCATAAGCTAGCACATAAGTTATTGAAAAATCAGATTGAGCTTACCCGGAAGAATTAGGCTGCATTTGTTTTGCCTGAAAACACTTTCAGGATTATTTTACACCCTTGTGAGTGTTTGGTAGCTACGGAAAATACGGTCAATGGAAAATCATTTATGCTTTGACTGGAAAATAAGCCACTTTGAGCGTAAAATCATTTACGCTTTAATTTTACCTTCAAACAATTTCTGGAAACCACACCTGAAGAGAGAGCTTGAGCACACTCCTCACACGGTCCAAAACCCATCTCCAAGCTCACCTTAGCCAAGCTTCGGCCAGCCTAGATCGTGCTGCCCCACGGTCCAAAGCTGAGATCGACTCCACCGCCGTCTGGGTCGGGCCTCTCACCGCTGATCTGCCCTGTTTCTCTCTTCCTCCCTCTGCCACCCATGTCACTGATCTACCCTTTTTCTCTCTACCCATGTCGAGCAAACCACCGCAAGACATGCGACCCACCGTGACCCAGTCTCCTCCGCTGCGTGATCTTGCTTCCGCCGCCTCTAGATTGAACTTAGTCACCTCTCTCTCTCTTCCTTCTTCTTTCAATTTGACCGGATTTGATGAATTTGTTTTGTTGGGTTTTGTTTCTTTTGTGTTTATCTATTGAGAAATGATATTATATATTTGTTTGGAAGCTGAAAAAATGTGAGAAAATGTAAGAAAGTGTGAGCAACAAGTAGAAAATGTGTTTTTTATAGTATTTTCAAGAATACAACCAAACACTAGAAAATATTTTTCAAAGCATTTTTTGAAATGCAACCAAACACTTGAAAATATTTTCACATCGGAAAATATTTTACACTGAAACAAACATAGCCGTAGGCATTGAACTCAATTTCTTAGAACTAATAGTTATGAGTAAGCTTACTCTTGGTTCATGAATTTAGGGTCAGTTATTTAATGGGCAACAAATAGCTGTAAAAAGTCTATCCAAGAGTTCAGGACAAGGAATAGAGGATTTCAAAAATGAAGTTATGTTGATTACAAAACTTCAACATAGAAATCTTGTCAAAATTTTTGGCTATTGCATTCAGGAGGAAGAAAAGATGCTTATTTATGAGTACATGCTAAACAAAAGCTTGGACTCCTTCATTTTTGGTATGTCTTCTTTATTAAAATCTATTTCCATCATTTGCTTTATTTTCTTTTATTATATGTTCAAAGAATAAATGTGAGGTACGTAAAAAACACATATTTCAACATTGTTTAAATTGCATTTTGAGTAAACTAGAGTAAAATTTTATCGTAGATCATACAAGAAGTTCATTGCTTAATTGAAGGAAACACTTTGAAATCATCATTGGGATTTCTCGTTGGATTTGCATCTTCATCAAGACTCAAGATTAAGAATTATTCATAGGGATCTTAGAACCAACAATGTTTTACTAGATGCTGAGATGAACCCCAAGATTTTAGATTTCGGGATAGCCCATATATTCAAAGGGAACCAAATTGAAGACAAGGCAACTCGAGTTATAGGAACATAGTAAATATCGCACAAATACACGTGCACACATGCTCCCGTATATTATGCAAAGACTTGCACACTTACTACACATAAGGAAATGAAGGCCTTGCAAACTTTAACATTATGTATATAATGTTGTTCATGTGCAGTGTTTATATGTCACTAGAGTACGTAGTATTTGGAAAATTTTCAACAAAATCAGATGTCTTTAGTATTGGTGTCATATTGTTGGAGATTGTTAGTGGCAAGAAGAACAACAGTTTTTATCACAAGCACCCTTCCATAACTTTGATAGGGTATATAAGTAATAGAAAACAGAAATCTTTATGGTATGCAGTTATAATACAGCCACTTATGGATAATGCTACCAATCACACAAGTCTGGAAACTTTGGAAAGAATATAGAGCCTTAGATATAGTTGATTCATCAATAAATGTGTCATTTGTTTACCCTGAAGTCTTAAGATGCATTCAAAGTGGGCTCTTATGTGTGCAAGAAGATGCAATGGATCGACCAACAATGTTGGTAGTTCTTCTCATGACTCTTCCTTCTCCAAAACAACCTACTTTCATCTTCCGAAGACCTACCAATGATTTGGGATCAATCACAGGAGGGGGATTTTATTCTACAAATGATGTGACAATAACTAAGTTTGAAGCTCGCTAAAGGTAAAGATTTTAGTTAGCTGCTTCTAAATTGCTTCTATAAGGATTTGTGGGACAAATTGACATTTTACTCTTTGTATTAAAGAATGTATTACTTGTTCTATTCTTTTTCTTCTTCTTTCTATCCCTTTTGTACCAAGTGATCCAAAGTAAAATGAAAAATGTTGGTAAAAACAACCTAGTTCAGTGGACTGTAGACTCTGTAGTCTCCCTTGACCTTTCAAGATCTATAACTGCAGTTCAAGCCTCATATGCTCACAATTGAAACATATTAGAGAATTATGTAAGCTATAGACAAATTTTCTGAGCCCCAAGCAATAAGTCATAGCCCAACATTAGAATTTTAAGGAAAGCTAAAAGCCAAACGTGCAGTCTGTGATGGATAGTAGTCTAGGAACAAAGTTCTATTAATTTTTCAAGTAAATATCTTTGTCATAAACAACTGATAGGAATGTGTTTAATGTTTAACCTCACGTGTTAATCTATTCACCTGCAAAATCCTTGGATATTTTGATTCAGATTTTTTCTAAAGTTTGAATTTAGTAACCACATATATTTGAAGACCAAAATCTACTGTATAAATTATATTGGCTTTATGTTCACAAAAGTCCCCACTTTAAATCTGCATGATCTCAGTAAGAATTGCAAAATGAACAAAACTTGAATCTAAACTTTCGATATTGTTTTCCTGTCCCTTCTTCATCCATTTTCTTGGTTTTTTGCTTTAACAAAGTTTTGACTCATAATATGTTTAGAGCTATTTTTTCAAACCCATTTATGTGGCTATTTATAAAACTATTTATGTGTATTATTTAAACAAGTTACATGAATAATTAACATAGTCATGTGACTAAAACTATACATGGATGGTTTCTTCAATGCCACATAGTGAGTTGGAAAAAGAGAACTCTAGACATGTTTAGAGCCAAACTTTTTCATTTCCTTTTGGTTTGAGGCCAAACTTTAGGTGTTTCATTGCATCATGCAGTTATATTTGATGAGTTTTACTTTTATATATACTCAAAATTGGGTGTGATCAAACCAGTAATAATGCACCAGGTCCTGTCAAAATTCCTTGATCACTTAAAAGAGTAATTTTACGGAATGATAACATAACTATTGTTTACCCTTTTGCTACGTGATGGTAACTTGAGGCAAAGTCAAAGCAGGGCATGTTTCACATGTCAGGCTTTGTTATCCGAGTCCAGCCCAAAAAGCGTGATCGCCATAACTCCTACCTGGTCATATTTCAATGTGAATATGAGAAGCTGAATTTGGGTCTGGTCGCCTCAATTAATAGCCTTACATTACATCTCACATTGCCATTGACCAATGATCGTTCCATGTACATTAGTTATTGTCAACTCGTCCAAGGCATCAATGTTCAATCATCATCATGATGGACCCCAGTCACGTCTAGCTTTTGCTATAGGCAAATGCCGGTTTTCTTACGCAACTACTATTAGTAAAAAATCCTGACTCAAGAGACATGGCTTGCCGTTCTTTTTTGAATATAAGCAATGCATATGGTAGACTCTGTAGTTTGTAAAACATATTATCAACTAGATGTGAACACCATGAGCTCTGTGGCTTAATTGACATTTCTTGGTGTTTTTAACGAAAATATTCAGGGATCAAATATTTCATTTACCATTATTATAAGATTGAATTATCACTAAAAAAGAAGGAAAAAGAAAAAAAGAAAAGGCTATCAGCCAAAAGCATTGGGAAACAGGCTGGGCTGATTTGGACGAAAAGATCAATTTTTATGCTCATAGAAACATATTAAAGTCCAAAATCCTTGCTAAAAATTGACCCCTAGAACGTCCTCACTCAGTCCTATTCGCAGTTGGTGTACCTGGTGTAAGACTTTAGACTTTGGCGCAATAATATTTTTTTTGGTTACGCAACTGATCATTTGAATTTTAAAAGATGAGAAGTCCTAAAACAAAAGGGCGATGGAAGACTTCATAGTTCATAGCTCTCTCTCTCTCTCTCTTCCTTATTTTTTTGGTCTGGAGACTTCATAATCCTCAATCAAACAAAATATAAATATTTTTTCTCCAAAGATTTATTTATTTATTTATTTTTAAAAGAAAAGACTACTAGCACAAAACATAGATGCTAAAAAAATGTTCAAGTCAGTAATTCTAATGGTTCTCTTCTTCCCATTTTGCATTTCCCTTGACACCTTAGCACCAAACCAATCCATCAAGGATGGCCAATCTTTGATTTCCAAAGAAAAAAATTTCGCCTTAGGCTTCTTCAGCCCTGGTAACTCTAGCCATCGGTATCTTCGTATTTGGTATGTTAAAGTGAAAAATCAAACCGTAGTATGGGTTGCAAACAGGAATGATCCTATCAAAGATTCCTCCGGAGTTCTCTCAATCAACCAGTTTGGAAACCTTGTCCTTCACGACAGTTCTAACCGTCTTGTTTGGTCTACAAATGTGTCTGTCAAAGGAACAACCACAACCTCCTCTGTAGCTCAGCTTCAAGATTCAGGAAACTTAGTATTGGTCCAAAACAATAACCAAAAGGTACTGTTATGGCAAAGCTTCGACTATCCCACAGATACTTTGCTTCCAAAAATGAAGCTTGGTGTGAATTTGATAACTGGACTAGACAGGTTCTTAACATCTTGGAAGTCACAAGATGACCCCGGATCTGGGGACTGCTTCTATAAGATGATAATTTCTGGCTCCCCTGAAGTGTTTGTTTACAAGGGTTCGACCCCATATTGGTGGCTGGGTCCATGGCCATGGCGTAGCTCATCGCCAGCAACAGCAACAGCTTCATCAGGTTATACGATTGATTTTGTAAACAATAAAGATGAGGTATCTTATGCTTACTTTCTTGATGACCCTTATATTATTTCTAGATTAGTGGTTGACAACTCTGGATTGCTACAACAACTTATGTGGAATGAAGCTGATCTTCAATGGAAGGAGATTTGGTCAGTACCTAAATACCGTTGTGACAAGTATGGACAGTGTGGTGCGTATAGTAAATGTAAGCCTGAAAATTCTAATAGGTTCGATTGTATGTGTTTGCCAGGGTATGAACCCAAGTCTCCAAGGGATTGGTATCTCAGAGATGGTTCTGAGGGTTGTGTTAGGGAAACGTTGGGGATGTCAATGTGTAGGAATGGAGAAGGGTTTGTGAAGGTGCAACATTTGAAGGGTCCTGATTCAGCTAATGCAGCTTGGATGGACATGAGTATGAGTAGCTCAGAGTGTGAGCAGGCTTGCTTGAGTAATTGCTCTTGCACTGCTTTTATTAGTATAGATATTGATGGGAAGGGGACAGGTTGTTTGGCATGGTATGGTGAATTGGTAGACATTTTGGAGAATTCAGATGAAGGGTGGGATTTAAATATTCGTGTCGATGCATCAGAGTTAGGTAGCCTCCTCTTCTTGCTTTCATTTTATTTATTTATTTGTTTTACTATTATCATTTCTTCCTATTGCACTTTTGGATCTTGGACTCATTGCTTGTTTTATTTCCCTTTTCAGCCAAGTATACAAGGAAGTCCAAAGGTTTTCGTGGCAACAAGAGGCTGCTGGCTATTACAATATTGTGTGTTGCTGTGCCATTTTTTCTGGTATCCTTGCTAGTCTATATGTTGCTAATGAAGAAGAGGAAAACAAAAGCTAACAAAATCAGTTGAATTGTGTGCTTTGCTAAGTCGCAAAAAATGTACCATATATTAGGAACCATTTAGATTAGTCATTATTGTGATGTAAATATATAAATGCTTAATTGCGAAATTATAGTGAGCAATGTTTGTCAATATGCTTTATGACAGCGATGAGAAAATTGCACAATCAATCATTAAGTTTTATTGGTACCAAATGCTCTTTGGAGGGAAATGAGCTCGAGGACAGTAGTAGACATCCAGATTTGTCCACTTTCAATCTAAGTTGCATTGTTGCAGCCACTGACAATTTCTCTCCGACCAACAAACTTGGGCAAGGTGGTTTTGGCTCTGGCTTTGTGGTGCGATTTAACCAAAGCCATAACTATACCGCATCTTATTTTTGAGGTCACATGTGCAGTGTAGTGCAGTGCAGTTTAGAATTTAGTTAAAACCATAACTATACTGCACTTCATTTTTAATGTCACATATGTGGTGCGGCATATAAAATAAGGTTTGAAGTTAGTATATTTTTCAAATTTTGAACTTTTCCTACCCAGTTCAAAACTAATTTTTCTCTTTATTTTGGGTCAAGTTTTAAACTATTAAGCTAGTTTTTCTTTATTTTGGATTGATTTTCTAAGTTAACACTTATTAGGATTATCAAACTATTTTTTTTTTTTTAAATTAGAGATAACACATTTAATATTAAAAATAAATAAATATATTAATATATGAAGAGGAAGTGGTAAAATTTTTTATTGTAAAATTATAAATTGCACTGCAACCTGTCAGGGATATGTCATGGAGTTCTAGTTCGGTTTTTGCAATTAGGGAAACCACCCTAACTGTGCTATTTAATTATACTATTTTGTATATCACTATATATATATATATATATATATTTATATTTTTTTTTAATTTTTATTTATTTTTTTTTCAACCCGTCAGTCTCAAGTCTCAACTTTTTCTAAAAAAAAAGTCTCAAACTACCAGTCTTTTCTCTTATTTCATAGTGTCTCCGAAATCTTCACCAGCAGAGACAACAAACACTCAAAAACAACCCCCCTTTGTCAACAAGGAAAACCCAGAAACACGAGAATTCAAGTAGCAATATCGAATCTCTCAAACTGAAAAATCTAACCCCAGAAAAATCAAGCAATAAAAAAAGAAATCCCAAACAAATCAAACCAATATCAACCCAGTCAGATCCACCATCACGCATAACAGATAAAACATAGATCAACCCAACGATTCAACGTCTCAAAGCCAAACAGACCCAAATCAAAATTTTTCCTCAAAAAAATCTAGACCCACCACCAGATCGTGACTGAACAACCACCGTCACGAGTGCTTAATTTTGAATATTGAATTCAGGGTCAATTACCTAATGGACAACAGATAGCTGTAAAAAGGCTATCCAAGAGTTCAGGACAAGGAATAGAAGAATTCAAAAATGAAGTTATGCTGATTGCAAAACTTCAGCATAGGAATCTCGTCAAACTTTTTGGGTGTTGCATTCAAGAGGAAGAAAAGATGTTGATTTATGAGTACATGCCCAACAAAAGCTTGGACTCCTTCATTTTTGGTAGTTTTTCTTTCTAAAAAATACTACAAGACCAATTTTATTTTATTTTATGATATATATGTTCAAAGACTTCAATTTTAGTCCATAAAACCACATATTTCAACATTGTTAACTCATGTTGGAGAAAAATTTTATTTTAGATCATACAAGAAGTTCAATACTAAATTGGAGAAAACGCTATGAAATTGTTGATGGGATTGCTCGTGGGATTTTGTATCTTCATCAAGATTCAAGATTGAGAATTATCCATAGGGATCTTAAAACTAGCAATATTTTACTAGATGCTAAAATGAACCCCAAAATTTCAGACTTCGGCATGGCTCGTATATTTAAAGGAGACCAAATTCAAGACAAAACAACTAGAGTTGTTGGAACATAGTAAGTACCACACACATGCTAGCTTGCATGCACGCAAATAGAGAAATTAAAGTATAATGCCAAAGTTAAAATTACATTTGATATGTTTTCACATGCAGTGGTTATATGTCACCAGAGTATGCAGTATTTGGAAAATTTTCAATAAAATCAGATGTCTTTAGTTTTGGTGTCGTATTGTTGGAGATCATAAGCGGCAAGAAGAATAACGATTCTTATCAGAAACACCCTTCCCTAACTTTGATTGGTCATGTAAGTAACAAAAAAAAAAAAAAATTACAATTTTCATTTATAATATAGCTTTATATGGATAATGCTATATATGAACCACGTAGGTATGGGAACTATGGAGAGAAGGTAGAGCTTTGGATATAATTGATTCATCGATAAATGATTCATATGTTTCTGATCAAGTCTTGAGATGCATTCAAATTGGGCTCTTATGTGTGCAAGAAGATGTAATGGATCGACCAACAATGTTGGCAATTCTTCATATGTTAAGTAGTGAGGCAACACTTCCTTCTCCTAAACAACCTGCTTTCATTTTCAGAAGATCTATCCAAGATTTTGCTCCAGTCATAAGAGGAGGTTCTTGTTCTATAAATGAAGTGACAATATCTAAGGTTGAAGCTCGCTAATGGTAAAGCTGTAGAGGTTCATTTAAATTGCTTGTATAACAAATTTTAGGACTAATTGACATTATATTGTTTTATGTACTAAAGAAAAAATGAAATTCCTTAATTCTTTTTCTTCTCTCTCACTCTATTGGTTTTTCTTTTTATGAATGAAAATTTTCATTAAAAAAATCGAACTGTTAGGAAATGTGAAACCAAATCCAGATTAATGGGATACAAATAACAAAAAAGAAAGAACAGAATAAAGATCAATGCACTTTGGTTCCAAAACTAGGGCTTTGTCCAGAGGTTGCTGTAATTTTAGTGTTACTCCTGTAATGGAGTCACATGTGTCATTAGCAATTTAGCATATACATATACCACCCTATTACTAGGATTACACACATATAAGAAATTTCAATAAAGATCCCAAGACAAAGGAACGGAATTGATAGTATGTATAGGAATGTGTTTGCAGTTTAATTAAAATCACATGTTAAAGCTTATCTAATCTAATCACCAGCAAACTCTTGGATTTTTACACAAGTAGTTATTTACCAAATAAAGATTGAATTAAACCACAAAATATTTGAAGCCGCATCAGGCTAAATTTATTGCATATTTGCATAGTTTATGTTGGATATATATGTTCAGGAAGATCACATTTAAATCTACTTCTTTTGGGTGAAAAATCCATAATCAAACTAAACCTGAATCTAATGCTTCATGAGAATTGCATCTAACACTTCATGCAGTATTAATAGGTCTAAAATCAGAAGCATGTTCTGGGTTCTGCTTTTTTGGGATTAAAGTAATAAAAGTATGATTGAGGTACTCAGGTAGGGATGCAGTATTAAGAAATTTTAGAATAGAGACAGTAATGCCATCACCAATTAAATTCCAATAGTGCTAATAAAAGAGAGGAGACATACCATTTGGGTCTAGGGCTTTGAGAAGGTCCATTTGCTTGATAGCTTGTTGAACTTCCCATGCCATAAATTCATATGACAGTTGGGAATTCATATCTTCTCTAATAACCCTAAATGGTAATATATATATATATATATATATATATATTATTTATATAAATATTTTAATACAAGATAGAATTTTTACTCTAACATAATCTAAGTGTATATGTGTGTAAAATTCTCTCCTGAAGACTTGAACTCCGACCCTTGAAGTGTGCATTGAAATCAAAATGCTAAGAAATAAAAGTATCAATCTAATAATAAATGTCATAGAAATATCAAAGGCGGGCATCTTTTATTGACATAAAGAGGGGAATTATTAAACAATTTAGATGTTCAGGGATATTTATATTCACAGGCAACGTGACTCAACCTCATTGAGTAATATTTATCCAATCTACAAATGACCAAAAAGGGGCCTAATAAAATCACCCATACATTACAGTGGTTGGGTTTAGCCCACGCCTGTTTCATTACTTAAAGATTAATTTTGGGTCGACATCCATGTACATCTTTACACGAAATTGGCTAAAAAACCGACTTCTCTACGCTAAACTAAAAGCCCATTATTTTATTGGGAAATGTCTCCGGTACACGCCCACTTACACTTTTTTGAACTAAAATCTTGAATTGCAATTAAGATTTTCAAGTCGGAAATTATAACTTCGATTTTTGTACAAAAGTGAAATGTGTGTTACAATTGTGTGCCTAATAAACATTGCCATTTTTTTTTTTTTTTTTTTAATTTCCTATCAGACTACACATGGGAAAGTAATAGGTGAAACTACTTCCCTAGAGTTTACTATCTGAGCGCAATTGATCTCTCAAGTTTCAAGTGAATATTATTGGTTCCTCAAATTTAAAACATGAGTGTTGTTAGCCCTTTTGTTAACTGCCGTTAGTGTTATTGCCTATGTGGCTAATGAAATAATGACGTGACTTTTTTTTTACTGATTTTACATGTATTATGCCATGTAAATTAACTTTAAAATAAATTTATATGTACACATTTTAATTAATTATTTCATTCATCACTATGTTAAAAACTTAAAAATAAAAAGTCTCCCCTTATCTCTCTCGTCTTCTTCCTCTGCCATCTGTTGGCAATGCCCAAAATCAAACTCTAATCTGGTTAGTTCATTTGCACAAAACATCTGTTGTCTTATTCATTGATTATTTATTCTGGAATAAGAAATGTATTGGTTGACAAAACCATTTTGAGTTATATACCGCAAGATTTTCTTACTCTTAACTTACGGATGGAGATCTCACGTGCATTGACTTATAGGGTTTTTCTATGCAGACTTATGGTTATTTGGGCTATATTAAACACACTGGCAGAGCATTTACAGTGTGTAATACACTAATATCTCTCTCTTCTGGATTTTGGGCCAACTCTTTCTTTGTGGGCCGAGGAACAAACTGGTAGTCTTTCTTTCAAGCAACTTCACTTTTAGTTGGGCTTATCATTGACACACATTCAGCCTGAAATAAAGTGTGAAAATAACAAGATAATGGACTGAATTTTGTATTATGAATCTGTGTGAGGGTCAATGGGAAAATTGTTGTAAAGCCACCAAGACCAATCTGGGATTGCCAAATGGGAAACGAGTATTGTTGGACAATTCTTGTAAAAGCCTCTGTCGTTCTTGATGATTAGAAGATTTGTGGAGGGCTTATGGGCTCAATATTTGAATCCCACCTGCCTAAGCCATATTGCAAGTGGCATGGGGAAGCCATTGTATATAGATAGTGTTACTGAATACTGAGTTTAATTAGAAGCTGATTTTCCAAGAGAAGTGGAAGTTGATGTGGGAATGGGCAATTTTTTACTGCTAAAATTGAATATCCTTGTGCACCTTTGATGTGTACTAAATGTATTGAACAAAAAAGGTAGTCAAGGAAAGCATGTTGTGGCGTAGCACTCTCGAGGCCCTGGTCCATTGCAGTCCACAGCACAAAAGGAATTTTCCCATCTCACAATGCAGCAGATCATAGAAGAAGCATTGAAGTCTTAGCACTAATATGAAGGTAAGAAGCAAGGAAAAGTTACAGGATCTTGGTGAATCTTCAAAGTGGAATGGTGCTTTCCTCCTATCTTCCATAATTTCTCATGAATTAGTTAATATGGAACACTTGATAGGGTGATGGTTAATCAACAATAGTTTTTTGGTATAAGGTACATCGTAGTGGAGTTTCTAGACCCTGGGATTTCTGATCATTCCCCTGCTCTGTTAACAATTGGTTCAAGGAAAAGCTTTGGACCTAAATCATTTAGATTCTGTAACTTTTGGTGTGAGCATGCTGATTTCAAAAATTGGATAGAGGTGGCATGGAACTCTGAAGTTAGGGGAACACCTATGTACAAGCTCCGCCAAAAGCTTAAGGCTACCTAGCTTAAACTGAAAGTTTTCAATAAAGATCTATATAGTGGGTTATCACAAAGGGTCCAGCTCATAAGGGAAAGACTTGAAGCTGTTCAAATAGGCTTGCTACAAAACTCAAATGATACCAGACTTACTGAGTTAGAGAAGAAGCTGCTGCGTGAGAATCACTCAATTAGTAGGGCGAGGAAGTCTTTAATGAAACAAATATTAAGAAATAAATGGCTTAATTTGGGGGATCATGAAAGTAGTTATTTCCATAGAATTGTGAAAGGAAGACAAGGTAGGAATGAAATTAAATGCCTGCTTGACCAATGGATTAAGGAGTGCATCACTACTCCTAGATTCTCAATAGCAATGAATGGAACCTTGGTGGATTATTTTAATGGAGGGAAGGGTCTAAGGCAGGGGGACCAATTGTCTCCCAACCTCTTTGTTATTGCCATGGAAGGCTTCAATAGACTGCTCAAATTCAAAGTCCTAGCATTTGGTTTATTCAAATACGATCCTCAATGTAAAGAGCAGCAAATTACACATCTTATCTTTGCTGATCTTCTTATTTTTTTCTTCTGCTGATCTATCTTCAATCTGTGTTAATAAAGAAGCTCTTGAAGAATTCCAATAAAATTTTGAACTGTGCATAAACCCAAGCAAAAGTGGGGTATTTGCTCATTTATTTCTGATATTTTAAAAAAGCAAATTCTTGAGATTCTTCAATTCAAAGAAGGCTCCCTACCAGTAAAATATTTTGGTATGCCTCTAATTCCAGGTAAGCTCAGTTTTAAGGACTGCCAGCCTTTACTTGATAAGATTTTGGCTAGAATTATCAGTCTTGGATTACCCGAAAACTGTCCGTTGCTGGAAGACTCAAATTACTACAATATGTACTCTGCAACATTCAAGGATTTTGGGCTAGTATCTTCATACTACCTAAAAATTCCAACAAAAGCCAGAATGATTCAATGGGGAATTTATGTTGACAACTTGTGTGGTTTCTGTTCTGCAGGTCCTGTTCATTGGACAGAAATCATCTAGTTTTCTTTTACAAAAAGGATATGTATTATGAGCTTATGTTTAATATCTGACCACAAATTCAGCTGGTAGGATTTAGTTGATTGGAGTGTAATTCAACAAAAAAGGGAAGAGCTTGAGAGCTGTACTTTGTAAATTAGCTTGGTGGGTAAACTATATACCTCCTGTGGAGCCAAAGAAATGCAATTCTTCACGCTAATTCTTAACGCTAAGAAAGACTGTATTCTGAAGACCAGCTTAGGTTAAGGATAGGTTTTGTTTAGCTGCATTTAGCATTTGGTGTTTTTGGCTTTGCTATACTTGTTTTGTGCAATTAGCTACTAAGTGTAAAAAAAAAAGAAAAAAAAGAAAGGAGAATGGAAACAACTAACTATGACTCAACTATTTGCCACGATAATGACAATTTTCTACAAACTCAGAACTAACTAATAGATAATCATGAACCCTTTTTTTAAAGATTAATATAACTGTATAAACATAATTGCTAATGATTAACCGAAATCAATTGTTGGGTACAATTGTGAAAATTTCATTTTATAGAGTTCCTACACCATGGCTTTCCATCGTGTATAGTTGGAGACTTTTCTTGGTATATTATTATTATTATTACTAGTCACAGACCCACGCGATGCGTGGGAATATATATTTTGTAATATGATACAATTCATAATTTATTCTCTAAAATTTATTGAAGATAGTTTTCTCCTAAAAAATTGAACTTTCTAAAATTATTTTCCAACTCTCTATCTCTACAAATATATCATTATATTATTTTGGGTTATTTTTATTTTTTAATTTTATAGATATGATATTTGAAAACCAATAATGGAGGGACATGCCAACACAACATTAGATTTCTATTTTTCTTCCCATGATGAGATTGTATCATATTTTAATTCTTCTAAATTTTGAGGTGCAACCATCGTACCAGTTGCTAAATCCTTAATTCCCAAAAGTGATGTCTAGTTAGTTGCCAACAAAAAAGAATAAGACCACCAAAAAAAAAAAAAGTAAAGTGAAGTTTTATAGGTTAGAATCATCATGTACAAAAACTAATTTACAATAAGGTAAATAAATAAAATACATATTAAAAAAACCTTACTTCAGCAAAATGATCAAATTTAATAGATCCTCACTTGTATCAATTACCATCAAAGACCAAATTATCAAATAGTAACGTGTCATTGATTCCACCCACGTCTACTACAGACATTTATCAATGTGTCCATATACAAATCACTCAATTATCATTGTTTTGAATTCCCACAGAAAATCAAAATAGAGCGTATACGAATTGTAAACTTGCTAACTCAGCTAATTGTTCTTACCTCGGAGAAGATGTCTATTAGCATTCCAGGTTATGAATTTCAAATGGCTATAGGAAGTTATCAGATTGTATCAATTGCTATGCCCAAAAATAGCAATTGCTTCTGCCTTCATTGGAACACATCAGCTATATCATATTGTGTTTAATAAGGAAAGAAATAGTAAAATCCAAAAGAAATAGTATTGTTAAGATTTGTCTAAAACTCATGTACATAGTATTCTAGATATTCAAGAAGAGAAAATTCTAAAAAGAAAATCAAGTTGCTGAAAAAATAGCATAATTCAAAATCCAAAACTAAAAACCCAATTATTGTTCATGTACACAGTATTAAAGATAGGTATTCAAAAATCAAGAACCAATTAATTTTTCTATCCTCATAACAGTTAGCATAGAGCTAGGTACTAATGGAATTTAAAAATAACTCAATTCTTTGAATTTCGTCACTCCTAAAATACCAAAAAATTTCTCATAAGCTAAATAATCCTCAAAGTTATTCGTCAACCAAACAAGCCAACTAAGGTCCCAAACACAAAAATTCTAGCCACAACACAACAATCTACTTAAGTTGATGTACCTTGGAAAATTAGAGTTTCCTTTAAAAGATTAAGATAAAAAAAATTTAAACTATTACATCCCAAGTTCCATACACAAAAAAAAATTAAGATTCAAATTTTACTCTCTTTTCTCTTCCATTTTCCCACAATTTCTGGGACACCAAATAGTCAAATTAAACAACAAAAAACAAATTATTAGTATAAGGAAATGAAAATCTAACATAGCTAATGTGTATTGAACCATAAAAAGCAAATTATCAAGCACCACCCAAGAAAAGCAACAAATTTATTCCTCTTTCCTTCAAAATGTTCTAAGAAAAGAATGGTTACCAATTGATTAGTATGACCTTCAATAGATGAAAAAGCCTCCAATGATTGCGTGTCTTGATCGTTGACATCTGTCGAAGAATTGACAAACGAAACAAAGATAAAAATGAAATTTAGTTCAGCATATAAGATGACAAGAAAAAGAGAACAATAACAATTTCTCTTTGATGAAAATGAATAACACTCTTACTATAAAACAAAGACCAAAATAAAAACATCACATTGAACAAACATATTGAGAGTAACATTCCTACAGTCTAGAGAATGGCAACCATAAAACAATTTATAACAAACATGATCAAATGCCCAACTCAAATAAATTTTTTTTTTTAAATATATATATATATATATTTTAATAGTTTTAAGACCATGAAAACTCAATCTCGTTCATAATGAAATCTCAAAACTGAACTACATTTTTTTCCCTAATAATGAGATGGGAATAAAAAAAGAAAAAAAAAAGAATAATACAAATAGTAGAACTCATTTTCAGTTTATACCCTTTGGACTTGGGCTACCAATGTTCACCTCTCATCTGCTTCAGTTTCGTTTGCAAGCTCTAGAGTCATTATCTATCTCTTGCACTCACTTGATTGGGTTTTGGTAGTCGAACTTGAGCCATGACCAAAAGAATGGAAAAAACACTCAAGAAACTATCGCATTGAAGGCCATACCGATCAATTTGTAAACAGAGAACAATTGAAAATTTATAGAAAAAAAATGAGAGGTGAGGAGGTGAGGAGGTTGCAATCTATTGGTGACTATAAGAATTCCATATAATAGCGGCATCTCAAGAGTTTGGGTTAATGGAGAGACACGCGATTGATATGGAGATAAAGTATTGGTGACTATAAGAATTCCATATAATAGCGGCATCTCAAGAGTTTGGGTTAATAGAGAGACACACGATAGATATGGAGATAAAGTAACACCTGAATTTAAAAAGAGACTCAATAAATGGCAATCGATAAAAATAAAAATAAAAAAAAAGAAAAGAAAATAAATGATAACATGGCGTTGACGTGGCTTAACTGGAGCGTAGCAGTATTAAATGCTACGCTTCAGCTTTTAGTAATATATAGATTATTATTATTATTATACCAAAATATATTATTGGTATCTCAAGTTTGCTATGTCAGTGTTTTTGATCCCTCAAATCAAATTTCAAGTAAGAACTATTAGTCATTTTATGAAATATCATTAGTCTCAATGGTTATGTGGCTAATGGAACAATGATGTGACATATTTTTAATTGACGTGGTAATTTTTAATTATTAATTGGACAAAATTTGGCTACAAATTTGATTATAACCTAAGACTGACAACTTTACTTAATATCTTTTTGATTCTCAAAAAAAAAAAAAAAAAAAAAAAAATACTTAATATCTTTTTATGTGATGTGAATTTTAACAAATTCACAATTATATTACATTTTCTTCTTATATCTTCCATACTTGCAAAATTTCCAAAAAATCAAAGATCAATAGTTATATCATTAATCAAATATTTAAATTTATAGTTTTTGTAATCTAAAATTGTGATAAAAAATCAATTTATGAATTTAATAGTAAATAACATCTGATTGACCCAAAATTTGATATGTGTGTTAAGAATATAAGGAACATGCAATTTGACGATTAGATTTTCAAAATTCGTAAGCATGCTAATTTTTATTGGGAATTGTAGCCTTAGACAACAACTAAGTTTGTAGCTAAATTTTATCATAAAAAATTTATACCTCTTTTAAAACATTCTTATTGAAGAATGAAATTACTTGGATGGTTAAGATAAATTTAGCAGGTCCATTGCAGGAGATTTAAAACCATCTACTCTTGTGTGTGCATATATATATATATATATATATATGCACACACAAACACACGCTAACATAAACATAACATTAACATATGCATAATCAAAATTACATAATAAATTCAACAATTAATAATTTTATAGAAACATAAATAGCTAAATGAATAAATATTTACATTTGTAAGGACCAAATTTGAATTCCTACTCCAAAATGTGAATGGATTTAGGTCCAAAAAGCCCAAAATAATGAATTTGTAGAAAAATGGGTTAGAAAACTGGGCTTTAGTTAATCGAACAACAGGTTAAGTAGGTTGGTGATGAAAGGATGAAGATAGACAAATGTAGACTGAAGAATAAATGTTCTCGGCAATGTTCGAAGAGACTGGTTCTTATATAGTGCTCTTAAATGTGGTTACAAGTTTGGTTCTAGATTGTCACAGTGTTTCTTCTCTCATTTCCAGATCCCCCTGACTCGTTGCCCTCTCCTTCTTTTATACCGTCTTTCCTTTTTATCCCTACCTTCCACGTGCATGCCAGATGGTTGGTGTTGATACTTATCTCATCAGCACCTCCTATAAGTCTTCATGTAGTAGCTGTAAGGTTGAAATACACTGTTCATGTATCATCTTCACATTAATGTGGTCAGAGAGTTAGCTGCAGTGCATTTAATGCGGAGGTAGCAGCTTTCTCCTTAGATATTTTAGGACACTTCCCTGTCCTAAGCTCTCATAGTGCTTATCTGTATTAACTAAGTGTTTCTGTGACGTTCCCCCGGACGGCAGACGCTGGACCTCGGCTTCGACTAGCCGAGGAGGATCTTATCCTCGACACCACTCCTTGGGCTGTTATGATCAAAACTAACTTATCAATTTTCCAACATGGGCCCTTTTGATAGTGTTTACCGCCTTCGAACGCCTTTAGTTCTCGGCTTGGGCCTCAGATCCATTATATATATATATATAAATAGTGGGCTCCGGGGCCCAATGCCCTTACAATAGCCCATCGAGATTCTTCTTTCTAGATCCTCGGGAAGAAAGGAGGATTTCAACGTCACTATAGTTGCCCTGCGCTCTCTGCATCCCACTTCTGCTAGTGAAGATGCCTTTTTAAATTCCCAAGGCATGTTTCTGACGCTCCTGCATTCAAGACGTGCGCTTAATAAATTCTTACGGCTTCCTATTCCCCACATTCTACAGCGTGATGCACATCCAATGGCTGACGTTTTCGTTGGGTACCCAGCGAGAATTTTCCCGCTTCTAGCTTCCCCCTTGATATAAATACCTTTCAAATCAACTTCTCCTCTCACTTTAGCATTCATTATGTTTTAGCGCACATACCTTGAATTTGCACACCTTTTCAACTCATTTGGCCCCTTACAAATACCAAAGGCCTGTCTGAGGACACCTTTACTCTTCCTGTAAGTCATCTTGAACTTTTGCTATTTACTTTTTTATACATTCTTCTTCTCTTCGCATTTCTTCTTTTTATCCTCGGCTCTATTCTCTTTTTTCAATCTCCTTAGTTCTAACAACCCTTTCTAGAAATGGGTAAATTTAAGAGCTTAGTAGATTTTGAGGAGGGCATGGCAAACTTTAGGGCTAAATATAAGATCCCTCTAGGGGTGGGCACTAAGTATTGTAAAGAGGGGCAATGGCACACAGATTGGCAAGAGGGAGAAGTGGTAATCCCAATGATTGCCTTCAGAGAGGGAGGGATGAGAAACCCTATAGGTGTTGTCACGAGAGACTACCTTAGGGCCCAGAGGTTAGCTCCTACCTAGTGCACCCCAAACATGTTCAGAATACTAGGATGTGTAGATGCCCTTAATGAAAAAATGGGCTTAGGATTGACTCATCACGATGTCAACTGGATCTACAATCTCCACCACCTCACTGGGTAGGGGTATTATCTTAAGTCTAGATAACCCGAGGTCAGGCTTATTCAATGCCTTCCTGACTCCAATAAAGGCTTGAAAAAAGACTTTCTGATTATATCAGGGGAATGGCACAATGGCCTCCCTTATCCGACAAGGGAGGGTAAACCAGGTGGTGTTCTAGGCTCAAACTCACAATTTCACAGTTGTTCCTCTTTTCTTTTTCTTTAATTTGTGTCTATACCTAAAATTTCCTTTGAATTGTATTTTGCTAATGTTATCTTCCCGTCTTTCTTGATGGTCTTGCAGACTTGCACGCTGCCGTGCCCAACTTCAGTCTTGTAAACGAGGAGAGCCTAGACAACATCTTGAAGGCTGAGGTCTTCATCCATTCTGACGGTTAACTTAGGGCAGCCCACTTGATATTGGGTTATACCCCAATATCCAAGAGCTTCCTAGCGCCCAAGTGCGTTATTAAGGCGAACGACCCGCGCCTACAAAGGATTAGTGTAGCCACGCTAGGTTTCCTTCTTCCCATTTGAAAACCAGAGGGCGCCCAAGTCACAACTCCCATACTAGAAGTTATACCAAAAGTAGGAGCCTCGCCACTACAACAAACAATCGGAGTAGCCACTTCGTCTCGCCCCGCCACCACAGAAGGAGAAGAAGTGGTTGAAGTGCCTAATTTTGAGGACGAGTTCGAAGTTTTCAACCAAGCCTTGTCCCCGAAAACTTCAAATCCTGAATCCAGACCACCATTCTCACTAATACTTGACGAGATGGGAATTTAATGCAAACCGAAGTCCAGTCTGATGGATTTGATAGAATCCCAACCGGGGAGGGATGCACCTGGAAAGGCAGCCCAGACCAAGCTTCCCACTCCACCACCTACCTAGCCCTTTCATCCGACCGATCTTAAGAGGAAGCGAGAGCCAAAAGGGAAGGAGGTGGTGGGAACTAGAAAAACCCTTCCCCCTCATGAGGACGAGGCTTAGAGGGTGGCAAAACAAGCCAAAGTGGCAGAGGGGCGCCGAGAAGAGAAGCGATCCTCAGGTCGGGCCCCTAGCTTGGCTTTTTGCCCCAATGCTGAATGGGGAGCCTCTACTAGCCAACGCCTCTATAAGGGACTTCTAGGGAGGAGTAGCCAGCTATGTGGCCGACGCGGTGGAGCAGGCTTTGCTGCTTCCCGAGGACATGGCCAAGCTACAAAGCATGAGGAGACATGAGGTTTTCCTCAATCTCAAAAGATACCTCGCCATGGTATGTCCTCTTCCTTTTTTCCTTTTTTGTTTTACTTACTTTCTTCTTCTAATCCTTGTTTCTTTCCTTGGCAGGCTGTTAAAGCCTCCTTCCGGGCAGAAGAAATGACCAACTACTGCCATCGACAGATGAAGGAAGAGAAAGGGAGGCATAACGCCATCATGGAGGCCTTCTAGGTGGCCGAGAGGAGCATCCAAGAGCTCAAGAAGAAGCCACAGGAGGAGGAGAAAGAAAGAAAATATGCAGCAGTTGCCCTTGAAAATGTTGAGAAACAAGCTGAAAGCCAAAAGCTGCAGCTACGCAGTGTTGAGGACTACTTGGCCTCCTCCAAGACCCAAATTGTCGTGCTGAAAAAGAAATTGGAGGAGGCTAAGAAGGTCAAGGATAAGGTAGAGAAAGCCAAAGATGAAGCTGTGTAGTATGGGTACGATGTTTGGGTGGTGGAGATTGGATCCACCCTTAGGGCTGAGGTCCCTGCTATGTGTAGGACTTATTGTGCCTTGGTATGGGATGAAGCCCTCAACCAAGCTAGGGTTGAGGCTTCTTCCGTGCTTAGGAAAACAGAAAGTGTCTACTACCCCCCAGCTATACGCCCCTCAAGCTCTTCGGACTCTAAGGCCAACCTAGTGTTCTCGGAGGCAGGTGAAATTCCAAGCAGCCCTCCTAAAACTCCTCCTATAGCCAACACTTCTTCAGAAGGGGCAGAGCAGGCTGAGGACCCTTCAAAGACAAGGGATGTCAATAAGGAAGTAGCCCAAGGCTCTAACCTACCTCCAATTGCTTCAAAGGATCCCTCAAAGGAAAAAGAAACTTCACAAGACATGGAGCTGGTACTGGCAACTCTCGCCATACCCCTAAAAGAGGATCCTAAGGACAAGGCCAAAGTGTCCTCCATGGCAGCAAATACACAACCTCCCAAGGACCCAAAAGAAAAACTTGTAATAAAAATGAAGTAATAGGTTGTCTTTTTTCTTTTCTTTTCTTTTTTTTTTTTTTTTTTTTTTTTTTTTTGATTTCACAATTTGTAATCAACTTGCTTCTTTGTATTTGATCTGCCTTGTTTTAAGGCTTTTATTAATGAATGTTATGGGCATTTTCTTTCTTCTTTTCTGTGACTTACATATTGAAGCCAATATGATATTTGTTTTATCTAACATTTAATGAAAGAAGTGATGAAATAGAACTTCTCTCACTAATCTGCTTGAGTGATCAGCAGCAAAAATAGGTGAAATTTACTAAGTCCACCATCTAGGCAAGGGATAATTTCAACTTTAAGAACATACACAATAATATAACTTGCATATAGGTTCAAATGTGCTCTGTTCCTTACTTATTGGTAAGCTTAAAGGAGCAAAAGGATAATCACCTCTTGAACAAACATAAGTAAGCCGGTGAATGCTTTAAGTGATACTCATGAGCATCTAATTGAGACTCTTGTTGTAGTGAAAATCATTGCCGTTTGAAGTGGTTTTACCTAACATTTGAAGTCATCAATAAGGAATATTGACTTACCTTAAATTTCTAATCCAAAAAGCCTGCAATAACTAAGGCTTTGCCCTAACCCTTGGCAATTTGATAAAAAGCATCGATTTACCCAAAGTATGTGGTCCGAGGATCCAGGCATAGTTAAGGTCTTGTTTAATACTTAAAACAATGATTAAAAGTTATCAATTTTCTCAAGGTATGTGGTCCGAGGAGTTAGGCATGACCAATGTTCTGTTTGATACTTAGATAGATGTCAAGGAGTATTAATTTTCCCAAAGCAGGTGGTCTGAGAAACCAGGCATAGCTAAGGTTCTGTTTAATACTTAAAATAATGATTAAAAGTTATCAATTTTCCCAAGACATATGATCCGAGGAGCCAGACATGACCAAGGTTCTGTTTGATACTTAGATAAATGTCAGAAAGTATTAATTTTCCCAAAGCAAGTGGTCTGAGGAGCCAGACATAGCTAAGGTTATATACATTCTAGAGGCGTGGTACAACCTTTTCCTCTAGATCTTTAAGATAATATGCACCTATTCCGGCCACTGATGTGATATGATAGGGCCCCTCCCAATTGGGTCACAACTTCCCCCATGCTGGGTTCTTGGCAATTCCCATAACTTTTCTTAGAACCAAGTCTCCAAGTGCCAGTGGCCTTAACTTCACGTTAGCATTATATCCTTATTTGAGCTTTTGTTGATAGTAGGCCAATTGAACCATGACATTTTCTCTCTGTTCTTCAATTAAATCTAGGCTCTCTTCCAACGACCCATCATTACCGCTCGGAGTGAAAGAACTTGTTCTCAGCGTGGGGAACCCAGTTTCTAAAGGAATGATAGCCTCAGCTCCATAGGTCATTGAGAAAGGTGTCTCCCTAGTAGATCTACGAGGTGTAGTCCGGTAAGTCCAAAGGACGTGTGGCAGTTCTTCCACCCACTTCCCCTTCACGTCGTCCAGTCTTTTTTTGAGTCCACTCGCTATGACCTTATTGACAACCTCGGCTGCCCATTTCCTTGTGGATAGGCTAAAGTGGAATACCTATTCTTTATTCCCAGATTGTAGCATACCTCCTAAAGGTTTTACTATCAAATTGAAGTCCATTATTCGAAATAAGGGTATGAGGAATTCCAAACCGAGTGACAATATTCTTCCAAACAAAATTTTTGACATCCACGTCCCTGATATTTGCCAATGGTTCAGCTTCGACTCATTTGGTGAAGTAATCCGTGCCGACCAACAAATACCTCTTATTCCCTGTTGCCTTAGGGAAATACCCTATAATATCTAAGCCCCACTGAGCGAAAGGCCAAGGATTGGACAAGGGATTAAGGACCCCTCCAAGGTGGTGAATGTATGGTGCAAATCTTTGGCATTGGTCACACTTCTTCATATATTCTTATTCTTCTTTTTGCACATTTGGCCATCAGTAGCCTTGTGTGAAGGTCCTGTGAGACAAAGATCTGCCCCCCGTGTGACTTCCACAAATTCCTTCATGTAATTCTTCCAGAAGTAGCTCAACTACTTCAGGGTGTACGCAAAGCAGATACAGGGCCAGAAAAAGACCTCTTGTACAGTTTCTAGTCCTCAGACAGCCAGAACCGAGAAGCTTTCCTCCGCACCTTGTCGGCCTTGGACTTATTCTCGGGCAAAACGTCTTCCTTGAGGAACAATACGATAAAGTCCATCCAGCTAGGGCCCACCCTTATTTGATGAACATGAACCACAGTTCCTCTTGCCTCGGTAGGTTTACATAAGCCCTCTATGAGGATTACCCGAGGTAGACTCTATGCGGAGGAGGTTGCCAATGTGACCAGAGAGTCCGCATGTGTATTTTTACTCCTAGGGACTTGTGATAAATTAAAAGACTTAAATCCAAACTGTAAATGTCTAACCTGGTTCAAGTATTCTTGCATTCTGGGATCTTTGGCTTCCAACTCTCCTTGGACTTGGCCCACTACCAACCTTGAATCAGAGAATACCTCCACTGCTTTTCGCCCCATTTTCTGAACCATGATCATCCCTACTAGCAGGGCTTCATATTCAGCCTCATTGCTTGTAGCCGAGAAGTCCAGTCTTAAGGATTTTTCAATTGTAATCCTCTCGGGAGATATCAAGACTAGCCCCACTCCAGATCCCCTGTAGTTCGTTGCACCATTAACGTAAACCTTCTAGGATAAAGGTTCTTGTACGGAGATCATTGCAACCGATTTTCCATCCATGTTCTGCTCCTCTACCCTTTCTTCTACCGGAGATTCAGCAACCAGGTCGGCAAGAACTTGACCTTTGACAGATGAGCGAGGCATGTATTTAATATCAAAGGCCCCTAGAATCGTGCCCCACTTTGCAATTCTCCCTGTGTAATCAGCACTTCGTAGTAGAGATTTGAGTAGGAGTTGGGTTAAGATGACAACTGTGTGTGACTGAAAATAGTAGGGAGGCTTACGCATAGTATGCACCACGGCCAGAATGACCTTCTCTAATGGTAAATAACGAACCTCGGCCTTATGTAGTGACTTGCTCATATAATAAACCGGCCTCTGTACACCACTATTAATGCGTATTAGCACCAAACTCATCGCGTGGGAGGCCATTGCGATGTAGGCAAACAAAACCTCATCCACCTCGGGTCTGGACATGATGGGTGGTCAAGACAGATACTTTTTCAACTACTGGAAAGCCAGGACACACTCCTCGGTCCATTCAAACCCCTTCTACTTGTTCAACAATTGAAAGAAATGTCTACACCTGTCTGCTGATCGAGAGATGAATCGATTTAGAGCAGCAGTCATCCCTATAAGCTTTTGGACCTCTTTGGGATTCTGAGGTGGTTGCAGATTGTTAATTGCCTTAATCTAGTCGGGATTGACTTCAATTCCGCGGTGTGTGACCATATAGCCTAAGAACTTCCCTGACCTGACACCAAAAGAGCACTTGGAAGCATTAAGTCATAGCTTATGTCTCCTTAAAATATCAAAAATATTTCTGAGGTCATTAATATGTTCGGACTCCGCTTTGCTCTTTACCACATATCATCGATATAAATCTCAATGTTTTTCCCTAACTACGGCTCAAACATCCTTTTCATCATCCTCTGGTAGGTAGCCCCTGCATTCTTCAAACCAAAGGGCATCACCTTGTAATAGTAATTCCCAATAGGAGTGACAAAAGCTATCCTCTCTTGGTCATCCCAAGCTAAAGGTATCTGATGATACCCTTGAAAAGCATCCAAAAAGCTCATCTAAGGCATAAGGAAAGGGTCATTTAGGTAGGCTTTGTTCAAGTCTGTAAAATCTACACATACACACCACTTCCCCGTATTCTTCTTTACAACTACTGTGTTAGCCAACCATTCAGGGTAAAAAACCTCTTTAATAGCCCGGCCTGCTTAAGTTTCATCACCTCGTCCTTAACAGCATCAGAGTGTTCCTTAGATGAATGCCGGGGTGGTTGCTTCCTAGGGGTTACAGATGGATTGACATTAAGATGATGGAAAATGAAGCTCGGATCCACCCCCGGAGCTTCGTAAGCATTCCAAGCGAAAACATCAACATTCCTCTTGAGAAATTCCATCAACTCCTCTTTTTCTTGAGGTGGTAGCTGAGCTCCAACCTGAAAGAACCTTTCCAAATCATCACCTACGACAAATTTCTCTAAATCTTCACATTTGGCCTCCTCGACTGGCCCTTTCACGAGTAATTCCGGAGACTTTGACTACTATAAGCCTTTTTTAACCAAGGCTGAGGATTCAGTTGCTGGCTGATGCAAGATTGCGGACACAAGGCACTGCCTAGCCATTGGTCCCCCACCAATTCCTCAATCCAGTCTCCTGATGGATACTTCACCTTCTGATGCAGGGTCGAGGAAACAGTCCCTAGGGTATGAAGCCAAGTCCTGGCCACAATGGCCGTGTATGGAGAGTATGCATCCACCACTATGAAGTCCGCTTCCACTACCTCTGAGCCTGCCTGTATAGGCAATCTAATATGACCCTTTAGGATAACAACCTTCCCATCAAACTTACCAGGGCTGAATCACAGGCAGTCAGATTTTCAGGTTTTAAGTTTAGCCCTCTGTATAAATCAGGGTACATGATCTCTGCACAACTGCCCTGATCCACCATTACTCTCTTCACATCATACCCCCCTATTCTAAGGGTGACCACCAAAGCGTCATCATGTGGTTGGATAGATCCAATTTTGTCTTCATCCGAGAAACTCAATGAAGGTCAGATTTCCAGTCTAGCTCTCTTCGGCTTGGAGTTGGAGTCCTTGGTTGGTGATCTAGCTACATACATCACCCTAGAAGGATGAGATCTAGTTCTCTTAGGTGTAGCAAAAATGATATTGATTGTACCTAACGGGGGCCTTGAAGGAGCATTCCCCTGAGCCTCTAACCTTGATTGTTCTCCTTGTCCGTTAGGTTGGTATAGAAATTGTTGTAACCTCCCTTTTTTGACCAGTTACTC